>OZ030012.1:20356155-20956155 GCA_964023405.1 Apodemus agrarius | reverse complement strand
TACCAGAAGAAGGCCGAGATGCAAGGCAGCCCCCCCTTCCTTATTTATGCCATCCCCCAGCACTCAGACACACAGGCAGCACGATCTCCCAAGAAACCGATGCACCATGACCTCCAGTCCAGGGGTGTTTGCAGAGATATCTCAATTAGGACTAATTAATTAAGCGAGCCACTTGGCCTGCCCTCTCCCCAGCCCCGCAGTCCTCCCAGCCTCCCAGGAGGAGCCAGCCAGCGAGTGCTTGGCGCAGAGTCCAGCTCCGACTGCCTGGATGGCTGCTGTACCACAGCCTGTTCCTGGCTACCTCATCCACCCATCCAGAAAGACACCAGGCTCAGGCCTTTAAGCCGTGCACCTAGGAGGCAGAGGCAGGAAGGGTTTCAGCGAGTTCCAGCTCATCCAGGGCTACACAGCGAGACCCTGTCTGAAAAATAAAAACAGAAACACACACCAGAAAGGCGAGGTGGCCGTGGGAGGATGTCCAACCTGCCCATCCCCAGAGGACACGGAAGTGCAACACAATGTCCCCCCGCGTGCATGCGTGCGACTCTAGGACACGTCGAAGTGGTCAGAGTGTGGCAATCTTTCGGGAAATGTCTGCGTTGCCAGGTGTGCCGGTGTGCTGAGATACAGCTGGGTATGGGTGGAGCTTGGCATGGTGGCCATGCTCTGGGGAGTCCTTGTGCTGTCTTGGGCCTGTGCTCCCCACCATCCCATTTTAGGCGGTGCTGGGGATAGAACCCAGGGCCACTCTTACCCACTGAGCCACACCACCAGCTAGCTGCACATCTCTGTGCTTGCAGACAGAGTGTCTTTCACCGAGGGCACAACTGGGCAGGCAGACACATGGCACCATCTATAGCTTCCAGAAGGTCCAGCAAGGGGCGGTAACTAAACACACTGGGCGAATCCCACACCACACGTCCTGCCCTCCCTCACTGTGGGCAAGATGATTGGGCTGCAGCTGCTTTTCCTTTCTCCTGTGTGTGTTGTATATGCATATGTCCCCCCTCTGTGTGTGTTGTATATGCATATGTCCCCCGCTGTGTGTGTGTCATATATGCATATTCCCCCCTCTTTGTGTGTGTGTTGTATATGCATATTCCCCCTCTCTATGTGTGTGTTGTATATGCATATGTCCCCCCTCTGTGTGTGAATTGTATATGCATATGTCCCTCCCTCTGTGTGTGTGTTGAATATACATATGTCCCCCCTCTGTGTGTGAATTGTATATGCATATGTCCCTCCCTCTGTGTGTGTGTTGAATATACATATGTCCCCCCTCTGTGTGTGAATTGTATATGCATATGTCCCTCCCTCTGTGTGTGTGTTGAATATACATATGTCCCCCCTCTGTGTGTGTGTGTTGTATATGCATTTGTCCCCCATCTGTGTGAGTGTGTGTGCGTGTGCATGTGCGTGTGCGTGTGCGTGTGCGTGTGTGTGTGTGTGTGTGTGTGTGTAGGACAAAGGACAACTTCCAGGAGTTGGATTCTCCTCTTCTACCACATAGGTTCCCAGGGTTTCAACTCAGGGCCTTAGGTGTTGCAGGATTTTCCCTGTCCAATCACATTAGGGCACTGAGAGGCCTGTGATTGGACAAGGAAAGGGAGGTGGAGCTAAGAGTTGAGGAGAGGGGGCGTCTCGGGGTAGGAAGAGGAGGGAAGATGGCTGCCGACTATACCTGTGTGGCGTTGTTTTCCTGCCACAATGATGACATCAGCTATGATTTCACAAGGTTAGAAATATTGGGGCAAAGCTTTCATCATTATCAATTGGCTCTGAAGTTATTGTATTGGCATCTTGTAAATTGTGATATTATTGAAACATAAATCTGATTGGTTAATTAAGCTTTAAGAGTCTTGATTCTACTGGGTAATTAGGTGTTGAAATGGCTGTCCGTGGGGTGTGTGGGCATGGCAGGACAGCGAGAGGGGACCCCACCAGAGAGATGGCCCGGCGAGAGCCCCGTGGTCCGGCACTGCAGAGAGTCGGTGGGTTCGTTGTTTAATGTTTCCCCACAACAATCAGGCTTGGCAGAAGGTGCACTTACCCACTGAGCTACTCACCAGCCAGCTTAGGTAACTTTTGGTTGTTGTTCTTTGAGACAGGGTTTCTCAGTGTAGCCCTGGCTGGCCTGGAACTCACTCTGTAGACCAGACTGGCTTCCACTCACAGGGATCCGCCTGCCTCTGCCTCCTGTGTGCTGGGATTAGAGGCGTGCGCCACCACCGCCCTTTAGGTAACTTCCTAACACAGTGTCTGCCTGTGTCTTTGCACTGCACACAGACTTACAAGTGTAAGAGTGTATGTATATCTCTTCTTGGTGTTAACTTCTAGCCACAAAGAGCCTTTAGAATAACACCCAGCTCTGGATTAGGGCTGCCGGGATTGGATGAAAGAAGTGACCATGTCTTCAGTTAAGACAGACTTGATGACACAAGCCTTGATGAGGACCAGAGATGTCACTCAGACATCACTGTAACAAATGGGGCCCAGAACTCAGTCTAGAGCCACCATGTAGCCCAAGGTGTGGCTGTTAGCATAATAACTGGGCAGTTTGGGGACCACAGCAATTCTTTCTCCCCACATTCGTTTGTGTGTGTGTGTATGTGCATTTGCATGTGTGCAGACTGTATATGCTGGGGTGCACATGGGTGCAGACGCGGGAAGAGGCTTGGAGTTGGTGTTAGGGATCATCCTCCATCACTCTATCCACAGAGGCAGGGCCTCTTAATCAAACCCAGAGCTCACTGATAATGGCCAGTCTCACTAGCCAGCCTACTTTGAGGATCACACATCTCTGGCTTCTGGACGTGGACCCGCAGGTGGGCTGCCACACCCATGCAGCGTTTAGGTGGGTTCTGGGGATCCGAACTCCAGTCCTAGTGCTTGGTATTGAGCACTTCAACAGCTGAGCCCCTTATGAAACGTTCTCGAAGTTATCCAGGTCTACCGATCAGCTCCTCTTGCGGCGTGTGGTCGGGGGAGCTGGTGTTGGATTGCGTGTCCTCTGGCTATTCCTGTAGTGATCACGCTGCTAATGTGCTAGCTGGAGACCCGAGGGGTCAAGTGACCCTTTGTCTACAGTTGTCATTTCCCACTGTGAGCGTATGGGAGCCGTCTCCCCGTCGTGGAAATACAAGTCAAATAAACTCCTTCTTCCCAGTTCGCTTGGCCCGTGGTGCTGTCGCTCTGGTCATGAGTGTGGAGAGTTGAGTTTGGTGGCACACCGTGGCCTTGTGAACTCAGCATCAGGGGATGGTGGGAGGAAGATGAAGAATTCAAGGCCAGCCTCAGCTACACAGCAAGCTCCGGAGGCTGGGGCTGGTGGTGGGGCTCCCTTGGCAGAGCACCTGTGTAGCGTGCCGAAGGCCCTGGCCTCCAGCCCCAGCACCGGATGAACTGACTGTGGTAGCACATGCTTGTGACCCCAGCTTATAGAAGGATCGGGAGTTCAAGGTCAGCCTCAGCTACATAGTGAATTTGAGGCCAGTTAGAGCCACGCAAGCCCATCTCAACCCCTCCCTCAACGCATTTTCTATTTACACGTGTTTGTCTGGCTGCATAATATGTCAAGGAGCATCTGTTTGAGAATAGGAGGCTCATGGCCCGGAGGGGGGCTTACAGTCACAGGGAATTTCATGCAGTATCATATATCCTCAAACAGATCCACTAATACAAACACGTCTCATCCTGGAGTCATGCTGCTCCACACATGTGGCCGTGACTGCTCACGGATGTGTCCACTGCTGCAGACATGTCTGGAAGGAGCCACGGTGTATCCAAGCTGTGGCTGGAGAGGTAACTCAGAGCCATGCAGCTCCTCCGGACCTGCCCCCCCCCCCGACTCTCCTCCGCAGGTCCCTCATCTCCGCGCCTTTCTTGTTGCCTGTTTATCTCCCCAGGTTCCTGCAGCTTCCAATCCCTGTGGGTCTTCAGCTCCATGTCCCTGCAGCGTACACGTGTGTGCTAGGGTATGTGGGACACACATGTAGAATCCAGGCAATTGCAGATGACTTTCTCTATCAATCTCCGTATCATCATCATGATGTCATCGTTGTCGTCTTCATCATCATCATCATCATCATCATCATCATCATCATCATCACCATCATCATATTGCATCATCAACTCATCATTATCTCATCATCATCATGATGTCATCTCATCATCATCATCATCATCATCATCATCATCATCATCATTTTGACAAGGTTTTGTTTTGTAGCTCTGGCTAGCCTAGAACTTACTATGCAGACCAGGCTGGTCTTGGATACACCTGTTTCTACCCTCTGAGCCCTGGGTTAAGTTGTGTGCCACCATGGCCAGATTGACCTTATTTTTTTGAGACAGAGTCTCTCACTGAACTTAGAACTCATCTTTTGACCAGACTGACCACCTAGGGAGTCCCAGGATCATCCTGTCTCTGCTTCTCCATCGCCAAGGTTACAAATGCACGTCTCCACGGCTGGCTTTTACGTGGGTGCTGGAAATTTGACTTCAGATCCTCATGTTTTCACAGTAAACGCTTTCCCCCAGGGCTGGCTTCAACCATCTTGGCTCTGCACCCCAAGTTCATCTCCTTACCCTGGGGCATTGGGGCATCTATTGGCTAGTTTTCTTCTTGCTGGGACCACATGCCCAATAAGAAGCGATTTCCTGGAATTTTTTTTTCTTATTGTCTCTTCTTCTGTTGTGTGATAAGATGTGCTAAGAAAGGTGACTTAAGGGAGAAGGGGTTTCTTTTGACTCACAGTTCCTGTGCACAGTCCTTTATAGCGGGGTTGGAAGCAGCTGGTTACCGTGCGTGCACGCCCAGAGCTCGGAGGCAGACAGCCAGTGATGAAGAATCACTGCTCACCCGCCTCTCCGCTCTCACACTCCAGAATCGCAGCCTAGAGACGGCCTCACACAGCGGCAGGGCCTTGCCACCACAGTGCCATCAAAATAATCCCACACAGACATGCTCAGAGGCTTGTTTCCCAGAAGATTCGAAACTGTGTCAAGTTGACAGTCATCAAAAAGGCTTACTTATTTGGAATTCAGGTTTGGGGGGGGATAGGGCATGGTGGGGTAGGCGTGGCTGTAGGAGACTGGGGAGGCTGGTCACACTGAATCCCTGAAGTAGAAAAGCAGACGTTGATTATAAAATCTTGAAGTCTGGGTTGGAGAGAGAGCTCACTCAGGGCAGAGCTTGGTGCGCATGTGTGAGGGCCTACGTTCTAACCCTCAGTCCCGGTCAAATGTCAGGCGTGGGTGGCGTGTGATTGTAGGTCCAGTGCTGGGAAAGCCGGAAGGGTCCCTGCAGCCCGGTAGCTAAACTGAGCTAGTTTAGCCTGTGTGGTGAGTTCCGGGCTGGTGAGAGACGCTGTCTTCCCTAATCAAGGCAGACGGCTCCTGAGAAACAATGCCTGACGCTGACCTCTGGCTTCTACGTATTCACATACACACGTGTACACACGTGTACCCACATGCACACGCGTGTACACATGAAAAATCTCAAGGCCCATTCCCAGCGACCCACTTACTCCATTGGCGCTCCATCTCCTCAACCTTCCCAAACAGCACCGCCGCCTGGGACTAAGGGTTCAAATGTGTGAGCCTGCGGGGACGACTTCACAGCGAAACCACAGTGGGTTGTTTGTGCCCTACCAGCGAGCAGAGACTGGAGCCCTGGGATCGAGGAGTTCCTGGTTCCCAAGGTCTCCTGCTCAGGATGGCCCACAGGTCAGAGCATCCCCTTGGGGAGTGGTGCTGAGATGGAGGCGGTGACAGCCACTCGCTCTTGTGTTCTGTGACCGAGTGCCTGGAACCACAGGCTCTGTTAGGGAAGCCCCGTGCGGGGCCAACAGGATGGTTCAGTGGAGAGAGGGGCTTGCAAGCTCAGCTTGGTCTCTGGGATCCACATGGTGAAAGGAAAGAGCGAACTCTCAAAGGTGTTCTCTGACTTCCTCACACAGGCCCTGGCGCTCGGGCGTGCATGCGCACACATGAGCTTGCACACATGCAGAGAGGCATCATACACACCATAATAATAAAGAAGATATTTTAAAGTGGGCTGGAGAGATGCTCCGTGGTTAAGAGCTCTTCCAGAGGTCCTGAGTTCAAATCCCAGCAACAACATGGTGGCTCACAGCCATCTGTAGTGGGATCTGAAGCCCTCTTCTGGTGTGTCTGAAGACAGCGACGATGTCCCACATACATAAAATAAATACATCTTTTTTTAAAAAAAAAAGATATTTAAGAGTAATAAACATAAAACGGGGAGAAGTGTTGGGGGGATAAATTGAGGTGCAGAGGTACATAGCTACCGTCACAGCATAGAAGTGGAGACAGGAGGATCAGGCACTCAAGGCCATCCTAAGGTACTCAGTAAGGGGGAGCTCATAATTTTTAAGGAAAGAATGATCTTTAGATAACCATGTTGGAAAATGAAATGGCCTTTCCTTCACCCCTCCTGGAATACAGCAGCCATTTGTGGGGGACGGTCATCTGAGAGGCCACGGGCATGTGGGGGTGGGCTCCATACGTGAGAGGATGTTGAGAAACCAGGGCGCTATGACTATGGTGTCACCGGGATCCATGTCGTGAGATAAGCCAAGCTTTGACCAGACTACAGTCTAAAGACAACAATCCTGAGGTCTTCAGTGGATCCGGAGGTGACTGCCAGGTTCTGGTCAAGAGCAAACCGTGTGTACATAAAGGCTAAGCATGCGTTAGGCTAGACCCCAGATTGTTGCAACTTAGACTAGAAACCAACTAATTTTAACAGATCACAGCAGTGCTGGGGACTCCAGAGAAAGAAGCCCCACCCAGATTCTGAAATAAAGCAGGGTGTAACTGAGTACTGGCAAGGACCAGGGTTGACCTGAGTCTTGAGATTGACCTTGAAACTGAGGTCTGCCTACAGCAGGTTGGAACTGAGTGCTGAGGTAGACCAGATGTTCTAGTTGCTCTTCTGTTGTGATAATACACACTAGTCAAATGGACACGGGTAAGAAGGGTTTATTTGATTCATACTTCCAGGTCACAGGTCATCATCAAGAGAAGTTAGGGCAGGGACTCAAGCAGGAGCTTGAAGCAGAAGCCACTGGGATGCTTCTACCTGGCTAACGGGAAGGTTTGGCCCAGGCCCAGGGACGGCACCACCCACAGTAGGCAGGACTCTTTGTTTCTTTCTTTTTTTCAACCTTTCTTTCTTTTTTTTTTCTTTTTTTTTCTTTTTGTTTCTTTTTCTTTTTTTTTCTTTTTTTCTTTCTTTTTTTTTTTGTTTTGTTTCTTTTTTTTTAAATTTTATTTTTTTTTTCTTTTCTCAACCTTTCTTTCTTGAGAGGTTTTTGTTGTTGCTGTTGTTGTTTTGTTTTGTTTTGTTTTGTTTTAGTCTTGGTTATTCTAGAACTCACTGTAGACCAGGCTGGCCTGGAACTCACAGAGACCCGCCTGCCCCTGCCTCCTGAGTGCTGGGATTACAGGTGTGTTCCACCATGCCTGGCTGGGCTGGAAACCCTCTTACATCAACCATCAATCCAGATAGTCCCCACAGACATTTCCACAAGCAGGTTGAGATCCATCTGGTGACCCGAGGCTGTGCCAAGCTGACAGACAGTTAAGTATAGCTAAAACACAAGGCTAACCCACCTCCAAACCAGAAAATGCAGAAAATGTGTTAATTTGGGAGATCGACGGGGCCTGTGTGTTCTCTCCCTAGTTGTTGACCCATTTCTTATAAACTGTTGACTGTCTGGATTTCTAAACTGTTTTTTTTTTGTTGTTGTTGTTGTTGTTTGTTTTGTGTTTTGAGCCTCACATCATCCGGTCTATCCTCAGACTCTCTAAGTAGCCTAGGCTGGCCCTGAGCTCCATATCTTTCAGGCTCCACCTAAGTGCTGGGATGACAGTCTGGCTTGGAACCACGACGTTTATACTACAGCGCAATAACACACACACACACACACACACACACACACACACACACACACACACGCAAGAGCATATGGAGCTCAAGGCCAGACTGGGCCACATAATTTGCATATAAAATGTAAAACCCCCAAAGATTTGTGTGTTAAGGCTAGTTCCCCAGCAGGTGGGGCTACTGAGCGACCCTTGGAGGGTGAAGGGGCTAACCTCATCCCTAGATGTGTTTATAGCTGACTGGGCTGTTAGTAGGTTAGTAGGCCAGTGGGGTCCTGTTTAGAAATGGATCTCCTGTGTCCCGCGCCTTCTCTTTCCCTGCTTTCCGCTGCTATGAAGTGCCAGCTTTTCTGTGGCACCCATTCCCAGAGCCATGTTTGATCTGATCTTAGACTCAAAGCAATGGCCTGGGAGCTCTGAAGCCATGAAGCAGAACAAGCTTTCCTCCTCTCGTTGATTTTCTTCTATTGTGTGAGTGTGTGTGAGTGTGTGTATGAGTGTTCATGAGAGAATGTGTGAGTGTGAATATGTATTGTGTGTGAGTGTGTTATGAGTATATGAGTTAATTGTGAGCGTGTCTGAAGTGTGTATTGTGTTTGAATGTGTGAGTGTTGAATGTGTGTTATATAAGTATGTGTGTGAGTGTATGTGTGTGTGTTGTTTGTGAGTGTGAGTGTGTGTTGAGTATGTGTCAGTGTGTATGAGTGAGTGTGTGTTGGGTTCTTATGTGAGAGTGTGAATGTGTATATGTGAGTGTGGGGGTGTGTTGAGTGTGTGTGAGTGTGTATGAGTATGTATGTAAATGCATGTGTGTGAGTGTAAGTGTGTGTTGTTTGTGAGTGTGTGAATACGTGTGTTTGTGAGTGTGTTTGGTGTGTGGGTGCGTGTGAATGAGTGTGTGCATATGCACATATGTATGAGTGAATGGATCTGAGTGTGAATGTACATGTGTGTGGATATGTGTGAGTGTGAATGTGTGCGAGTGTATAGATGTGTGTGTGTGTGTGTGTGTGTGTGGGAATGAGTGTGTGAGTGTGTGAATGTGAGTGTGTGGATTGTGTGACCTGTGAGAATGTGTATGAGTTGTGTGAATGTGAGTTGTGTGAATGTGAGTGTGAGTGTATGAGTTGTGTGTGTGAATGTGAGTGTGTGTGTGTGTGTGGTGTGTGTGTTCTGACCTCCTTACGTGGGCCACGGCACATGCACAGCATTGGCTGTTGGTCCTTGCCTTTCACCTTTTAGTGACAGGGTTGTTGTTCACCATACATGCCAGGCTGGATGGGATTCTCGGGCCTCACTGTGGAAGCCCTGGGACTGCAGATGTCCCCCACCGCGTCTGCTTTATGTAGGCTCTGGGGATTTGAACTCGGGTCCCCATGCTTGCATGCTACGCACTCTACCACTGAACATCACAGCCCACCTCACCAGCTTTTGAGGTTTCTTCTACCCCTCGTTCATGCGTGCACAGCACGGGCTGAAGGAAATCGCGTGGCCCCATGGGGAAGCACATCCTATTAAGCATCCAAGAAAAAAAAGACTTGAGTATATTTTGAAAATGTTATACCTACTTCCGTGGGAGGCGAACATAGCGTTGGTGTGCACGCGGAAGGCAGAGGGCAGTCTTGGGAGAGTCGGTTCTCTGCTTCCTCCGTGTGGTTCCTGAGAAGACACTCAGATCATCCTGCCTGGTCGCAAACACCGTTACCACTGAGCCATCTCGCTGGCTCCGGGACTGGAATATTTGCCAAAAATTTGGTGTCTCTCTTACACATGCACAATGTTACACACTCACATACACACCCACCCATATGTATGCTTTATTTCTTCATAGTCTTTATTCTGTTTCTGCACACAGACACACAGACACATACACACACACACACATGCGTGCACACTCGTGTGTGTGTGTGTGTGTGTGTGTGTGTGTGTGTGTGTGCTCGCTCGGCTAGGCCTAGGCCTATGTAAGGAAGTCAGAGAATAACCTGGGAGTCAGTTCTCTTCTTCCACCCTGTAGAACCGAAGAATTGAACTCTGCTGGTAGGGCTTGGCCACAAGCACCATTTTCCCTCTTGAGCCCTGTTGCTGGCCCCCTTCCCAGTCTGATCACCCCTTTCTTCCCAACAGTGGGATGGAGCTGGGAGTCACATATACCTTCTTGTGTGGAATCCCTGCTCGCCTGCAGCTAGGGATCCTAGGTACTAAGATTCCCACCTAGAGCTTCAGCTGGAGCTGAGAAAGCCGGGTGGCCACCTTCTCTGCCCCAGGGTGGGCGGTGTTTTTCCACAGTCACCAGGGAAGAATAAAAGCAGACTCTGGAAGAGCTCCATCCTGGCGGCCGGCCTTCTCCATCTCCGCAGCTGTGGCTTGGAAGGAAAGCCTGGAGGCGAGAGAACAAACCCAAGGGGACCGGTCCTCCCCACCGGCTCGGCGCACCGCCTGATGCCACCAGGGACCCTCTCCTTGCCCTCTGTCGGCCAGCCCCCCCCCTTCCTCCCAACCACTCAGATATTCCAAGGCAGGAAACTCATGAATATTTATAAGGGCCTGGCAGTGAGGGAGATAAAAAAAAAAAAACATTTGAAATTTATGAAGCTGGATCTATCTATAAATAACAGGCCGTGGCTGGTGGGGGACCTCCCTCACCCACCAAGGGCTTCGAGTTCAGTACCAGACCTAGTGGAGTCTCCCAGAGCTGTCCCGCTATGAACACACGTGTGCACAAACATACAGAGCTTCACTGCGAATACACAGTTCTGTGTGTATGTGTGTGGGATGTATACATGTGTGTGGATAGGAGTGCACACACAGAAGCCAGAGAACACTGGGGTCCTGCCCCATCCTCAGAGACAAGATCTTCTAGTAAAACTGGAGCCAGGCTGGCGCAGAATTCCCGCGCCCCACCCCCACCCCCACTGCCACCCCCCCACCCCCCACCCTGCTCCCACCCACCCATCTAGGTCCTCCGGTCTCTGCCTCCCACAGTGCTGGGGTGACAGGAACCCCTGCTCAATTTTTACATAGATGCTCAGGATTAGAACTCAGGTCCTTCTGCTTACACAACAAAAGCCCTTATCTTGATCCTTCTTGACCCTGAGACACACAATTTAGCATCCTTCTGTTCAACACACACATGTTCCCACGGCGGGGGGGAATAAAGAGACAGGCATTCACACCCACCAGGGGCTGCCTCCCTTGCACATACTCATGCAACCCACCTGTTCATCGTGGACCAGAACCTGTCTAAGCCATCTTCTCTGTTCACACTTGGGCAAAGGCAGCCACTCCCACTTACACATTGGCACGAACGGTAGAAAGGTCACACCCCAGCTCATGAGTCCCTTCTTGACCCATGACCTAAACCCAGAGTCCCTTTTCTGGGCCTCAGTTTTCCCATCTGAATAAGGGACATGCTGAGAATCTTATCTTTTGCAAGTGATGTTTGGAGTCTGTGTGTGTGTGTGCGCGCGCGCGCGTGCGCGCGCGCGTGTGTGTGTAAAACAAGGGATTGAAACCAGAACCTCATGCTAAGTAAACATTATATGGCCCAGCCACCCCACAACCTATTTATTATTTTTTGAAATCTGCACAGTAGAGGCCTGAGACGTGGCCCAGTTATATAGCCCCTGCCTAGAATCCCCCAGTAAGGCACTGGAGGTGTGGTTCAGTGGTAGAGCTCTGGTCTAGTTTGCTCAACATCCTGAGAGTCATCTTC
This sequence comes from Apodemus agrarius, assembly GCA_964023405.1. Taxonomy (NCBI): domain Eukaryota; kingdom Metazoa; phylum Chordata; class Mammalia; order Rodentia; family Muridae; genus Apodemus; species Apodemus agrarius. Next base: position 20,944,532 of record OZ030012.1, on the reverse strand, counting down.
AGCACTACAAAAACCAACCAACCAACCAACCAACCAATCAACCAACCAACCAACCAACCAACCAATCAACCAACCAACCAACCAACCAACCAGCCAACCAACCATGACAGTCATGGTGGCACACACGTAATCTCAAGAAGAGCGGATGTTCAAGGTTAGTCTGAGCTTCATGGAAGGGCTGACATGGGAACGTGCGTCCTGTGGAGATCTGAGGCTGTGAGTCTAATCTCCCAGAACCCACGTGAGAAAGCCAGATGTCATAGTGCACTCCTAGGACTAGTGCTGCGGAGGGAGAGACAGAGGAGCCAGCCTCGCTCAGCCGCTGAGCTGCAGGTTCAATGAGAAACCCTGCCTCAAAATACACAGACGACAGACAGACAGACAGACAGACAGACACACACAGAGACACAAACACACAGACACACACAGACACACATGAACACACACACACAAACACAGACACACACAAACACACAGACACAGACACACACACATGAACACACACACAGACACACACGAACACACATACAGACACAGACATACACACACACACACACACACATGCGCGCGCGCGTGTGTGCGCGCGCGTGCACACACACACTCGTATATGTATGTGTATATGTATATGAAGCAATTGAGGAAGACCTACCTCTCTCTTCCCTCATGCATGTGTGGGGGACACTTTAAATATAAACTGCATTACAGAGTCCTCCCTCTAGACGATCATGGGTGGGCGCTCACACCAGCCACCAGTCCCCTGCTGCCTGTGGCGCTGAGGGTGTCTTTCCGTCTTCTCCAGGCTGTGATGCTTCTTCTCAAGGCCAGGACTATGGAGGTCACAGCTGCATGGTGAGCATGTCTCATCAGCACGGGGTTCGGGCAGGAGCTCAGGAGCTCCTCTACTCCCCGAGCATTACCAGTGAGGGCTACGGGGCCACTACACATTTGTGCAACTGCAGCGTGGTTGTCTGACAGTAGCCCCTGTTCTCAGTTCCCTGGGGCTGGAAATCAGGCCAACTTGGCAATGAGCGCCCCATGACACAGCTGTGGGCCCTTTCGGATTCATTAACTCACTGCTGGAGGCTCAGCCCTCTGCCTCCCCAACCTGCCTAGGAATTTCAAAATGGAAGACGCTGACCTGAACAAGCAGAGAGCACGCTCAGTTGTCTTGACACTAATGGGAAGCACTGCCACTGTTCTTGCTTTGCAAATGGGGAAGGCGTGGCTCAGAGAGGTTAAATCACTCGCCCAAGGTCACACAGCCAGAAAGTGGAGGAGCCAAGATTTGAACTCAAGTCATCTGACTCTGGTATATGGCTGAGAGTTTGAGGGCAGGTCAAGCTATATATATGTAGTGAGATCCTTTCTCAAAAAGCATGGGAGTGGGGTAGTTTGTGTGTCCACTCTTAAGAGGAGAGGGGAAGAAAGGATGGCTGACAGAGCAGGACAGACAGATGGAGGGAGAGGAGGAAAGGGCCAGTGAAACCTTAGAAGAGAAACAGGCATGCGCTCAATTCCTTTGCGTTCCTGCAGCCTGCCCGCTGTGTCCACCGTGTGAGAGAGGACGAAAGGAAGGGGAGGAGGGACTCGGGCGTGGAAGGGGGGAGAAGGAATAAAAGAAAGTAAGGAGAAAAGGTGAGGAATGGAGAAGTGGGAGGTGAGGGCTGGGGAGATTGGCTGTGCAGTCATGAGGTCCTGAGTTCAAATCCCCAGGACCCACATAAAGACAGTCATAATGGCAAGGATCTGAGGACGGGGACAGGAGAATCCCTGGAAGATTATGGCCAGCTAGCCTGGCGTATGCATAGGTGAACACACACAGTGACCCTCACCTGTCCCTGGAACTACGATGGTTTAGGGCCAGATGGAGCAGGGCAACAAACCCCAGCCCTGTGCTCTTAACCCAGCTCTGGTGCTTAACATAGAAGCAAACAGCATCGACTCACTAAGAGAACTAGCATCATTCTCTTTTTCTGGAAATACTGCACAGATATTTATTTGTCATCCACCAGGTTGTAAGGGTCAATCTAGACACGGAGAAAGTGGAGATGATGGAGACAGATGTCCTTGTCCTTGGCCGCTTCCTCTCCTGATTAGTTGTGCTACTTTCTCATGGCTGTAATAAAATGCCTGAGGTCGGATGACTTTATAAAGCAGAAAGGTTCAGCACACAGTGAGGAAGTTCAAGGGTGCGGGTTTGGTATCAGACAGACTGGGAAGAGAACTCTGGCGGGAACTGTTATCAACACATATGTTGATACCCTGGAGCTCTGCTCCCAGCCCCTCCTGGAGGGTTCTAAGGTTGAGCCCCTGTACCACTGAGCCACACTCCCACTTCTAAGCTCACCGTTAGAACCTTCTGGAGAGAATAAACAGGAGGGGGGTCCCCTCCCCAGAATGACCACACTCTCTGGTGAGGGGGCCTGGGGGACAGGTCTGAATGATCTCTTCCTAGCCCCATCTCCTAAAGGACCCACCACCCTCTCAGACGGCCATACTGGGAACCAGAGACATTTATAGGGAGAAGCCACATCTAAGCTAGAGCAAGGTTCATCTGTCTCACTCACCAACTAGTGCGATGATAGGGTTTCATCATGGCGAGGGGCTGGGGCTGCAGGGATGGTGGAAGGAGAGAAGCAGCGCTGTAAACATGTGTGACCACACCCATAGACAGTGTGTGCACACACTTACACAACAAACAGTGCTTTTCTTAAGGTCTGCTTTCAGGGAGCAATTATGGAGGGCTTCTCAGAGGTGGTGACTTTTCTACCTCATTCTTCACTGTGGACAAGAATTGGGCCTGGAAAGATGGGTCAGCAGCTAAGAGTGTTTGCTGCTCCTGCCAAGGCCCAAGTTTGGTTTCCAGCACCCACAGCTGCCTATGACTCTAGTTCTAATGTACCCTACTCCTCTTCTGGCCTCCATAGACACCTGCACTCATGTGGCATACATACTCACTCACACACTCACTCACACACACACTCACACACACACATACTCACATACACACACATACACTCACACACTCATACTCACACACTCACACAGACACATACTCATACACACAGACACACACTCACATACACACACACACTCACACACACACTCACATACACACACAGACACACACACTCATACACACAGACACACACTCACACAGCAGACACATACACACACAACTCACACACACACACTCACACAGCAGACACATACACACATACACACACACTCACACACATATACACATATACACCTATAAGTAAAAAGAAAATGCATTTAAAAAGAACTGTGGGTGGGGTGGCTCACATCTTTAATCCCAGCACTGGGAGGACAGAGGCAGGTAAGATCTCTGAGTTTGAGGCTAGCCTGGTCTACAGAGAGAGTTCCAAGGCAGCCAGAGATGCACAGAAAGACCATGTCTCAAAACAACAACAACAACTAAATAAAGAAATAACAAAGCCGGGCGTGGTGGTGCACGCCTGTAATCACAGCACTTGGGAGGCAGAGGCAGGTGGATTTCTGAGTTCGAGGCCAGCCTGGTCTACAGAGCAAGTTCCAGGACAGCCAGGACTACACAGAGAAACCCTGTCTCGGAAAACAAACAAACAAACAAACAAACAAACAAACAAACAACAAAAAAAACCAAGAAATAATAAATAAACTAAATAACAAAATAGAACATTATCCTGTTTCCTTCGGTTTAGAGATGACCTGGGGCTGTGAACAGGAGTGAGTGTCCCACCAGGATTAGTTTGGTTCAGATGACTGTGGAGAGCAGGAATCTGGTCCTGAGTGCTAGTTACGCATCTAGAGTCCATGCAAGACCTTTTCCTGTACTGCCCTGTGGGAGAGACCTGTGAAAACTTCATTTCCCATGTGTCCTTGCTCCCTGGCTTTCTGCTTGCTTCTGGCAAACAGAAAGCTGCAGAGGGTGCTTGCAGGCTGGAGAAAGGGGAACAGAGGGGGAATATGGCTCTTTCTTCTTTTTAAAAATATTTATTTATGTATTATGTACACAGTGTTCGGCCTGATGCATGCCTGCACACCAGAAGGGGCACGAGATCTCATTATGGCTGGTTATGAGCCGCCATGCTGGGCACTGAACTCAGACCTCTAGAAGAGCAGCCAGTGCTCTTAACCTCGGAGCCATCTCTCCAGAACTAGAACTTTCTTAATCGAGGGACGTTCCTCAGAGATGACATTAGCTTGTGCCAAGGTGACATAAAACCACCCAGCACACCATGCTTTCCCTGCCAAAGCTTGGGGTTGCAGCTCTTTTTATGTTGTTTTATAATTTGTTTTTATTTTCTGTGTGTGGGTGTGTTGTCTGTCTGTGTGTGAGAATGTACAGTGCGGGGCCATCAGAGGCTAGAAGAGGGTGCTGTGTCCCTGGAGCTGCAGTTACAGGCAGCTGTGTGGCTATGAATGTGGGTGCTGGGACTGAGCTCAGGTCTTCTGCAAGAGCACTGAGTGACTCCAGCCCCTGGTGACACCCGGCAGCGGCCAGTCTTCACTGCTCCCATAGCTCCTCGTCAGCCATCTGTCTCCTCATCTTCAAGATGGCCTTGGGGCCATCTAGCACTGCTGTTCCTTTCCAGTCTGGGAGGACACAGCAGCCTCTGCCACTGCCACGCCCCTCTAAGGCCCCCCTTAGCATTCCTCCAGCAGTGGAGACTGAGACATACCCACAGCTCCGTCTTACAAACACGGAAACTGAGGCACCATGAGGTTCAAGTCACTCGCCCAAAGCAACAGGCTAGAAAGCAGCATCACGCCGGTTCTTTGCCACGCGCCGGGCGAGGTTAAGTGCATGAGCCTCGCATGCAGTGTTCCTGGTACCCACGCATGCATGCATGCATGCATGCACGCACTCCGGTGATAATGCAGTTACCACTGGCGGAGCTGGTCTGCAGAACGCTGAGGCTGGAGGTGCCTGCCAGAGCTCCTTACGCGGGCTGGACACAGGTGCAGCCGGCCACAATGCCTGCTGATTGAAGGCCCTTCTGAGCTCGGCCACCTGGCAAGACAATGACAGGCCCCTGCTGACTGTCGTCTGCAAAGGAGCCGAGGGGGCAAAGGGCCTCTCTGCCCGGGAGCAGCTGCGCTCCCCAGCTCTGCCAGGATCGATTTTCCCTTCAAGTGGCCCATTCTTATTAACAAAGGGCTCGGTGACCCAGGTGGCCATCGTCGCCGCCCACTCTCCTGCAAGTGAGGTCTGTCTCTGTGCAGCTCTCTTTGGGTCCATGGGATGGAACCTAAGGCCTGATGCACGCTAGGAAATGCTAGGCCACAGCTCTCTGCCTTGGACATGAATTTCTTTGGAAAACCAGGGAAAGTCCAAAGGATGCATAGAATTCCACGGGAGTTTCTCCTGCTGCCTTGGCTTGGTCCAGTCGCGGGATAAACTGCGTGTGCCCCTCCCCCACGCACATATTTGGCTCACCTCCGGTGTGTCAGGGTGTGGCTGTGTATAGAGAGGGCCTTCAGAAGGGAGGTGATGCAGGCTCTGGAACCAGTCAACCAACAGCAGCTCAAAAATAACTGATAAAGAGCTGGGCAGAGTGGTGTGTGCCTGGAACCCCAGTGCTTGTGAGGCTGAAGACAGGAGGATTGCCGTGAGTTCAAGAGCAGCCTGGGCTGCATAATGAGTTCAGGGCTAGTGTGGTGGTGGCGGTGGTGGTGAGGACCTGTGGCTGATCCGACTGCCCACCTGATTTTTTTGCCCTCTCATTTTCCCCAACCGTAAAGTTAAATAAACATCTTTGCTTTATAAATTAACCAGCCTCAGGCATGCTGTTACAGTCATAAACAGTGATGCCAACACAAGCCTCCTGCACAGAGAGAATAGAGCAGAGGGGAAAAAAAAATGGGTTTGGAAGAGAAAATGGAGACCGTTCTAGCTCACCTCCCAGACCCCACCCCCCCTCTCGCCCCTAGGTTTATCCCTGGCCTCTCGCTGACAGCTTTGGAAACGCTCTCCGAGGGTAGAGCCTTGAGGAAGGCCAGGACCTTGTTCATGGCTGCATTGCTGGAGCCTGAGGCAGTACCCAGTGCATAGTAGATGCTTAGTGAACGCTCCCGGGAGGAGCAGGTGCCCCGCCCACCGGGCCTGTGGGCGGTGCCCTCCCTCCCCCAACGCCCCTGCTCCGTTCAGTTCCTGCGGCTTCCGCCCTCGTCAGCCCTGCTCAGTCAGCTTTCCTCACACGGTCCTCGTCAGGCCCTTTTATAATTGCCTCTTTACTTGTCTCCTTTTTGGCTTGTGTGTGGATTTGGGGAGCTGGGGAAGCTGCAGTCCTGGCCCCCTTTGTGAAGAAAACAGCCTCGGGCATCTCAAGAGCTCTCTCCGAACTGCGACTTTAAGCACTCAGAACACATCAGCTCCCTGCATCCGCAAACCATCAGCTGGCCTGTCACCAGCTTCCCTGTCTGGGAAATGAGGACCCCGAGGCTCAGAGACTGGAAACAACTTGTTCACGTTTGGCATTGCAGGGCCAAGCCAGCGCCTGTGGGGTGGCTCTGGAAAGGCCCTTACCGCCAAGCGGGTCCGCCTGAGTCTGACCCCTGCACCCCACGGGGTGAGGACAGCACTGACCACAGAAAGTTGTCCTCTGACCTCTACAAGCCTGCCATGGCATGTGCACACACACCACACATAGATAAGTAAATAAGCAAATAAATAAGCAAATAAATAAATAAAAATAAATAAATAAAGTGTAAAGTGTAAGTTCAGACTGTGTGACCCCCCCCCCTTTGTTTTTGGACTCCGGGTCACACCCACTCACTAGTATTTATTTACGTGTTTATTTATGTCGAGACAGGGTCTTGCTCTGTAGCCCTGGCTGCCTGGAGCTCACTCTGTAGACCAGGCTGGCCTCGAACTCATAGAGACCCCGCTCGCCTTTACCTACTGAGTGCTGGGACTAAAGTCGTGTCACCGTGCTAGGCCTATCCACTTATTTAATTCTGAAAGCAGCTCTCTGACATTCCCTGTGTGCGACACAGCAGGGGCATAGCTTCCGTTTGCTCGTGTGGAGGCCGTGACTTTCTACAGAGCCCAGGCAGCGCTCGGACTCTGGGTCACCCCACCTCGGCCTCCCGTGTACCGGGATGATAGCAGCGCCCTGTCTTGCCATCACGTAAAGCATTTAGATACTTAAACAGCCTATCCCGAGGCCGTGAGATCGGCGCTATTCCGAGCCTCCTGTTACAGAGTGGCTGAGTTACTATAAGTCCGACGGCACCTAACAGAACTGAGATTTGAACACGTGGATCCAGGATCAGCTAAGAGGACCGAATGCGTTTAGACATTTATTTTGAAGCCTTGGAACATATGTCCAGAGGTACAACCAAGTGACACCTCAATGAAGTAGCCCCCCTAGAGATAGCCGTAGCTCACGGTAGATCCCCTGCCTGGAATCCCCCAGTAAGGGGCTGGGACTCAGAGGCAGAGGTCGGGTCTAGCAAGCTCAAGCCCTGTGTTTGATGAACAGCACGGAAAGAACGAAAGAAAGAAAAGGAAAGAGATGAGAATAGGAAAGAAAGGAAAGAGGGCGGGAGAGCGGGGACGACGGGGTGGCGAACCAGCTGGCAGCCTGGCCTCCCACAGCAGTAGCCGAGGAGGCCATCCCAGGCACCGTGGACAGCGGGTAGCTCCCGCGCCCGCCTGCCCCAGCCCGTGTGCAGCCTCTGCCGTCTGTCTCCAGCCTGCCCGGGAGCCTCCTTGCAGCAAACGTTTCATTTTGTGCCAGGGTGTCCCTGGCTGTCCGTACAAACGCCTCCGCCAGCGCGGAAGATAAATTTCTCCCGCGCCGACCTCTCCGCACAGCGGGATTGATTTCCGAACTCCAGCCCCAGCCGCAGCTCGGGCCCAGCCCCCACCGCGAGCACCAAGGGCTGCAGATTTATACCCGGGCTAGAAATTGAATTCCTGTAAGTCGAGGGAAGTGTCTAAAAAGCTCATCCGGGCTCATTTTTACTTCTGACAAACTTCAGGTGAGAGATTAAAACGGAGTCGGGCTTCCCGCAGCAGGGGCCCTGCAGACTGAGAAATCACTGTTCGTCTTCCGCCCCCTGCCTGGAGCTGGGCCGAGAAAGCAACTGGACCTGTGCTGAGCGGCTCAGGGAGCGGTCCCGGTGCCAGCCAGCGAAGGGCACCTGCTCTGCCGCCTTCTTGGTTCCCATTGCAAATCTGGATGCACAATGATGCAACATGAAAACAGCTCATAAGGGTAAACTCATTTGCCTCTAAGGACGAGGTCAAGAGTTCCATCCCTGGGACCATCTGTCAGAAAGCCAAAGCAGCCTCCAAAAGTTATCTACTGACCTCTAAACATTCGTCATGATAACCCCCCAATAAACAAATAAATGCCAATTTATAAATAAATGAATAAGTAAATAAATAAATAAATAAAGGGCTGGAGAGATGTCTTAGAGATTGAGTTCATACTGTATTTTTTTGTTTTGTTTTTGTTTTTGTTTTGGGAGGGGGGTGTTGAGACAGGGTTTCTCTGTATAGCCCTGGCTGTCCTGGAACTCACTCTGTAGACCAGGCTGGCCTCGAACTCAGAAATCCGCCTGCCTCTGCCTCCCAAGTGCTGGGATTACAGGCGTGCACCACCACCGCCCAGCAGGACCATACTGTTCTTTTTTTTTTTTTCCCTTTTTTAAAATTATTTCCTATATTCTCTGTTTACATTCCAAAGGCTTTCCCCTTTCCAGTCTCCCCTCCCACCCCCGTTTTTCATTTATTTCTTTTGGGTTTTTTTGTTTTTCGAAACAGGGTTTCTCTGTGTAGCTCCGGCTGTCCTGGAACTCTATAGACCAGGCTGGCCTCGAACTCAGAAATCCGCCTGCCTCTGCCTCCCAAGCGCCGGAATTAAAGGCGTGTGCCACCATGCCCGGCTGAGACCATACTGTTCTTGTAGAGGACCTAAGTTATACACTCATTTTAAATAGACTGCAACAACCTGGGCCCTGGGTGGTTCTCATTAAGTGTCTCTGGGTTACGGCAAGGAAGATCTGAGTCTAGGTAATCCCAGAGCCCTCAGTCTGCCCGCCCGCCACTGGCAGAGGCCCCGGGGGAACCAGGGGAGGGAGAAGCAGAGCGGCAGTAACAGGTTGGGAGAAGGAAGAAGGAGAAGCCACCGGAAAGGCACCTCTAGCTCTCCTGGAAAACCAGCTGTCTGATGCAAATGCAGCTCGCAGCTCCGTCCTCGGTTCAAAAGCCGCTAAGTATTAAAGAAACGACTCCTTGATGTCAACACAAAAAGGATCAAAAAGGAATCTTTCTGAGGAGACAGGCGTTTTTATGTCTCTCTGAACTTCGCTAGATCTGGCCTCTGGCGGGGAGGCAGGCAGAGCGAGCCGAACTGAGGCTGAGAGCGAAATGGCTGTGGAGCCAGGATTTGTTCATTCAGTAATTCAGCTGCGGCTGCTGCAGGAGACATGGCATCTGGGGGAACCTGCAGACGGATGAGAAGGGTGTAGGGGCGTGGGTCCGGGTCCTCTGCTTTTACTTGTTATGGGTTGGTGGCCCTGTGTATGCTCGGAAGTGTTCTATCCCCGAGCCACGCCTCCAGCCTCTCACTGGGGAATCTAGGCAAGGGTTTTATCCCCGAGCCACGCCCCAGTCCTGGGGGTGGTGGTGGTGATGGTGATTGTGAGGGATTTTAGGGAGGGGCTTCACAACTGAGCCACGCCCCCAACCCTCACTGAGGGATTCTAGACGGGGTGGAGGTGGGAGGACGGAGGTGGGGGGGTGGGGGTGGGGGTGGGGGTGAGCCTCTGCTGCTGAGCTACACCCCAGCGAAGTCCCTGAGTATAAAAAGGGGTGTCTGAGAACGAGGCTTCATATAGAAAACTGGGCAATCACCGGCTTCCAAAACCAAAAAGCTAACCAAAAAGCTAATGGACATTTTAGAGTCACCGAGGAGTGTCCCTCAAGGCCGCCAAGGTCATAGGACACAGTGGAGATGCTGTCCCAGAGCAGAGCAAGGACATGAAGTGACTCAGTGCAGTGTGGGATCTTGGATTGGTTTCTGGACCCAAAAAAAGGACTTGAGTGGGAAAACTGGAGACACTGGACAAGTCTGAATTCGGTTAGTGGGGACGGGGGCTCGCTCATGATCAATGTGCTGGGGTTATGTAAGACATTAACCATGCAAGAGAGGGAGCGGGGTGCTGCCTGGGCTGTCTTGTGGAATTTTCCTGTAAACCTAAACTTACTTCAAAGAAGACGTTTATTAGAAAGGAATCAGCAGGGCGCTCACGAGGCTTCTGGAAGCTGTCGGGGTGTGTGTGTGATAAGAGCCGGGGGCCGTGCGGACCACATGCCCAGCACCCTGATTGGCTCTTGGTGGGTAGTCATTGATGACATGCCCGAAGCACATCTGTGACACCCACATTAGTTCAGATGTGGTGCAAGGCAGCCAGCCCCCGGGTTCAGACACCAGTGAGGTGGTGCGTGCGTGCGTGCGTGCGTGCGTGGGGGTCAGAGGTCAACCACAGCGCCAAGGATCTTCTCTGTTCATCCACTGCCTTTGCCTTTTCGTTTTATTTGCGTCCTGTGTGCATGTATGTGTGTGAGTGTGCGTATGTATGTAGTGTGTATGTGATGTGTGTGTGTGTGAGGCGAGGCAGACTGGTTTTATTGCCATTTTACAGGGCACACAGGCCAAGGGATAGGCTTGGACACCTACCAAGCAAGAGAAAGGGAGCAGATCCAGGCCCTGAACATTCATTATGGCTTAATCTCACTTAATCTTGTGAGAGACCAGCTGCCAAGCATTTAGCACAGGGCACCGCTCAGAGGAGAGAGATGAACGTCCGCTGTTATTTATTATTAATTACTACCATGGCTGCCGCGCCTAAGGGATTCCTGGCATGGGGCTGTCACACAGCACTGTCACAGAACACTGTGTATATGCGTGTGCATGTGTGCGTGTACCCTAAGTACTGTGGGAAGAGGGCTGGATTCCTCTATTTTCTTTGACTGTAACAAAATTCCAGAGACTGGGTTATGCACAAAGAAGAAATGTTTAGAGGCTGAGAGCCCAAGGTTGGGTGTCCCTGTGTGTTCATCCTCTGGGAAGGGGCTCATGATGGGTGTCATCCCAGTGTCCGCGATAGCTGCAGGGGTGGCACACGGTGTGACAGAAAGCCAGGGCTGTACAGGAGGCAGGCTCACTTCTCTTGTTCACCTGATAGTTGTTGTGAGTCAGGGTTTCTGTATGTAGGCTGGCCCTCTGTATGTAGCCCCAGGCTGGCCCTCTGTATGTAGCCCCAGGCTGGCCCTGTATTTACAGTTGTCCTGTCTTGGCCTCCAAGTGCTGGGACCACAGGTGAGGCTCGACCTTTGTGTTTATTTTATTATTTAAGTGCTTAGTTTAAGGCTGGTTTGTTTTGTTTTGTTTTAATTTTTGGATTTGGTTTTTTTTTTCAAGACAGGGTTTCTCTGTGTAGACCAGGCTGGCCTCGAACTCAGAAATCCGCCTGCCTCTGCCTCCCAAGTGCTAGGATTACAGGCGTGCGCCACCACCGCCCAGCAGTTTTAGGCTGTTCTTATAGTGACCCATTCTTGTGGGTACTAGCTTATCCCGTGAGCCAGCGTGAGTGTCTGTTGTGTGAGAACAAGCATCTGCTCACTTCAGATAGAGACTGAGGAGAAACCAAGGCGCGAACAACACCGAAGTCCAACTTGGAAAACCAGTGTGCTTTAGCGGGCTCTACAGGGGCAGACACCACGCGAAGGCAGCCACATCATCAAAGCCCACCGCAGCGCGGGTTACAGCACCCAAAGCTGGGAGCCTGGAGCTCGCGGCTCGACAGTCTGGACAGTGCCCTTTCTAAACCTCTTCCGGGCCGCTGGGCTGGTTTCTACTTCTTCCGGGCAGCTGGGCTGGTTTCTACTTCCGGGCAGCTGGGCTGGTTGTCTTAAGGTTTTCTTCTGCAGCTTGCTATGTCTAGATTCTCTCCCGTCAGTCCGGACTGCTGTGTACTCGGGAGGGACCGAGTGGATCTGGTCGGATCCAGAGACCTCCGGACGCTATTTTGAGTGCTTGGGTTCCTGTCTTAAGGGACGTCCCTGCCGGCTGGACTATTTCCCCTCCCCTTACAACAGTGTTCCCAATTTTCCTAACGCTGTGACCACTTAATACAGTTCTTCATGTTGGTTGCGGTGACCCTTCCAATCATAAAATTATCGAATGCATGGACAAAGGAACAGAAAGATCAACAGATCGGTGGGTGAATAGATAACAATGGATGGGTGAATGAATGAATGAATGAATGAGTATACATCGGATGGGTGGGTGAATCGTGGATGGGTGGATTTTGAATGGAGAATGAATGAGGGGTGAATGGGGAGAGAGTGGGCATCCTCTCCCCCCCCCCCACTCTGTCCCCAGCTCTCCCAGGCAGAGCCGCTGAGGCTCAACCGTTCCCTGCCCTTCAGCCCGGCCAGGTGAGCTGATATCTTTTTTAAGGCCTGACAAGCCGATCGCTCAGTTGGGATTTGCTCAGCACCTCCAGGTCCGACAAAGGCGGCTGGCTATTATCCTAACGCTCTCCGAAGGGTTGGCTGCCCTGCTGTCACGGTTCAGAGGCAGCGGCCAGGCGTGTCCCTGAAGTATTTATCACAGCCTCTCTTCCAGCACCGCTCCGCAGCCTGCCAGGAGCCCGTGTCAGCCTGAGCTCAGACAGCCCTCCTGGGCGAGGGGGGAGAGCGTGAGGGAGGGAAGGCAGGGGGCGATTCGCTGCGTCTCTAACCTACCAGCCCGCCAACATCCAGCCACTCCACAAACATCTGAAGGACAGACAGAACTCCCCCTCGTACCACTTTCTGTCTTGGTCAGAGGTCTGTCTTAATCGCTCCCCGAATGAAGCCCTGAACGGTCACGGCGACCCAGGTGCAGAGGAAAAGGACAGGGGAAAGGCACTGAGATCGTGTTTGCCGTGGCCACGTTAGTTAGCCTGAAGGGAGATCATGTTTGAACCCTGCTGGCTGCAATACCAAGAGGCTGTGCCACGGTGGCCGAGTCTTGGCTTTTCTCTGCCCCAGGGAAAAGCACCGCCTCTCAGCCTTGTAATGAGGATTAACCCTGTTAGCAGATGCTGTGCCCTCAGAGCGCCTGGTCAGACGCATAGCTGCTGCCGGGGCTTCAGGAGCCTGTGCTGCCTGCCCAGCACCACAGGCCCCAAGTCAGTGTGAAGCTGAGGTCGCTCTGCCCCTCCCCCTTCCCCTCCCCTCCCCTCCTCTCCTTTCCCTCCCCCTACTCTCCCTTCCCTCCCCTCCCCCTCCCCCTCTCTTTCTTCCCTTCCTGAGGATAGAGCTTGCTAATAAACGCTGAACTAGCCCTCTCTAACTGAGGTACAACCCAGCCCTCGTCAGTGTGTTCTTTAGGAGGTAGAGCCCAGTCAGGATGATCGCATGTGCTTTTGATTCTGGTACTCTGGAACCGGAGGCAGGTAGGTCTCTGTGAGTTCAAGACCAGCCTGGTCTACGGAGTGAGTTCCAGGCCAGCCAGGGCTACACAGTGAGGCAAATTAAAAAAAAAAAAAAAAAATTGGTGTGGTCTGGTAGCTTATTGACATGTTTGGGACAGATTGCGGGCCCAGCCTCCCTCACTTTCGACCTGGGGATGTGTCATGGTATCGTCCCCTGCTGCCGTGGCATACTCTGACAAAAGCAACTTCGGACGCAAAGGATCTATTCCGTCTCGGAGGGCCAGTGAGATGGCTCACCTGGTAAAGGGGCTTGCTGCGCAAACCTGGGGATCTGAGTTAGAACCCTGGAACCCACATGAAGGTGGAAAGAGAGAACAGACTCCATAGACTGTCCTGTGACCTCCACATGCATGCCGTGGCACACGTGTCCTTCCCTACAGCGAGAGGACTGAGCGATAGCCCAGTGGTTAAGAACACACGGCTCCTCCAGACGACCTGACACATGGACGCGCCCAGCTATCTATACCTCCAGTCCCAGGGGATTCGACGCTGTCTTCTGGTCTCTAGGGAACTGTATGCATCCGGTACAGACGTACAAAACACCAATAAGTTAATTTGTTTTTAATTAAAATGAATAAAACACACATTCTTTTTTGTTCTGTTTTTGTTTTTCTTTGTTTGCTTTGAGGCAGAGTTTTTCTACATGGCCTTGGCTATTCCGGAACTCACTCTGTAGATCAAGCTGGCCTCAAACTCACAGAGATCCACCTGCCTCTGCCTCCCAGGCGCCTGGCTAAAACCACATCTTCTGACTCACAGTTCAGGGATACGGTCCCTCACCACCGGGAGGTTAAGCCAACCAGAGCTAACAAGGCTGGTCACGTGGCCTCCACCGGCATAGCCAGGAACAGCGCCCACCACGGCTCCGCCCACCACGGCTCCGCCCACAGGCTCCATTTTTGTTACATTCACCACCCAAGTGTGTTCATCTGGTTTCAGTCATGCTGTGGTAGCACAATGACTTCCATAGGTTTATTTGACTAATACGTGGGGAGTCAGGGCAGGGACTCAAGGTAGAAACCTGGAGGCAGGAACTGAAGTGACCACAGAGCGCGCTCCTGGGTGGCTCGCTACTCATGGCCTGTTCAGCTTTTTTGTTTGTTTTGTTTTGTTTATTTGTTTTTCGAGACAGGGTTTCTCTGTGCAGCCTTGGCTGTCCTGGAACTCGCTCTGTAGACCATGCTGGCCTCAGATCCCACTGCCTCTGCCTCCAGAGTGCTGGGATCAAAGGCATTTGTAACCAAAGCAGGTTCGACCTGCTTTCTTCTGTATACCAGGGGTAGCATGGCTCAAGTGGGCGGGTCCTTCCATATTAACCATCAATCAAGGAAATGACCCTAGGCTTGCCCGCAGGCCAATCTGATGGAGGCTTTTTCTCAGTTGAGGTTCCCTCTTCCCGGGTCACTGTTGGTTGTGTCAAGTTAACAACAACAACAACAACAACAACAACAAAACAAAAAAGCCCAAGCCAGCACACCTGAGGATGATCCCACCCTCAGCTATGTTAGGTCTTTGCATATCAATTAATATCATCAAAATAACCCGGCACAGGCGTGTCCAGGAGCTTCTAGATCCTGTCAAATTGACAATTAGCGCTGCCCACGCGGAACTTTGGCACTTCTGATGTGAGCTGCATCCGTCATGCGGCGTCACTAGGGCCACCTCAAAGCCAGCACTCTAGAGAGGAGGGCCTACTAAACCTCTTTTCTTCCAAAGGAGTCAGGCATGTCAGTATATGACAAACGAACAAACAAACAACATCTAGGGGGCTGGCAAGGAGGGGCGGGGAATTTCCTGCAAACCGGAAGCCCTGGGTTTGAGTCCCAGCCCCACACGGGAGAGGGCGAGCCCACTCCTGAAGGCTGTCGTACGGCCTCCACAGGCACGCAGCTTGCTTGTGATTACACATGCACACAAATGCGCACATAATAGTCATGATAATAACATTAGTTTTGCTATATAGACAAGTGCAGCTCTGGAAGATGGTTGAGTCCGGGACAGTGCTTGCCCCGCAAGCGCGAAGACTCTGCTTTGAGACTCCTGCGCCTGGTGGTCCATGCTTGTCAACCCAGGCCTAGGGAGGTAGAGACAGGAGGATTCCCGGGCCTCGCTGACAGCCAGGCTGGACGAACTGAACTCCAGGCCAGGGGGAGACTCTGTCTGAAGATAAGATGGGGCTGGCAGGATGGCTCGGTGGGTATAGGTGCGTTCGGTGCAAGCCTGGTGACCTGATTCATCCCCTGACCACACATGCAGATGTAAGGAGGCCACCTCCGCTGGCTGGCGCACAAAGTGATGAAAGTATTTGTGAGGGAATGGATGACTCTTGAGGAATGATACCTGAGGCCTACACCACACACACACACACACACACACACACACACACACACATACAGACACACACATGCACACATACACACACACATGCACAGACACACACATGCGCACACACACAGAGACACACGCGCGCGCGCGCACACAGACACATAGACACACACGCACGCGCGCGCACAGACACACACGCGCGTGCACACACATACATACACACGCACACAGACACACACATACAGACGCACACACACACACACACGCACACACACATACATATACACACACGCGCAGACACATACATATACACACACGCACAGACACACACATGCACACACACAGACACACATGCACACACACAGACACACATACGCACACACCCACACACACAGCACACGTGTTACTTAATTGACCTTTGGGTATTAAGAAGGTAACAATCTTCATAATAGCTTCAGGGCTGGTGTGCGGCAGCTCCGTGGAGGAAGGAGTGCCTGTCTAGAATGTATGAGACCCTGGGCTCCGGCTCCAGCACCAGCACCAGCGAGAAAACTGTGCTGCAGCCTAATGGTGACTGTGACCATCTTCTCTAACCCCATCTGCCCAGGGCTATCTTAATTCTAAATGCATATGCTATTGGCTATCTTTGTAAACCATTGCATCCCCCTGGGATCCTTGCCAGGTAGGAACAGTTAACAGGTCAGTTTTACAGGGGAGAAGGGTGAGTTTTTACAGGGGAGGAGGGTGAGGCTCAGATAAGTTAACCAACTTGCCAGAGCTTCACAACATTCAAAGTGTCGATCGAGAACACACATCCAGGCAGGACCTTGTGGAGTAGGCTCTACTCCGATGGAATAGGACTGGAAAACATCCGGGGGCCAGGTGTGCGAGCCTGCGAGCGGGTGATCGTTCACCTGGAGTCCCAGCACTCTGAAGACGGAGGCAGGAAGGCTGTGAGTTTGAGCCAGCCTGGGCTGCAGACCAAGAATTTGTCTGAAGGAAAAAATGAGAGAAGGAGGGAAGATAGAAGAGAAAGAAAATGAGGAGTGGAGAGGAGAGAAAGGATGGAAATAAAGGGATGAGGAGGGGGAGGGGCAGCGAAGGGGGAGGGGCGGCTCCTAACCGTAAGGATTTTGGATTTTGCCCGGAAAGACGTGGGTGACATCACAGAATCCTTTTTGGGAGGCCGTGGGAGAAATCCCTGCCTGTTCTCAGTACCAAAAATAGTGGCTGCTTCTTGGGAGCATCTGGCGTCTTTGCTTTCAGGACACTGGGGACAGCAGGAGTGACCAGCTTTCTCTTTTTGAGTTTTGTGCTGAGGAACTACAAGCCAAATTCTTGTCCAACCATATGCTGCCAGGGCTGGGTTTTAACACATTCGTTTTTCTGTCTCCTCACTGCGTATGCTCCTCTCATTCCTTTGCCAAAATAATAATAATAATAAAAGAAATGAATTTAAACAAGCTTTACTGCTGGGGCTGGGGCTTGGTGGGTTGAGCGAGTGCCCAGCGCGTGGGATGCCCTGGGTTCCACTTGCAATGTGGTATAACATGGGTGCGGTGTCACAAGGCTGTAACCCCAGCCCTGGGTCCTGGTCGTCCTCAACTACACAGAGGGAGGCGCCAGCCTGGGCTCCATGAGAAATTTTTCTCAAACAAAACAAAGCCTGAGGGTAGAAGGGTCTTGTCAAGAATGACAGGCTGGGCTGTGACTGTGTGTGAGTCGCTTGCTTAGCTTGAGAAGGCTCTGGGCGCCATCAATATTTCCTTCCTTCTTCTTTCCTTCCTTCCTTCCTTCCTTCCTTCCTTCCTTTCTTCCTTCCTTTCTTCCTTCCTTCTTCTTTTTGTTTGTTTGTTTGTTTTTGTTTGTTTTTCAAGACAGGGTTTCTCTATGTAACCTCTGCTGTCTTGGAACTCACTCTGTAGACCAGGCTGGACTCGAACTCAGAGATCGCCTGCCTCTGCCTCCCAAGTGCTGGGACTAAAGGCGTGCGCCACCACCGCCCGGGCTCCATCTACATTTCCTTACAGAGGGATTCGTGTTCACTGTTTACATGGTGAGATGGGTCAGTACGTAAAGGCTCTTGTCACACCACCTGAGATGGAGTGCTGGCCCCCATGATGGACAGAACTAACATGTTGGCCTCTGACCCCTCAACACACACACACACACACACACACACACACACACACACACGCATACTGAGAAAACAAACTTAAAGCCAGTGATAAGAACGTCTGACTTAGAGATGGAGGTAGGGCTAGGCTGTACAGCCCTTTTGTAGAATTTCTGAAGTTTTGAGTTCCATATGTACATGTGGTATTTTTGTGTGATGTGAGGGTGGGATCCAGCACTCTCGGAGCCAGGTTGTTATCGCTGTATAATGTTCCTTTTTGTAGATGTATCTTATAATGTTAAGCTATTATACCAATTATTATATAATTAGAAACTAAAAAAAGAAACACTCCTACCTGTCTAGTTTTAGGCAGTGCCTAATAAAATCCTTTTAGGGGCCAGCAAGGGTCCATGGATGGCCCAAGTTCAACCCCCAGAACTCACACAGTGGAAGAGAGCTGCAAGCTGTCCCCTGACCGACACATGCACCCATGCCGTGGCACATGTGTGCACCGGTGTGTTCGTGCACACACACCCTACACTGTAATTAAAAGAATTCTTTTTAAAAAGCTCACTGTAGCACCTGGTACTTGGCCATATGGTCCTCATGATTGGTGTGGACTGGACTCTCAGTCTCAGACCGGCTGGGGAGTGTGCAGGAGCAGCCTTCTGACCACCACGGCTGTGGGTTGGCAGCACGCCCTCCCAGAGTGTCTGATCCCGCTCTCAAATTTAATTGGAACCATTGTGTGGTGTTTTACATATCCTTGTAAACCACTTAGATGCTTTTCTGGAAGGAAGAAAAGTCCAAATAAATATATAAGCCCCAAGCCACCTCAGCCTGCTGATTAAATTACCCAGTCTCAAATTCGATTCTATCCTCATTTTATTAAGAGGCAGCTGCTTGCTCTCTTCCAGTTGGCTAATCCTCCCTCAGCCGGTGCTCAGGGGGTGGCTGCCCCCAGGGAACCCAGCCACAATCCCTCTGTCTTGGGAAGCTTTTTTCTTTTCTTCATTTTAGCAGAGTTGGGGATAAAACTCAAGACTGGCATGACTACTAAAGCCAGTGCTGAACTGGGCTCTACCACTGAGCCACGCCCCCAGCCCCTCACTGGGGGATTCCAGGCAGGGGCTCTACCACTGAGCCACGCGCCCAGCCCCTCACTGGGGGATTCCAGGCAGGGGCTCTACCACTGAGCCACGCCCCCAGCCCCTTACGGGGAGATTCCAGGCAGGGGTTCTACCACTGAATCATGCCCCAGCCCTTCACTGGGGGATTCTAGGCCGGGGCTCTACCACTGAGTCACGCACCCAGCTTCTCCCTGGGGGATTCTAGGCAGGACACTGAGCCACGCCCCGAGCCCTTCACTGGGGGAGGGGGGGAGGGTGCTGGAAAGGAGCTCTATCATTGCCCTGTGTGTCTCAGGCTTAATTAACCCTGAGTCTATTATGGAGCCCTGTGCTTAATTGGGGCAGCAGCTTCCATGAAAGTATTTGAAAGCTCCAGCTCACAAAATGTGATTTGAAGAAGAGGTACTTGAGAGCATAGCTTATCCTCTTAGAGCCCATTAGCCGGAGTATTAAGATGGGAACCAGAACTCAGGGAAAGAGAGTGCCCGGGAGGCTTGAGAGATGACCCTCTTCTTCGGAGGACCTGAGTTCAGATCTCGGCACCCAGGAGAGGTAGCTCACGAGTACATGGAACTCAAGCTCCAGGGGCTCAAACGCCCTCTTTTGGCCTCTAGGGGTACTGCATTCATGCGTGCATACATACATACATACATATACATATACATATACATATACATATACATATACATATACATACACACACACACACACACACACACACACACACATATATATATATATATATATATATATACATACATACACACACACATCCATTAAAATAAAGTATTTGAAAAGAACCTGTCTGTTGGTGAGATTATGGGGTGGCTCGGGAGGTCCCTTGAGTGGATAAGGTAGAACCAGAAGCCACTGGTTACACGAGGGGGTTAGGACTCATGCTTTCTTGTAAACGGGGTTTCTGGTGAGATTCCTAGAAGACTGAAGGATTGGAACTGGTGATGGTGTGGGACCCCCCAACTCTGCCAGACAAAGGCTTCAGCTGGGTGAGGGGCTCCTCGCTCTTCTCATGTGCCCAAGATTTTCCTGTCTTTATTTTTTTTTTACGTGTATTTATTTGTGTGTTAATGTGAAGGCCCTGAATAGCTTGGCAGGGGTGGGGTCGGAGGACAACTTCCGAGAGCCGGTTCGCTCCTACTCTGTGGGGCCAAGAGCTGAACTCAGATTGTCAGGCTTAGGGACAAGCGCTTTCACGAGCTGGGCCATCTTGCGGGCTCCATCCTGCCATGTAATGCATTTTCCTGAGATAGAGCACTGTGCCCCTCCAGGAATTAGGGACTTTGGGACCAAGCCACATAGATCCCGGTGTTGGACCGTTCAACACCAAGCCTTCTAGGCCATTCCCATTCCACAGACGTGAACTTGAGTGAACATTTGTACTCAACCCCGCAGGGCAAAACGCGGGATCTTAGTGTGCCGAGACCTGGCGGCCATTTAATTACGCAGCTGCAGAGAACGCGCTGCGGGGCGCGCGCCGCCGTACAGACAATTATTTTCGGAAAGCCACAGAAGCTGTCTCTTCGTGGTGCTTAGATCTTGCTTCTCTTTTACAATTCAATATTTCATATGTTGGGAGAAGTGCCTTGTTTGCTTCAAAGGACATGCCAGGAAGCACAGGCCGGAGATGCTAATTACGTGGACGGGGCTGCTTTGTTTTTGCATAATGAGAATCTTTGAGGGGAGCTCCAGCCTAATTGCTTGGGGACCTGAGCCAGTGGGAGGATATATGGGCAGGGACATTTGGGCTCCTGTTCATTGTTCGGTTTTGAAAGGACTGGATTTGCTCCGAAAGGCGGCTAAGCAGTTGTGCTTTCTTCAGGGAGCGGGGGGAAGCCTTTTCTGGGCCATTTTTCCTGGGTTAGACTGAGCTGTAATACCAGCTACATGGACACAGGGCGAGTATGAGAGCAGCCCGGGGAACTTAGTGAGACTCTACCTCAAATAATAAATAAGTAAGTAAGTAAATAAATAAATAAATACATACAAAGTAATAGATGGCTCAGCAGTTAAGAACAGTGGCTGCTCTACCAGACGATCTGGGTTCGAGTCCCAGCACCACCGTGGCAGCTCATAACTACACCAGTTCCATGGACTCCTCTTCTCATCTTCCTGTGCACACATTTAATGCACAGATATACACGGAGGCAAAGCATAGACCGCCGTGCTCAGCTTTACTGAGTGCCCAGGCATCCTTGGAACTAACCTGGAGTGGAGCCACTTTGCTTACTGGGGGCACTTTGGAGGTGCCGGAAAAAAATGAGCCCGGGTACCCAGAGCTGGTGAGCAGCCCCAGGCCTCCTGGCTCTGTAAGACTTCCTGGAGGAGCCAGGAGTTCTCTAAAAGAAACCAGCCACCGTGATACCTGCCTGTCATCCCCGAACTCCAAGGCTGTAGGCAGAAGTATCAGACCAGGTCATCCTTGACTACATAGTGAGTTAGAGGCCAGCCTCGGATACATGAAATCTTGTCTCAAAACAAATAAAATTGAACAAAATGAACAACAACAACAACAACAAAATCAAGAGTGCTTTTACAGGTAGCTGGGTGTAGTGGTACATGGCTCTCTGTGAGTTCAAGGCCAGTCTTGTAAACAAGGCAAGTTACAGGGTAGCTTATTACACAGAGAAACCCTGTCTGGAAAAAAACAAAACAAAACGAAACCAAACCTTTAAGAGTTCCCTGACAAAGGACTGGAGAGTCAGCTAGCTCAGTGATTAAGAGCATTAGCTGGGGCTGGAGAGATAGCTCAGTGGTTAAAAGCACTGACTGCTCTTCCAAATGTCCTGAGTTTTTTTTTTTTTTTTTTCGAGACAGGGTTTCTCTGTGTAGCCCTGGCTGTCCTGGAACTCACTCTGTAGACCAGGCTGGCCTCGAACTCAGAAATCCACCTGCCTCTGCCTCCTAAGTGCTGGGATTAAAGGCGTGTGCCACCACTGTCCGGCCGTCCTGAGTTCAAATCCCAGCAACCACATAGTGGCTTACAACCATCTGTAAAGAGACCTGACACCCTCTTCTGGTGCATCGGAAGTCAGCTACAGTGTACTTAGATATAATAGTAAATATATATATATATATATATTTTTTAAAAAGAGCATTAGCTGCTGTTCTCCTAAAGAGACTTGATTTGATTCCCAGCACCCACATGGCCCCTAACAACTGTCTGTAACTGCAGCTCCAGGGGACTGAAAACACACACTCAGGCAAAACACCCATACACACAAGACAAAACAAAACAAGACAAGACAAGACAAGAGCTCTTGCACAGGAGAGTCATGGCTCACTAGAAGACCTTAGGAGAGTTTCTCCTAAATACTCTGAGGACAGAATAGACTGTGGCAGCTTCCGGGGCCTTAAGTGGGGCACACAGGGCACTGGATCTTTCTTAAGTTTTATTAGCACGATATACATAGTAATGGCATTTTCATAGCACGGGATGAACTTCAATGGTATCCATCCCCTCCCTCTCCCTTGGCCCCTCCCACTCCTGCTGACTCCTCCCTCTTCCCAGCCCGCCCTTCTATTTCCAGGTCTTTTTCATTTTTTGTGTCCCAGTGGGTTTTGTGGGGATTGGTCGCCTACAGAGTGTGGGTGAAGGGCTGCTTACAGGGCTGTGGGCCCCTTAGCTCTGGCCCACACCACTGAGGAAATGTCTTTTCCTCCTGAGCAACCATTACTGCCTGTCAATCCTAAAGCAGGGACAGAGCCTTGTGCTCCCAGCCCCAGCTACCACTGATGCCCATCAGCCCTCAGAGAGGGTTGTGGCTCATCAGCCCCTCCCCCAGCAACCATTAATTGTCTATCAGCCCTCAGGGACAGAGGCTCTGCTGTTTGAGCCTTGGCTCTGCCTAATTCATTTCTTTTTCTTTTTTTAAACTTTTTTTTTAATTATATTTTTTATTTTATGTAGTGTTCTGCTTCCATGTGTGAATGCCAGACCCCCTGGAACTGGAGTTACAGACAGTTGTGCTGGGAATTGAACATGGGTCCTTTGGAAGAGCAGCCAGGGCTCCTAACTGCTGAGCCATCTCCGGCCCCGTCAGCAGGTGCGATGGCTCAGAGGGTAAAAACACTCGCACTAAACCTGATGACCTGAGTTCTATTCCAGAGAACCACACAATGTGGAAACAGAGAACTAATTTCTGCCAATTGGCCTCTGGTTTCCTTCCATGTGCATTCTGAGGCACACAGTGTACACACACACACACACACACACACACACATAAGTAAGGGAAACAAAAGTTTGAGCAGGAGTTCATTCAAGGAAAGTCACGCGAGCTCTTACCCGGGAGTCGCCAGCTCAGGTCGGTGTACGGAAGCACAGCCTGACTCATGACCGTGGTCTCCGCTGTCGTCTGTGAACGGACTGTTTTTCTTATAAATTAGTGGCAGTGTGGGGCTCACCGCGTAGTTAGCTCATTTGCTCACATTTCAATAAAAGACTTTATTGAGTGGGAAGAGACTGCAGCGTGCAGCAGGAGTCTGCACCATCGCGCCTGACTCAGCCTGGCTCACCTCTGCCTCCGCTCCTGGGCGCTGCCTCTGTCTGGGGTCAGTAACAGCCGTGCAAATAGTAAATAGTGCGCTGCTTGCCTCCCCAGAAACACTCGTCGTGGGACACACTGTAGGCAGGGCTGGGCTTAGTGGCTAGAGTGCTTACTCAGCACGTACAAGGTCCTGGGTTCCCTCCTCGCACGGCACAAACAGAGTGTAGCGGAGGTGGAGGCAGGAGGATCAGGACTTCACCGTCATTCGTTGCTACAAGACGGAGTTTGAGTCCAGCATGTGCTGCATGAGCTTCTGTGTCAATACAAAAACAAGCATGCTAGGTAGGACCGGAATTCCGCGTTTGTCATCTCGTGGTCGCTACTCGCCGCCGCCGTCTCTGCCTGGACTCCGGCAGTCCCTGGGAGCTGGGGCTGGGCACCGCGTCAGTGCGCATCTCTCTTCAGCTGATGACCCTCCACGGCTCGCACGTCGTCCACGCCAGAAGCCAACGTCCTGACTGCTGCTCGCCAGCTCCGTCACTGTCACACTGTCACCTCCCCACTCTTGCGTCCCCCACCCCACCCCTTAGCACCCAGCTCTCCCGGCTCCCGTCCCCCTGCCGCAGCCCGTGCTGCTCCTCCTGCCTGGAACGCCGTTCCATAGGCCTGGTGCTCCCCTTCCAGTCTGCACCCACCAGAAATCACACTCTGAAACGGCTCCCGCTCCCACACCCTCTTTTCCTCGGATTTCTTCTGTCTATACTAAACAAATCGAAATATGCGATCTTCACTTATTTACACTTTGTATGTGTTTCCTCCACTTTTACAATGTGTGTGGATGTGTATACACATGCGTGTGGAGACCGGAGGACAGCCTCAGGCATACATCACCAGGAGCCATTCCGCTGCTTGAGAGACTGGTCTCTCGCTAGCCTGGAGCTCACCGAGGAGGCAAGGCTGGCTAGACACTACAGAGATCCTCCTGACAGTGGCCCCAGAACGTGCACCTCCATCCAGGGCTTGGTGTGTGCTGGGATCTGAACTGGGGTCCTCATGCTTACACAGCAAGCAGTTTACCCCCTGAGCCATCTCATCTGACCCTGGTGTTTGCCCTTTAAAGACGTCACTAGGTCGGGCTGTAGTGGAGAACAGCTTTAATCCCAGTGCTTGGGAGGCAGAGGCAGGCAGATTTCTTAGTTTGAGGCCAGCCTGGTCTACAGAGTGAGCTCCAGGACAGCCAGGACTACACAGAGAAACCCTGTCTCAAAAAAACCAAACAAATGAACAAAAACAATGTCTCCTCCCTGTGCATTCTTCCTTCTGAAACAGGGCTTCCTTAAGCACGAATGGGAGGTCCATATATTGATTTGAACTTAGTGTGGGTACACAACCTGTACAGCACATTCCAACACAGAATTCCTGCATTTAAGTAATCCTCCTGCCTCAGCCCCCAAGCGCTGGGTTATAAGTAGTGCAATACGACATCCAGCTCAAAGTCCCTGATTTTTCAGTAGCTGTTCCTAGGTCCCTTTGCACATTGATATTTAGAGTGCTGAAAGTTTCCTTTCCTGGAGCTGGGGGTCAGTGGGTACAGTGCTGGCCTATCATGCAGGAGGCCCTGGGTTCTGTCGTTAGCACCTAATAATCAGGGGTGGTGTCACCCTCTGTAATCCCGACACACAGGGTTAGGGTAGATAGATCACAAGTTCAAGGTTACCTTCCGCCATATGGTTAGTTCAAGGTCAGCCTGGGTTTCATGAGATCCGGCTACATGCGGCAGTCCAAAGACGATCTAGGAGGTCAGTTCCACTGTCCGCCTTGTTTGAGACAGTGTCTTGTTCCTTCCTGTGTAAGCCGGTCTAGAAGGTCCGAGAGCTTCCAGGATTCTCCTGTCTGCACGTCCTACCTTGATGTAGTGTTTGGGTTACAGACTTGATCTCTGGTGTCTGCTTTATGTGGGTTGTGGGGAACCAAACTTGGGTCCTCGTAGTGGCACGGTAAGTGCCCTCCCCCTTTGCGTATGTGTGCATGTGTGTGCTGGTATGTACCTGTACACGTGTGCAGAGATCAGAGGAAGATCTCAGCTGGTCATGTCCCTCAGATACTCCCCACCTTCTGTTTGAGACAGAGCCTCTCATTGGCCTGCACAGTTGTCCAGTTATCCAGTCAGGCCGGAGAGCCTCGGGGACCAGCCAGTCTCTGTCTCTTACCTTTCCTCATAGGCTGTGGATTTGCATGCAGGGCCATCCCCCCAGCCAAAGGCTCCTTCCCTTTCCAGTAAGATGGAAGAGAGCCCCCTCTGGGTTCCCACTCTCTGACTACACCCTTTCCTCTGCAGACTCTCTTCCAGAGCCCGGAAGAGGGCTGGCAGCTCTACACGTCGGCCCAGGCGCCGGACGGCAAATGCATCTGCACAGCCGTGATCCCTGCCCAGAGCACCTGTGCCCGGGATGGTCGGAGCAGAGAGCTTCGGCAGCTCATGGAGAAGGTAGGGGCGTGACAGGCAGGGGGGAGGGGTGGGGAGGGGGTGATGGGGGGTGGGTGAAGGGGGGGAGGGGGGAGGCCGATTCGCCCTTTTGCCCCTCACTCCACCTGTCACCATCTAAGCCACAGCAGATCCAGCCAGGGAGCTTGTTCTAAAGTGGCCAGCGACCGAGATACCATCTAGGTAGCTTTTTAAAAAAAATTTCTATTTACATTTTTATTAAATATTTTTTTATTTTTTGGTTTTGTTGAGACAGGGTCTCTCTGCCCTGGCTGTCCTGGAACCCTCTCTGTAGACCAGGCTGGCCTTGAACTTGGAGATCCACCTGCCTCTGCCTCTCCAGCGCTGGGACTCAAAGTGTGCACCGCCACGTCCAGCTTCTTTCCTTTTCTTTTTTGAGATGGTATCACGTAGCCCAGGCGGTCTTAAAACTCACTATAGCTAAAGCGTTGCACTTCTGATCCTCCAGCCTCCGTCTCCGGAGTGTTGGGATGACAGGCATGTGTCCACGGCTGTCTCCCAGTTGACCTTCTGACCCTCCAGCCCGTCTCCGGAGTGTTGGGATGACAGGCGTGTGTCCACGGCTGTCTCCCAGGGGAATTCATTCATTATTTGTTCCAGGTTTCCTAGGAAGAGAGGCCTCGTGTTTATAGAGCTGGGAAGGCTGTGGTGTCGGGCAGCCCGAGTTTGTCCTTGTGCACTCTGACCTGGCAGCCAACGCTCCACGCAGCCTTAGGAGACCCTGCTAAGAAGGGGCTTGGTGCCCTCTTCAGGCAAGGGTCTCACCTGCTCTTCGTTCTGTCAAGGCTTGTGCAAATTGTGCAGTGGGCGTGGCAGTGCACACCTCCACTGCCAGGACTTGGGAGGCAGAGCCAGAATGACAGCCACACGTTTGGGTCCAGCCTGGGCCACATAGGAAGATCCTGTTGAGTGGGAGGGAGGGGGAGGTGCTGAGTTGCTGCCGAACCTTACGGCCTGAGTTCAAGCCCCAGGCCCCACACGGTTAGAAGAGAATGAACGCCCACCAGTTGCTCTCTGACTGCCACACACCAAACAAACAAATGTAATTTTAAAACATTTTTAAAGGGTTGCCGGGAGGAGCTGGGAACTTGAACCAGTCTGGCTGAAGTGTGAGCCCCATCTCAAAAAATAAGGTGGAGGGTTATTGTGGGAAACAAACAACACCAATCTCTGACCTGCAGACAGACTTATGCAGGTGTGTGCACACACATACATATACACACATACATAGATGCATGTGCACACACACATACATATACCCACATACATACAAAGATGTGTGTGCTCAGACATACATATACCCACATACATAGATGTGTGTGCGCACACACATACATATACCCACACACATAGATATGTGCACACGGAATACATAGATATGTACACGGAATACATAGATATGTACACACATACATAGATGCATGTGCACACACACATACATATACCCACATACATACATAGATGTGTGTGCTCAGACATGCATATGACCACATACATAGATGTGTGTGCACACACACATACATATACCCACATACATACATAGATGTGTGTGCTCAGACATACATATGACCACATACATAGATGTGTGTGCACACACACATACATATACCCACACACATAGATATGTGCACACACATATACACACATACATAGATATGTACACACATACATATACACATACATGCACATTCATTCATATACACACATACATACATGTACACACACATACATATACACTTACATAGATATATGCATACATACATGCACACATACATATATGCACACATACATATACACACATACATAGATATGTACATACACATATGTACATATACACACTTACATAGATATGTATGCACACATATACATATACCCACATACATATATATGTGCACACACATACATATGGATGTATACTTACACACACACACACACACACACACACACAAACGCGCGCACGCGTCTGCATGCAGAATCCTTTCCACCCTGGCTGCCTCCACTTCATCTGTCTCCAGGCTGTTTCAGACTCTTTGCTGACTAAAGTCCCTGTCACTGCCCATTTGTCAGCTGTGATGCCTGCAAACACCCCTCTCACTGAGCAGAGGAGGAGGCTGAGACTTGGCGGCAGAGAGCACCTGGGGACCTGCACCCCACCCACCCCGACTCTCAGAATCCTGTTCTGCCCGCTCCCCTTACTGAAACCGTCTCCCCAAAGCTGGGGGCTTTCATGCAGTGCCCTTTGATTGTTCACAGTGGCTGAAAGGAACAGTTCACGGCATGACTGGTGACGTGACCTCCGGGTCTTCCACAGCCTGTGCTGCTCTTGAACTCGCTGTGTAACTGAAGAGGACCTTGGACTCCAAATCCTCCTGGGTCCACGTGCATACAAGTGTGACCCCCCCAGTCTGTGCTGGGTTGGAGTCAGGGCTTTGGGCGCCCCAGACACCCACTCTATTACTGAGCTTTTAAAGCCCCAGGGTTCTCCCACCGCAGTTTTTGCTTTTTGTTTTGTTTTTTGTTAGAGGCAAGGTCACACACTCTGACCCAGACTGACCCGGAACTCATGCTGTAGCCTTGGCTGAGCTGGACTCGTGGCAATCCTCCTGCTTTAGCCCAGGTTCTGGGATTCTAACTGTGACCCACCACTCCTGGCTCTTTTTTTGTTTTTCAAGACAGGACTTCTCTTTGTAGCCCTGGCTGTCCTGAAACTTGCTTTGTAGATCAGGCTGGCCTCGAACTCACAGAGATCCACCTGCCTCTGCTTCCTAAGTGCTGGGACTAAAGGTGTGCACCACTACCGCCACCCAGTCGGGACTTTCTTTTGAGGATGACCTTAAAATTCTGATCCTCTACCTATTCCTCCAAGTGCTGGGATTATGAGTGTGGGCTGCCACTCCTGGTTCTGGTCTTCATTTTGGAAAACACCCTCTGCCTTCCTGCATCAGGAGGGTGGAAGCCAAGGCGCCGGGTGTGAGGGGATGGAACTCTGTGGAGCCTGCTATCGGAAGGCTGCTAGTGAGACCAGGCGGGAGTAGGGTTGTCAGGGGTCTGTGCTGGTCCTGGCCACCTGCTTCTGCCAGTGGCTGGGAGGAGGAGCTTGTCTCCTGAATGGTTCTCCTTCTAGGTGCAGAATGTGTCTCAATCCATGGAGGTCCTTGAGCTAAGGACCTATCGGGATCTCCAGTACGTCCGCAGCATGGAGACCCTCATGCGGAGCCTGGATGCTCGGCTCAGGGCAGCCGATGGGTCAGTCTCAGCCAAAAGCTTCCAGGTGGGTTCTTCTGAGTTCAGCTCTGGGGTCAAGAGAGTGGTCGGAGGGTTTGGAGGAGGGGCTGCGGTAAGAGTGATTGCTGTGAAAGCCAGAGGACCTGAGTTCAAGGGCGGGGCCGTGTCTGGGGAAGAAATGAGGGGTGGGCTGGGCTCTGGGGTCCTGAAGGCATCTCTTGGCAAGGGATGAGCCTTGTAATCCAAGATGACAGAGTTCATGAAGGTAGAGGTCAAGAGTCAGGGTCGGTCGGATGGGCGGCCATTGTCTCCTGGTGAGCAGGAACTGAAGGACAGGATGACAGAGCTGCTACCCCTGAGCTCAGTGCTGGAGCAGTACAAAGCAGACACGCGGACCATTGTGCGCCTGCGCGAGGAGGTGAGGAACCTCTCTGGCAACCTGGCTGCCATCCAGGAGGAAATGGGTGCCTACGGGTACGAGGACTTGCAGCAGCGCGTGATGGCCCTGGAAGCCCGACTCCATGCCTGCGCGCAGAAGCTGGGTAGGCCTTGACCCTGAAGCTTGCCCCCCCCCCCCGCTCGCCCGCCCACGATCTCTACCCCCAACCCCCACGCTGCCAGTGTGCTCCAAAGCTAGGTATGGTTTGGCACATCTAACTGCTAACCCTCCCTCTTTGGTCTCCCTATCCCAAGGCCACCTCGGGCCCCAAAGCTGGGAAGTAGCTTTGGCTCCTTCTCAACCCTTTATCTCCAAGCTGACATCCTCAGATCACACCCAGGTCTCCTTCCTGACGCCCAGCCCCTCCCCCCCTCCCAGTGCAACCAGTGTCTGCCTCCCCGGAGCTATTCTATCCTCACGCTCTGGTTCCCGTCTCCCAGGCTGTGGGAAGCTGACAGGCGTCAGTAACCCCATTACCATTCGGGCCATGGGGTCCCGCTTCGGCTCCTGGATGACTGACACAATGGCCCCCAGCGCAGACAGCAGGGTGAGTGATCCCACTTCAGTGACTGCCTGCGGGTGCCCCGGGGAGCGACACTGGTGACTCTTCTTTAGGTTTCATTTTTATTATTTTTCACTCGTGGGTGTATATGGGAAGGAGAAAAGGCCACTGGATGTCCCTAGAGCTGGAGTTAAGATCTGCCTATCTGAATGCTGGGATGAAGAGTGTGTATACCACCATGTCCATCCCACTCACCGTTTAAAAATAATTACATGATTATTTACTTAGTGTGTGTGCACATGGATGTGTGTGCACATGTGCACCTTAGCTTATGTATGTAGAGCTGGGCGGTGGTGGCACACGCCTTTAATCCCAGCACTTGGGAGGCAGAGGCAGGTGGATTTCTGAGTTTGAGGCTAGCCTGGTCTACAGAGTGAGTTCCAGGACAGCCAGGGCTACACAGAGAAACCCTGTCTCGAAAAACCAACCAACCAACCAACCAAACAAACAAAAAAAAAATCACGTGTATGTAGGTCAGAGGACAACTTGCTTGGTTCGATTCTCTCCTCCTACCATGTAGGTCTTGGGGATTGAACTGAGGTTGCCACTCCCAGAAGCAGGCACCTTTACCCTCTGGGCAGTCTCACACCAGTGACTTGCACTCTGTCATCCTGGGTCTTCGGACCTTCCCTCGACTGCCTAGTCCCTGACCAAGGGACTGAGGTTCTTGTGTGCTTGTCAGTCTATGTCATCTGTCTCATATGGTTGCAGGGTGCATGTGTCTTTTGACATCAGGAACACATTCTGGGAGCTGCAGTTAGGCAATCTTGTCACGGCATAGACATCATATACTATTTGCAGACATTAAGATGGCGTCGGGCTAGAGAGGGAAACAGCATAGGGGCAAGAGTGCTTGCTGCACAGACACGGGGACCTAAGTTCAAACCCCAGGTACCAATATGTGGGCATGTGTACCAGTGCTGAGGGGAGCAGAGACAGGGGGATCACTGGGACTTACTGGCACCAGCGCCAGTTAAGTTAGACGCCCTGTCTCTAAGAAATGAGCTGGAGGGCGATACAGCCGCACATCTGATGTCCTCCCCTGGCCTCTGACTACTTCCTGTCTGTGGCTGATAAAAATACTCTGGCAAAAAGTAACTCGGAGAAGAAAGGGGATTAGATTAACTTACAATTCCAGGTTAACGTCCATCATTGTAGAGAAGTCAAGACAGGAATTCCAAACAGCTAGTCACACCACAGACAGTCAGGGTGTTGGAACTGGGTTTGAACTTAACCAGTCCTGCCCACTCTTAGCCAGACGCACTCGGGCAGGCGCCTTCTTATTGTTCTTGTGATTCTTATCCTTCCACACTCATGGTCTTAAATCTCAGCTCCACGATGAGGGCATTCCCAAGAGCATGTTAGCATGGTGCTGACAATGCTGCTGCCCAGAGGGTCAGTGACATGCTGGCAATCCTGTGCTTATAGGAGTCAGCCACTGACAATGAACCAGAGCCAGGCAAGGCGGCAAGCCCCTCCAATCCCAGCATTTAGGAGGCAGATGCAGGTGGATCTCTGTGAGTTCAAGGCCAGTTTGGTTTACAAAATGAGTTCTGCCGGGCGGTGGTGCACGCCTTTAATCCCAGCACTTGGGAGGCAGAGGCAGGCGGATTTCTGAGTTCGAGGCCAGCCTGGTCTACAAAGTGAGTTCTAGGACAGCCTGGGCTACACAGAGAAACCCTGTCTCGAAAAAAAACCAAAAAACCAAAACCAAAACAAAACAAACAACAACAACAACAACAAAAACCTACAAAAAAAAACACAAAAAAACAAAAAAACAAACAAAAAACCACCAACAACAAAAAAACCAAAAACCAAAAACCAAACCAAACCAAACCAAACCAAAACCACAAAACCAAAATGAGTTCCAAGCCTGGGCTAACTCTACTCAAACAAAACAAAACAAAACAAACAACAAAAACCAAACAAAACAACCAAAATATAGTGACTCCGAAGTAAGCTCTTATTACCCGATAGCTGTTCAGAGAACATTCTCAACCCAGTATCCAGTGAGCCTGTGATCCCAGTAAGTCTACCAAAGGCAAAATGTTCCCTGATCCTTCAGGTCCTCACCACTAATTTGGGGTCCTTTTGTTATGTGTTCATAATGGTATGTGCCTAGGCAGGCGTGTGCCCCTGCACCTGGAGGCCAGAGGTCAACATGTGTTTCTCTATTGCTCTCCACCGGGTCTCTTTCCCTTTCCCTTCAGTGTGTGTTTGACGTGCACAGGTGTGTGTGCTCAGAGACTGGGGACGTCAGGTGCCCTGTTCTATGCCCCCCAGCCTCAGGCCTGGATATCGGCTCTCTCTCACTGAGCTAGGCTGGCAGCCGGCATGCCCCAGCTGACTCTCCTGTCTCTGCTCTCAGGAGCACTGGGGTTAGCGGCTCATATGGCTGGCCGTGGCCAGCTTTTCAGACGGGTTCTGGGTTCAGACACTCTTTGTGTTTGCAAAGCAGGTGAGCTCTCCCATCGAGCCATCTTCCTGGCCTTTCAGAGCCCCCTTACCCCCAGGCAACTTCTCTCACAGAACCTGCAGCTCATCAATGTGGCTATGCTGACCGGCTGATGAGCTCCAAAGACCTGTCTCTGGGTTTCCCCTGCAGTGTAGTCACAGCTGTACACCACCGTGCCCGGCTCTTACGGGCCCTCACGTTTGAATGGCAAGCTCTCTACCCCTTGAGCCATCTGCCCAGGCCCACTAATGTTCACAATCATTAAACTATAAACTGGTCACTGAGGTCAGAGGAAGGAACTGAGTCACGACACGCTGATAATGGCTGACCACGATGACCAAAGGTTCCTCTTGCCTGGCTGGCCGGTCTTGGAGGGTCTCAGGTGACAGTCCCTCCAGTGACTGGCTGCTGCTCTCGTAGGTCTGGTACATGGATGGCTATTACAAAGGCCGCCGAGTGCTGGAGTTCCGTACTCTGGGAGACTTCATCAAAGGCCAGAACTTCATCCAGCACCTGCTGCCGCAGCCGTGGGCAGGTACGGGCCATGTGGTGTACAACGGCTCTCTGTTCTACAACAAGTACCAGAGCAACGTGGTGGTCAAATACCACTTCCGGTCCCGCTCGGTGCTGGTGCAGAGAAGCCTTCCGGGAGCCGGCTACAACAACACCTTCCCCTATTCCTGGGGCGGCTTCTCGGACATGGACTTCATGGTAGACGAGAGCGGGCTGTGGGCCGTGTATACCACCAACCAGAACGCGGGCAACATCGTGGTCAGCCGGCTGGACCCTCACACCCTGGAGGTCGTGAGGTCCTGGGACACCGGGTACCCTAAGCGCAGCGCCGGCGAGGCCTTCATGATCTGCGGTGTCCTCTACGTGACCAACTCTCACCTGGCCGGAGCCAAGGTCTACTTTGCGTACTTCACCAACACGTCCAGCTATGAGTACACGGATGTGCCCTTCCACAACCAGTACTCGCACATCTCCATGCTGGACTACAACCCCAGGGAGCGGGCCCTGTATACCTGGAACAACGGGCACCAGGTGCTGTACAACGTCACCCTCTTCCATGTCATCAGCACTGCCGGGGACCCCTAGGTGCCCCTCCCCACGCGGCCTGTGACCCCCTCCCCTCCGCCCAGCCTTCTCTTGGCCATGCCTTTGCCTTCCTGGATCCCTTCCCCCACTTTCCCAGCCCAGCTTTCTGTTCTCTGTATCTACCCATGCATTGTCTCCATTTTATTGATGTCTGCTTTTGATACTCCACTTCTGAGTCTTTCTGCCTTTTTATGGATGCTCTCTCCTCATACTGACCAAACCTCTCTCCTCTCCTCTCTCCACCCACTCTCCCGCCTCTTCCTTTCCCAGTTTCCCACATTCCTTATCCCTCACTGCCACCCTATCCCTGGATCTGAGTGCATGGATTTTGTTTTTTAAATTTATTATTTACACGTTTTCTTTCTGGGTTGCCAGAATAAACAGGACCTTTGACATTTGGTGCCTGGGCTATTTTGTACCCACTGGTAATTGCAGAAGACTTGGCTCCATGGAGTCTCTAGTCCCTGTGCTTACTGTGTCCGGTAACAGCCCTCCCCAGAGCTGACTAGTCCCTGTGCTTACTGTGTGTCCGGTAACAGCCCTCCCCAGAGCTGACTAGCCCCTGGAGGAGCCCACCCAACTCAAAGGTGTTTCAATTAAAAGCAATTACCTTAAGAGCAATTGGATCAGAACGGCATAGAATTCTATCATGGGATGAAAGGTAGCATTCAGTGGGCATTCCCCGTGCTGTCTGACTCACTGATCACACTGGCACGTCACTAAGCTGTCTGGTTCTAATGGCTTTTTAACAATTTGGCTGCTTTTGAGAAAGGTTAGGGCTCCCAATTTCTTCTCCGCTTTGTAATTACAAGACTCAACTAACTAAAAAGGTGTACCTAGCCAGGTTTTGAGCAAAGTCACTGCACACTGAGAGAGGCGGGGACAGAGATGCTCTCCCCGCAGTGAGGACAGGGGTCTGGGAGCTGGGCAGGCTGAAATGGAGCCATCAGACACTCCTCCTGGCAGTTGTTTCTGTCTCTCTTAGCAACCTAACCAAACCAAGGAGGGATGATAGGGTTAGGCAGTCAGAGGCGGCTTGCTGCTCCCGGCTGCGGCACTGCCGGGGTAAGATAAGAAACTGGTTAGGAGATGGGCCCACACACATAGACTGGGCTCTATGTAGCCGAAGGGGACCGTGAGCTTCTGATTCCCTGATCTTACTTCCACTCCCATGCCCGGTTTCTTCTTTTTTATCCTATGTGAGCACACTGCAGCTGTCTTCAGACACACCAGAAGAGGGCATTGGATCTCATTACAGATGATCGTGAGCCACCATGTGGTTGCTGGGAATTGAACTCAGGACCTCTGGCAGAGCAGTCAGTGCTCTGAACCGCTGAGCTATGTCCCCAGTCCCGCCCCCATGCCTGGTTTCTAAGGATGCTGAGGATGGGCCCCAAGGCTTCATTCATGCTAGGATGGGCCCCAAGGCTTCATTCATGCTAGGATGGGCCCCAAGGCTTCACTCATGCTAGGATGGGCCCCAAGGCTTCATTCATGCTAGGATGGGCCCCAAGGCTTCATTCATGCTAGGATGGGCCCCAAGGCTTCATTCATGCTAGGATGGGCCCCAAGGCTTCATTCATGCCGGGCAAGTCTTCTGCCAACTGAGCCACAGCACGAGGCTGTCAGCCTAGGCCTGTGGTGTACATGGTGGTTCTCAACCAGTCGGCTGAGGCCCCTCAGACAAACTTCTATCTCCAAAAATATTTATGGTTCATAACAGTAGCAAAACTAGTTATGGAGGAGCAACAAAAATAGTTTTGTGGCTGGAGGGTCACCACAACATGAGGAACTGTACTAAAGTCACAGCGTCAGGAAGGCTGAGGCCAAGGCCTCACAGAAAACGAGAGGCAACTCAGCAGAGCAGTGATACACACTGCTTCCCATCCCCCACAGCAGCCCAGGGAATCCACAGCAGGAACAGCATGTGCACATCTCCACTGGCCATGACCCCACCCTGTTGAGGCCACCAGGAGGCTGCTGTCCCCATCTCTAATTAATGGCCTCTGTGATTAAATCATCTCCGGGAACTCAGACTTGGATTCCATATTGGGAAGGAACCCATGAATAATGAATGGAGCTGCCTAATGCACTCATTTAAAACCAATTTCTAAAGGCATCCTCGCAAAGAGCAATTAATTCCCACGTAAGTGAACAAGCGTGACACTGGGGAAAAGAATAAAGGCCCAGATTAGCATGACAGACTCCATGCCACTCAAGACAGCAGAGCTTGGCAAGGAGGCGCCCACCAGACAGACCAGTTCCGGGGAGGCTTGATGCCACCGGGTGAGACCTTGTCTCAAAACCCCAAACAAGGAAAAGGAGTTCGCATGTCTCCTGCCCGTGACTTGTACTCAAGGTGGCCATGGTCTCTGACTCGGAGTACTCGTGCCTAGAGACTTGTTTCCATAAGGACAGGACTGATGGGAACACGTCTGTCATGTGTGGGCACTGAGTGTTTACTTGGGCCAGAGCACCTGACAGCACTCCTGCTTTGCTGCTTACACATATGCACACTTAATGCAATGAATGCATGGCCCCGCCCTCCGCACCCGCCCATCCCTTCCATCCGTCTGTCTGGAGGAGCGCCTGGCTATCACCAGGAAGCTGCCATTCCCTGCTGCAGCAATGACCCAGAACCCCCCCCCCCCATGTCTGGTCTAGGAAGAGCCCATTAAGAATGAGCAGTGGAGTCTGCACAAAGACGTTTCCATCCCCTGGGTGCGGGGGGTGTTACGCTGTTGCCAGCCTAAAGGCCCAGGATTTATGGCCAGTTCCCAGTAGCAGGTCTGGGTGGGAACTTGGAGCAGGTGAGGGAAACCACAGGTAGTTAATAATATATGCTGGGGACACTGAGTGGGCTCCTGGGGCTCATTTATCTAACAGCAATGTCCAGACTTAGGTCTTCACAACTGTATAGACAGAGGGTTGGGGTCGTACAGAACAAATACCAAGTCACATGGCCGCACACAGGGAAGTACAAATTACCACTATGGCAATACCTGCTTCTCGCAGGCAGTGGCCCTGTCAGAACCTTCCAGAGCTCTTGGTGTTGCAAGCTAAGATAGGGGTCCTCTTCTCCCCACAAGGGCCCCGTGATACTTGGAGGGCTGCCACGGCTTCTCAACTGTTGCAGACAGCAAAACTGTGACTGTTGGCCTTGAGTGCCCACTGGTGCACTGGAGAACGCGTTGCTGGAGGTATAGCTAACTCAGCTAGCCTGTGCCTGTCTGAGCTGGGAAAAAACTCATTAAACCTTCCTAATGACAAATGCTCCAGCAGGCGGCTGGCAGAGCGCTTGCTCCAGAAAGCAGCCAGATGGAAGCAGGCTCAGGTGACTGCTCAGGAGACTCAGGCCTGTGGGGGTGGGGGGAGGGCTCTCTTGGGGTCCAGGCTTAATATTGCTCTGATTCCCCAAGCCTTGCTGGTTAGAGCCACCCCCACCCCCAAGGCTGCGCCCAGACCAATCACTTGCAGGTATATGCAGAGAGCTTGGCTGAATTCTGAGTCCTCAGTCCATGGGCTCAGGCGCAGTTGTAGGAGACACAGGGCCCCTAGCCAATGTGGGAGAGCCCTCCTTCTCTCCCCAACTGCCACTCAAAGCAATATCCATTTCCCAGCCCTCTCCACCAGGATCTCTGTTCTTCTGGGAGCTGACAAAGCCCCCCTCTCCTCCAGTTGAGGGGGCCTCTGTTGCCATGGAAACAGCACCTGGAGAGTGCTAGGTCTGGTGGCTGAACCCAGGAATAACCAGTCAGAAGTGGGTGGCAGATGCTGGATATGATTTGTTCTCACCAATAAGCAGTCTGTCTGTGTGCTGGGGGGAGGGGTGGGCATTGGGGGTGTGCCAAGGCAGATGCTGAGCCAGGTTCCCTCAGGATCTTTCCAGACCTAACAGCTAGAAGCGGGGCTGGGGGTGGGGTGGTCTGTGCATACCTCAACGGTCCCCAGGGCGTTTATACAATTGCGTCTGGACTGGTGGGGCTCTAAGCTGCCTTGCTGCCCTGGAAGTTTAGTTAGTGGAAAGAATTCTTGTCAGCACCCCCCAGGCTGCGGAATAAAGGCTTCTTAGAGCTGGAGAACAGTCTGGACACCTGGGCTTAGGGCACAGCGGGTTAAAGTTCCATCCCTGAGATGAGGGCCCCACACCTCTCCAGGAGGTAATGATACACCACCGAGCAGTGGTTCCAGATTTAATGGACGGTGCGGAGGGCGCTGCACGCACCCCGAGGCTGAGTTGCTGCGTCGCAGGTATGGAGTGTCTGCTTTTTGCAACTGAACAGAGGAATGGAGCACATAACTAACAAGAAAAAAGGCCCTCCCCTGCCTCTGAGACCTACGGGATCAGGTCACCTCTGATCCCCTGAGCCTGGGGGCCTCCCCACCCCCATTGCTCTTCTGAAGTCAAGTCCTCCAGAAGGAGCCTGGCTAGGAAGCCCCAAATGGGGGCAAACAGGGAGCAGGGTGCTCAGAGTCCCCGTCTCAGAGCCCACCCCCCAGTCATTTCAGGAACAATAAATACTGTGTGACAGTAGCAGGAAGGGCACCCCTGGGCTGGCTGTCTGGCCGCCCCACAGGCGGGCCGGCTGCCCGCCCTCATTCTGTGCGCAGGATGATGTGGATGCCCGAATCCGTGAACACTGGCCCACTCATCTCGCCTGTCCGCAGAGCAAACGACGCGTCCTCAAAGGGTTTCTGCATCTGACCTGTGAACAGCAGACAGCGGCGGTCAGGGCAGGCTGCACGGATGGGGCCCCGCCTGCATTCAGTCGCAAGCATACTCATCACGGGGTTTACAGCCCTGTCACCGTGCAGTGCTGAGCTGTGGCCCAGCTGAGGGCCACAGGCCCGTTACGGAGGCTCTGGGAAGCCCAAGGACAGCAGGAGGGATAGTAGGCAGAGCTATTCTGTACGTTTAGACACACCGCATGATGAACTCAACATTATCTGTGCTGTGGGGAGGTAGCCAGGGCTGACAGCAGAGGCTTGTGACCCCATCTCCTAGTCAGGTGCCCACACCTCACACTTCCAGCCCATGCCAAAGAGATGAAGGAGAAGAGGAGAAAGAAGGAAAGGGGGGGGGGAGGGAAGAAGGGGTCTGATTTCCTCTGCCCTTGGCACAGGTCTGAGCCAGGTTGCTTCCCTTGCCCATTTTCCCACCAGCCAAAGGGGGGGGGGAGGAGTGTGATTCCAGGGCATGGGTGCTGGAGTCCTCAGGGTCCCTTCCTATAGCTCCACTGGAAGATGCCAATGACAAAGCAGTCACCTTGATGGGCCCGTGAGGGGGACAGTGGTCCTGGGAGGAAAGAGACTAAGGAGGTTTTATATCCCTTTGCGGTACAAACAGCACAGGCCAGGAAGCCTGAGGACAAGGCTGCCACCTGGTGGGCCGGAGGGGCTGTGCAGGGGCGCTTCCTTCGACCCAGAGCACCGCAGGGCAGGTGCCGGGTGTGGCAGTGTCTACCCTTGCCCACCTCTGCTGAAGGCACCCAGGTCTCCCCTAGCTTTGGCAGAGCTGCAGTCACTGAACTGTGAGGCCAGAGATTCAAAGTCTTCTTCTCCCGACTTAATCTTCTGGATATAGCCTGTAGGGACACAAGGGGAGAGCCCACATCAGATACAGAGGCCAGACAGTTTGCAGGAAGAACCAGACAGTCCTGGGAGCTGGGACAGACCTGCCCGAGCTGTGCACCTCGCTCCGTACCCCCAACACCTCCCATACCCTCATGCCCGGGCAGTCACACCCTTATCCTGTGCTCTTATCCTCTGTACCCATGAACACAGTCCTCCCACATGCCCGTCCCCAGGGTGCAGACCTGTCACCCATCCCCATGCACCTATGGCCATAATATGACCTGAAGAGCCAGGCTAGACATCCACAGGTGCACAAGAGTGTAAGCACCCGCACACGCAGTGACCTCTCTCCAGGCCGGGACACAGAGCTGGAGCCTCACAGCAGATGCCTGCCCACCCCTATTCCTGGAGACCTGCAGTAGGCAGCATGCAGCCAAGCTCTGCACTGGAGCTGGTGACATCTTCGGCCGTGGGCAGCAGGAGTCCCCACCTGTGCAACACGGGAGGCACAGCAGAGTACTCACTGGGACATTTGGAAAGGTCCTTGAGGTGAGGCTGTAAGGGCTGTGTGAGTGCCCGCCCATACAGTGGCCCCACACTGTATTAGCAGAGCCCAGGAGACATTAAAGCGGCTCTACTGGGCCATGACTCTCCTGCTCTTGCGGGGTTAGGAAGGCAGGGCTGCTGGGAAGAAGGGGAAGAGTGACGGAAGCAAAGCCTCCAAACGACAAAAGCACTTGGCACACAGCCTGGTTATCTGGGGTCTATCCCCGGGACCTACAAAGCTAGAAGAATCAACTGCTGCCAAGTTGTGTCCTCTGACCTTCATAAACTCTTAACAAACCCCCACCAAAACAGAACAAGTCAGACAAACAGCAAAAAAGTTTAAAGGAGCTCGGCCCAGGGGAGTGAGAGCACAGTGCCATGTGTGTGGATGCATGTGAGCCTGTGTTATGCACACTCAGACATGTGCTAGGCCGGGAGACTGCCAGGCACCTGGGTCTAGGGAGCACCTGAGGTGGGCAAGAAAGCCCTAGACACAGACACAAGACGGCAGGCACATCCTGTCCCCAACTTCTGTCTAACCGTAGCCACGCACGCAGACTCCCAGGGCAGCCACCCTGACCTGAGCAGCCAGCCTGCAGAGGCTAGGCCCTTCATTTCCGAGACAGCCTTCTCCCATGCAGCTCAGGCTATCCTTGAATCCTCAACCTTTCCGCGTCAGCTCCCGGAGTGCTTGTTGGTCACAGCCATGCATCTACGTGAGGCTCCGCAGGGCCTCTGCAGACCCGAGGGTGGCCTGACACAGCTGCTGCCGATGTGCACACACTTCCCACCCGAGCTGGCGAGGCTTCTGACCAGCCGTGAGCCGCTCGGAGCGCACGTCACGGTCACGGAGGGTCCCTACTGGTGCCTGGACAAGGAGCGTACTGCTTCTACAACCAGTGCCTGGAGGGCCAGGAACCCAGCCACTTCCCGAGGGCCCTGGGCCTCAGGCTCCTTTAGGGTCCTAATGCCTGACACTTGGGGCAGGCAGTATGACCGACAGCTCAGGAGTCACCCTATCTGAACGCACTACGTGACAGTCACCTTGCTGTTTGGTCTATAGCCTACCTGGGAACACCTGTCTATCAAGAGCTCCCCAACTCCCCTGTTTTTGCCTTGGTCAGAAGAGGCTGCCACCACAACCACTGCTAGAGTCTGTCAGATACACAGGGCCGTGTGGTTTCACCTGTACATCCTGGTGACTTGTCTGGAAACCACCCCTGGTATCAAGAATACCCTTGTACAGAATGAATCATATCAATAACCTTGACCTGCTAAACTCCTGATTCTCACCTCCCTGGCTGTCTGGTTGTGTTCTTCTGTGGGGATCAAAGGATCTACCCAGGATTCTTGGCCAGCTCCAGCCCTGAGGCAGTGTCATTTGGATGTAGCCATGGCCACAGGGAGATGTAGACAGGATAGCCAGAGGGCTTCTGCTTCTTACACACACACACACACACACACACACACACACACACACACACAAGCTATAGCCAGTTAATAAAGAAAGCTCTGAGCTGGGAGACACATCCCTGTAATCCCAGCACTCAGGAGGAGGCATAGACACTGTCTCAAAAGAGCAATCTAGCCCTTATCTACCTCTGCTCCTACTCCTGTACCTAGACCTGTGCACAGGCCAGGGATTCTTGGTGGCTGAGGAATGAATGAACGAGGCAGACACTATCTATGAGGAAGGAGATGGAGACCTATCTCTGTTCTTCAGACACCGCCATTTCTTGCTTTCTGTTCCCTAGAGCCTGGTATTCAGGGCTGAGGCCAGACTCCCTGGGCTTTTTTTCCAGGACAAATTGCAGCCTCAATGGGAGGTGGGGAAGACACAACTCCTCTGGGAGTGCCTGTCCAACAGCACCCGCAGCAGGCCTCTGGGCCTGCCTCTTGGAGCTGCCGCTGCAGAGCTCCCGGGCTGGAGCTCTGTTTGTTTTGGGGCTGTGGTATTTGGACACAAATGCCCCACAGACTCATCTATGTGATGCTTAGTCACCAAGGAGAGGAGCTGTTTGAAAAGGTATGGCCTTGTAAGAAGGGTCACTAGGGATAGGCTGAGATCTTAAACAGCCACGCCAGGCCCAGTGAATCTGTCTGTCTATAGATCAGGATGTAAAGCTCTCAGCTGGCCAGGTGGTGGCGGTGCACTCCTGTAATCCCAGCACTCTGGGAGACAGAGGCAGGTGGATTTCTGAGTTCGAGGCTAGCCTGGTCTACAGAGTGAGTTCCAGGACAGCCAGGGCTATACAGAGAAACCCTGTCTCGAAAAAACCAAATCCAAAACAACAACAAACAACAACAACAACAACAAAAACCAACCAACCACCTCTCAGCTCCTTCTCCAGAGCCATTTGTACTGCCATGCTTCCTACCATGGTGATAATGGACTAACCTCTGAAACGATAAGCCAGCCCCAATGAAATGCTTCCTTTTTAATAGTTGCCTTGATCATGGTGTCTCTTCACAGCAATGGAACAGTGGAGCAGTGACTAAGACAAAGGTGTCCAGGAGTCCCCTAGGCAGCAAGCATTAAGAACTGAATGTCTGGGGCTGGAGAGATGGCTCAATGGTTAAGAGCACCGACTGCTCTTCCAGAGGTCCTGAGTTCAATTCCCAGCACCCACATGGTGCCTCACAACCATCTGTAATCGAATCTGATGCACACTCTTCTGGTGTGTGTCTGAAGACAGCTACAGTGTGTTCATTTAAATAAAAAACAAAACAAAACAAAACAAAAAACCAAAAAAGAATGTCCATCTCGGCAGGCATGTGTGGGTTCAGCGGCCCCCGGGGTTGAGGAGAGTGGCGGGCCCAGCTTTAGACTGCAGTTGCTGGGATCTGACCCTGCTCTGTGGCTCCCAGCCTCATGAGTATCCAATACCCAATGCCCTCGGGAAGGGAGGGGTGTGCCCCTGCCTTAGGAGCCTCATGAAATGACTGGCCTCTGAGCTGGGGGAGTGGGAGCTGGGGAGCTGGTTCGGGTCCTCAGGAACAGGAGAACCAACTCTTCCCGCAGGTCATCCTCCACCCTCCACATGCCCGCTCTGGCATACTTGTACACATACAAAAACCAAGTGTAAAAGAAAAACTGCGACGGGCAGACGGGAGCCCCCCTTTAGAGGGTTATCCTGAGGGATGACTGAAGGACCGCCACAGTCGGGGTCGCTGACAACAAACCCCTGGCAGCTACGAATGCTCACTCTTCTGCTACGGCTGCATGCCAGTGTCCCAGTATGCACTGACTGTCCCAGGAGGGCCTTGAGGTGATATGATGAGACCTATTCATACCGGGCACAGCCAGGCTAAGAAGGCTGCAGCTCAGTTGGTAGCCTGCTCTCCTTCCTGCACCAGGTCCCAGGTTCAATCTCTGAATCAAGGACAGCAGTGCAACCCTGCAGTCCCAGCATTTGGGAGCCAGAGATGAGCAGATCAGAAGTGCAAGGTGACCCTTGGTCACACGGGGGCTTGTAAGGCCTGCCTGGGCTGTATAAGCTGTCTTTAAAGGGAGGTGACGATTGCCAAGGTACCTTTTAACCCCAGCACTCAGAGGCAGAAGCAGATGGATCTCTGAGACCAGCCTGGTCTACAGAGAGAGTTCCAGCCAGGGCTACACAGAGAAACCCTGTCTCAAAACAAAAACAAACAAAAAAAAAAAACCAAACCAAACCAAAGTCACCGAGACACAACAGAGACAGCTATCTGCAAGTCCAGAAAAGCAATCTCACCGGGAACCTACAGGGGAGAGGGAGGGAGGTGCAGGCTTGCTGGTGGGCTGGTGTTTGAGAGTGACTCTAGGGGTAAACATGAGGCATAGATTTTTCCAGAACTGTGAGAAAGAAACTAAGCTACAAAGCTTGTAGCTTTGTGTTGCCTCAGACTAAGGCACAGAATGAACCAAAAGGGGGTTCCTCAACCTAAAAAATGTTTACATAATCCCTCTCAGATACAGGCGACCCACGGGGGAAGGATCTGGCTGGAGGGGCCCAGAGACAGTCACAGGCACCAGGCTGGGTGGACACCACAGCCAGAGGAGGTGATGCTCACACCCGGTTCTGGGCCTCCCTGGACTCTCCGGACCTCAATGAGTAGGGACAAAGCAACGGGGACAGGGAGCCAGGGTCTGTCCACAGCTTGGCTGTCTCACACAAGGTCACGGCAATGACACCAGCTGGGCTTCAGGTTTCTTCTGGCTGCCATCCAGCAGCTGTGGAGGAGCCAGGGCTGGAAAGGAGCTGCAGCAGCGACGCAGAGGCGCTGCTTCCAAAAACAGGCAGGAGGGGAAGGGATGGGGCCTCCAGGCCAACGCTAGCAGCGGGGCCAGATACTGCGCCAATCACTGTCATCCGGTCCCTTTGCAATACGCTGTGCCCTCAATAAAAACCAAACAAGCTGGAGGGCCGGGTCAGTGCTTAAGAGCACTGGCTGGCTCTTCCTGAGGACCCAGGTTTCCTTTACAGCATACATATGGCAGCTCACAACTGCCTCTAACTCCAGTTCCTGGAGATCTGATGTCCTCTTCTGGCCTGTATGGGCAGCAGGCATTCATGGAGCATATGCATGCAGGCACTCACACACAAAGGGCCAGCAAGATGGCTTGGTGACTGAACCTGATGGTCTGAGTTCCATCCCCAGGGCTCACAGGGGTGAGAGCCCACCCCTAGGAACTGCCCTTTGACTTCCACACTTGGACGTGTGTATTCCCAAATACATATGGCTGAAAGGTACATTAGAAGTTAAGAGTACAGGCTATACTTACAAAACACC
Source organism: Apodemus agrarius (assembly GCA_964023405.1). Taxonomy (NCBI): domain Eukaryota; kingdom Metazoa; phylum Chordata; class Mammalia; order Rodentia; family Muridae; genus Apodemus; species Apodemus agrarius. Next base: position 20,899,781 of record OZ030012.1, on the reverse strand, counting down.
TGGGTTTAGTTTGCAGCGCCCACACGGTAGCTGACAAACCTAACACCAATTTTAGGGAAGCTGACTGATGCCTCTAACACCTGACACACACATGCTGCACATACATACATGCCTCTAACACCTGACACACCCACATGCTGCACATACATACATGCCTCTAACACCTGACACACCCACATGCTGCACATACATACATGCCTCTAACACCTGACACACCCACATGCTGCACATACATACATGCCTCTAACACCTGACACACCCACATGCTGCACATACATACATGCCTCTAACACCTGACACACCCACATGCTGCACATACATACATGCCTCTAACACCTGACACACCCACATGCTGCACATACATACATGCAGGCAAAACACTCATATATTTCTCAAAAATAGGTTGTTAAAAATGGACCCATCCAAAAAAAAAAAAAAAAAAAAAAAAAAAAAGACCCATCACTCTACAGGGCTAGCTCTGTGCTTACCAGTCCCTGGTCTATCTCCAGACCTACCGACAGATGCCCAGGCCTCTTCCTGATGACATCATCATTCAGGAAGGCTCCCACTGACCGAGATGGGCTCCTATCACTGCACTGCTACAATGACCTTCGGGGTAAATATGTATTAATGCTCATTTCACACAAGAGAAAACGGAGTCTTGAGTGAGGCTCTGAATCCCCCAGATCACAGCGCTTAGCAAATATTGCTACTACCCAACCAGGGTGTTGACTTTCTAGACCTGGCCACTCCAAATGGCAAGCAGAAAGGAAAGAGAGTGGGCCTGCGTGGGCCGAGCTCATCCCGATAGAGGCAAGCTCGTCAAGTGGCCTGGAGCTCAGTATGTAGGACCTAGGACTTAAAAACAAAAAACAAAAACAAAACAAAACAAAAAGCAACAGCACTTATTTGTGCATATGCACCACAGTGTTTTCACTGGGATTAGAATACAGCTTGAGGGAGTGGGTTCTCTTCTTCCACTACGTAGGTCCCAGGAACTGAGTCCAGGCCCTCAAGTTTAGTGGCAAGAGCCTTTGCCCACTGAGCCCTCTTCCCAGCCCCAGCTGGCAAGAACCTCTGATCCCCTGTCTCTATCTCCATGCAGAGATTACAGGTTTGCATGACCATGCCAGGTTGACAGGGTACTAGAGCCTAAAGCCAAGGCTCCCTGTAAGTTAGGTGAACATGCTAACAACTGAACTACAACCCTAGTACAGTACAGTACTTCTCCAGAAGTGACTGCTGACCAGACTGGGTGGAGGGTCTGGTGGGACTTCTACAAGGCCCCCGTGATGAGTAATGCTCACTGCCAACTTGACAGAGTCTAGAATAACCGGGACACGGGCTGGGGCGGGGCAGGGGTCCTCTTCTAAAGGCTAGAAAAGGCAAGCTGAGCACTAGCACAGGCACATTGTTCTTAGTCCCTGACAATGTTGTGATGTGACCTGCTCCTTCACTGTGACTTTCCTGCTGTGGTGAATTGTGACCTGGAACTGTGACATGAGCCCAAGCAAACTTTTCTCTATTAAACTGCTTAGCAGTTAAAACAAACAAACAAACAAACAAAACACCTCATTTAAAAGCTTTACTTATTTATTGGGGCAGGAAAGCACACAGCCGAGGTCGGCTTGGGCGACAGGAACCTCCCAGGAGTGGGCTCTCTCCTCCACAGTATCCTGGAAGGGAACTCAGGCCCTCAGCGTTAGCAGCAAGTGCCTTTGCCTGCTGAACCCCCTTGCTGGCCCTTGTCAGAGTATTTTGTCACAGGAACAGGAAAAGAAACTGAGACAGCCCCTCTGGCCCAGGTGAGAGAGGGCTTCCAACAAGCCCCTACCCCCTTCCCTGCTTACCATTGATCAGCTCCAGGGCCTCCTCCTTGCTCCTGGTGATCTTTTCCTGCCGCCAGGACGAGGGCCTCCGAGACTGGCTGTGCTTCACCAGCAGGTGTGAGCAGCGCACCCTGGCAGGCTCACCCTGGCCATTCTTGCCACCGCCTCCTCCACTGCCGCCACCGCCGCCGCTGGGCCGCTCCCACTGGCTGGCGTTGGTGATGTGATTGAAGTAGTATACCCGGCCTGGGGAGAGCAGCACCTACTTCAGCGGGGCGGACGAGGAGGACTCCACCCAACAGCCTGGGTGAGCACTGGCTTGGGAGGATGCTGTCCCCATCAGGACCTGTCAGAGCTGTGCTAATGCTTTAGGTGGTACCAGACAGAGACTAAACCTGTAACTCAGATAAACAGCTTCCCAGCCTTCTAGAAGGCTCGGCAGGTAAAGGAACTTGCCAAGTCTGACCACCTGAGTTTGAGCTCCAGGAACTCGCCTAGAGGAAGGAGAGAACCCATCAGCCTCCCGATGTCCTCCGACCTCCACATACACCCCACGGCAGAGTGCCACCTTACAAAGAAATAGAACAGATTTCAAAAGCATCCTCAGCTACAGTTTGAGATTAGCCTTGGCTACATGGGACCCAATTCCAAGCATACATAACAACCAAATAGTGTGGGCTGAGGCTCTAGCTCACTGGTTCACTGCTTGCTTGGCATTTGTGAGGTTCTAGGTTCAAGTCCCAGGATCACATATCGCTAAAGATAAAGAGTGCCACTGTTTTTACCCACTGCTCCACTCCAAACACAGCCTAGGCACCACCTCCCCGCCTCTACTCATGGCAGCAGCAATGGTGTCTTGTACATAAACAGAGATGGGCACCCCAAAGCTCTACTCTTAACCCCTGCACTGGTGGCCTAAGTCAGAGCCAGGAAGCAGCATTACTCAGGCCTGATGTTACCCAAGTGACAGTGAGGACATATAGGAGATTGCAAATCAAACACTCGAGGGAAAAGCCCGGCTTGGTGGATCATACCGGTATGCCTAGAACTAGGGAGGCTGAGGCAGGAGGATGGATGTCTGCAGTTTGAAGTCAGTAAAGGTAAGTTTGCAAGACTGCCTCAAAACAGTGAGAGAGAAAAAAAGAGGAAGGGGGTGTGGCAGAAGCTTGAAGGAAGGACCCAGTGCATTCTGGGTCACTCCAAGGGATGAGAGCCTATCTGGGTCACATAGCTAATCTAGCATCAAAGGGCTGAGTGCTACCCACGAAAGAAGGGCTTTCCTAGTCCTCCTGAGAACAAACGGCAGGATTGGGATTGGTCCATAGCTAGGCAGGGGGCAGGTGTAGAGGTGTGTGTGTGTTTGTGTGTGTGTGTGAGAGAGAGAAAGAGTTTTAATATGGGGGGAGTTTCGCCAGCTGCTCTTCTATCAGACTGGGGTTCAATTTCCAGTATCCACTTGGAGGCTCACAGCTGTCTGTAATTCTAGTCCAAGGGTGGCTAACACCCTCTTCAGGCTTCTCCATGGGTAATGCATGCATATGGAATATACATGCAGGCCTAATTCCCGTACATGTATTTTTTTTCTTTAAAGTTTATGTAGCCCAGGATAACCATGAACTAGATGTCCTGCTTCTGTGTAAGTGCTGGAACTACAGCTGTGTGCCATCACACCCAGCCAGAAACAAGTTTATGGCAGAGGTCACAACCCCATGCTAGGAGTGGAGGAGCCTGAACAGGAGCTAAGCTTCTAGGAATAAATCCAACTAAACCTTCCTAATAGGCCATCTCCCTGGACTTCAGCTTCTCATCTGCAAAACTGGAGACAGAGAACAAGGACATCAGAGATAACTTTAGTCCCACTGCAGAGAGGCTGGAGCAGAAGGATCACGAGTTGGAGGTCAGCTTGGGCTACACAGCAAGACTTTACCTCAACTAATCTGTGAGGTAATCCCAGTAGAATACCAGAGGTTCAAGGTCATCCCAGGGTAAGAGGCAAGTTCAAGACTAGTCTGAGCTCATATTCTCTTGCAAGTTATTGTCTGATCTCCACATGCGCATACACTAAGTACAGTATTACTAACATAATTAATATAGACTGCCTCGACAGATACATTGGGCAGAGTGGTGCAGACCTGTGATCACAGCACTGGGGGGAGCTGAAGCAGGGATCTAGAATTCAAGAGTAACCGGTCTGTATGAGGCTCTGTCTAACACCTCTCCACATCCACCCTTGATAAAAACTGGGAAAGTGAATGACATTAAACCTAGCTGGGTTCATTCAAAGAGCGCCAACACATGCAGTGTCCAGAACCCTGATGCTTCTTCATAACTAAGAATTTTGAGTGAGCTCTGCAGGCTGGAGGGACTTTGGCCCTACCCGAGATGGTTGTAGGCTCCTTCAGGTGTTGCCACAGGCACTGGGAAGGGGATTCTTGGGATCAAAATACATACATACACGCACACATACATACACACATACATGCACACATACATCACTGCAATCCAAGGCATTCCCAAAACAATTCCTCTCTTGAAAGATGGTATCAACAGAGAGGAGGAGGAGGAGAGAATAAAGCAAGGAAAACTGGAGGGAGGGAGGGAGGGAGGGAGATACAGAGGTGGAGGTGGGGATAGGGGAAGAGGGAGAGAGCGGAGGGAGAGAGAGGGAGGAGAGAAGAGAGGAGGGGGAGAGAGAAAGGGAGAGAAGGAGAAAAGGAAGGACAGGGGAGAGAGGGAGGGAGGGAAGGAGAGAGGAAGGAAGAGTGGGAGACCACGCCGGCGTGGACTTGGGAAAGAACCTGAAGTCTGATTTCAAAGAGCTTGGCACCATGCTTGACCCAGAGTCGACCTGGCCTGGTTAGGAGCCATCACTGTCGCAGGGTCCCGAAGGGGAGGGGGATGAGCAGGCACGTGTCTCGGATGCTGCCCGAGAACCCAGAGCAGGGCGGCCCACGCCCTCTGCACCGAGTCCCGATCTCTTCCTCTCAAGGGAGCCCCGAGGTGCAGCCTCGTCACCTCGGAGCACCGGAGCCCAGTGGTGGGCAAGGACCGGGGCGCGCCTGTGCCTGCCCCCCACCTCCAACCTCAGTTTCTGGCTTTCCGGGCCCGTTATGCCGCGGGGGAGACCAGATCTCCATGCCCGAAGCAGGGCGATGATGCGACCCGCCTGTCTCGATGATGCGACCCGCGAGCTCGAGTCCAACTTCCGCGAGCTCGCGAGACCCCGCCCTGGCCCCTGGGCGACCCCTTGGAGGTACCTGAGCTGCGACTCATACGCTTCTCCCAGCCGGGCGGCAGCTTCTCCTCGTCCGCCATCTTCCCTCCTGCCGCAGCGCCTGCTCCGCCTCCGCGGCTCTGACCCCGCGCCGGGCCAGCGCCGCTGCTGATTGGCTCGTCCAATAGAGACGCCAATTGGACGGCAGCCCGGCACCGCGAGCACGCGGGCTTTTTATTGGACGTTCCCGCGCTCTCCGCCCCTACACACCCCCACCCCGGCCCACCTTCCCAACACCACTGCTGATTGGCTCGTCTGGAAGTACTTCTAGCGGATGCTCCAACAGGGAAAGTGGCTCCCTTTTAGCGTCAAAAGGGCTCTCCGCCCTTCTTGGTGCGCTTAGCCCACAAAATAGAGTTGATTTGACTGGCTCCTGCGGCAGCCAATCCGGCCTTCTTGAGCCTTTCCCGGAGGACCGCCAGCATCCACGCGGAAGTGGCCGGCTGAGATTAAGGTACACTGTAATTTTGCTGTACTTTGCCGTTGCCATAGCAATGCAGTTGCCTTGGTGACGAGAGGCTATCCAGAGCCTAAATTTGGCTTTTGAATTCTCCTCTTCCTACCTGTTTCTTCCAGATGTCCAAAGCGAAACCAGTCCTTTTTGGTTTTTGCAAGGCGAACTATTTCACTGGTCTATTCACCCACTTTCCATGGTTCATTTTTAGAGCTTACTTGGATTTATTCCTTCTCCATGGGCTCCTTCCTGGCTTCTAGGTAGGTGACTGATAGGTGAGGGCATTACCACTAGGATGAGGAAAGGGAGTAGGAGAGGGTGGGCGGCTCCAACAATCGGTTTTAGTCAATTGGTAGTCTGAGGAAAAGGGTGTGCTAGTGTATTGTATACCTTCAATTCCAGCACTCAGAAGGCAAAGGCAGGCAGTGCTCTGAGTTCAAGGCCAACCTGCTCTAGAAAGCGAATGCCAGGGCAGCCAGGGCTACATAGAAAACTTTGTCTCAACAAATGAACGAACGGAACTAACAAACAAAAGATCTGTGGAGGGCTAGAGAGATGGCTCAGTGGTTAAGAGCATTAGCTCTTCCATAAGACCTTTTCAATTCATCAGGCCTGCACATGATACACATTCATACATACATGCAGGCAAAACATTCATATACATAAGAATTTTAAAATGTTACTTTATGCCTAGTGGTGGTGGCAAATGCCTTTAATCCTAGCACTTGGGAGGCAGAGGCAATCAGATCTCCAAGCTCAATGCCAGCCGGGTGTACAAAATGAGTTCCAGGACAGCTGGAGTTACAGAGAAACCCTGTCTCAAGAATTAAAAAAAAAATAAAATAAAATAAAAAACGATTACATTTATAAGGGATACTGCCACGAAAACTTTGTAGTCAAGAGGACAATTTGTGGCAATCTGATTTCTCCTTCCACCTTGGGATTCTAGAGGTCAAACTAAAGTTGTCAGGCTTGGTGGCAAGTTACCCACCTTGCTGGCCCTGGATAATGATTTTTGGAGGGGTTCAATATGAGTTCACCAATAGTGTAGACCGGCGTGACTTCAAAAGATGGCACTCAGTGACATGAACTCATGACAGGGGATTAGAAATAAGATATAATTGGGTTTAAAGCCAGGCTCTACCACGCGCTGTGAACTGCCTAACCTCAGTGTTATTGCCTTACGTGGCGAAGCTTGGGCCCAAGGAGAGGGCTCAGTGGGTAAGAGCATTCCCTACCAAACCCGATCTGATGCACAAACATTTTTGTGAGTTTGTACAGTGAGTTCCAGAACACCTAGGGCTACACAGAAAAACCTAGTCTAAAAAAAAAAAAAAAAAAAAAAAAAAAGGATAATAGCTCAGACCTAGAGTTCAAAGTTCAAACTATAGTAGTAAAAAAAAAAAAATTACATGACAGATTTAATAAGGCTACTTTTTTTTTTTAATAAGGCTACTTTCTTATTTCAAACCAGTACAGAAGTATATAGACCAGATAAAAAGCTTCACTGCATTCTTCCTAGACTGAAATACTCAATGCATTCATATACGGTTCCATTAAAAATGTTTATTTTGCTGGATGTGGTAGCACATGATTTTTTTTTTTGTTTTTTGTTTTTTTGTTTTTTCGAGACAAGGTTTCTCTGTGTAGCCCTGGCTGGCCTGGAACTCACTCTGTAGACCAGGCTGGCCTCGAACTCAGAAATCCGCCTGCCTCTGCCTCCCAAGTGCTGGGATTAAAGGCGTGCGCCACCACTGCCCGGCTTACACATGATTTTAATCCCAGTACTGGGAAGGCAGAGACAGATTTTTGAGTTTGAGGTCAGACTGGTCTACAAAAGGAGTTCCAGGAGTGTTAGGCTTAGAGTTAGAGTTAAATACACAGAGAAACCTTGTCTCAACAAACAAATAATAGTTTAGTTTATGCAGGGTATGGTGGCCTTGCCTTTAATCTCAGAACTCAGGAGGTAGAGGTAGGTGGTTTTCTGGGTTCATTGCTGGCCAGATCTACATTCAAGTGTCAGACAGGTCAGGGCTACATATAGAGAACCTGTTTCATAATCAACAACAATAACAAAATTCACCTCAAGACCAAATAATGTTTATTATTAACCTGAGTCATGGTTTGGTGCGGGTGGAGGTCAGAGAACAGATCTGTTAGGGGTAAAAGCCAGAGACCATTCGACATGACGACATTTCAGGTTGATAGTATTAAGCCAGGTGGCACGTGCCTGGAAAGGAACACTGCCCACAGAGCAGCCCCACATGCATATTACAAGGAGTGTTTCTAAGACAAGGAGCACAGAAAAACTACATTCTGGTAGCAGTTTCAGGGGCAAGCAAGCAGCTTCCTAAGAGCTAAGAACATGCAGTTATCTGGGGGCATTTTGACTCTGAATTTGTAGAACAGGATTGGATGCTTTCCCATGGGAGTTTTCAGGGCAACGGGTAGAAACCAAAGATGGCGGTACCTGAGACAAGATGGAGAAACCTTTACCTTGTTACAAGCTCTATGTAGTTGGTTCTCTCCTTCCAACTGGGTCCCAGGGCTGGAACTTAGGGTTGTTTTTTTGTTTTGTTTTGTTTTTTTGAGACAGGGTTTCTCTGTGTAGCCCTGGCTGTCCTGGAACTCACTCTGTAGTCCAGGCTGGCCTTGAACTCAGAAATCCACAAGTGCTGGGATTAAAGGTGTGTACTACCACTGCCTGGCTGGAATTTAGGTCTTGAGGCTCAGGTAGAAACACCTTTACAAGCCCAGCTTTCCTACTGTCTTTTCTTAAAAAACAAACAAACAAACAAACAAAACCAACAACACAACACTACTATGCAACTTAGAGAGATGTCTCAGTGGGTAACATGCTTGATACACAATAGTGGGAGTCCTGAGTCTAAAATATGAAGACCCCACACAGTGGGATGCAGTAACAAGCAAGCATCATTAACTCAATGTCCACACTCAGGAGGAGACAGGGACAGTCCTTGAAAGCTCCTGTGACGGCTTATCTTAGCTGTCAACTTGACCACATCTGGATTTAACTATTAAGAAAGCAGTGGAAGCCAGGCAGTGGTGGCGCACGCCTTTAATCCCAGCACTTGGGAGGCAGAGGCAGGCGGATTTCTGAGTTTGAGGCCAGCCTGGTCTACAAAGTGAGTTCAGGACAGCCAGGGCTACACAGAGAAACCCTGTCTCGAAAAACCAAAAAAAAAAAAAAAAAAAAAAAAAAAAGCAGTGGAAGCCGGGCATGGTGGCGCACGCCTGTAATCCCAGCACTTGGGAGGCAGAGGCAGGCGGATTTCAGAGTTCAAGGCCAGGCTACACAGAGAAACCCTGTCTCGGAAAAAAGAAAAAAAGAAAAAAGAAAAAGAAAAAGAAAAAAAAAGCAGTGGGACGCACCTGTGAGGACTTTTCTCGGTTGGATTATTTGAACTAAAAGACCCACCCTAAATCTAGGTCATCCGCAGGAACCCACCCTTAAATCTGGGCCTCATGAACGGGCATGGGAGAAGGAAGCTGTCGCTCTTTGCCTGCTTGCCCTCTCTCTCACTCATGAGGTCTGTCCTGTTCCCGAGGCAATCCTTTCTGCTTGTGATAGTGCCTACATGGTGGGACTCCAACAGACTGGAAACTGGCGGCTCTCTAGATCTTCTCTGGGCCTCAAGTACCGACTGGGACTGCTGAGACAGCCATTGAACCAAACCACCACCGGATCCTTGGCCCTTCTTCCCCTCCAGGAGATGGCCATGGTTGGACTACTCAAACCGAAGTCTGTAAGCCACCTGAATAAATCTCCTATAAAATATTCCTTTAGAGCTTTGATTAACATGACTACCAAACCAGGTAGCCTCAAGTACAAGCAGCAAAAACAAAGACATCCAGCCAGGGCCGTGCTCTGTCCTCCATAAGCAGGCGATGGCACAGTGCACACACATAAGCTCAAACACGCACACTGAGAGAAAAGCTACCTAAGCCGGCTTGGTAGTATAACCAGCTTAGACTAGCAAGGCTCTGGGTTTGAGCTCAGCACTGGAGAGAAACACCCACAAGAGTCCTGTGCCACACATACTCACAGGGCCAGCGAGGTGAGAGTGCTGCTGCCAAGCCTGCTGACCCGAGTCCCTACCTTAGGACCGTCAAAGCAGGCGGGGAGAACGGATTCCTGTGAGCTGCCCTTTAACTTTCACATGTGCTCTATGGTACATGGATGTCTGTCCCTCCCCGTAAACACACGCATGTAAGTAAAAATGTTAACAAGAATTTAAATCTAAGTAGTATACACACAAATATGTACTTATTTACATATGTGGGTGTAATAGCTATCCTCAGTTGTCGAGCTGACTATATCTAAGATTAACTATAAGCTGAGCAAGCTGAACACACCTGACAGGGATTTTTTTTCTCCATTTAATAATGATTTAAGGTAGGAAGACCTCCCTAAATCTGAGTCTTTTGAAGGAGGAAGACATTGTGGGAATTTTAGAAGAGCCATTATACCTGGCATTTACTTTGGAGTGAATGGACCAAAACCTGTAGGCCATTCTAATAAATCCTGTTTATATAGAGATTCACTGAGCAGCGGTTTCTCTGGAAACCCCTAAGAGGGTGGGTTTTAAACAGCAGGATCTCCCTATGTGGCCCACTGTGTTACTGTTCTGACTGCTGTAACAAAATGCCCAATAAAAGCAGTTTTAGTATTTCAAACTGTTCAAACAAGGTCTCTGTGCTTAGTTTGGTCTCAAAGGTAAGATTCTCCTACTTGGCCACCCAAGTAGGTTTGTTTTATAAGGATGTATGTGTGTCTCTGTTTCTGCGTGTGCGTAAGTGTGGATGTTAGAGGACAGTCCTGAGTTGGAACATAATCTACCCCCCCCCCTTTTTAAAGATTTATTATCTGTAAGTACACTGTCGCTGTCTTCAGACACACCAGAAGAGGGTGTCAGATCTCATTACAGATGGTTGTGAGCCACCATGTGGTTGCTGGGATTTGAACTCAGGACCTTTGGAAGAGCAGTCAGTACTCTTATCGGCTGAGCCATCTCTCCAGCCCACTCTACTTCCTTTTATGCAGTCATCAGCCTAAAGCTTACCAGTTAAGCTAGGCTGACTAGCTAGTGTGGCCAGTGACCTTGCTGTGTCTACCTGTCCAGTGATGAGATTAAGTGTGCACCTGCACATCCAGCGTCTTTACATGCAGGTCCTCATGCTTGTAGGGTGAGCAGTCTACCTACCTCCCCACTAACTAAACACAAGTGACTGGTGCTCTGGTATTTACCTAGGGCTGTAAGTAGGAAACAAAGACAGCCTTACTTTCCCAAACGTGGGCCACACTGTAAAGGGCAGATGAAGATAATGCACAGCTCCTGGCAGCTTAAAAGCAGAACCGAGGCCACGGTGGCTCAGGCCCTTTCATTCTCCGCACCTGTGAGGCGGGGCAGGGGTCAAGATCATTGGGATACACAGCCATTTCCTAACCTGGTCTACACGGGACTTTCAAGACAAAAAAGGTTCCAAGTGTTGGGATGCCAGGTGTGCATCCCCAGGCCCAGCCTCCCGTCAACCTTGAGCCCCCCTCAGGGAGGAGCACACCTAACTACAGACGCCAGCTCCCCTCAGGACAACTCTCACACAAGTATGACAGCAGCAAAGGTTTTATTCATGTGAACTGTTCAAAATGACCATGTATGCCAGTGTCAACGAGGGTGAGAAAGGCAGGCAGGGCAGAGCGGGGCGGGGCGAGGAGGCAGGGATTCCCCTCTACTGGTAATAAAGCTCCAGGTTCATCCCATCGTGGATTTCGTCTGAAGGCAAGTGTTAAGGAACTTCACTGAGAGCTGACTTTACCTTCCATCTACTCACAGCTCATTCCTGTGGCTCGATCCCAACCCTGGTAAAGGAGTGCACACTCTGGTCTAAGGACTCAAACTATAGGTAACATTCCGTGGTCCTTAAGACACTGAGAAGGTGCCCGTCAGTGGTGGCGCACGCCTTTAATCCCAGCACTTGGGAGGCAGAGGCAGGCGGATTTCTGAGTTCAAGGCCAGCCTGGTCTATGGAGTGAGTTCCAGGACAGCCAGGACTATTCAGAGAAACCCTGTCTCGAAAAACAAACAAACAAACAAAAACCCAAAAAACAAAAAAAGACACTGAGAAGGCAAAGCTGTTTGTCACCAAAGCCTGTATACAGAGTCAGACCCCCCAAGTGCCCCCCACCCCGTCACACACACACAGAACATTTTCTTAAATGCTCATACTCAGGCTGGAGATGGCTCAGCAGGGGAAGAGTACGCAGGGCTGCTCTTCCAGAGACCTGGTTTTAAGTCCCAGAACTCATGTGGTGGTTCCAGGGATTCTGAAGCTTTGTTCTGGTCTCTGCCAGAGGCAGGCATGCATGTGATGCACAGACATGATGGCAGGCAAAAGATCCAGACCCCCCTCCCCAAATTTATATATATATATATATATGTATGTATGTGTGTGTATTTATATATACATACACACACATATATATGTATATATTTCTCACCTATAGTCACACTTTACCTTCACCTCCCATCCAACACCCAGGTTGGCGTTCAGTAATAATTATTTTGAACCTATTCGAATGTCAAAATCCTCCCGAGCCAAGTTAAACTATTTCACCAAGCACCCTCCTCACCAACAAAATAATTCCAGTTTCCATTTTTCCAGCAGTCACAATAGGGCACATTCTAAGTTAAATATCCCTCTTGTTTAATTTCTGTGCAGGTTTCAGTATAGAGCCAGAACTCGAGATAAATACATGGATTCTTTCATGAACGTCAGGAAAAGGATACAATCTCCCAGAGACACGTGGTCCTTAAAAATTGTGTACCTACGGGACAGATAGCTTTCAGAGAGAAGCTGATGTGGGGGGGAGGGGGGTATTTTGTCCTGAGAACAAGCGGAGCCCTCTTCGGGGTTGCCTGAGGTGCTCACCCCAACCGAAACCCTCTAGCCTAACACTGACCAGCGCGTACTTACCACTTTTTAAGTACGATCTTATTCCAGCGGGTGCCAGTTTGAGCCGCTATCAGTTTCTTCAAGTCGCCGATGGTGTCATCGGTGCTGGGCACGAACGAGTTAAGGCAAATGAAAGGAAAAGGTAGACGGAGGAAGACCTTATCAGGCCTCCCCATTAGCGTCATTAACTGAAATCATCCAACACCACCGTCTGCCCCAGAGACCGCTGCCAGTCACCCCGCGGCGGATACTTGCACTTAACGCGGACTTTCTTTCCTAGACGGTCGTTGCAAACCACCTCAATCATTGTGGCTGGTGCTACACCGGGTGGAGGGAGGGATGAAAAGCACGAGTCAGGACTTTCGGGGTCGCCCAGGTTCCCAAAGCCCCTTCTTGGGTTGAGTTCTCTGGTCACATTTCCCCTAGCAGCAGACGCAAGTCCCCGCAGCCCCAGTCCACAGTTTCAATTGCGGGGCCCGCACAGCCGCGACTCCGCCCCTTGACTGCGGCAGGCCGGCCCAGGCTCGCCCGGCTTTGCCTCCCGCACCCCCTGGCCCCCAAGTCTCGGCAGCTTCCCGTGACCTCGGGCCTCCCCGTTTAGCCTTCTCACCTCCAATCTCCTCGAGCCTATCGACGACACTACTTGTAGCTCGAACGCTGAACCCAGCCGGATTTAAGGCTGGAAACAGGAAGCGGAAGTGATATAACGGAACCGCCGGCCCTTGGGTGCTTCCGGGTTCCGGGCTAGCCAAGATTTGCCATTCTGTTGCGCAGTTTGGATGAGCTGAGACTGGCTAAGAGCGGATTTACAGCGGACGTTGGAACTGGTGTTGGAGATTCCTTCATCGTGGAAGAAACCTAAAGGATCTCAGCGGCGGGGCGATCGACCATTCCCAAGCCAGGCACGCCTCCTACCGCAGAACCCGCTGCCGGTGTGCGGACATGGAGTCCTGCAGGGCCTGTGGCTTTCTGCTTTCATTCAGAGCTCAGCCTCGAACTCCGTGTTTGCCTTTCCCCTCTGACCGTAGTTTCAGAGACTCCAGGGGTGCAGACTGCAGTGGATGAAAACTAAGTCAGATCCTGGTCGGGGGGCCATGTTGCGTACCACTCCGCGTGTCCGTGTCCTGCCTGCGAAGATGTTGGAAATAGCATACGGAGAAAGACCTTTTGCTTTGGTTTTTAACCTTCAAGGAACACCTTGTTCCAGATTACAGAATCGCAAGAGCTGATGGGAGAGGAATCCCTTCTCAAATTCAACCAGTTTCGCCTCTATTGAGCGATTCCTTCTTAGCAGACAGGACTCTTAGCAAGGTAAGCATATATTGACTCAAGAAAAAGAAAAGTCTACTCAGCGCCTTGTGCCTTCCTAATACGAATTATACAAAATTTAATCCGTATGCGTAGGCTTTCTTATTCTTATTCTTGCTTTCCATTGCAGCTTGTGGCCACGCCTCCCTGGCTTGGCTGTCCTGCTGGCCCCTCACCCCCAATCCTTTCAGTTTCGAATGAAGTCCTGTTTCGTGTCTTTAGTGCTTAGATCTGTTCCAATCTCTTCCCAATGCCTCGTTTCCGTCCCGAAAAGACTTTCCAGCCTTTACTCCACTCCCATATTGGAGAGTGAGCCATAGGCCAGTCTCCGGGCATACAATCCAGAACAGCGGTGGGTTTTGTTTGTTTTTCTTGTTTTGTTTTAGTGTTGGAGGTCGAACCTAGCGCTTTCTAAGCATGCTACCAGCCGAGGGCTCCCCCACTGAGCTGCACGCCCAACTTCTGCTTTAGCTTTAGTTTCTGTCTCCAGCGATGCTTTTAGGGTCCCCGTCCCTGCTTTTATCCATTCCTCCAGCCCTAAGTCCCCCAGCCTCTCCCTCTGCCGCCCACCCATTCCGAACTTGATTCCATCCCCTATATCAGACCTTGTTCAGCCTAAGTTGGTTTTACAAGTTTGGTCTTCAGGCTCAGCTAGGACCCCTGGTTCTTTTTTTTTTTTTTTTTTTTGTTTTGTTTTGTTTTGTTTTTCGAGACAGGGTTTCTCTGTGTAGCCCTGGCTGTCCTGGAACTCACTCTGTAGACCAGGCTGGCCTCGAACTCAGAAATCCGCCTGCCTCTGCCTCCCAAGTGCTGGGATTACAGGCGTGCGCCACTACACCCGGCGGACCCCTGGTTCTTAAGCCCCTTCCCACACAACTCATGGTTTCTGGGTTTGCTGCTCAGTTAACTCCCCCCTCCCTCCCCCTTCCCCCACCCCTCCCCCCGCCCCCCTTCCCCCTCCCCTCACCCCCCGCTCAAGTCATGCCTCTAGGGTATACAGTCTGGTCCCAGGCCGATCGCTGCCCTGGCAACCACCCTAAACCTTTTCCAGCTCTAGCCTCTGGTCCCTTAGCTCCGGACCCGCCCCCGGGTGGCGTCCTGCTGAAGCCACGCCTTCCCATTGTTGCGGACGGCCTCCAATTTGCTCCTCTGCCCCTGGCCACACCCCTCCACTCCGCAGCGCGTTTTCTAATGCTGGTGCCTTGGCCTCGCTCGCAACCTCCGCTGCCCTCCGTCGCTGTCTCTTTCCCAATCTCCCAGAGTCCCACCTTGGGAGTTTGCTGCTTTTCCTAAGACTGGACCCCGGCCCCCCCGGCCCCCCGGCCCCCGGCCCCCGGCCCCCGGGCCCCCGGGCCCCGCCCCAGGACCACTCCCCGCCCGTCGGAGCCACGCCTTCTTGGCTTGTTGCTGTGCTCAGCCGGGCCTGCACGGCGTCTACCTGCCTCCGCCCGCCACGTCTCCCGGCTCTGGCTACGCCCTGCGCCCCTTCCCTGCCAGTCACGCCTTCCGGGTTGGCGGCCGACCCCCTTTCCGTTTGCTGCTTATACTTAGCTCCACCTCATGGCCACGCCCCCGAGGCGATCATTCCCACCCCCACTCCCACCCCCCTTCTGGGTTTGCCGTTCGTCCTCCCTCTTGGCCCCGGCCACGCCTCGCTCCCCCTCCTCTCCCAAGCCACAGCTAGGTTTTCCGATTCCGAGTTCCATCCGCTGGCCGAGCCCGCCAGGCCTAGTCAGTCTCTAGTCAGGCCTCCGAACGGTCGCCAGGCCGGTCCCGGGGCCTCAGGCACTCCCTAGGAAAGCAGGCATTCTCGGCGGGCCTCGGAGAGCCGCGCCGGTTCGGCCAGTCCGGCCACCTGAGCGCCCTCCAGGGACCGCGGCCCGGCCACCACCGGAAACGGAAGCGCGCGACGGCCGGACCATGGCGACGCTGTTTGACCTCCCAGACTTGGTGCTCTTGGAGATCTTCTCTTACCTCCCCGTCCGGGACCGGATCCGCATCTCCAGGTGCGGCCCCGCTCCTCGGGGGAAAGAGCCGGGCATGGGCTCGGCCGGAGACGCGGATCCGGTCCCGGCGGGCCGGGGTCGTTCTAACGGCCGGTCCACTCCTCCAGGGTCTGTCACCGCTGGAAGAAGCTGGTGGATGACCGGTGGCTATGGCGACACGTCGACCTGACGCTCTACACGGTACGCGGGGCCCCGGAGCGGTGCGGGAGAGCCGTCCTCTTGCCCTGGGACAGAAGGGGGGTGTTTTATTTTGCTTTCTAGTGTTTGTTTGCTGTTGGCTTGATTTATTTATTTTTGATAGTTCCATGAGGCTTTTATTTTACTGGATTTTTGTTGGTTTCTTTTTGCGGGGGGGGGGGGGCTCGTTTTGAGACAGGGTCTCTATCCCAGGCTGGCTTCCAGCTTCCTATGAAGCTGAGGGTGAGCTTGATATCTACCTCGGCCTTCTAAATATTGAGATTACCAGTGTGGGCCCTATGCCAGGTTTCTGTGCTACTGGGAATGGAATTTAGGTTTCTTGAATGCTAGGAAGGAACTCTTCTGACTGAGTCCTGTACTGGTTTGCTACTAACCACCCCCTGCCTGAGTGCTGAAATTACAGTTGTAGGCCACCTTAGCTGGCCCAGGAAGTGTTTGGTTTTTTTGTTTTTTGTTTTTTTGTTTGTTTGTTTTCGAGGCAGAATTTCTCTGGAGCCCTGGCTGACCTGGAACTCTGCTTCTCCAGTTCTGGGACCATGCCCTGCTGGTTTGGTTTTTAAGTGAGTTCGAGCTTGGAATTTTCTGTATGTCTATCCTAGCACCAGTCTTTACCTCCTCTGCAACACTCAGACCTCAGTTTCTCATCTAAAATATGGGGATTAAAAATAGTGCTTGTGAGCTGGGCAGTGGTGGCACACGCCTTTAATCCCAGCACTTGGGAGACAGAGGCAGGCGGATTTCTGAGTTCGAGGCCAGACTGGTCTACAGAGTGAGTTCCAGGACAGCCAGGGCTGCCCAGAGAAACCCTGTCTCGGAAAAAAAAACAGTGAAACAAAATGCTTGTGGAGCTATTGGTGGGAGACTGTGGTGAAGCCCTGGGCTCCATCCTAGCACCAAGAAAAACAAAGTACCTTCACATCTGGTCCATGTGGGACTTAGCCAGTACCATAGGGAGATGGTTTAGACCAGTGTGTGGTCTCCAGCAATTAATAAATGCAAGCTTATAGCTTTTCCGTTTTCTGGTTTTGTTGTTGTTTTGGTTTTTGAGATGGGTCTCATGTATCCCAACAAAGCCTCCCACTGCTGTGTAGCCAAGGATGACAGAGGTTCTGCTCCTCTCCCCCTTTCCTCCTGGGTGCTGGGATTCCAGGTGTGTGCCATCTCATAGTTCATGTGGTCCTGAGGACCAAATCCACGCTTGCGTTTGCTGGGCAAGCACCTCACTAGCGCAGCCACATCCCCGATCGCTGTTTTTTGGTGTTTTGAGATAGCATCTGTCAATGCAAAAATATAACTTACCTCAAAGTGGATAAGAATTTACTCTGGAGCCAGATATGAGTGGCCTTGTAGTGAGAATGCAGAGTTGGGCTTTCTCAAATATGTGTTTAAATGTGACAGTTCCATGAAAAAAATTGTTTACATCATCACCACCACCATCATCATCATCATCATCATCATCATTATTATTATTATTGTTGTTGTTGTTGAGACAAGGTTTCTCTGTGTAGCTTTGGCTGTCCTGGAGCTTGGTCTGTAGACCAGGTGGGCCTTGAACTCAAGAGTTCTGCCTGCTTCTGCCTTCAAATGCTGGGACTAATGGTGTGTGTGCACTAACTCTGACCAGCGAAAGTAATAGAATAGAGAAAATCATAAATAAAGACACTAGCCATTTTTCTAGCAACTACACAGAATATTTTTTTAAAAAGATTTATTTTCTTTGTCAAAAAGTGGTCAAAAAAAATTTTAGATCATAAGACTGGGCCTAGTACAGGCTTGTTACTACAGAGGTTGAGGGAGGAAGATCATAAATTCAAGTCCAGCCTGGTCAATTTAGCTAGGCCCTGCCTTGAAATTCAAATATAGAAAAGGCCCAGAACTGTGACTCAGTGCTACAATGTTCTCCTGGCCTGTGTGTGGCCTGTATGTGGCCCTGTGTTTTTGATTTCCCATTATCATCAAAACAAAGGTATAGGTGAGTTCGTGCATGTTCATAGTATACAGGAGGTCCTGATTCCATCCCTGCATCAGCAGTGAATCACTTGTTTTACCCTGCTTTTTTTCCCCCTTTCTTTTGGGTAAAATGTACATACAATGAAATGCACTCTACTGTTGATTGCATAGCTTATTTTTGTGTGCATGCACCTTCAAGTACATGTGTGTATGCATGAGTGCAAGTGCATATGCATGTAAGAACATGCAGAGCAGCTGCTCGTGGTGGCACGCGCCTTTAATCCCAGCACTTGGGAGGCAGAGGCAGGCGGATTTCTGAGTTTGAGGTCATCCTGGTCTATAGAGTGAGTTCCAGGACAGCCAGGGCTACACAGAGAAACCCTGTCTCAAAAAAACAAAACAAAACAAAACAAAAAAAACAAAAAAAACAAAACCAAAAAAACCCATGCAGAGGCCACACATCAGTGTAGGGTATCTTCCTCAGCCCCTTCCTCTATCTCTGTCTCTCTGTCTCTGTCTCTGTCTCTGTCTCTCTCTCTCTCTCTCTCACACACACACACACACACACACGTTTGTATCCAAATATATACTTGTAAATTGTTTTCTTTTATTTGAAACAGGATCTCATTATGTAGCCTAAATTTGCTGTGTAGACCAGACTAGCCTGGGATTTAGAGAGAGCCTCATGTTTCTGTGCTGTTCCTCACCCAACCCAAAGGTGTGCACCACAATTCTGGACTGTTTTTGTTTGTTTTTGAGACAGTGTCTTCCACTGAACTTTGAGCTTTCCAGGTGGACTGGACAGGCTGGCCAGAACTCTGGATCCTCCTGCCTCAACCTCCCTGTGTGCTGGCTGGGATTAAGGCCTGAGTCTTGATTCCCAGCAAAAGAAACTGCTTTGCTCTAGGGAAGGACTCTCATAGAGAGCAGAGTCCCAGGGAGACACCAGAGCCCAGATCCCAGGCATGTCTGTCACCAGCTAGATGGATCTTCTGGGAGCCCCCATACCTCTCACCCAGTCACCCCAATCTCTGGCTCTTACAGATGCGGCCGAAGGTCATGTGGCACCTCCTGCGCCGGTACATGGCGTCCCGGCTCCACTCGTTGCGCATGGGTGGCTACCTGTTTTCTGGCTCTCAGGCCCCACAGCTGTCCCCCGCCTTGATGCGGGCCCTGGGTCAGAAATGCCCCAACCTGAAGCGCCTGTGCCTGCACGTGGCTGACCTCAGCATGGTGCCCATCACCAGCCTGCCCAGCACTCTGAGGACCCTGGAGCTGCACAGCTGCGAAATCTCGATGATCTGGTTGCAGAAAGAGCAGGACCCCACGGTGCTGCCACTGCTGGAATGCATCGTGCTGGACCGCGTGCCGGCCTTCCGCGATGAGCACCTGCAGGGCCTTACCCGCTTCCGAGCCCTGCGCTCGCTAGTGCTGGGCGGCACCTACCGGGTCACTGAGACCGGGCTAGATGCCAGCCTGCAGGAGCTCAGCTACCTGCAGCGGCTGGAAGTGCTGGGCTGCACCTTGTCAGCTGACAGCACCCTGCTGGCCATCAGCCGCCACCTCCGAGATGTGCGCAAGATTCGGCTGACCGTTGGGGGCCTCTCAGCCCAGGGCCTGGTCTTCCTGGAGGGAATGCCTGTCCTGGAGAGTTTGTGCTTCCAGGGCCCCCTTATCACCCCAGATATGCCCACACCGGCTCAGATTGTGTCCTCCTGCCTCACCATGCCTAAGCTCAGAGTGCTCGAGGTGCAGGGGCTGGGCTGGGAGGGCCAGGAAGCAGAGAAGATCCTGTGCAAGGGCCTGCCCCACTGCATAGTCATTGTCAGGGCTTGTCCCAAAGAGTCCATGGATTGGTGGATGTGAGGCCCTCACCCATCCATCTCTGGAACCTAACCGAGCTTTGAAAGTGACCTTCCAAGCAAACAAACATGTAAATTAATCAGGCATGAGGGAACTGGAGGTCTCAAGGAAAGGAAGCGAGGACCCCGGGGCTCCCTGAGCTGAGGTTATCTGTAATCTGGGTCACCTCAGACTTGTCATCAAGCCTCTGGAAGGCCCAGTTCACACATTTGGGAATAGGCATCATAGCTACCTCATGATTCATTTTTAAATCTTTACCCCCACCCCACCCCCCTCTTTTTTTTCCAGTACCTGGGACTCAAACCCATGGCCTTAGGTATGGTAGACAAGCACTGCTGTGCTGCTGGGCCACACTGGAACCCTGGGAAGCCTTAACAGGCCTGAGACCCTTAGAGAGGGCTCATTTTCAGGAGTGGTCAGGGGTATGTGCATGGGGTTCAGGGCTCTGCGGTCGGCCTGGCTTTCTATCTATGTGGTTGAGAGACATGGAGGTCAGGGGCGGGGGAGCATGGTGCTGCATTGTCCCACTTTTCTAAAAAGGTTCTCAATCATATTTACTGTATTTTGTATCCTGCCTTTTTCAAGTTTTCTACAGCATATAAATTTTACTATTAAAGAACAATAATGTTTTTCCAAGTGCGCTGCATTTATTTGACAAGGATTGTCCTCCCCAGCACCTGTTACTCACAGGCAGATTTAATTACTCATTTACTTACCCTTTGTATGACACTTACTCATTTTGTGTTTGCGTGTGTGTTAAAGTACAGGTGTGGAGGCTAGAGGACCACTGTGGGAGTCAGGGGTGGGTCCTGGGGATCAGACGTCAGTGGTCAGGCTTGGTGACAAGTGCTTGTACCCACCGAGCCGGCTTCCCAGGCGATTCAGACAGGAGGTCATGTAATGGTCTTGAAATATATTGGTAGCTGAGGATGACTTTCAACTCCTAACCCTCCTGCCTCTACCTCTCAAGTGCTAGAATTTTAGGTGTACGCCACCACTCCTCACTTCCGGGATGCTAAGGCTGGAAGCCGGAGCTTTGAGCACAGCAAGTGAATGCTCTACCCCACCCCACCCCCAGCCACCTCCCAGCCCCTCCCAGGCACCTTTCTAGGTTCTGGGCTGCACAGTGAACAGAGGGAAGACCCTGCAGCTTCAGGTGCGGACGGCAGGGGACTGAAGAGCTAGCAAGCACGCTTGTGAGCCAGACATGGCACAGACTTGGTCAGTATCCAGGAGGCTAAGGAGCCTCAGGTTTGTAGTCAGCCTGGACGACAGTGAGACCCCGTTTCCAAAACAAAACCATGTCCTTGGGATCATTTCAGAGCCTCTCGGGTGCTGAGCCAGGGTTATGACATAGGATATAGACACTTGGTAGGGCGCGCCTCCTCAGAGTCTGAGAGGTGAACAGACAAAATGTGAAGACAGACAGGGGATGACAGGAAAGGCCGAGACTCAGAGATGGGGTCCCGGCACGTGGATCAGTGGCGAAACCCTTCCCTTAGATGTGTGAGTTTCTGTCCTTGGCACTAAAAAAACAAAATGAAGGGCTGGTGAGATGGCTCAGAGGGTGAAGGTGCTTTCTGCCAGGGCTGAGCTGAGCCTCATCTCCACACGTGTGCTGCGGCATGAGTGGGTGGATGCCTGCACACACACACACACACACACACACACCAAAAAGACCCCTAGGGATGAATTGGGCATTTCCAAAAACACTTCTTTGGCCAATTGAACAAAGGAGAAAGATTGAGCCCATTGGGTGGGAGAGATGGGGGCAGGGCCTGGCGGTGAGGCTCTGAACTGGTGCCTCTTCCTGTTTTGAATGGGAACAGTTGGTCATGCAGGTGTGACTGAGTGTATCACTTTGATCTGAGCTGGGGGGCAATGCACATCTGTGGTCTCTCCACCTGCTGTGGGTGGAACCCCCCCCCCCAGGGGGGGTGCAGATTGCTGAGCTGGAAATGCTCAGTTCCTTATCCCAAGTTTACCAATCAAAAGGGATGTTTCTGGTCTTAGAATACAAAGCCTTCCAAGGGACTTCAGAGCCACGCAGCTGACCAATTCACATGGGACATGGTATTTTTTTTATTTCTACCACATTTCCTTAGGAGGACACATTCCTCATAATCTGTTGAAGCTCTAAACCTAGAGGTAATTACATTAGATGTAAGTGTTGGGAGGGATAGGGCAAAAGGGCAAGGCCCTCATGACAGATTAGTGCCTCCCACATCATACTTCTGCGAGTGGCCTGGGGACCTAGGCCAGTGTGGAGGAGCACTTGCCTTGGTTCAACCCCTAGCAGCCTCCGAGAAAGCCAGATGAGGCTATGCCTTTGCCCCAAGCTCTGTGGGTGGAGACGGGGATTGCCAGGCTTGGTGACTGCTAGTCTAGCTCCTGTTTCTGTGAGAGGCCTGGTCGGTCACAAGGGAATAGGGCAGAAACTGATAAAGCAACATATCTCAACATGTCTCAGCATGTGCACATGGGTGCAATCCTCCTCCACATATAAGTAAAATTTGCTTCCAAGACCCTCTCCCATCCCACTGTGTGACCGTGTGAGGATACAGGAAAGACATGTATCCTCGATGCCCTCAGCAGACACCACATCTACAGCTTGATCTTAGACTCTGAAGCTTCCACGGTTGTTACCAGTACATTTCTGGGGTTGTTTGGAGAGAGGTTCGTGTGTAAGTGCAGCCATGCATGTGACAGTCAGAGGTCAATGTTGAGAAGTCTGTTCTATCCTTCCACGGTGGCTTCCTAGGGTCAAACCCAGGTGCTTACCTACAGTTGAGACCTACAGATTGAGAACCACTGATGTAGACCAAGCTGGCTTTGAACATGTGCCCCCCTGTACTGGGATTAAAGGTGTGCTTGGCCAATGTGTGAACACTTTGAAGCCCTAGCGGGCTGGAAGAAGGTATTGGATCCCCGGGAACAGGAGTTAGGTGCGTATAAGATGACTGATGTGGGTGCTGGAGGTTGATTAGGTCTTCTGGGAGAGCAGTATGTGGTCTTAATTGCTGAGCTATCTCTCCAGGCCCCCAAAATAAAATATGTGTAGATAATGTTGCTTCTAGAGCTCTAGGTCCTGTAGTGGCTCCTTAGTGCAGAAGGTCCTGAGTAGGGCTCAACATTGTTTCTTTTTTAAATTTATCTTTGGCTGGCCAGTGGTGCCACATACCTTTAATCCCAGCACCCAGGGGGCAGGGGCAAGTCAATCTGAGTTCGAGGCCAGCCTGGTCTACAGAGTGAGTTCCAGGACAGCTAGACCACAACGAGAAACCTTGTCTCCAAAACCAACCAAACAAAATGTGTGTGTGTGTGTGTGTGTGTGTGTGTGTGTGTAGTCACATGGGCCACAGTGCTTGTGGAGGTTGGGGGGCCATTTAACATGAGCCAGTGGGCTCAGCCTGTGGGTTCTGAGATCTAACCTGAGCACCAGTCTTGGCAGCTGCCTTTACCCTCCAGCCGTCCCTGCCTGAACTCTGCAGTGGCAGTTTCCCAGAAAGTTCTGTGCAGTTGTGTCACTCCTCTGCTCCCCCCTCCCCCTTCTTGCAGCAGGGTCTCACGGTGGCGCTCTGGCTGTGCACTTGACAGTTGGACTGCTTTCTGTCCTGCTTGGCTTGCTCAGACGCACACACTGACTGTAGAGGCCAACTCATCCACTGCCTCTGGGCTTTGAAATCCTTATCGTTTTCTCAACATTTTGCTGGGGTGAGGCGGAGAGGTCCGCAGCCGTGGGGCGGGTCCTGGAGACAGAGCTCCGAGCGACGGCCAGAGACAGCCCAGGGAGCCCTAAGACATCAGTGTGAGGGCTGTTCCTGGTTGTCAGCTCAACCACATCGGGAAGTAACTGAAATCCAAAAGTAGAGGGAACACCTTGAAGGGATTTTTTGCTTAATTTGAAGCAGGAAGATCCCTTTTTTTTTTTTTTTTTTTTTTTGGTTTTTCGAGACAGGGTTTCTCTGTGTAGTCCTGGCTGTCCTGGAACTCACTTTGTAGACCAGGCTGGCCTCGAACTCAGAAATCCGCCTGCCTCTGCCTCCCAAGTGCTGGGATTACAGGCGTGCGCCACTACCGCCCGGCCTAGGAAGATCCACTTCTAATCCAGATCTTTGAAATAGGAAGACACCTTTAATCCGGATCTTTTGAACTGGGAAAAGACATGCCTTTAACCTGGATTTTGAGGGGAAAGACATACCTTCTGCCGGGAGCCTATAAAAGGACATGGAAGACGGAAGCGTCTGCCCTCTGCCTCCTTACCTTGCTAGCAAGTCAGTTCCTTCACTGGCATGAGGCTACTTCTTCAGGGTTCCAGCATCTACTGAAGGTCAGCAGAGACAGCCTCAGGAACTGAGCAACCACTGGATTCTTGGACTTCCCGTTCACAGCCAGCGATTGTTGGATTAGCTGGATCGCAGCCTGTAAATCATCCCAGTTAATCCCCTTTCTGTATGTATCTAGAGAGAGCTTTACATGTGCTGTTACTCTGGAGAAACCTGACTAATACAGATTTCTGTATGTATATATAGAGAGCTTTATATGTGCTGTTACTCTGGAGAAACCCGGCTAATACAGATTTTGGTACCAGAAGCTGTTCTAAAGCAACAGAAGAATGACTTTTAAGTACCTGGATTAGGTTTTCCAATACTCTGACCCCCACAGTTACCAAAGCCTCACTAGCTCCTGAAGCCTCTCCTGGGAAGTTGGTGCTGTGGCCTGCCCCTCTAGCATAGCTGTGGCCGTTTTGTCCCATGCCTGCCAACTGATCCATTTTGTTGCTGTAATCCCCCTACCAGTCGTTGATGCAGAGAAATAACTTGATTCAGAGCAGGGGCATGCCGACCACATCCCTGTTATGTTCTGTACGTCGTGGGGTTTGTTAATCTTAAGAAAATCCGTAATCATAAACTTCACTTAAGACCTATCAAATTAAAGGCCAATATGAACTGTTATGTCTAAAAGAGTCTGTGTCAGGGCCAACCACTGGGCAGCACTTGCAGCGCCTGCATATGAGCTCATGAGTTTTGCAGTTTCAGCCTTTATAAGCTGGCCCTGAGAAATGTGTGGTGGTGTAGCTCTTAGCTCCCAAGCCTGAGTTACAACCCTGATTGCTCAGACTTCGGATGTGTGTTCAATAAGCCAGCCCTGTTTAACAGAGACTGGAGTCTTGAGTGCTGTGTGTGGCAATTCCTGAACCCCAACAGTTTGACACTACTGAAAGCTCATGGTGTGAACTATATTACATTGGATTATCCTGATTTACCAACTGTTCACAGCAATGGATTTGATGACTATGTCTATGAAGCTTTTGACAGTTTGAGGAAAAATATGGAAACTTATGCTGGTCAGTTGCTCTTTGCATTCTGGATACATTGGTAAAGAATGGGGATGAACTCTGTGTTAAAATTAACCAACTTCTAGCATCTTAAAATACGGTGAAGGACAGTGAACTTAGTGATAAAATCGACCGCCTCCAGATTTTCATAGAGTCTAAAGATTTCTATGTGTGCTCTAGAAGAGAATCTTCCTTCAGCAGTCACAGAGATCAAGTTACAGAAAATCAAACTGAAGCCCTCATTATAGTGTTGGCTGAGTTACAGCAGAAATTGGAGTCCCAGCCTCAGAGAGTTAGCTGTTAAAATGGGAACATTAATTGATAAAGACTGGGATTCTGTAGGTTATGTGGAAGATATGTGGAAGGATCCTGTTGAAGATGAGAGCTTGAACCCTCCGATTCCCAAGAGTTCATCTTACCTGAAGAAGGCATTCTACCCTCAGGTCCACCCCTTGAAATGTTGCTTTTATCATCTTCAGATGAAATTGTTAATTTCATCTGAAGGAAAGTAATCCTTCATTCTTTACTAAATCAACAATGACTTTTAGGGTCCAGAGTCAACCCATAAACCACATGAACACCAATCCGGATTGTGAATGTACACCCCAAAACTGATCAATCAGGGACACAGCTCCAGACTCAGGAGCTGAAAGAGGCAACCATGGACACTGACCAGGATCAGTTTATATAGGGAAAAAACATAATGAGCCCATAAGCAGATATGGGGGAGCTGGCCTTTTTCCAAGTTTCTTTAGTAGTTTAGACATAACAGTTCAAGCTGACTTGCCTATCAGTTCTATCTTGCTTGGCCCAGAGAGAAGGCTATGGCTGGGGAATTTCACAAAGAATTGTCCTCAAAATGTGATACAAACGTCTTAGCATACGAGGGTATGTGGTCAATTTGACCTCTCTCTGAGCCAAATTATTTTTCTGTGTCTATAATCAGGGTGCTTTTTATATCAGCAATATAGGATGGCTGGCAGGCCAGAAGCAAAATGGCTACAGTTATGCCAGGGAAGTGAGGGGAGCAGGGCAGGAAAGAAGACTTCAACATGTATGTCCCCCAGAGCCACCAACAGCTGCCTCTAGACCTATAACCAGACTGAAGACTAAGCAGACTCGTAAAGAGCTTAGACACCAGAGTAAGAACACAGCAGTGAGGGCAACTCTCCGACTACAGCAACCCCTGAGTCCCCCACAGCTGAAGCACAGAAAAGGACCTCAAAACCAACGTTGTGAAGATGACAGAGGCCCTTAAAGAGGAAATGAATAAACCCCTTAAAGAAATCCAAGAAAACACAAATAATGGGAAGACATGAAGCCAAGAAAAATCAGATTGGTAAAGGAAATGAAAAAAAAACTGCTCAAGACCTGAAAATGAAAACAGAAGCAATAAAGAAAACACAAATTGAGGGAATCCTGGAGATGGTAAGCATTTGTACAGATATTTGTGTTTTCTTCTTTCTCCATCATGTTATGAAATATTAAGAGCCTTGTCCTTGGTCAGTGTCAAGTTCCTGCCAGGCAGCAAGGCACCCCAATAAGGCTCTCTACACATAATTATGACCTGGTTGATTACTTTTGGAAAATAATTATTAATTCAATCAGTAGGTTGAATCAGTATGAGATTAGCCAGGAATAGTGTGGTACATATTTGCAATCCCAGCATTTATGAGGTAAGGCAGGAAGATTACAAGTTTGGGATTGGTTTGGCTTATATGAAGATCATGTTTATGGGAAACTCTCCTCCCCGCCAAAAAAGGGGTAAACTTCCAGAATATTAACTAATACATTTGTTGTCTGGAGATTAAAGGAGGACTTCATATGTATTATATATGTTCTACCCTGGAGCTGTACCCACACAACAAACTCATACCTGCAAAAGAGCTACTCCATACCATACTCCACCACAAATTCATAGCATGCAGGTGCACAGGTCTCTTCCATTTGGGGTTTATTGTTGAGTTTGTTTGACATGACTGTACTCTGGCTAGAATATGAACCACAGAAAGAGCCATTGGGTGGCAAAGCCCTAATGGTCTTACAGGACAACCCTAATGTTTCAATCATTGGGTGTTCAATCATCAGAAATACACAAAATTCGATCAGTGAGACAGAAACCTGCTAGTGCTGATCTTGGTGTCTGCACTCAGGAGTCACATCCAGGAGTTGCTAGATATGACTACAATACAGTGGAACATGACGTTAGCCATGTTCATGTTGACTAAATTCCAAAGGTGTTTCTGTTCCTACAGTATGAAGTACACAGAAAGACACATCCCAAGGAAGGCTTATTGCTGGACTCATCAATGCAATCTGATTGTTGCCTGTCTGTAGAGTAGATCTAAAACAGAAAAAAAAAAATAAAAATAAAAATAAAAAATAAAAAAAAAAAGAAAAGAAAAGAAAAGAAAAAAAAAGACGTTTCAGGGTCCTCACTGTCAGGTTCTTCACTCTATGATGGTACAGGAATTTCCATTCTCAGTGTAAGAGTTCTCGATGGTTGTGAAACAGGCATTTACCACTGCGGGTGGATACTCATCCTTCCTTCACTTTCTGCCTTTTGTATGCTCATTATTTTACCTGCAAAGACCAACTATGAAAGCATAACGTGTGTGTGTGTGTGTGTGTGTGTGTGTGTGTGTCTTATGATCAAACCTAGGGGCGCATGCATGCCAGGCAAACAATCTCCTACTGAGCTATATTCCCAGCCCCTTCCCCCCCCCCCGCAAGATATTCAAACAAAGTTAAGAGCTGGACATGGCTGGGCGTGGTGGTACATATCCCAGCACTCAGGAGGCAAAGCAGGCAGATCCCTATGAGTTGGAGGCCAGTGAGACCCTGTCAAGGAGGAGGAGGAAGAGGAGAAGGAAGAGGAGAAGGAAGAGAAGGAAGAGGAAGAGGACTCTATTAAACTTTAAACTTGACTGCTATTATCTCCTGCAGGTGGCTCATGCTTCAAGTGTGGCAAGTGGAGAGTACATATTATTAAAATAGGATCTGAGGGTGTGGGTACAGCTCCAGGCTAGAACACATGCTTAGGATAGTATATATGAAGTCCTTCTTTGATCTCTGGACAACAATTTTATTAGTTAATATTCTGGAAGTTTGTTTTTTGCTTGGAGCAATCTGGAAGGCGCAGTAACTTAGTGGGAATGGTGCTGCTACATAAGCAGAATAGACGCCACTCCAGGAATGAGTAGGGCAGAGTCACAGAGTTCTAAATATAAGAACGACCCAAAGGGGGCTGAGGATGTGCCTGGTAGAGAACCTAGCATACCTAAGGCCTGTTTTCACTCTCTAGTACTGAGTGAAAACTGGGGGTGGTAGACATGCTTGTAATCACAACACTCAGGAGGATCAAGAGGGGCTAAAGGCCATCCTCTGACACAGAGACTGAGTCCAACTTGGGCTGCTTCAAACAGCAACAAAAACCAGAAGGTCCTGTCTCTGTCAGGATATATTTCATGATGTGGCCATAATTTCCATATACTCAGCACTCATTTTCTCTTGGTTATAAACCACCATGTTTATTAAAGGTTGAACAATATGTAGAAAACATTGAGTTTGCAACCTTTCTCACCTTCGTCATCCCCACTGTGAGATCACAGTGAATGTAAAGACATTAGCAGAATGACCCTTTCCCATGTTACATACAACAGTCTCTCCACTGTAAAATCTTATGTACTTAACAAGTCCTCATCAAGTAGGGCTTTCATATTTGTGACATCACATGGCTCCGGGGAGAGCTTACATATTAGTGTACTTAATGACATTCCAATGGCTCTCATGTGTTTCGTAAATTCATGGGCATCTTGAGAACAAGAGTGCTTTCATGTCTTAAGTAAGCTGGTTTGAAGACTAACCCACACTTCTTACATTAATAATGTAAATTCCATTATGATGATTAAGATGTGGAGAACTTGAAGGGCTTTCAGCATTCTTTCCAACCAAAGGGTTTCTGTTCAGACTGATTTATTAAATGTTCAGTTAGTCCATAAAACATGCTGTATTTTTCCCCATTCTTGATACTTAGTGGAAAGCTCTCGATCGATCATGAATCTGCATGGTGATAGAGGTTTGGGATGCTGTGAAAGCTTTCCCACACTCCTTACATCTGTAGGGCTTCTCAGCTAGGCTGGAAGAAACAGTGAAGTCTTTTCCACAGGATTTACATTTATAGGGTTTTATCCTGGTGTGAATTCAAATGTGCTTATTCTGGCAAGATAAATTTCCAAAAAGTTTCCCACATACCTTACATTCAAAAGGCTTTTCCCCCATGTGAGTCTTTACATGGTCAGTCAGTAGGTAACACCTCTTGTATGTTTTCCCACATTCCTTACATTCATAGGGCTTCTCTCCAGTGTGAGTCCTCTTATGGACACTCAGACATGAGGATGTAGAAGAGGCTTTCCCACATTCTTGACATTTTATAGGGCCTCTCTCCAGTGTGTGTTCTTACATGTTCAGTTAGACTTGAAGACACAGTGAAGTCTTTCCCACAATGCTTACATTTACATTCATAAGGTTTGATTCCAGTGTGAAGATGAATGTGCTTATTACAGCATGCAGAACTTCTTCTTCTTCTTCTTCTTCTTCTTCTTCTTCTTCTTCTTCTTCTTCTTCTTCTTCTTCTTCTTCTTCTTCTTCTTCTTCTTCTTCTTCTTCTTCTTCTTCTTCTTCTTCTTCTTCTTCTTCTTCTTCTTCTTCTTCTCCTCCTCCTCCTCCTCCTCCTCCTCCTCCTCCTCCTCCTCCTCCTCCTCCTCCTCCTTCTTTTTCTTCTTCTTTTTGGATTTGGTTTTTTTCAAGACAGGGTTTCTCTGTATAGCCCTGGCTGTCCTGGAACTCACTCTGTAGACCAGGCTGACCTCGAACTCAGAAATCCGTCTGCCTCTGCCTCCCAGAGTGCTGGGATTACAGGCGTGCGCCACCACCACCCAGCTGGCATGCAGAACTTCTAAAAGATGTTCCACATACCTTGCAATCAAAGGGTTTTCTCCACCATATGAGTTTTTGTTCATTCAGTAGTTAACAGCTTTGGTAGGTTTTGCTGCATTCCCTGCATTCTCTGCACTGTGAGTTCTTGCATGTTCCTGTAGTAGGAGGAAGTGTGGAAGGCTTTCCCACACTTACCACATTTATAAGGTGTTTTTCCGGTGTGTGTTCTTAGATGCTTATGAAGGTAAGAAGATGTGTGGAAGACATTCTCACATTCTTTACATTGATAGGGTTTTTCTCCAGTATGAATTCTTATATGCTCAGTCATATTTGAAGAAATATGTCATGAAGGATCTCCCACATTACTTAAATACGTAAGACTTCTGTCCCGCATGTGTTTGTACATATGTAGAAAGTCCTGAGCGATTAGTAAAAGCTTTTCCACATTCCTTACATTTATAGGGTTTCTCTCCAGCATGAATTCTGAAGTGTTAAGTTAGACTTGAAGACGTAGTGAAGGATTTTTTTTACATATTTTACATTCATATTTACATTCTCCCCAGTGTGGGTTCACATGTGACTATTAAGATTTGAAGAATACCCAAAGACTTTCCCACAAATTTTACATCCAAAGGCTTTTATAGTGCACATTTGAATAGGCAGGGCTCCCTTGAGGAACATGTAAAATCTTCTGAAAATTGTGTCAATTCACAGGATTTTTCTCCATTATGGATTCTCATATGTGCCTTAAAATATGACCGACTAAGGAAGTTTGTGCACTCAACAGATTTGTCCCGCAAGCCTGTTCTCTGATGAGTAACATTTGGGGTCATATTGAAGTGTCCTAGAAGCCGACTCAGCAGAGACAGCCGCTGTCCCGGGGGTGGGGGTGCATTCCCTCCCGTGCAGAGCGGGGCCGTGCTCTCCACAGCGATCAGAGTCGCAGGCGCTCCTCGAGTTTTCAGTTTGCACATGACTTAAAACATGAACGCTCTCTGCAGGTGTCTTCATGCTGCACACAGAGTTCCCAAGCATTTCGGCTTCCTGCTGCCGAAGAAAGAATAAATGTAATCAATGGATTATTCAAAATTAATGGTTTCGATCATTATGAAGACAGAAATATTGTTAGATCCTCGGCATTCTCATTACATATATGTAACTTCTGCTGTTTTTCCAAGTTGAATGATGAAACCCTACTACAAGAATCATCTATCATCTGTTCCAGCTTTGAAATGGTTCCTAAATGTCTTCTTAGAATTCTTTAAAGACTCAAAACAGAGTAACATATGTGTAGATGCATATATGTAGAAATTCTGAAGCCCAAACCTTCAGTTATGATCTAATTTTCCATTCCCCTGTACCCAATTTACCCAAAGGATTATTCAATCATATTTTTGTAGATTTTATGTTGAGAGATCATGCCATTGCTCATGCCATTGGTGCTTTTTTTTTTTTTTTCCCAGAAACAATGGTAACAATCTCTGGGCACAACAACTGATCTGATCCCTCTGGTGGTGGATCCTTGTGGATCTGCCATGATACCAGGAAACTCTAACAGCTACATCTTACCCCTCTGCTGTCCCAGCTCCAAAAGAGAGTCCCTCTCTCCTGCTTCCTCTCTTCTTCTGTCTAACCCGCAAGTCCCGCCTACTTGCCCAGTGATTGGCTCCTTTATTCACTAGGGGATTGGATCACAAGAACAGCACTAGGCCTATCCACAACACTTCTCCCTTTCTGTTCCAATAAAAAAAAAAAAAAACCTTTCTCTCAATATAGAGCACAACTATTACCATTTTATAATTTATAATGTATAGATAAACCTATGACCCAGCCCATCAATTTCATCATTAAGACAGAACATTGTCATCTATCCTAAATTAAGACTTATCATTCTAGACCTGACTCATGTCCTGGCTTTAGATTGTATGCCATCTGAAATCTATGCTCTCAAATCTATTCTTTCAGAGTAAATAGCCTGGGTTAGCCGTGAGAATATAAGTCTTCAACTCTGTCAGAAATCCAAGAATGACTGATATTAACTGAAAATATATAGGAAGCCTAACACAGCTTCCAAAGCTTGGGCAATTTATAGAGACCCCCGATCACCTGGACAGCCCCTTATTTCAAAACGTTAGAGCATCAGTCTTCAGCCTTCTGGTCAGGACCATCTGACAGACCTTAGAGATACAGGAATATTAAGGACTAGCCTACTCTGCCTCAGCAGAACCAAGCAGTCCTAAACCTGTAATTGTGTCCTTTCTTTGGACAGTATTACATCTGTAGGTAAAAGGAGGCGATCCTTGCCTAGTGGCTGTCTCGCCACAAGTGGAGGAACACACTGATGCTCAATTTCTTTGAATCCGAGACAGGGAAGGCTGTCAGGAGCAGACCAGGCGCAACAACAAGGGAATAAATAACATTAAACGTCACAGTCTGTGGATTTCTGATATTTTTGAAAACCAACTATCTATGTAAAGTAATCTGGACTGTTGTCTGTTAGCTACTCTCAGCTATTTCTAATTAAAATAACTAAAAACACCCTAACAATAAACACAGAGCCATGAATTTGCTACTTGGCCCTTAACTCGCAGGCTTAATCATCTCAGATCAGTTTATAATAACAGTCATAGAAGCACTGGGTATAAACCCTGTACTTATAAATTTTTTGTATCAATAGAAGAAATTTATACCAATGAAACTCTCGATTTTGCATCAAAATAAATTCTGTACCAAAATAAAAAACTATGACTCCAACCTTTAACAATTAAAACAATTTAAAAAGATTTCTCCTACCAAGTTAGATTATGGCGATGCAATCAATTCTAGCTATTCCTCCCTGTTTGAATTATGACCATTTCTACATCCCTTAGAAAGACAACCTAATAACCACTTCCAGCCCCAACGCCCAGGGAACTGGGACAACAACTCTTCATAACTTCTTCAAGCTGAATATAGGCATTGAGATATTTTTGAAGGAGGGTGAAGGGTAGGGAAAATGGGGAAGTTGGGTGGCCTTAAGAAGGCCACACCAATACTTATGTTAGTCTCTGATGTCTGCGTCCTGACTGGATCTGGTTAAAGAACCAAGACGTCAGAGGCCTCCTCCTCCTCCTCTTCCCCTTCCCCTCCCCCTCCCCCTCCTCCTCCTTTTCCTCTCCTCCTTCTCCTCTCTCTCTCTTTCTCTCTGTTTCTCTCTCTCTCTGTTTCTCTCTCTGTGTTTCTCTCTCTGTCTCTCTCTCTGTCTCTGTCTCTGTCTCTGTCTCTCTCTCCCTCTCTCTCTCTCTGTGTGTGTGTGTGTGTGTGTGTGTGTGTGTGTGTGTTTCTCTGTCTCTGTCTCTCTCTCTCTCCTTTTTTCTCTGTGTACCCTTGGCTGTCATGGGGCTCTGTAGACCAGGCTGGCCTTGAACTCAAGAGATTTGTCTACTTCTGCCTTCTGAGTGCAGGGATTAAAGGTATACAGCACCACTACCTTGCTATAAATCGCTTTTTTAAAAATGAAAACTGATGGCCAACAAGAACATTACCTAGGACGACGAGGAGGAAAGATCTTGACATAGCATAGGACAAAATTGTAGAAAAAGAAACTTAATAGAGCACTTTGTGGGATCACAGAAAATTTGGGCAAAATGTAAGAAATTCAGAATTCCTTCTGACAAAAAGGACGGGCACCTGCTGAGAGCAACTGTATCTTTGAAGGTTTCATTATAGAACTGGAGATATGTCTCAGTAGCAGGAGTGTTTGCCTAAGCAAGTTCAAGGTTCAATCCCCAGTACTAAGTAGAAAAAAACTTTCATCATGGCTTGGTGTGGTGCTCACCAACAATTCCAGTGCCATAAGGCAAAGGCAGAAATATGTAGGGGCCAGCCTGGGCTACACCTTGAAGCACTAAATTAAAGGGGAGGGAAAACAAAAACAGCCAACCAACCAGCCAAGCAACAAACTATTTTATTTATTTCAAGACTTAAGAAACTTCCTAATCACAATTATTTTCTCACCCTACAAACCTCTTTCCACTCCATAAATCTTCCTGCAACGGAGAGATCTGGTTGGGTTTGATGACGTTACATCCTACATAAAGGGAAACAATGTCGTTTCTCCTGAGTTTTGGGATCCAAACTCCAATCCTCATGACGGTGCAGGCAAGTGCTTTATCCACTGGGCCAGCTCCCTGCCACTGGGGCGTTCTGTATGACCAGGTCTCCCCCTGAAACTGGGGACTCCCATTTAAGACTAGGTTGGCTGACCAGTGAGCCCGGAACTCCTCGTTTCCACCTCCCAAGCACTGGGATTAGAAGTGCGTGCGAGCACCTCCAGCTTCGTTGTTGTTGCTGTTTTTTGTTGTTTTAAAATCTGACATGGTTTCACTGTGTACCTCTGGCTTGCCTAGAACT
The DNA here is from genome assembly GCA_964023405.1 of Apodemus agrarius. Taxonomy (NCBI): domain Eukaryota; kingdom Metazoa; phylum Chordata; class Mammalia; order Rodentia; family Muridae; genus Apodemus; species Apodemus agrarius. The sequence goes on along the minus strand of OZ030012.1, from coordinate 20,865,256 downwards.
CACTATGTAGATCAGGCTGGCCTAGAACCCACAGAGCTTCTGACTATGTCTCTCAGGTGCTGAGATTAAAGGCCTCAATCACTACACGTTCCTGGCACAACAGTTTTTGAGATACACTCACACTGCACTTGGAGTTCACTAATTCAGATTGACTAGCTAAGGACACCCCCCCCCCCCAATCCTCCCATTTCCCCTCTCCGCCGCAGGAACTGCAGGCGCAGCCGCTGCACCCGGCTTTTAGATCTGAGCTCAGGCCCTCAGGCCTGCCTGGGAAGCACCTTACCAGCTCAGCCCACCCCCCATTTTTTCTCTCTCTAATTTCTTTATTAGATTTATTCATTTTATTTTATGTGTATTTTACCTGTATGTATGTATGTATGTATGTATGTATGTATATATGTGTATGTATGTTCACTATGTGTGTGCTTGATGCCAGAGGTCAAAAGAGGGTATAGGATGCCCCTGAACTGGAGTTACAGATGACCATGAACCACCTTGCGTGCTAGGAAGTGAACCGTGGTCCTTTGCAAGAGCAACAAGTGCTCTTAACCTCTAAGCTATTTTTCCAACCAACTAATAATAATGATGATGATGATGATGATGATGATGATGATACATTTTTATTTTGTGTATGGTGTTTTGCTTGCATATATGTCTGTTTACCACATGCATACTGTACCCATGCAGGTCAGAAGAGGGCACTGGATTCCCCAGGAACTAGAGTTATGTGGGAATTGAATTCTGGTCGCCTGGAAGATCAGCGAGTGCTCTTAACTGGCCATCTCTTTAGCCCCCATCCCTGTTTTTTAAAAGATTTTTTTTTTCTGTGCAGTGGTGCTGCATATCCTTACTCCCAGCACTTGGGAGGCAGAGGCAGCAGATTTCTGAGTTCAAGGCCAGCCTGGTCTACAGAGTGAGTTCTAGGACATTCAGGGCTACACAGAAAAATCTCATCTTGAGACATCAAAAAAGAAATATATTTTTCATCATCATCATCATTATTATTAATTTGTTTGTTTCTATCTGTTTATGTGTGTACACCTCCGTGCAAGTGCCCTTAGAGTCCAGGAGAGGGCGTCAGATCCTAGGAACTAGAGTTACAGGTGGTTGTGAGCTGCCCACTGTGGGGGCTGGGTTGAGAGCCGCAAGTGTTCTTTACATTTATATTTACATTTGAAACGTAAATGAAGAATACATTCAACAACAACAACAACAAAAATACCCGTACAGGGAGGCTAGTGAGATAGCTCAGTGGATAAAAGCATTTGCTGGGTGAATCTGATGACCTGAGTTCAGTTCCTGGAATCCACGGTTGCAGGAGAGAATGGACACATGTACACTGTGGTACATGTATGCCCATGCTCACACCCATGCATCATGCACACATGTAACTATAAAGAGTAAGAAAACCAACCAAATATCTAATACGGGTTGCTGAGAAGGCTCAGTAGATAAAGCGTCCACTGCACAAGCATTAGAACTGGATCAGGAGCTGGAGAGATGGCTCAGCGGTTAAGAGCACTGACTGCTCTTCCAGAGATCCTGAGTTCAATTCCCAGTACCCACATGGTGGCTCACAACCATCTGTAATGGGATCTGATGCCCTCTTCTGGAGTGTCTGAAGTACGAGAGTACATATAAAATAAATAAATAAAATTTAAATTAATTGATTAATTAATTAATTAATTAATTAATGTTTTACACTCCATATTTTACTCCCCCCCACCCCTGTCCACCCTCCGACGGTTCCACAGCCCGTACCTCCTCCCCACCCCCTGTCTCCATCCCTCACCGCAATAAATCTTTAAAAAACAAAACAAATCTGGAGTTCAAATCCCCAGACTGTATGTAAAAGCCAGGCATAGTAATATTCACACACTCACACACACAAGTTATAGAAGTCATATATTTGTTTCTAAAGATAAAGAAATTCACCATCAAGTGGAAACCAGAAACATTATACAGAAAATTTCAGAAACAGTTTCCAAGATGTATATGTAAAACACCCGTTCACATAACATTGAATGAAAAAATCCAGAACTCTCCTCCCCAAGCCACCCTCCCCGAACACTAAAATTGTACATAGGGCAGAGGACAAAGGGGACTGCTAATTTACTAAAGCATCTCTTGCCAGGTGGCTGTTGGGCACGCCTTTAATCCCAGCACTCAGGAGGCAGAGGCAGGAGGATCTCTGAGTTCAAGGCCAGCCTGGTCTACAGAGTGAGTTCCAGGACAGCCAGGGCTATACAGAGAAACCCTGTCTCAAAAAAACCAAAATACAAAAAAAAAAAAACCAAAAACCAAAAAACAAAAAACCAACCCCCCCAAAAAAAACCCCAACCTTCCCCACCAAGACTAAACAAAACAAAATGAATCTATTTCTTAGTGTATTCAGATTTGAGACTACTGATCCCTCAGTATACCTAGGACATCACATTCTCTAAGACTTGACAAGAGGCAGTCTTACCCGCTGAGAACAGGTTCTGGTAGTTCTCCAGTACCATCTCCCTGTAGAGTTCTCTCTGAGTTTGGTCCACTCCTCTTGGGTGAAGTATACAGCCACATCATTAAAGGTCAGAGACTCATATATGATTATTACAGATGAAGACTTGAGACCCAAGACTTGCCAGAGACCTGGGGGCTCCCGCTGTCTGTCTCAGGGATTGATGTTCTAGGAAACCTCCTGTCCACAGTCATTGTTTATTTCCTATGGATATATGGCTTTGTGACCCTTCTCACAACTAAACAAACAGTCCTTTTCTCTGTCCCCTAATACTCCTGAGCACATTACATATACTTTGTACACAAGCAAGGAACAGTCTTGGGTTGGGAGATACAACTTAGGGGTAGAGTGATTGTCTAGCACATTTGAAACCCTATTTCAAGTCTAAGCACAGAAAAAAAAAATGTCCCCTGGCCCCGCCCTCTGCAGGAGAGCTGACCCTGTGCCTCACTGGCCTCAGCGGGCTCCCTCCTTGCCCGGGCAGCATAGAAGAGCTGGCCCTGGTGGCACAGACTTGGGGGAGCAGGCCAGAGCAGTGCTGGTGAGCTCCCCATGGTGGTGTGGGTGTGAGAGCGCTGGAGAGCTGGCCGACTGAGCCACCCCCGAGGCCCAGACCGAGGGCTTTGGGTTGGCCCACCCCAGCATCTGCCGCATCTGTGAACTGCTGGCATTTGTTTAGAGGCCAGGCCTGCAGAACCGAAGCTGCAGGATCTCCACGATGCAGGGCAACAGTGACGGTGTAGCAGAAGCCAGAGGCCTGAAACCAGACCAAGGACTCATTGCAGCGGACGCTTGTAAGTAAAGATATCTACGTCGTGTGATACACTGTGACACACTGCAGCTTCCAAGGTGAGATGTGTTTTTTAAACTTAATTTTTTTTTTTCAAGACAGGGTTTCTCTGTGTAGCTCTGGCTGTCCTGGAACTCACTCTGTAGACCAGGCTGGCCTCGAACTCAGAAATCCGCCTGCCTCTGCCTCCCAAGTGCAGGGATTACAGGCGTGCGCCACTAAACTTAATTTTTTATTGTGGGGAGAGAGGCAGCAAGGGCAGGGAGTGGACGGGAAGGGGCAGGGAGATGAGCAGGATCAAGGTCTATGATGTGAAACTCAGAAAGAACCAATAAAAAGTTAAAAAGGGAGCCGGGTGGTGGTGGCACACGCCTGTAATCCCATGGTGCACAAATGCATGCTTGAACACACATGCAAACAAATAGGCACACACAATACATTTGTTTTTAAAAAGGTTGTCATTTGTAGGAAGATGGATGCACATAGGAGTAGTCTACCAAGCAAATTAAGCCAGTCTCAGAATGACAAATGTTTTTCTCATGTGTAATCCCTAGGTTTTACATTGATACATAAAATTATGTATGTGTATATGACATGGAGAAGAAGTGAAACTGTAGGGAAACAAAAGGGATGAATATAAGGGATGGGAGGGTAAAGAATTATGGGGCAGAATATAATCAATATATATAGTTATATGAAAATATATAATACATCCTATGTACTGTGAAATATTTTAAAAGCCAAAAATATTAATGCACACTATGTAATGTGTTTATGCACCCATAAGTATACTTCTCTGCTTGTTAATATTCAACTGTTTTTTGGTTAACTGTTTTTTGGTTAACTGTTTTTTTTTTTTGTTTTTTTTTTTTGAGACATGGTCTCATTGTGTCGCTCTTGCTGACCTGGAACGGGCTTTATAGACGAAGCTGGCCTTGAACTCACCAAGATCTGCCTGCCTCTGGCTCTAGCTCTGGAGTGCTAGGATTTAAAGATATGCACTACTACAGCAGCTTAACTGACTTTTTACTTCTTATTAGTTTGCATTTCTTTATTTAGAGGCGGTCAGAGAACCACTTGCTGGGGTTGGTTCTCTCCTTCCACCACGTGGGTTCCCTAGATTAAACTCAGCGGCAGGGTTGTCAGGGGGCTCCCTAATCCGCCGCCTCATCTTCCCAGACAGTATCTGAAAACAAAACAAAGCAGTGGGCTGGCCAGAGGGACTTGCGGCTAAGCTTAACTAGCTAAGTTAGATCCCGGAACCCTCAGTGGAAGAATGGACTGACTCCTGCAAGTCGATCTGCCGTGTGTGCCATGGTACACACCCACACTCACAAAATAAGCCTGAAAGAAAAGCTAAAATGAGGTTAAAAGCAGCAGACATTTGGTGCATAGATTTATTATTTTCATCTCTCCAGGTTCTATAGTGATATTTGTTGTGTACTGTGAGTAGTTGCCTTTGTTTTCTTATAAGTGCTTTGGATTTGGCTTCTCTAGTTGGCAAGTTAGATTATCAGCTTGAGGCCTTGAAAAAATATCTTTGTGTGTCTACATAACCTGTGTGTGTGGTTAGGGGAGGGAGGTGGGGGAACCTCTGGTGTCAGTCTTACCCTTCTCCTTTATTTGAGGCAGGATCTATTGGTGTTCACATCTGTGTATGCTAGGATAGCTGGCCTGTGAGTTTCCTGGGAGTACTGTGTCTCAACCTCCCATCAGCCCTTAGGACTATGGAGTCAGGCAACCACATCTGGCTTTACATGGGTTCTGGGGATCTGAACTCAGGTCTTTTTTTGAGAAAGGGTCTGGCTGTGTAGATAACTTTTAAGTTTGTGTGTATATTTGTGTGTGTGTATGTGTGCACACAAGTGCACATATACACCATGGTTCTCATGTACAGGTTAGAAGACAGCTTTTGAGAGATGGTCCTCTCCTTTTACTGTGTGGGTTCCAGGGATGGAACTCAGGTTGTCAGGCTTAGTGGTGAGCACCCCTTTACCTATGAGGTGCCGGGCCAGCCCGCCCACATGAGGCCTTTCTTCCTAATATAAGGACTGCATAGCTTACATATACACTTACTTAGCTTTGACCACCTTGGTGTGATGTGCTGGGTTTTCATTTTGTTTACATCAAAGTATTTCCACAATTTCTCCTCATACCTTCTCTCTGGTCCACCACTTTAAGTTCTCTATAAGTTATTTTGGCGTTGGTTTCCAAGTATATTGTCAGTTTTTTTGTCTTCTTGACTTCTAATTTAATTCCATCTTCAGTTATTTTAAACTTTCTATAGGCTTTGCTGCATGTGCAGTCTGTATGTGCCCATACTCACATATACGTGCATGCACACGATGCCAGTTCCCATGTGGCGATCAGAGAACAACATGTGAGACTCACTTCTCTCTTCCCTTCCTATTAGTTCTGGAAGGCGCCATTATCCGTCTCATCTTGAGCCGTCTCACCAGCCTATGTTCTTATTATTGATGGAAGATTTGGTTGGAGTGGGTGTGGATGTAGGAAGCCACATTCGCCATTACAAGATGGCGCCCATTTCCTATGATGAATCAGCAATGTGCTGTTGTTTACTCCACTCCGCACCCTACTGCGCATGCGCAGGTAGAGGTTTGGCGGGTCGCAGCTCAGTCCCGGAGCATGCTAATGAGGCATCGTGGCGTGCACCAATCAGGTAGGAACACATCCTGCCTAGGCTTATTTAAGATGCACCGCTCTTCCCTTCTTGGTCTTTCGCCTCTGCAATCAACCCCTCAATAAACGTCTGTGGAAGGATCCTGACTGTCTCGTGTCCTTCTTGCTGGCGAGATAGACACGCGACCTACAACTGGTGCCGAAACCCGGGAACCTTTACATCAACGGCCTGCGAAGACCCCTCGGAAGTTACTTCTGAGGTGGATCCAGAACCACATGACGGGGGTAAGTGACAAAAAAAGAAAAAGAAAAGAATCCTAAATAAACTGCTCTGAGAAGGACTTGCACTTGTATAACGCAGTTCAGAACTCTTTGCAGTCAGGATAGCGCTAGCAAGTAACCACGGTAAGTGGGGCAAAAGGCCGCGGGAGTAAGCGGCAAAGAAAAGAATCCTGAAAAAACTGCTCTGAGAAGGACTTGCATTTGTCTAACGCAGTTCAGAACTCTTTGCAGTCAGGGTAGTAAGTCAAGTAGTAAGCCGGCTAGTAAGTCCCAGGTAAAGGGAACCAATTCAAGTCTCTGGGAAGGAGCGATAAAGTCCTCGGTAAAGAGGCTAAAAAGGAAAAGCGAAAGTATGGGTAACTCTACTTTGTAGCCAATTGTTGTGGCTCTAAGGGAGCTGTTAAAGGGGAAGAAATTAGAGTTGAAAAGGAGTATAAAGCAGTTGAAAAGATTTGTTAAGAAGAAAGGAACCGTGGAAAAATTAGAAAAGGAAAATGGATTTCAAAACTCCTGGGGACAAGGGGAAACGTGGAGACGTCCTGTTTCTTCTATGGACCCCAATGGAGATATTCTTAGTACTGGTACAAGTGTTCTTCCCTCTCTGTGTATTGTTTGACTATTGGTGCACCAATTTGTGTATGTGTGTCTGTCTTTGTTTTGTGGTTCGAGTGACTGTTGCTCTGTTTTATGTAAGGAAAAAAAAAACTCACTCATATTTTGCAATTAAGATGATTTCAAGAGTAAGTTAAAAACACCTGTGGCCAGTATAGGTCTGTTGCCAACTTTTTCACAAGCATTATTGGATACAGTGGTAGAAGCAAAATTTAACTCCCCAAGATTGAAAAAGAGATCTCAATGGAAATTTATTTGATATCAAACAGGTTCTTTTTGAACTGTTTGAAAAATCTATAGATATGACTACTAAAAACAGCTAGTAGAATTTTTCTGGGACCTTCAAATTTCAGGTTCCTTTTGTTAATCAACCCTTATACAATGGGGTCCAGGTGTAGGCTACTGCCCTGCAGGACAGGTGAGTATTGGGCCTGGCCTTGGCCAATAGGCTCAGATTAGAGAATAATTTACAGTTGAGTAAGTAAAAAGGCTCAGAGCTGCCTCAGTGGAGACTTGTGAGGCACTGCTTTTGTCTTGCAATTCCCACCTAGGAAGTTTCAGGCCAATGTTAATGCCCACCTAAAAGGTGGCATAATGATCCTTAATCAAAGAATTGATTTGGTCAGGAACAAGATGATACCCTTTGGCAGGTTGCTCAGTTAGGGTATGAATGACGATACAGGAGGCTATGTATTACCTCGGTGCCCTATCAGAATTTTACCCATGCTGCTAATTTGTCAAAGAGCTTGTCTAAGTCATCTTGCAGAAAACTGGTCCGGAGATTGATCATCTGCTACAAGAATTGAGGATTGCCATCATCCATGCAAATTCCACCCGAGTAGATGTGTCCTTCACTGCTGGATTGGGAACCTGGATTGCCAATGCAATGAATCACCTTAAGGAGTGGGCGGGAGTTTGTCTTTTTGGTGCCCTAATATGCTGTGGAGGAGTGTTTCTGCTATGGTTGTTGTGCAAGCTACGTGTCCAACAAAAATGCGACAAGGTGGTGTTTACACAGGCACTCGCTGCATTGAAAAATGGTGCTTCCCCTGAAGCATGGCTGTTCATGCTTAAGAATTAGTCTTACTCAGGCAGAAGTCAGCCCTTGTACCCCGAGTCCTTGAAAGGACATTGCACCGGGATGGGTGACCTGCTGTTTGCCACAGCCCTTGCACCTCACAGAGACTATCTCATTGCACGTGAGAGGGTGTTGGTCATGAGTTCATTTATGGATTGCCTCGAACCCAGATGGTCCAACAAGAACCTGATGGTTGATCGGCAGCCCTAGGCCTGGTTTCTTATAAAACAAAAAAGGGGGAGTTGTAGGAAGCCACATTCGCCATTACAAGATGGCGCCCATTTCCTATGATGAATCAGCAATGTGCTGTTGTTTACTCCACTCCGCACCCTACTGCGCATGCGCAGGTAGAGGGTCGCAGCTCAGTCCCGGAGCATGCTAATGAGGCATCGTGGCGTGCACCAATCAGGTAGGAACACATCCTGCCTAGGCTTATTTAAGATGCACCGCTCTTCCCTTCTTGGTCTTTCGCCTCTGCAATCAACCCCTCAATAAACGTCTGTGGAAGGATCCTGACTGTCTCGTGTCCTTCTTGCTGGCGAGATAGACACGCGACCTACAACTCCCCCTTTTTTGTTTTATAACTACTACAACTTGTAGGTCGCGTGTCTATCTCGCCAGCAAGAAGGACACGAGACAGTCAGGATCCTTCCACAGACGTTTATTGAGGGGTTGATTGCAGAGGCGAAAGACCAAGAAGGGAAGAGCGGTGCATCTTAAATAAGCCTAGGCAGGATGTGTTCCTACCTGATTGGTGCACGCCACGATGCCTCATTAGCATGCTCCGGGACTGAGCTGCGACCCGCCAAACCTCTACCTGCGCATGCGCAGTAGGGTGCGGAGTGGAGTAAACAACAGCACATTGCTGATTCATCATAGGAAATGGGCGCCATCTTGTAATGGCGAATGTGGCTTCCTACATGTGGATGGGTGCATTCATTCTTCTATTGCATGTACACTGAGGCTGTTATAAAGTGCGTGCTCAAGCCCAGCATGGTGATGCATTAATCCCAGCATTTGAGAGGCAAAGGGAGGTGGATCTCTTGTCTGCAAAGGCCAGCCTGGTCTACAATGCAAGTTCCAGGTCAGCCAGGACTACACAGAGAAACCCTGTCTTGAAAAAACTAAAATTGTGTGCAGGTTTCAGATATTTCTCCATGATAAATGTTACTTATCCTTTTTATCTTTCAGCCATTTGTATTTTTATTACTTTGTTCAAGGCAAATCCATTCCATGAGGTGTTGCGATGAATCAGAGCATAAGCGCAAATAGAATTCACAATCCAAAGAGATGTAGGCCATTCAGGCATGAAGCTGATGGGTGCGCTCATTCACACAGTAGGTCCTCCTGAGGTTCTTTTCCTCTGTAGGTTTTGGGCGTGGCTGGAGATCAAAGCCAAGGCCTTGTGCTTGCTAGAGGCCTTCAGCCACGCCTGCTACTGAGCCACCCCTAGCCTTTATGTCTTTGAGTCTTGCTGTGTACTTTAAAATTGCTCAAACTCCTGTCCCCCTGAGTGCTATGATGGACGGACTGACTGCCACACACACCTAGGGTTCTTCCTTCCTTTCTGACCTTTGCTCTCTCCCTTCCTTTCTTCCTTCTGGTCTTTCTTTTTAGAGATAAGATAGTCCTGGATGGCTTGGAACACACAGAGATCTGCTTGCCTCTGCCTCCTAAATGCTAAGAACGATTCAAAGCATGTGCCACCATGCCCAGCCTGTTTGTTTTTAAAGATGGAGGAAGTTCAATGCATGGCCATGCAAAAAGAGATTTCAGAAAGGCTGTTTTTTTTTGAGCTGGGATCTCACCATGTTGCCTGTGCTGGCTTGAACTCCTGGGCTAAAGTAATATTCCTGCCTCCACCGTGGCCTGGACTCTGGCGTGTGCAGTGTGCTCGAGTGTATCAAAGCAGTTTAAAAAGGTTTATTCCAGTCTGCCAGGCAGTGGTGGCAATGCCTTTAACCCCAGCACTAGGTAGGCAGAGAGACAAGTGGATTTCTGAGTTTGAGACCAGGCAGGACTACAGAGTGAGTTCCAGGACAGCCAAGGCTACATAGAGAGACCCTGTCCCTACAAAAAAACAAAAACCAATAAAACCAAACAAAAAAGATTTGCTGCGATCATATGTGGTGGCACACACACTAATTCCAGCCTTCAGAAGGCAAAGGCAGGTGGATCAAGGCCAGCCTGGTCTACATTGTTGAGTTTTAGGCCACCCAGAGCTACATAGTAAGACTCTGCCTCAAAAGACAAGCAAGCAAGCAAGCCAGCCAGCAAGCAAGCAACAATGAAACTAAACTCCAAAATATCTACTGGAGAATGAAGCCTACTTCTTAGATTCTGCATTTGGTTTTATCTGAAAATATTCCTAGCAGAAAGGGTTTCAAACGAAGCTACTCTGACCCACAGGGTTCAACATAGCCAAACCCCAACAGTCTCATTCACATATCTCTTTTTCAAATTTCAAAATGTGTAATTTTACCCCCAAAATGGACTATGTTTTTTAACTGGGGAACTATTTCACATATTCAGAAAACTTAAAAATGTATTTTGAATTTAGCTGAGGTCAAGGCACAGGTACTCTTTGGGATCGTAGAGGCCTGGGCCTTTTGTGATAGCTGGAGAGATGGCTCAGTGGTTGAGTGCACTAACTCCCTTTTCCAGAGGTCCTGAGTTCAATTCCCAGCAACCACATGGTGGCTCACAACCATCTGTCATGGGATCCAATGCCCTCTTCTGGTGTGTCTCAGGACAGCTACAGTGTACTCACATATATAAAATAAATCTTTAAAAAAGACACCCAGGTGCTAGCAGTGCCTAGCTTCACTTCTGCAGTGTGCACGGCATGTGTGTTTGAACGGGCATGTGGAGTCCCAGGCCAGCATGTAGAGCCCTTCTCGCTTGTGCTCCACCGTCTTCACTGAGGCAGGGTCTCCACAGGTCTTGCTAGCCAGATTGCTTGGGAGATCCTGCCTTCTGAATACTGAAATACATGTGGGCAGCCACACCCGTGCCTCATTTACTTGGGTTCTGGAGATCCAAACTTTGGTCCTCACACTTGTGAGCCTAATGCTTCATCCACGGAGCCATCTCCACACTTACTATCCACTTTAAGAGCTAGGATTTATGAGCCCAGATCTGAGAGTAATTTCAATCAATTATTACCCTGAGACATATCAAATACTACATAAGAAGGTCAAATGTAGGATCTAGAGAGTTGGCTCAATGGTTAAGAGCACTGACTACTGTCATAACCCCACCCCCAGGCTGATTCCCAGAACCACATGGTGGCTCACGAGCATCTGTAATTCCAGTTCCAGGGGATCCAACACCGTCTTCTGGTTGGTCTCCATGAGAACCAGGCCTACACATGGTACACACACACACACACACACACACACACACGCAAGCAAAATACTCATACACATAAAATACACTAAAAAACATAAAGATCCAATATAATGTTAATTTCAGACCTGTAGAGGAAAGGAGTTCAGTTTCCAAGACAACAGTGATGGCTTAACAATGTGAAACTTTATACAGAAGCTGTTCACATTAAATTAGTACCAAGGAAACAACAAATTAAAGTTTTACAGTAACTCCTCAAAGTCCCTTTTAATATACTTGTAATTATGGCTGTTTTTGTTGTTCTTTGTTTGTTTGTTTGTTTGTTTGTTTAACACAGAGTCTCACTACTGTGTAGCTTTGGCTATCTGGAACTCACTTTGTAGACCTGGCTGGTCTTGAACGCAGAGATTTACCTGCTGCTGCTTCCCCAGTGCTGGGATTGAAGATGTATGCCACCACTGCCCGGCGGGCTGTTTCTTGTTTTTTATTTGTGTGAGTGTGTGTGTGAATGTGTGTTTCACTGGTACAAGTGTCGAGTTCAGAGGACAAATTTAAGTAACTGGTTTGCTGTTTCTACCCTGTAACTCCTACAGACCAAACGTGGGTGGGCCGGTTTGGTGGCAGGCTCCTTTCCCTGCTGATCCATCTAGCTTGCCCTGGAAGCTTGGTCTATTGCTTGTTTTTTGGCTTTATTGCCTCTTGTTCTCTAAAGCTTCTTTCTTTCAAGGTAAGAGTTTTGTTTTGTTTTTGAGGTAGGTCTTTTTGATGCAGCCCTGGCTGGTCTGGAACTTTCTATGTAGACCAGGCTAGCCTCAAACTCACCTGCTGCTGCCTCCCCAGAACAGGAAGTTAGGTTGTGTGCCACTGCACCTGGCCAGGTCGTTTTTTATTATCCAGTTTTCTTAAGAAGCAGCTGAGGAGTGTTTTGATTTTCAAGGCCTCTCACCTTGTAACAAACTCCAGTGAAGGCATGTATCTTCAGTCAAACCTTCCCACATCCTCTCTCCAAACCAAAGCTGGAATCCCACTGATTTCTACATCAACAAAATAAAGTGTAGAATTTAAAATTTTGACAGCTGTTTGCTCTCTGCCACAGTGAACTCTGCATTAGACGTGTGTGGGGGGGAATATGAAGAGGTCGTGTTTTATACAGGGAGTCATGAGGAAGCTGACCGTGCGGGTTCCCTTGCTTGGCTCCGTGCTGGCTCCGTTGGATTCTGGGTAACAGAAGTATTCTGAGTAGTTCTTTGAGTGCGTTACCAGACACACTTGAATAAAACTGCAGAGCAACCCCACCCAGGCCACAAGGTTCTGCCTGTCTCCACGTTTTGCAGAATAGAGATCCATGTAGAACCATGCCCTAGGTAGACACAAGGGATGTGGACCGCATCCTTTTAATTGATAAATACATCCTTCTTTATTTATTTTTTCTTCTTTCTTTTGGAATAGTCTTCTGTCTCCCAGGCACTGAACTCTCTATGTAGCCAAAAATGGACCTGAGCTTCCTTTTCCTCTTACATCCTGAGTGCTATGTGTGAGACAATGTCCTGGCTACTATCATCTGTGTGTGTGTATACACATACATATATATGATAGTATATCGTACACACACACACACACACACTGACCTGCCTCAGCTTCCAGCAAGCCAGCACCAGTATTATAAGACTGTGGCACAATGCAGAGCTACAGATCCGATGGTGGAGATGACAGTGTCGATGCGCATACATACTTCTCCCTGATCATGAGACTGAAGTAGATTAGTTTAGCTCAGGAGTTTGAGGGCATGTTAGCAAACATAGGAGACTAAGACAACACCCCCCCCAAGATATCACATATCAGATATCCTGTAAATCAGATATTTACATTGCTATTCGTAACAATGACATTAGTTATGAAGGAACAATAAAATTAATGTTATGGTTGGGGGTCACAACAACATGAGGAACTGTATTTAAGGGTTGCAGCATTAGGAAGGTTGGGAACTCTGCAAGCCATCCCTCAGTATACAAGTTTAATGAACTTTCTATGAGTTGTAGTTTGATATAAATTCTAACCTCAAAGCCTTTTGTTTTTGTTTTTGTTTTTTTTTCGAGATAGGGTTTCTCTGTGTAGCCCTGGCTGTCCTGGAACTCACTCTGTAGACCAGGCTGGCCTCGAACTCAGAAATCTGCCTGCCTCTGCCTCCCAAGTGCTGGGATTACAGGCATGCGCCACCACCGCCCGGCCCTCAAAGCCTTTTTAAGGCGAGACTTTGGAAGACAGGAACCAGTAGCAGGGGAGACGGGAGGATAAGACAGAGAAGTGAGAACAAATATGAGCAAAGCACACGAGGTGTGTGTGTGTGTGTGTGAAAACACCCCACAAAGTCTGCCCTTTTGTTACTTGGTTTTGTTTTTGTTTTCAGGGTAGGGGAGCACATCTGTGGAAGCCAGAGGACTGCTTGCAGGGGCTCTGCTTCTCCCATGTGAGTCTCAGACTAAACTCTGGTCAGCAGGCTTGAAGACACACACCTTTACATTTAAGGATATTGAGAAAACTTCTGAAATCACAGAAATAGAGAAATTTAGGATGCCAAAATTAAGAAACCCTTATGATACCGTCACATGCAAACTTGCCAGCCACATGGGAATCAGTGTGGCAGTTCCTCAGGAAGCTGAGAAGACTCAGCCTTACCACTCTTGGGAATATACCCGAAGGACTCTGCATTGTGTACTGCAGAGACAGACACTCGCTCAACCATGTTCACTGCTGCTGCTCTATTCCTAACAGTCAGAAAATGGAAACAATCTAGATGTCTCTCAACATCTAGAAAGGTGCAACATTTACACAATGGAGTATTACTCAGTTGCTAAAAATAAATCAAATTTGTAGATAAATGAATAAAACTAGAAAAAAAAATCCTGAGTAAACCCAGGCCCACTCAGATATGGTTTGTATTCTCTTATGTGTGCCATTACTGGTTAAATAAATGACAACCAAGCTAACCACTGTGGAGCCAGAGAGGTTAGGTATGGAGGAAGGGGTGAGGTGGGGACATGTGGGTCTCCCTGGGACAGGGAGACAGAATAGACGGAGGAGAGGAACAACTGCAGTGGGAAGGGAAAACTATGGAAACCTAGTACAGCCGGTAAGGACTTACTGCTGCAGACAACACCTACAGGACTCCTTGAACTCGGAGAGGTTGAGCTGGTGCCGACCTAGCATTCACCCCTACTAACAGTGTTCACGATGTTGGAAGACACTTTGCACACTATTAGAGGAGGAAAGTGATCTTCAGCCCCACCCAGCTACAATGGTGACTTGTGGCAAGATACACTAGTGTGATGGTGGCACAAAGCTTGTGGGAGTGACCACCCAACATGTGACTGGATTTAAGGCCCACCCCATGAGATGGAACTCATCCACAGCACGGCTCAGGTGGCCAAGAACTTGGACTTGGGGAGGGGGAGGAACTAAATACTACTGTTCTGCTAAAGGAGTGTAGCAATAAGATGACTCCTAACAGCGTTCTGCTATACTTACAGATCAGCGTCTCACTCAGCCATCGTCAGAGAAGCCCCCTCCTGCAGTAGATGGAACAGACACAGAGACCACAGCCGGACAATGTGCAGAGAGGGAGAGACCTTGGAACAGTCTGTCTTAAATTCCTCCTGAGGATACTGAAGAGACCACGGAAACAAGGCCTTCTAAACACGGCAGGAATGACACACGGCAGGAATGACACACACATAAACTCAGAGACTGTGGCACCAATCACAGGACCAATCACTTAGACCTGCACAGGTCTAAGCCAGATAGATGGGTCTGTCCCAGTGGTGAGAGGGGACATAAGCCCCATTCTCTAGCCCAGAAGCTATTTCCAATTGACAACTTCTCCCAAAGGAAAATTAGTTTTTCCCAATGGAGTCTCAGTAGGTAGGCATACAAACCACTCTTATTGGTTTACGATTTTGTGTTTTATTGAATTTCTATATGTGCAAATGTGTCTTCTCTATGTCCATGTTTCTTGTGTTTTTTTTCCTTTGGCTTTTTCTTCTGAATGTTTGTTTATATCTTATTTTATCCCCCCGCCCTGCCACCTCTAAGCATATTATCAGAGAAGTTGTGTGGGGAAATGTGGAGCCAGGGATATAGCTTACTGACTGCCAGTAAGAAAGAAAGCAAAAAGCAAACAATATAACAATAAAAAACCAACCAACTAAAACTCCACAAAACAGAACCAAACCCTGCAATTATGATGTAACTTAAGATGTCTGAGTCTTAAAAATCAATTAAAAACATAGAGACCCCAGAATGCTCAGCATGAAAGGGAACTTCTGCTAAGTCAGACACCTGAGCTGGGTCCCCGGAACTCATGGCCTACTGCAGGTTGTCTTCTGCTATGAATCATGCATTTGCTGCTGTCTATAAATTAAAAATGTAATAGCGAGGCAACTGTACCCTGGGCCCTTCCCAAAGCACAACAAACAATACATAAAACACTATCTATGAAGAAATGGTTGCTATGAGTTTCTGTGGGAAGTCATAACGGTGCCTGATTAAATGACGTTTCTTATGCGCAGTACTTAGAGAAGACTCAGTATGATGGACCATCCAGGTCTATCACAGGCAAAACACAGGGACAGGAGGCTGGGAGGGAAGCAAAGGACGCCTTAGCCACAAAGTTTATTGACATTTCTGCCAAGAAGGAAAAACATGGCTGGAAAAAAGTTTTAAAATCAATAATTCTGAATAATTCTAATGAGCAAGATTATATATAGGTGATGTCTATTTCTCTTCGGGTTTGATCTAGATTGATTGAGGACATGGGACATATATGCTTAGTGGGTTCCCAGAAAAAGATAGGGCTTGGAACTCTGTATTAGTTGTCTTTTTCCTTTTTAAAAGACTTCATTATTTATGTGTTTGTATGTGCACTTGCCTTAGGCACCCAGAGACCAGAAGAGGAAGTCTGATCCTGAGTAAAGGCAGTTGGGAACATCTCAGCATGAGTGCTGGGAACTACACTCTGGTCCTCTGAAATAAAAGTGTTCTTGAAGCCGGGCGTGGTGGCACACGCCTGTAATCCCAGCACTTGGGAGGCAGAGGCAGGCGGATTTCTGAGTTCGAGGCCAGCCTGGTCTACACAGTGAGTTCCAGGACAGCCAGGGCTACACAGAGAGACCCTGTCTTGAGAAAAACAAACAAAACAAACAAAAAAAAAAAAAAAGAAAAAAGAAAAAGAAAGTGTTCTTGACCACAGAGCCGATTCTCGGACCCATTCAATTGTTCTGAGTATGAAAAGTATGGGTCAGTGAGAAGGCTCGGTGAGTTAAGGCTTGCCAAGCCATGTCTGACAACCTGAGTTGTATCTGTGGGACCCACATGGTGGAAGGAGGCAACAGACTCCAGCACGCTGTCTGATCGCCACACATGCACTGACACGCACATCTATCCCACTCCCAACACACATCCAATAGAAAAAAACTACAAATCATAATGATTATAAGACATGTCCCCAAGCATTCAAGTTATCTGTAATCTTGAGGAATTACCAGAAGCCAGGAGGGGCTGTATTATGATTTATATCTGAAACGTACTCACAAAAGTTCATGTACTGAAGGCTTGGATCCTAGGACCTGTAGAGTTCAGTGTGGGGTGGAGAGCTATCTAGATCTTGAGGCTCTGGCTCCATCAAGCACAGATGCATTTATGAATTCCTAGCTCGATGTGTTTGTGGAAAGGACTTTGCTGGCTTGTTGCTTATTTATTTATATCACCTTTTATCTGGAAGTTGTGGAAAGGGAACAAGAACATTTTAATGACTGCGAGGACCGTATCATGAAACTCAGCTCTGTAAGCTACCATAGGGTAGCATGGTTAATAGGTTGGTAAGCCAACAACAGAATCTACGCTACACTACAACAATGTTTATAGTCCAAAAGTCCTCATAACACCGGCTTACTACCCAGAAGTTATAGCAACCAAGATGAAATGGTGTTGCTTGAAGGAAAGAAAATGTATTATAACTCCAGGAATCAGGGAAAAAGTTCAAAATAAATATCGCCCAACAGGCCTTCTTGCTGCTAGCACACATGGACAAAACTTCCATATAGTTAATTTCTCTTGGGCATGAATTATAATACTTACTAAACACTGAAAATGGAGTTCACGCTACTTTCTAACATTCCTTACCTTCAGGAAGGCTTTCTCAACTGTTGAGACAAATGACTTTAAAATACTTAACAGAACTACAGCCTTCTACACATCTTAGACCCGTGACTGACTGCCCTTCACCGTGAAGTCTTACACATTTAGTAAGGTCCTAGGAAGTAGTGAGGGCTACTTCCTTATTATATTTCTTTCCTCAAATTCATGGGTCATCTTGAGTATGAGTTCTTTCCATGTTTTCAGAGTAGGCTGCCATAGCTGAGGGCTGCTGCTCATTCCTTGGCTTCTTAGTAGGGTAAGTCTCAGTCTGATGAAACCAAGACACGAGGGGTGAAGGGTTTCTGGCATTCCTCCTATCTGAAGTGACTGTTCACCGTGAGTTACAAGTGTTTGGTTAGTAGGGAAAATCTACCGTAGGCTTTCCTATATTCTCAACAAAGGGCTTCTCTCTAGCGTGGATTTTTCCATGGTGAATGAGGTTAGATGAGGACGTGAAGGTTTTCTCACATTCCGTGCACTCATAGGGCCTCTCACCAGTGTGAGTTCGGATATGTTCAGTTCGGCTTGAGGAAGTAGTGAAATCTTTCCCACAGTACTTACACTTATAAGGTTTTGTTCCAGTGTGAATACGAATGTGTTTAGTAAGGTATGAGAAATACTGAAAGGACTTTCCACATACATCACATTCAAACGGCTTTTCAACCTCATGAGTTTTTAAGTGGTCGTGTAGCAGACTGTACCTACGGTAGGCCTTCCCACAGTCCTTACACTCATAGGGTTTGTCTCCAGTGTGAATGGTTAGATGCTTACGTAAGTACGAGGAGTTGAGGAAGGCTTTCCCACACTCCTTACATATGCACGGTCTCTCTCCACTGTGCGTTCTTAAGTGTCTGCGCAGGTAGGAGGAAGCGTGGAAGACTTTGCCGCACTCACCACATATGTGGGGCATCTCCCCACTGTGCGTTTTCCTTATATGGTTATGCAGGTAAGAGGAGTTGAGGAAGGCTTTCCCACACTCCTTGCATATATAGGGTCTCTCTCCACTGTGAGTTCTTACATGTCTACGCAGATTTGAGTAAGAATGGAAGGCTTTTCCGCATTCTCCACATATGTAGGGCCTCTCTCCACTGTGAGTTCTTCCTATGTGGTTCCGCAGGTAGGAGGAAGTGAGGAAGGCTCGCCCACACTCCTTGCATATGTAGGGCCTCTCGCCACTGTGAATTCTTATATGCTGACTAAGGCGTGGGGATGAAGCAAAGGCTTTTCCACACTCTTTACATGCAAAGGGTTTCTCTGAAGCATGGGTTGATATGTGTGTGATAAGGCCTGATCGCTTAGCAAAGGCTTTTCCACAATCCTTACATTTATATGGTTTCTCTCCAGTGTGAGTTCTAAAGTGTTCCACTAGCCTTGAGTAGGTAGTGAAGGCTTTCCCACACTCCTTACATTCATAGGGTTTTTCTCCGGTGTGGCTTCGCAGGTGTCTATTTAGATTTGAAGATCGTCCAAAGGCTTTCCCACAGATCTTACATGGGTACGTCTTTATGGTGTGCACTGGAGCAGGCGCATCATGCTCTGAGTGGCCGGTGCCCCATGCACTGTGGCTTTTCACGTGTGTCTTGAAGTATGAGTGCTCACTGAAAATTTCTCCACACTGTGTGTAGTAACAGAGTTCTCGTGCACTGTGGCTTCTGCCCTGTTGATAAAGGGATGAATCAGGGTTAGACAGCTTTTCAGACTTATCAAAGGATTCCACTTGCAAGGGCACAAAAATAATTAATTTTTCCACTCTGACTACATGCAGGACTCTTTCCCCAACGTCCAGAACCGTGAGTTCCAATCTTGGAAAGCTGCCCCAGTATTTTAATAGTTTGTTAGTTGCTGAGACAGCGTTTTACTATGTAGCCATGGCTGGTCTGAAGCTCTATGTAGAGAAGGCTGGCTTCCAAGTTAGAGATCCACCTGTATTTGTCCTCTGTATGCTGGGAATAAAGGCACATGCCACCATACCTGGCCCCTTGCCTCAGCCAGCTATCTGTCTATCTATCTATCTATCTATCTATCTATCTATCCATCCCTCTCTCTATTATATACTTCTGGCTGTCCTGGAACTGAGTTTGTAGATCAGACTGGTCTCAAACTTAGAGAGATCCATCTGCCTCTGCCTCCCAAGTGTTTGGATTAAAGGCGTATTACCATACCTGGGCTTGCTTCAGTATTTTAATGAAATTATTTTAAGAATCTCAGAAATCAATGAAATACATGCAGGAATGTGACTCAGGTCAAAACCCCAAGTTTTGACACGGACTCTTAAGACATTTCTCTTAATTAGGTATATATTACTTCCCTTGTGTATTTACCATTTGTGTTGATTTTTCTACTTTCCTGAGTGTGGTAAATAAATCTCCTGGTTAATCTCATAATTTTGAAGACTTTTTTTTCACTCTTACTCTTGTTCTTTTGCTTTCTCTCTCTCTTGCCCTTTTGGGCTCTTCCCTTCCCCCCTCTCTGCACATGGCCATGGCTGGCCTCTACTCTCTCTCTCTCTCTCTCTCTCTCTCTCTCTCTCTCTCTCTCTCTCCCTCCCTCCCTCCCTCCTACAATAAACTCTCTAAAACCAAAAAAAGACTATTTTTTCTCTCCTGTTGATAAATGAATGAATGATAAAGAATGTTTAACTTTTTTGTAGCATGTGTTCTTTCAAACTGAATGATGTGACAGTAGTTGCTATTAGATCTAAGCTCTACAGAATCATTAAGATATACATTAAACTGCCTTAAAAGCTAGTATCTAGTTGCATATGTGGGGCCATGTACTTGTGATAATTATGCTGAGTGAGGTAGGCAGACCTCACTGAGTTAGAGGGCTTTCTCGTCTAGATAGTAAGTACTGGGCCAGCCAAGGCCCTGTCACAAACAAACAAAATAAACAAATAAGATTGCATCTATTTATTTTGGAGGGGAAAATGTAGTGCATATGGTAGTGTGCATGTAGGGGTCAGACAGAGGACACCTTGTGAGAGCCGGCTCTCTCCTCCACAGTGTAGGTAGACGCCCTGTGAGAGCCGGCTCTCTCCTCCACAGTGTGGGTGGACGCCCTGTGAGGGCCAGCTCTCTCCTCCACTATGGACTGCACTCATGTTGTCAGGCTTTGCGACAAGATCTTTACCCACAGAGACATCTTGGGCAGAAGGATCTCTCTCTCTTTTTTTGGATTTGTTTTTTTCGAGACAGGGTTTCTCTGTGTAGCCCTGGCTGTCCTGGAACTCACTCTGTAGACCAGGCTGGCCTCGAACTCAGAAATCCGCCTGCCTCTGCCTTCCAAGTGCTGGGATTAAAGGCGTGCACCACCACCACCTGGCCAGAAGGATCTCTTAAAGAACAGGTTTTGTGATAGGTTTGGGAAACCTCAAAATTTATTATATTCAAAATACTTGATACACTGCTTATCCCTCCTGAGTGTATGCCGTTTGGTTTGCTGCAATGGAATTCCCAATCTCCTGTGAGTGCGGGAGATGACAAGTGTCTCTGTGAGGGGGTTGACATGTGTCTCTGTGAGGGGGGTGACAAGTGTCTCTGGTCAGGCTTACTGTTTGTATTCCACTGGAAGTCTGTCCCCTCAAAAAATCCTGATGCAATGTTGACTCTTGGGTGCCAAGTGGCATTTCCCATTCTGAAGATAAACAGAAAAACAAAATTAAGGGTTGGGGAAAAATAAATGGTCAGTTACAAAGTTAACAACCATGGGCTTGTTTTGACTGTCCCACTGAACCTGTTTCGAGAAAGTGTGATCATTTTGACAAGGTCAATCAATTGACTACAATAAAGATGTGAGTTTTCTATGTTTTATTTCAAAATGACTCTTTGAAAATTAAAACTCATGGTGAATGAAAATCATATTGTTAGGGCTGCAAGGTAGCAAGGATCTGATCAAATAAATAACAGACAAGAACCAACAGGTCATTCTGCAAAATTACATGAAAACCTTAGAAGGCAAAAAGTAAGAATCGAGGATTTCCCCTCTCTACCAGTGCAGCCCATATGTGGGGCCACCGAGCGCATCTTAGAGGATTTCACACTTGAACTGCAGGCACGGTCTTCACCAACACCCACCTTGGAGGTCTTCTCTGTGCAAATCCTCTTCTTCCAACCAGGAGATCAGACTGGGCTTGACGGCCTCGCAGCCTTACCCGTGGACAGTGCGTCCGTGGGGGAATGCATGCAAAAGAGCATACAAAATCAGTATACTACAGTAGCTGCTTGGTTTTTTCATTCTGTTTTGCTTTGATTTAGTTTTGGACAGGGCATCACTATGCAATTCTGGCTGCTGTGGAACTCGATATGTATACCACACGGACTTCAAACTCACAAAAAGCTGCCTGTCTGCCTCCTGAATGCTTCAGTTAAAGATGTGTTTACCATGCCAGGCAATGTGCTTCTAATGAAAGCAGGGCAATTATTTCAGAGAGGTTGAACAAGCAAATACTGCCTCTTTTGTGCCCTGATGATTAATTACCGCTGATTTGAGATAATCCAATTAACAATTACACACACACACACACACACACACACACACACACTAAGAAAACACCAATACTCAAGTCAAATAGAAAGTAAAGTGAAACAAAAATAATTTTACTTTTAAGCAGCAGGCTACATAATATCAGAATCATATGGGTTAAACTTAGTACTCTGAGTTTTTGAGTCAGTATGTGGAAGGAAGAGAATGACCACCCCACCCCCTCAGCAGTGCTGGAGAGCAAACAGAGGGACTTGCATAGAACAGCTCAATAAATTTAATTTTTAAAGTTTACTTATTTGGGGGGCTAGAGAGATGGCTCAGCAGTTAAGAACATTGACTGTTCTTCCAGAGTTCCTGAGTTCAATTCCCAGCATCCACATGGTAGCTCACAACCATCTGTAGTGGGATTCAACGCCTTCTTCTGGTGTGTCAGTGAATGTGTACTAATATATGTTAAATAAAATAAATAAATAAATAAATAAATAAATGTACATTTTTATTCATTTTGGGACAGGGTCTCACTATTTGGCTCTGGCTATCCTGGAACTCAGTAGTAGCTGGCCTCAAATTCACAAAGGCATATCTGCCTCCCAAGTGCAAGGATTTGAGCTATGCACCACCATGCCCAGCTAATAACTGATGATTTTAATAGGGTGATTGGCAATCATATAGTACAGTATTTAATAAACTACCATAGAAAATTAAAATGCATAAGAAGCCCACTTATTCACGGTTTTGCTGTCTGTGGTTAGTTACACATTTCCATTTTTCACAGGAGCGTGCACAGCACTTTGAGCCGAGTCACAGACCCTCCCACTCCTCTGCTCGCCCGCGGGTGCCAGCCGTCCTTTGCCCATCCAGCTGAGCCACGCTGCCTCTGCCGCCTGCTGCTGGCACGCAGCTCCTCGGAACACACAGCCTGCCAGGCATGCTGGCACGAGCCTGTAACCCCAGCATTTGCACGTGGGAAGCAGATCTCTGTGAACTCAGGGAGCTTGATTTACACAATGCGTCCCAGTTCAGCCATGGCTACACTGAGACCCTGTCTCAAAACAAAGCACAACAGCAGTACAGCACCAGGTGTGCTCGTCTTTACTAATGGCCTCAAAACAGAACAGAGGTCAAGATGGCAACTCAGACAGGTGAAAGAGAAGTTGTGAAGTGCTTCACTAGGCAACACGTCGATAGTTCTGGACGTAAGGGAACAGGCGGAAGGGAGACCTCTACGCTGAGGTTGCTAATCTTCACTTTTAGATGTTTCGTTTATTTGAGTGTTTTGCCTTCGTGTATATGCGAACTATGTGCATACAGTGCCCCAGAGACCAGAAGAGGGAGCCGGCCCCTCGACCTGGAATTACAGGCAGTCATGGGCTGCTATTCTGGAGCAGGGAACCAAACCTGGGTCCTCTGTGTGACCAGCCAGTGCTCTCTACTGCGGAGCCACCTCTCCCGTCCAATGCTGATATCTGCAGTCTCCAGCCAGATACTGCAGAACAAATGTAATCCCAGCACTTGAGAGGTGGAGACAGGAGGATCAGGGCTCCCAGGTCAACCATAACTACAATTGGATGTTTCCCAAAATATAAATAAATAAATAAATAAATAAATAAACCTCCAATCAGTGAAATCATGAAAAAGGAATTCATGCAAGTTTTGCTACAACTCAAAAAAGTTACTACTGTATATACAGTTAAGTCCTATCTACAGTTTAGGCATCCACTGGAAACCTTTAGTCTCTTGAATCTTCCACAAACAGGTTATGGGATTAGGACCAAGTCTGTGTGCCTCTTACTTCCCTTGCATTCTGATCCCTCAGCATCCCTCCCCTCCCTCAGAAGCCATAAGAGAGTGGCGGCAGTCCTACCTGCTGAGGCCAGGTTCTGGTAATTCTCCAGCATCACCTCTCTGTAGAGGTCTCGGTGAGCTTGATCCAATAAAATCCATTCTTCTTGGGTGAAGTCCACAGCCACATCATCAAAAGTTACTGAGACCTAAAAACACACACACACACACACACACACACACACACACACACACACATTGTTCATTGTTTGAGTAACAATAATATACACACCAATGTTCTCCACAGTTGAGAGGCGAGAAGCAATACCCATACAGAAATCTGATCACTTCCAGCGACTGCCCTAGAACGTAGAGGGCCCAACACCCCCACTCCCATCTACACCCAACCCGTCCGTCTGCTCCAGTCGGTTACTACTAACAGCCCTTCTGACAGGTGAGCCGACCTTGCCACAACCAGACTAGACGCCCTTCTCTCGATTTTTTGAAATAGACTTCAAAGTTGCATATACTGCCTCAACAGTAACAGATAAATACTCCAAGAACAGAACACTAGATCTTCCTTATCATCTGTCAGAATAACTGAATGGAACTGGACATAATTACTGTGCATTGGGCATTAAGAGTGTTCTCGTAACACCTCAACCATAGAGGTCCCACTCTCAGAAATTCAGCTAGGTTCTCAGTTCCTGAGGGGCTTCTACTTGTTCTAGAAGCTCTGGACATCAAACCTGCCCTGAAGGTGTATCTGCAAGGTAGAAGCAAGCGTGCCACTTAGGAGACACAGTTCTACACACCTGGTAACAATTTGTCAGGCAATCGGCTACCATCTTCTCTACCTTCCTCTTTTCTTCAAGAATGGGGTCTGAGTCTCCACACAGAGTTCCTGGAAAAGACAGAAGTCCGGAGAGGTCAGAGGTGCCTTTAATTCTTGCACACCTGGATGCGATTCTGCCTTCCACAGTTTCCTTTCCTGTTGCCGTGATAAAATACTCTGACAGAAGCAACTGGGGGAGAAAGGGCGTGCTCTGGCTCACGGTTTCAGGTCACAGTCTGTCACGGTGGGAAAGCAAAGGAGTCACATCACAGCCACAGCCAGAAAGCACAAAAGCAGCGGACGCACTGCTCAGCTCACTCTCCCTTTTACGCAGTCCCGGGTCCTAGCCAAAGCTAAGATGGGTCTTTCCCCATACATTAGCCTAATCCAGATAATCCCTCATGGATATTCTCAGAGGTTAACCTCAATCTAGACAGTACCTCAAAGGAGTGCCCAGAGATCTGTCCCCTAGGTGATATTAGAAGCTGTTGACAATGAATAACCATCACACAGCTCTAATGTGAAATGCGTGTAATCCTGCAATTCAGAGGAAACTCACGCTGTCTTAGTCAGGGTTTTACCGCTGTGAATAGACACCATGACCAATGCAAGTTCTATAAAAGACAACATTTAATTGGGGCTGGCTTACAGGCTCAGTGGTTCAGTCCATTGTCATCAAGACAGAAACATGGCAGCATCCAGGCAGATATGGTGCAGGAGGAACTGAGAGTTCTACATCTTCATCTGAAGGCTGCTAGTGGAAGACTGACTTCCAGGCAACTAGGATGAGGGTCTTAAGCCCACACCCACAGTGACACACCTACTCCAACAAGGCCATACCTCCTAATAGGGTCACTCCCTGGGGTAATCATATACAAACCATCACACACGCATATCCACAACCATATGATGCTAGAGCACTCTGTCTCACCTAGGACCAGGAAACAGGCTGGTGACCCATGCTACCCACTGGGAAAATGTCTCAATTTATAGGAAAGACAACTTCAAGTCGGAGGGAGAGGTGACACACTTTTTATCTGTCCCGAGTGATGGATCTCATAAGTGCTTTTTCAAACACACATGGCAGGGGCCTCATTTACAATCCACACTATTAAGCTTTGCATATTGAAATGCTCTCACAAACCCACGTGTTGACAGCTTGGCAACGTAGCAGTGTTCAGAGGTGCGGCCTTTGGGAGGGGACTGGATAGTGCGAGATCTATCACCAATCGATTAAACCATAGATGGACACATATGTAATGTGAGGTGTCAGGATTTAGGGTGTGGGCCCTAGATGGAGGATGTAGGTCACTGAAGATGGATTTTTTTCTGTGTCCGTCTTCTCTGTTCCTGCTTCCAGGCTTCTGTGGGGTGAGCAGCTCTCCGCCGTGGTTGCCTTTCCCACCGTGACGTCCTGCCTCACCACAGGCCCAGAAACGTGGCCAGCTGAACCTGGATTAAAACCTCTGAACATGGCGCAATAATTTTTTTCCTTTAAAGATGCTGGTGTCAAGTTTCTCTTTGATTTGAAACTAGGTCTCATGTAGTCTGGGCTGGTCCCATGCATGCATGCATGCAGCCAAGGACAAGCTTGAATTCCTAATCTTGCTGGCTCTGGCTTCCAAGTCATGGAATCACAGGTGTGCACTACTGTACCTGGCTTATGTGGTGCAGGATAAACAGGGTCTTTGGGTATGCAATACAACAAGCCTACCAACTGATCTTAGCCCCAACTCTAATACCAGGTATTTTATCACAGCGACAGAAAACTAACGCAAGCATTCACTAGTCTACTAGGTGCCCCTAAAGTAAACCAGGCAGGGTAGTGTGACTGTTCTGGCCTGATCAGATTCTCTGTAAAGGAAGGTCTGGCTGTGGATCCACTTCAGTCGCCCACCATGCTGAAGGTGCAAGTGCCCATGCTCCTTTCTCCATGCAAGGCAACCTTACTTAGGTATCTCAAGGGACCCAGAAACTACACTCCTATGTGGAGTTTACAGGAGCCTCTTCCTACCAGTCACTAAGAAGCAACAGTTCATTACCAAACATGAGCTCACTAAAGAGCACCCTAAAGATAGTGACCTTGTGCCGGGCGGTGGTGGCACACGCCTTTAATCCCAGCACTTGGGAGGCAGAGGCAGGCGGATTTCTGAGTTCGAGGCCAGCCTGGTCTACAGAGTGAGTTCCGGGACAGCCAGGGCTATACGTAGAAACCCTGTCTTGAAAAAACAAACACAAACAAGATAGTGACCTTGTAATGGGGGCATTACTAATAACACTGCCATTTGCTGAAGACCAATGCATGAATACGCAATATGTTTATATATGAACCTATTATTATTATTATTATTATTATTATTTTGGTTTTTTTTTCTGAGACAGGGTTTCTCTGTGTAGTCCTGGCTGTCCTGGAACTCACTCTGTAGACCAGGTTTCGAACTCAGAAATCCACCTGCCTCTGCCTCCCAAGTGCTGGGATTACAGGAGTGCGCCACCACGCTCGGCCCCACTATTATTTTTTAAAAAACAATTACATTTTATTTTGTGTATAGAGGAGTTCCCATCCTATACATGTAGAGGTCAGAGAATAGCTTGGTTCTCTCCTTCAACCACAAGGATTTGGGGGATTAAACCCAGGTCATTTAGCTTGGGGCAAATACCTTTACCTGCTGAATCATCTTGATGGTCCTATATAAACCTATTTAATTCCCTTACCACCACCCCCCCCAGAGTAGACATAATAGAAAAACAGGTCTAGACACTACAAGTAACTGTTTCCTTTTCTCTTTTTGATTTTTTTTGAAGTAACTGTTTCAATATGACAGTTACATAGTGGTGAATGTAGATTGAATGCAGGAAGTTGTTGCAAAGTTCTAATCTTCTGTCTGCTTTGGTTTCCAAATCTAGAATTAGAGATTCTCCTGCCTCAGTTTTCCAAGTTCTGGGATAGCGGTATGTGCAGCCATGACTTTGATTTTCTGTGACTGTAATTCATGCCTCAACAGGATTAGAAGTCAGCCTAGACTTGTAATGTACAATAGAGTAGTGACATCCACAAGTACTACCAATCACTTCTATGATGTCAATGTTTGTTTGTTTGTTTGTTTGTTTAGAGACAAAGACTCATGCAGCCCAGTCTGGCTTTGAACTTGCTATAGGACTGGGACTGGGGGACAACTCCCAGCCAGGTGCCACATAGGTCCAGGTGAGCGGACTATGCATAACCCCTCTGCCTGGTGCCACCTCCTAAGATGACCCCAAATACTCAGAGGCCCCAGGTGCCACTAAGAGGAGCAAGTAAGAGGTAGAGAGATGGAAGAGAAAGAGAAGCAGAGGATGTGTGCACAATGAGGACAGGCAGAGCTGGAGTCAGCCTGAGGTGACGTCACCTAAAGCCACTGTAAGGTCCTGGCTCCAGCTGCCATCAAGGGCTATTGTCTGGGTTGGCCCTGCAGTAGCAGGGGTCATTAATCACCAAAGGCCCTGCAGCCATCCCTGGTCTGGGCTGCTGCCTGGGGCCACGCTGATGACTAAGGGTTGTGACTAGCTAGCCCCACCCTTCACCCGCTGTAGTACTCTGCAGAGAGCCCGGGAAGCACAGCAGAGCTGGCCCTGGCTTCAGGAGTTGAGGGTGAGCCGGTCCAAGGATGAGAGTGTGGGAGAGCTAGTCTGGTCATTCATCCGCAGTGTGGTGGCATGGGCGAGGGAAAGATGCCTCCCCTGCCTCGCCACCCGAGGCAGTGGGGAGAGCTGGCCCTACCTCTCACTGGCTGCAGACTTTGAGTTGGTCCACCCCAACTTCTACCCTCACTGGCTGCAGCACTTGGGAGAGTGGGGCATGTAGCTCACCTGGGCACCACCGTAGGACTGACCCTGGTTGTGAGGGTTGCGGGTGAGCCAGCCAGCCCCAAGCATGGGAGAGTGGGAGAGCTGGCCCTGCCCCCTGCCAGCTGTGACACTGGGTGAGCTGGCTGGGGCAGTGCTGCAGAGTTCACCCTGTGCTGTGTGTGAGAGAGCCGGTGGGCTGACTGACTCGGCGACCACTGAGGCCCAGATCCAGAGCTCTGAGTTGACTTAGCCCAACACCTACGCTATCTGTGAACTGCTGGTGGGCAGGAAGGGGCCAGTCCTACAGACCCAAAGCAGAAGGATCTCTTTGACACAGGGCAACGAGAAGAGATCTGAGGAGTCCTGGTGAGGATCCAGTATCGATAGTGTAGCAGAACCCAGAGAGGCCTTGAGCCAGACCCATGACTCAATGCACTGAACATCTGCAAGTACAGAGGTGTGGACAAAAGAGTGTCGTGTAGGTCGCTGTCCTGGCCGGTTCTGTGCGTCAACTAGACACAGCTGGAGTTATCGCAGAGAAAGGAGCCTCTCTTGAGGCAGTGCCTCCATGAGATCCAGCTGTAAGCCATTTTCTCAGTGATCAAGGGAAGAGGGCTCAGCCCACTGCGGGAGGTGCCATCCCTGGGCTGGTGGCCCTTGGTTCTATAAGAAAGCAAGTTTATCAAGCCACGGGAAGCAAGGCAGTAAGCAGCATCCCTCCATGGTCTCTGCATCAGCTCCTGCCTCCCAGGTTCCTGCCCTGTGAGTTCCTTTGGTGATGAACAGCAGTGTGGAAGTGTAAGCTGGGTAAACCCTTTCCTCCCCGACTTGCTTCTCGGTCATGATGTTTTGTGCAGGAATAGAAACCCTGACTGAGACAGACACACTGTGACACACTACAGCTTCCACATGAGATTTTTTTTTTCTTTTGAGGGGTAGGTTGCAAGGGCAGAGGGTGGATATGAAGGAACAGGGAGATAAGTGGGACTGGGGTGCATGATGTGAAATAAGTAAAAAACCAATAAGAAGTCAGAGAGAAGCCGGGCGTGGTAGTGCAAGCCTGTAATCCCAGCACTTGGGAGGCAGAGGCAGGCAGATTTCTGAGTTCGAGGCCAGCCTGGTCTACAGAGTGAGTTCCAGGACAGCCAGGGCTACACAGAGAAACCCTGTCTCAAAAAAACAAAACAAAGCCAAAAAAAAAAAAAAAACCAAAATCAAAAAAAAAAGTCAGAGAGTGAGAGAGAGAGAGAGAGAGAGAGAGAGAGAGAGAGAGAGAATGACTCTGAACTGATTCTCCTGTCTCTACCTCCCAAGTGTTAGGATTACAAATATGAAACCTAGCTTGTAGTATTTCTAAAGGTTTGGTTTGCTGGTCAAGACTAATACAGAATTTGAGATGTAGAGCAGGTTAGCCTCAAACTCACATAAAACAGGCTAGCCTCAAATTCACAGAGATCTTCCTGCCTTTGCCCCTCGAGAACTGCCATGCCTAGCTAAACTTTCTAATTGTATTGTGCTCCAGGTGACTGTGTTATGCTGTCATTGCTATTGTGTGATACAGGGCTCGGGTCCTGCCCATGCTTGGCAGGCACTCTATCACCAGTCTCCACTCTACCTTTAACAAGTCTTAACTCACAGAGGGACTAACTAAAGAGCAGGCCAACCTTGTGGTCATTTTCCTATTGGTGTAAATAGTGTATATTTGTGTATTTCCTATATGTGTAAATAGAGTATGGACACTCTTGACAATTGGCAGAATCCCTTCAATTTTCTGTCTGACATAGACAGCAGAGGGAGCAAACAGAGCATGGTAGCCCACATTGTCCACACACTTGGGAAGTACAGGCAGAAAGAAGCTACAGGTTGCAAGCCAACTAGTGAGAGGACGACATAACCCCTTTGTCTCCGTTTAAGGAGGCCTGAGTTTGGAAAGAAGGCCATGAGACACCAGCTCCAGGAACTGACCACAAGTCCCAGGAACAAGGCTCTAAGGCCCCAGCTCCCCTCCCAAAGAACAGCCCATGGATAACCACAAGAACGGGAAAACATCCTATCCCAGGATGGGCCATCTGTGCTGGGCAACCCTGTCTCATCCTATGGCTAAATGCTCATGACATAGGAACGCAGACCAGTGACCACCTGTGATCCCCCAGCACCCACCAATGAGATTTTAGAATGAAATTACATAATCCTTTAAAAAAAATCCTTCTAATTCCCTTTAAGAAGGCCTTTGTGCCTCTGTCTAGGGTCACCATTTCAAGTAATGGTTGACCCCACGTGTTGGCTGTTTCTGCAGAATAAATGCTCTTTGTCTTTGCATACTATCTGAGTCTGGGGTCTTCCTTCAGTGATTTTCTGACCTTTACACCAGAGCTACATAGCAGGATCCTGCCCCCCAAACTGAAGAAGAATCCCCATCTCATTCTTCACAGAAATAGAAAAAAGCTACCTTAAAGTTCATATGAAACCACAAAAGACCCAGGATAGCCAAGCAATCCTAAACAAAAAGAACAGAAGAGGGATTACCATTGCAGATCTTAAGATATATTACAGACCACAGTCATAAAAATAATATGGTACCAGCCCCAAAACAGACACTCAGACCAATGGGACAAAGCCGAAGACCCAAGCATGAGCACAAGTAACTTCAGCCACGTAATATTTGATAAAAAAGTTAAAAACTAAATAAAACCATATCAGGAGAAAGAAAGCATCTTCAACAAATGGCACTGGGGAAACCGTATGCCCACGTGTGGAAGCATGAAATTAGACCCGTGTCTACCGCCCTGCCCCAAACTATCTCCAGAAGGACCACAGACCTAAACCTGAAACAATGAGCCTTCCTGGAGAAAAGAAAACAAGCATTATTCTACCCGATCCAGACACAGGGAAGGACTTCCCAAGAGGACTCCATTTGCTCAAGAATTAAGCCCAATGATTGAGAAAACCAAAAAGCTTCTGCCCAGCTAAAGAAACAGTCAACTGAGTAAAAAGTAAGTGTATAGAACGGAAGAGAATCTTTGCCTGCTGTACATCTGACAAAGGATTAATATTCAGAATATATAAAGAGATAAAATAAGAGAAACAAAAAACCAAATAAAACAAGAAATGAGTGACCCATCCAAAACAAAACAAAAACAAAAACAAAAGAAAACAAAAACAAAAAACAAAAAACAGACCTGGAATCTGAACAGAATTCTCATAAGAAAAAAAAAATCTCAAAAATTTTGATCATCCCTAACAATTAGGGAAAACTAAATCAAAACATCTTTGATGGCCAAAGATCAACCAGCAACAAATGCGGAACAGAGTCGGGGTCGGGGGAAGGAACCCTCCTTTACTGTTGGTGGGATTGCAAACTGGTAGAGCTACTATGGAAATCAGGGTGAAGAATCCACCCCCTCTCCATTTTTTTTTTTTTTTTTTTTTTTTTGAGATAAGGTTTCTCTGTATAGTCCTGGCTCTCCTAAATTTGCTCTGTAGACCAGGCTGGCCCCTGTTACCCGAGTGCTGGGATTAAAGATGTGTGCTGCCACTGCCAGGATCAGCCATGGAGAACTCTCAAAACGCTAAACTAAATCTCCCTATGACAGGCCTAACGGACTGGCCATCCTACTCCTCAGAAACGCTCAGCCGTGCCCACTGCCGCTCTGTTCACACTAGCTGGGAACTGGAAACAACCTCGATGTCCTCCACCCAACAACTGCAGAGTGACAGTGGGTGCACACGATGGATGCAGTACTAGTCAGCCGTGAAGAGACAGAGGCAATCAGGAAGGCTGCCTGCAGGGAACGGAGGTCACAGTGAGAGAGGTGCGGGAGACCCAGAAGGTCAGTCGTCACGTGTTCTCCCTTACCTGAGGCTCCTCCCTCCAAATCGTCATTCAGCTGTGAGTACACAACCTGGAGAAACTGCAGAAAGCAGGGACGCAGAAGGGACCATTGCCAGAGTCAGGAGAGTGGGGCCGGAACAGAGAGCAGAGTAGCTGGGTGTAGGTGACCTGAGACGGGGAAACAGAGAAAACGGGGGAGGGAGGGCTTTAATCAGGAGGAGAGCAAAATAACAGAAAGGATGTCGGAAAAAGTTATAAGGAATCATACTACTAACTACTTACCTATAATATCCTGTAAAACATGTAAGTCAGTATACACATATACATATAGAGCGAAAATGAAAATTTCTCTGTTGAGATCTCAAGTGATCTGGCCTGTTGCTAGGTACTGTAATGCTGAATTCTGTATCCAAAGGTCTCGGCCTACAACGTGAATTCTCACATTTACCAGCTTTCCTTGTGCAAACCTTGCTCCTTAATGTAAAACTGTTGGCTAAATTCAAGTGGCCACAGGTAACGACCAGAGGGATGAGAGGTAGGCGGTTTTGAGTTGTCTGGTTGTGGGAGGCAGGAGGAGGAGGAGGAGGAGGAGGAGGAGGAGGAGGAGGAGGAGGAGGAGGAACAAGGAAGAGAGAGGAGGAAGCACCCAGAGAGGAGATGGGCCATGAGCACATGGCCAGGAGAGACAGCTAGCATTTGGGGAGCACCACTGAGGAGGTCGCCAGGCTAGCAGTAAGATTAGGGGTTACCTCCAGTATTTGTCAAAGCCAAATAAAATAACCATAGTCTGAGTCTCATTTATTCGTAAGCTGTTCGGAGTTAAGCTTAGATTGGCTGTACGACATTTCTCATCTAGGCTCCCTCCAAGAACCAAAGACCACCTAACAAAAAGCATGAGATGCCTTCTTTTGAGCTGTTGGTTGGGTTGCCCAACAGACTTGCAAAACATACAGGCTATTGCCATCAACTGCCCTTGCTTACCCCTCTGAGGAGGCAGGAAGTCCCTACTGCTGAAGACACCACATGCTTTTATAGATGCGTGTAACGAGAGGCAATGAATTTGAAAGAGAGCAAGGATGGGCATATGGGGGGGTTGGGGGAAGGACAAGTCTTGGAAGTCTCTACTCACATGATCAGTAAACCAGACATAACCAAAGTGCTCCTGAGAAGTTTAAACATGGATGCCAACATGAAAGACCTGCATAACCATCATGCGCCTTAACGCATCCAACACAATTCACCATCGTCCTTACCTGACCTACAGTCTGAAACAGTACAAAATTTCACCTGCCAGTGCAAAATTCCCTGAGTTGTAAAGTAAAACGACCAGCAACTGAACACAGGCAGACGGTCACGCCAATTGTTTTGTTTTTGAGACATCATTATGTAGCCCAGGCTAGCCTCGTGATTCTTAGTTTCTGAGTTGCTGCAATTATTGGCCTCTGTTACGCATAGCTTCAACTGGTCTTCAGTATGGCACGTACTGACAACGCTGATGTCATTTTCCCCATGCTGGTTTGTAAAGAGCAGAAGGCAGTCTGCCTCTTTTTAAGCTGGCTATTCTGCTTTTGGAAAACAGCTGTGACTGACCAGAACATCATAGGATAACCATAAAGAAAGTCACTAAAGCAGAACTGAGTAATTCTAGACTGTGTGGCCCAGAAGCATCTGGTGCTTACTGTCAACTCTTGCTGCAGCTTTCACACCTCTCCTTTGGAGCTGCTCTAAGTACATGGAGGGGTGGGGTGAGAAACACAATACTTTTTAAATATACCATGTGATTTCCATCAGAAATAGCAAAACATATGACTTTCTTAAAGAACTTGAGACTTCAAAAGTTACTATAGAACCAGGCATGACGCCAGACACAGAAATTCCAACGCCTGGGAGGTAAAGGCTGGGGGATTAGGAGTTCAGAGTCAGTCTCAATCACATAGCCTGGGCTACATGAGACTCGACTTCAGAGAACAAACAGAGGCCATGGAGATGAACCAAGCTAGAAAGCCTGGTCTCCAGCACCCAGCTGGTTGGAAGTGAGAGCCAACACTTGGAAGTTGACCTCTGACCTCTGAGCCACGGTAATTCCTTTATTTTTATTTTTATTTTATTTTTTGAGACTTTATAAGGATGCACAGGATGCCTAGAAACTTCACATGAAGAGAGCAGAGTACTCCTAGTTTCACCAGTAGAAAGCCCTAACCACACAGTATCTGTACACCTATGTACAAAATGTTCAGGGCAAGGGTGAGTAGCTCCCTGAATGAACAGTTTTACTAGTAATAAAGTCAAGAGGAGGAGTGGAAGAAAGAGAAAGGAAATGGAAAGAGTGAGGAAGGAAAGGCATGGAAAAGGAAGGGAGGAAAAAAGGGAAAGATAAAGGAAATAAACATTTAGCAGGCGGTGGCAAATGCCTTTAATCCCAGCAGAGGCAGGGGGATCTCCAGGAGTTGAGGTCAGCTTGGACTACCCAGCGAGTTCTGGAAAAGCCAAATAATAAAGATTCACCTCCAAATAGAAATGTTTATTCCTAGCTCCCTACGAATACTTTTTCTACACGAATGTCATGTGGCAGAATTAATCAGACGATGCCAAGGACAAAGCCACACTTTGCAAGGAACAAATCACAGCCCGGGGCGCTCACCCGAGCTCCGCGGTCGCTGGGCGGTGCGGTGCAGGCGGCGGCTGCAGAGCGATGCCCGCGGCGGGGCTCTGTGCTGGAAGCGGCACCGGGAGGGCGGCTCGGGAGGCTTCCGCGGAGCGCGGGCGACAGACGGGAGCTCGGGGAGCGCTCGCAGCGGCCGGAGGGAGGGAGGCGGGGTGCCCGTGAGACCCGCCCGTCGCAGGCCCCGGACCTACGGGGACCGCCTCCCCGCGAGCGGCGCACACAGCCACGCCTTAAACTGACCCTCCACGGCCGCCGTCACCCCCCATCCCGGCCGCAGCGACTCCCTAGACGTAAAGATGAACCGGACGTGAAGAAAGACACTGCGAACTACGGGACAGCAGCCATCCGTGGAAAAGGCCTATGCAGGCGTCACTTCCGCTTCCGTCCTGGCGTGGAGCCCGGGAGATTTGGGTCCCAGCCACCTTGGACAGAGATAAAATTCTAGGTGCTGGAGAAAGGGCGCGGGGCTTGTTCTTGAAGAGGACCCGGGTTGGATTCCCAGAACCCACATGTCCACCAAGCCTGATCTAAATCTTAACCCCCGCCCCATCTCTCTTCTTCCCTCTTCCCTCCCTTCCTCCCTCTCTCCCATCCCTCCCTCCTTTCTTCCCTCCCTCCCACTTCTTGTTTGAGCCTTAGCCTAGGCATGGTGCCACTCTGCCTTTAGTCCCAGCATTCAGGAGGCAGAGGCAGGCAGATCTCTGTATTTAAGGCTAGCCTAAAAATTCAGACTATGTGTCAGAGAGAGAGAGAGAGAGAGAGAGAGAGAGAGAGAGAGAGAGATTGAGAATATTCTTGAGTCAAAATGAGTGAGTGTGGCCCACGAATACAGAATAGAACTGCAAGTTCCATATGCAAATATGCTAACTGTTTCATGAGGTTATTACAGTAACAAAGAAAATCATAAAGCGCGACAGGCTCCCAGACCTTAGAACAACTGACTTCACAGTGCGAGTACCGTTCAAGCCACACAACTCAGCATATAGACAGAACCACTAGCCAAAATGGTAACGAAGCCCTAATCCATCCAAGTCCATAGTTCTGGGAAGGTCTTTAAATGAACAAACCTTGCTTTTTGGCCTCTGTAGCTCTCCTGGCTAACTGTTCCTGTTAACTGGAGAATATGACCAGGGCATGGTTTTTGTGTTTAAAAGCTCACCCCGAGAAAGGCTCAGCGCTGCGCTGGGATCCCGAACACCTAGTGTAATAAAGATCCAGCTAATAAAGACTTTTTATTGGCTTAAGCTGATGTCTGAGCAGTCTTTTCTGGTGGTTACCACACTATAAGCACGACACTCCAAATGCTTTGGTAGAAACTTCAGGTAGGTCTGTTCCAGAAAAGAAAATCTCTGCTGTAGCCATCAGATGCAATCTTAGCCCTTTGTTTAGTAGAAAGTACTTCGGATTGTATAGACCTAATAGTCACAAAGACGGTATAGGTCACACTCAGGCCAGGAAATGGCTCCTAAGGGTACTCAGGAGTGTTGGATTTTGTCAAAGGCTTCTTTTGCACCTACTGAAATGATCATGTGATTTTGGTCTGTGAGTCCATTTATATGATTTATTACGTTTATTGACTTATGTGTGTTAGACCATCCCTGCATTTCAGGGATAAAGCCAATTTATTCAGATGTATAATCTTTAAAAAAATGTTTTTAGAGTTTTTATTAGATTTATCCATTTTATTTTATATGTATTTTGCCGGCATATATGTCTGTGTATCACATGCATGTTTGGTGGCTATGGAAATCAGAAAGTGGCATCAGATACCCTGGAACTGGAGTTACAGATGGCTATCATGGTGTTCCCAGCCATCTAGGAATCACACCTGGGTCCTCTGCAAGAGCGGCCAGTGCTCACAGTTGCTGAGCCATCTCTCTAGTCCATTTGTAATCTTTTAAATGTGTGTTTGTATTCTGTTTTCAAGTATTTTAATGTGCATTTTTGGGAGGTCTGTGTTCTGTAGCTGTCTTTTGTTGCTGTCTTTATCTGGCCTTGATATTAGAGTGATACTGGTTTCATGGAAGAAGTTGGGATGATCCTTCTGTTCCTCTCCTTTTTTCTTTTAACAGTTTAAAAGGACTGGCTATAGCAGTCAAAAATTTCGATGGTATATTTGAAAGTTTGATAGAATTTGGCTATAAATCCATCTGTCCCTGAACTTTCTTTTTTAAACTAGAAGACTTTTTATACCATTTCAATCAGGAGTTATAGCCTGATGATTTTGCTCCAAGGTTCATCTCAGAGATGTTAATGTCCTTGAAAGAGGGAACATTATTTGTAAATAAAACTCAAAGGCAGGAGTGGGGTGCCCATTCGGAGAGCTAAATATCTGTAACTGTATCTAGCCATTTTCATGTTTATATACAAACCACTCTTGATTTAAACATTTCAAATACCATTACACATGAAAATATTAACCTTAAATGAGTCACTTTTGTAAGAAATTTTTCTTAAACGGGTTGTTAGGCAGTGTCTACCTTTATTGGCCTACCCTCGGTACATACCTAAAAATAGTGAAAGCAATATACAGCAAACCAGTAGCCAACATCAAACTAAATGGAGAGAAACTTGAAGCAATACCACTAAAATCAGGGACTAGACAAGGCTGCCCCCTCTCTCCATATCTTTTCAATATAGTACTTGAAGTTTTAGCTAGAGCAATTAGACAACATAAGGAGGTCAAAGGGATACAAATTGGAAAGGAAGAAGTCAAACTATCACTATTAGCAGATGACCCAAAAAACTCCACCAGAGAACTCCTACAGCTGATAAACAACTTCAGCAAAGTGGCTGGTTATAAAATTAACTCAAGCAAATCAGTAGCCTTTTCCTATACTCAAAGGACAAATCAGACTGAGAAAGAAATTAGGGAAATGATACCCTTCACAATAGCCACAAACAATATAAAGTATCTTGGTGTGACTCTAACCAAACAAGTGAAAGATCTGTATGACAAGAACTTCAGGTCTCTGAAGAAGGAGATCGAAGAAGACCTCGGAAAATGGAAAAATCTTCCATGCTCGTGGATTGGCAGGATTAATATAGTAAAAATGGCCATCTTGCCAAAAGCAATTGTGATGGTTTGTATATGATTGGCCCAGGAAGTGAACCTATTAGGAGGTGTGCCTTGTTGGAGTAGGTGTGTCGCTGTGGGTGTGGGCTTAAGACCCTCCCCCTGGCTGCCCGGATGTCAGTCTTCTACTAGCAGCCTTCAGTTGAAGAGAGAGAACTCTCAGCTCCTCCTGCACCATACCTGCCTGGATGCTGCCATGTTTCTGCCTTGATGACAATGGACTGAACCTCTGAGCCTGTAAGCCAACCCCAATTAAATGTTGTCTTTTATAAAACTTGCATTGGTCATGGTGTCTGTTCACAGCAGTAAAACCCTAAGACAGATTCAATGGAATCCCCATCAAAAGCCCCCTTTCTTTTTTAACTAACTAAATCACTTGGGCTAATGCAGAAGCACCAACTTTTACAGATACAGAGAAGCAAGGGTGGTCATGAGTTAGGCCCTAATGTAGGCAGCCTGTGTCCCATTACCTGACACAGGGTAATTCATAAAGAATAAAAGCTCACAACGCTGATGCCTGTGAAACCGAAGACTAAGGTCCAAGAGGTTTCAACATCTACTGAGAACGTCAGCTCTGCTTCTAAGACAGTCTTATTGCCACACCTAACACGGCAAAAGGATCAAAAAGGAACAAACGCTGTTCCAGGCAAGGTGACATATGCATTGAGAAGGCTGAGGTAGGAGGATTGTAAATTCAAGGCCAACCTGGGCTAATGAGATCTGGTTTCAAACAAGCAAGCAAACAAAAGAATGCATACTATATCTTTACATCATGGAGGTAATGAAATGTGTGAATACTATAGTTGCTTTGTCAACAAGTTCCAGAGAATATAGGAGGACCAGGTGCTCATCTCTGAAAGTCCTGTTAATCCCACTGAATTGAAGAGAAAAAAGACTGACCACAAATTACAGCCAAATCAAAACAAGTTTTATTCTGCACACATCAAAGCTGGTCCAGCTGCTGTCTCCCCCACTAAGACAGAGTTGAGAGGACAGTCCTGAGTCAGTTTCCCATTCCTCTTTTATAGGACAAAACCACAGTGTGTGTGTGTGTGTGTGTGTGTGTGTGTGTGGTGGGGTGGGTACAATCAAGCATGGTGGCAGAAGCAAGACTAGGAAGATTTCACAAAGCAGTTAAAGAAATCTTCTGGAGCATTTGTTACACAACAATCAACCAATTTCTCCCCAATGCATGCCTTGGCATGCAGATTTTCCCAACTGGTAGGATTCACCATCCATGATAATTTTGATGAGTTCCCTGCTGAAGTATAACCCAGCCTCCTCTGGAGAGTATGTGGGAGGGTCTTCATCAAGGTGGAATGGGGATTCAGGGGCAGTCAATAGCTCCAAGGTGGCTTGGGAATGAGGGACCCTGTGGTGGTTTGTATATGCTCTGCTCAGGGAATGACACTATTAGAAGGTGTGGCCTTGTTGGAGTAGGTGTGTCACTGTGGGTGTGGACTTTAAGAGCCTTGTCCTGGCTACTTGGAATCCAGATAGTATTCTGCTAGCAGTGTTCAGGCAAAGGTGTAGAACTCTCAGCTCCTCCTGCACCATGCCTGTCTAGATGCTGCCATGCTCCCACCTTGATGATAATGGACTGTACCTCTGAACCTGTAAGCCAGCCCCAGTTTAATGTTGTCCTTATAAGACTTGCCTTGGTCATGGTGTCTTTTTATAGCCGTAACACCCTGATGAAGACAGATCCCAAAAGCAGCCTCCCTGGTTGTTTTATTTTCAAAATTGTTCCCTTAGGTCTGGGGTATGGGGATGTCCTTTTGACATCCCAGCCAATGTGTAATATCCAGTTCAGCTAGAAGCCAAATGGCTTCCAGGAGTTGGATGTTTTTGTGTTTGTTTTCAATGTTTTTTTCTTCTGAGGTTAGTAGGGCTCTTGAATATCTGACTGTGAACATGAGCTGTGGCAAAAGTATGTCATCTATCTGTGTAAATGTTCACTCTCTTTTCCGTGGCCCATTTTGTTGCCAGTGTCTGGGCTATTATTTCTGCTCTCTGGGCTGATGTATCTTTAGATTGGGTTTATGCCAAAATTAGCTCTTTTGGGCCTGTGACCACCACTGTCCCTGTGTACCTTATTCCTTCCCAGATGAAGCTGCTGCCATCAATGTAAAAGTCAACGTCTGTGGAGAGTGGGTGTGGCAGTAGCCTCAAGACGGCACCTGGAGGCCTGCCAAGTCAGATGACTAAGCACCTGACTTCTTCCTGCTCCTGAGTAGGCCACACCTCTTTTGGGCACTGCGCAAGTGTAGCCAATGACGTGTGATCAGACCATCTATGTGGACCAATCAGAGAAGACTGGTGATGTGGACTGATGGGGCAGACTTAGAGAGGATATAAAAGGACTGGAGAAGGGGAGTGGGGAGCTTTTTCCTGCATGTAGGTTTCAAGGTTGCTGATTAAAAACCGCATTGAGAAGAACGCTGTGTGGTCGCTCTTTTCTGCTGGTCGGAGATAGCAGCGGCAAGTGGTGACCCGTACTGGGACCCTACGGGGAGAGTCGAACGTTCAGAACTCATTGTGGTCAGGGTGGCTAGCCGGTAAGTTCCCAGGTAAGTGGGACAATTAAGGTTCTCGGTTTGAGACGATGAAGTTCTCGATGAAGTTCTCGGTTTGAGACGATAAGGTTCTCGGTTAGAGACGATAAAGCTCTCGGTTTGAGACGATAAGGTTCTCGGTTAGAGACGATAAGGCTCTCGGTTTGAGACGATAAGGTTCTCGGTTTGAGACGATAAGGCTCCCGGTTTTGGGACAAATTGCACCAAGCACGATGGGGAATTCATCGTCAGCTCAGACAGCCTGCCAGGCCCTCGGGGATTTGTTGGGAGCGATAAAAGTCCTCAGGTAAGAGGCTATAAAGTCCTCGGTAAAGAGGCTAGAAAGGAAAAGCGAAAGTATGGGTAACTCTACTTTGTATCCAATTTTTGTGGCTCTAAAGGAGCTGTTAAAGTGAAAGAAATCTGAGTTGAAAAGGAGTACCTTGGAATGTTTCCTTATAGAGGTAGAACAAGTTGCTCCTTGGTTCAAGGGATGCTATAAAGCAGTTGAAAAGGGTCAAAAAGCCCTAGAACAAGATTTGTTAAGAAGAAAGGAATAGTGGAAAAATGAGAAAAGGAAAATGGATTTCAAAACTCTCCTGGGGACAAGGGGAAACATGGAGACGTCCTGTTTCCTCTATGGACCCAAATGGAGATAGTTTTAGTACTGGTATAAGTGTTCTTCCCTCTCTGTGTATTGTTTGACTTTGGTGCACCAATTTGTCTACGTGTGTCTGTCTTTTGTTTTGTTGTCTGAATGACTGATATTCTGTTTCATGTAAAAAAAATGGTAAAAACTTTGCTAGAAGTCCATCTCTTGATCCTGTTGGTTTACAAAGCAGAGGCTGATATAAGTTGCTCTGCAATTAGCTAGGAGTCAAGCACAGCTGGAGAAAAGCTGCTTTTAAAAGGGCCAGCGGTTGCTCAAGTTCTAGGACAAGTAGGCTGATGGTTATTTCTCCTTTTGGGTACAAAGTGCTTTTTCTCTTGAATTACAGCTAGAAAACAATTGTTTGGTTTAAATTTATAAGATTCATGTAGTTGTTTCATTTTGGTTCTGATTGGTCTTAAAGGTATAAATATGTTTTGCATGTTTTGACTATAGAGTATTTGGCTTATAAGTTATTGGGCAGGATTAAAAATTATTACATTGGTAACAAAAAGAAAGTTTAAAACTGATAGCTCGGGGTTGGAGTTATCTTAAACGATAACACTTGGCATGACCCAACCCAGGAAAAACAGGCCTTTAAAGATACTTCTAAATTGGTATAATGTTTTATGTAATTATTCTAGATATTAGACTTATAAGGGATGAGGTTTAAAACAATGTCTCTTTAATGAGGTATTCTAAGTTGTATTGTCATGCATTCAAACATAAGAACTTGCAAACAAACTCTGTCGTGTGAAGTAATGGCACTTGAAAATTGGGTTTTGCCTTCCAAAGTTGTAGTTATACTCTAATATTGCAAGAGAAAAAATTATGGTTAACAACTGCCAGTGTACCGTTGACCGAATTGGAGTCTGATCTAAGGCTTACAATTCTTAACTCACTCATACTTTGTAATTAAGATTATGTCAAGAATGATAAAAGTTAAAAACAGCTGTGACCAGTATAAGCCTGTTGCCACTTTTCACAAGCTTTATTGGATATAATGGTAGAAGCAAAATTTAACCACCCAAGATTGAAAAGGAGATCTCAATGGGAATTTATTTGATTTCAAACAGGTTCCTTTTGAACTGTTTGAAAAATTTGTTGATATGACTACTAAAAACAGCTAGTAGAATTTTTCTGGGAACCTTCAAATTTCAGGTTCCTTTTATTATTCGACCCTCGTACAATGGGGTCCAGTTGTAGGCTACTGCCCTACAGAACAGGGAGATTGTATTAGCTTATACAATCAGGCGGCTGCATGGTTTGATCCAATAGTTGTTGGCCATTCTCCCAATAGCACTAATGCTACATGGATAACTGGAAGATGGCCCGTTGTGCCTGCTAGAGGGAATTATACTGTACCTCCTCAGCCAAAATGGTCTCCCTTTTGCAAGAGTCAGAGGGATCAGATCTTTCCCTTATGGACCGGGTGTCAATCACAGGGAGTGCACTGCGCTGATTCTTTACCTTTTCTCCCAATGTGGGGACCCTATATAATGCAACCTTTCCAGGTTATAATTGAACATACCAAAATCCCACTCAAGCTGTTTTCCACTAATCCCTTTGATATTTGGTTGTTATGCGGGGTAAATGGAAGCTGCACAGATATTTCCCCTTTAGCTATGTTGCAAGGGGGTAGTATAGGAAATGCATCTTTTGAATGGAATAGTAAATTACAAGTTTCAAGGAAGAATGTGTCGTTTGCCCCTACTCTTGTGTGTGTTGTGGCGCCACCATTGTATTTGTGGTGTTTAATGATTCTGTAATTCCCCAGAATGGGACCCCACTTAATAGTGATCCTCACGTTTGTTTTTATGCTCTTTGTTGGAATGCCACTGAGCATCCCTTGGTCAGTGGAGGGTCCTTCTTCCTCATCCCTGGTTAGATATACCCTTTCTGCCATTGGGGCTACTACTGCTGCTGTTGCATTGAGCTCTAATGTGGCTATGTGCAGGCCAATGTTAATGCCCACCTAAAAGGTGGCATAATGATCCTTAATCAAAGAATTGATTTGGTGCAGGAGCAAGTTGATACCCTTCGGCAGGTTGCTCAGTTAATGTGTGAATAGCGATACACGAGGCTATGTATTACATCTAAGGTTCCATTGGCAGCTGCACCTATAATTTTTACTGATGGTTCCAAAATGGGAATGGGAGCATATTCGGTTGCTGGAGCTGAGCCTGTTACTGTTCAGTTCCCCCCTACTTCCCCTCAAGTAATTGAATTGCAAATAGTTATAAAAGTTTTTGAGAATTTTCATGATTCTTTTGATTTCAGACAGTTTATATGTGGTTAATATTGTCAGCTGTTTGGAAGTTGTTGGGAAGGTAAATTTAAAATCTACAATTGGTAGCTTGATAATTAGGTTACGAGATCTAATTTTGCAGAGATCTTCCCCTTATTTTGTGCAACATATTCGTGCGCACACAGGTCTGCCTGGCCCATTAGCAGAGGGAAATGACTTAGTAGATAGAGCTACTTGTGCCCATATGCTCCTTTTTGCCGCCTCACCTGTTACATTGGCGCAAGAATTTCATTCCCAGTTTCATGTTAATTCTAAAACTCTATCCTCACATTTCAAGATTTCCCGCACTGATGCACGGGATATTGTAAAAAATTGTTCAGCTTGTGCCCCTCTCTTGCCGCAGAGTGGATTAGGGGTTAACCCTCGGGGTTTACGCCCCTTGCATCTATGGCAAATGGATATTACTCA
Source organism: Apodemus agrarius (assembly GCA_964023405.1). Taxonomy (NCBI): domain Eukaryota; kingdom Metazoa; phylum Chordata; class Mammalia; order Rodentia; family Muridae; genus Apodemus; species Apodemus agrarius. The sequence goes on along the minus strand of OZ030012.1, from coordinate 20,821,391 downwards.
TTTTTCAGATTTTGGCAAATTAAAATATATTCATGTTTCCATTGATACAGCTTCGGGAATCATTTTTGCTTCCCTACACTCAGGAGAAAAGGCCCGGCATGTTATAGCTCATTGTTTTGAAGCCTGGGGAGCTTGGGGTCAACCAACTGAGTTGAAGACAGACAATGGACCGGCCTATACTTCTACTTCCTTTATTTCTTTTTGCAAAATGATGGGTGTACAGTTGACCCATGGTCTCCCATATAATCCACAGGGCCAAGGGATTGTGGAACGTGCTCATCGTACCTTAAAAGAATGTTTAAACAAAAAGGGGGAATTGCCCATGGGTCTAGCCCTAGGGAGAAATTAGCTATTGCTCTTTTTACTTTAAATTTTTTAATGGAAGATGCATATGGCAAGGTTGCCGCTGATCGCCATGTCAATCTGGAAATGTCTCCCAAAGGGACCGTTATGTGGAAAGATGTTTTAACAGGAGAATGGAACGGTCCTGACCCAGTGTTGGTATGGGCGAGAGGGTCTGTTTGTGTGTTTCCCCAGGATCAATGGCAGCCACTGTGGGTTCCTGAGAGATTGACAAGAATTGTACAAAGAAGACATGGCCTGGAAAGCACTGTTCCTGAAGTTCCTGATAACCCCACTGATAGACTGAAGACCTTCATTGGCGCCTTTTATTGGTGTTTCCTAAACCTTTGCCCCTTACTCATTCTGATGGAAAGATTGCCTTGGTGCAGGACATGAAGAATCTGTTTCTGTTTTTGCTCTGGGTCAAAATGTAACTTTTAGGCCTATGCCTGTTTGTTTATGGCCTCCTTTTGTATTTATCATTTATAATGGTAGTGCTGATGCAAAGCATTTAAATTGTATCAGTGAAGATTGTTGTTATAGCATGTGTTGGAATGATTCCACCCATCATTGGGCTGTGTGTTACCTCCATACCTTTTGTTAATTATAGCCATGCAGTGCAATTGTCCCGTAATATCTCCCAGTATTTGACAGGAAATTGCTCTCAATGTTTTGATGGTTTGGTGTGAGAGTTGAGACAGTCCATCGTCCACATCAACTCTACCCGAGTGGATTTGTCCCTCGCTGGAGGATTGGCTGAATGGAACACTATTGCTGCATCCAGATTGAAGGAATGGGCTCGACCAGCTGGACTTGCTTTATGCTTGGTCTTGTGTAGCGTCTTGGCTTTTGGTGCATGTGCCTCATGCGGTTCCAGCAGCTCAGAATACAAGCCCTGATGATCCAGGCTTTTGTGGCCGTGGAGACTGGTCAGTCTCCTCAAGTGTGGCTTGGCATGCTAGAGAAGTAGTCAATGACAGGTAAGACTCCCTGAATACGTCACCAACCTAAGACAGGGGACAAACCATTGCTGTTTGCTCTTCCAAAGACGGGTAAGGGGCGTCACTTCAGGGGGCAACCTAAGACAGGCATTCTCTCTGCCAATAAATAAAGAAGGGGGAGATGTGGAGAGCGGGTGTGGCAGTAGCCTCAAGATGGCACCTGGAGGCCTGCCAAGTCAGATGACTAAGCACCTGACTTCTTCCTGCTCCTGAGTAGGCCACACCTCTTTTGGGCACTGCGCAAGTGTAGCCAATGACGTGTGATCAGACCATCTATGTGGACCAATCAGAGAAGACTGGTGATGTGGACTGATGGGGCAGACTTAGAGAGGATATAAAAGGACTGGAGAAGGGGAGTGGGGAGCTTTTTTCCTGCATGTAGGTTTCAAGGTTGCTGATTAAAAACCGCATTGAGAAGAACGCTGTGTGGTCGCTCTTTTCTGCTGGTCGGAGATAGCAGCGGCAAACGTCCCTGACACAAAGGGAAATATCTGTCAAATCCAGTCAAATGCCTTGGATGACATACAGCATCTTCAGGCAGTCATGAGTAGTTTCCCCCGGGGTTGTCATCTGGGAGACGGGTGGTCGGGTTGATGGCCACTGGTCTGTGAGATTTATATTTGTCCTGGAGAAGTGCCTGGCATTGGGTTAGGTGGCATTAAACACCCAGCAGTTAGTCACGTCTCTCAATAGAGTCTCTATCACGTGATAACATTAGAGTCAGAGTCTGTCCCAGGATAAGTTTGTTGGCCTCTTTTACAAGGATTGCAGTAGCTGCTGTGGGCCCTTTAGAGGCCATAAGATCTAGTCTTTCTGAGATATAGGCTACCAGCCTTTTCCAGGGACTTAGGGTTTGTGTCAGGACTCATGTGACAATGCCTTCTTTCAGGGATGTAAAGATGGAAGGGTTTGGAGATATCAGGGAGAGTTAAGGCAGGGGCCTGTGAACGACCTTTTTTAAACTCTTAAAAGACCTGTTTATGCTGGGCGGTGGTGGCGCACACCTTTAATCCCAGCACTTGGGAGGCAGAGGCAGGCGGATTTCTGAGTTTGAGGCCAGCCTGGTCTACAGAGTGAGTTCCAGGACAGCCAGGGCTATACAGAGAAACCCTGTCTCAAAAACCAAAAACCAAACCAAACCAAACCAAACCAAACCAAACCAACAACAACAACAACAACAAAGACCCATTTATGTTCTTCAGTATACTCCAATAGGGTTGCCCCATGTCATAGTCAAGTACGAGGGCCTGGCAATGTCAGTGAATCCAGGTTTCCAGAAGTGACCATGCCCAGTGGCAGCAGGATTTCCCTAAGCTGCTTCTCAGTGGTTAGAGTAAGATTTTCACTATGGCCTTTATGCAGGCTCTTGATAATGATCTTTTTCCTTCTTTTAATTCATATGCCAAGTATATGATCTGGAATATATAAATCTGAGTTTTCTTTTTGGAAACTTGGTAGCTTAATTGGGCCGGAGTTTCTAAGAGACCCCTTAAACAGCTCTTCTTTTCCTTGGCTGCCAACAGTAGATCATCCACATATTGAAATAAGGTAGATTCTGCAAACTCTGTAAAAAATGACTTAAGTCCTCTGAGAGCTTCGTCAAAGATGCTAGGGAGCTTTTGAACCCCCAGGGTAATGGCATCCATGCTAGTTGCCCTGCTACTCCTAGCTCAGGATCAGCCCATTCGAATGGCTTAGCTTTGACAAAGGGATGAGAGGAATGCATACTTTCAGTCCACTACAGTATAAACCTTATGTCCAGGCAGCAACATGATTAGTGTGTGAAGATTACAGACAGTGAGTGAATAGTTTCCCCCCATTTGCTCACTTCCCTAAAATCTTGTACCTGTCTATAGTCCTGGCTTCCCAGCTTTTGAACAACTAATGAGGGAGTGTCCCAGGCTGATTGGAATGGAGGAGTATGTATGCCTTGAGGGGGCATTTGATATAGTCCTTGATCTCCTCTCTGGCTTCTGAACTGATGGGGGTATGTTTTTGACTTAGATATGCATAGCTCCATAGTCTGTCTTTACAACATCTGGTGGCACATGTTTGGTTAAAACAGGAGGATTGCTTTCAGCCCCAATGCTTGGAACATCCCTGATCAGCTGCTTTTTCAATTTCCTTCCAAGGGTCTGAGTTGGGCTCAGGAGGAGGAGGTTTTCCTCACTCAAAGGACAGGTGATGGTCAGGGCTTCAGTGGGGCTCCCCAGTTGTAGTCTCAGTATATCTCCCAAGAACGAGATAATTGCCTGGAGTTTATTTGGGGGAGGGGAGTCTTCCAAGAAGGGGAGACAGGCATTCAGGGATAATGATGTAAGAATGAGTCACTCTCTCCATTCCTAAATTAACTGTTCATTCTGTAGTCCCTTTGTATTTTTTCTGACTTCCCCTGCTGTTCCCTGCACCTCCATTGTTTGGTTAGTGAGGGGCTCCAGGGGCGCCTGTGATACCACGTGTGAAGTTCCCATTTGGACTAGGAAGTCCATAGACTGTCCCCCAATTAAAAAGGTTGCCATATCTCCTGAGGACCCAGTTCTAAAGAGCCTTGGACCCACTATTCTCCTGAGCCAAGATTGGCGTCAGCTGGGCAGGGCCCACTTATTTTCACTGAGGCATTGGTTTGCCCAGTGTCCCAGTTCTTTGCAGTATACACACTGTTCTCTTTACGCGTTCTTCCTCTTCCTGTCACAGTGTGTATGGACAGGGTGGAAGGGACAGGGGCTCACAGGCTGACCACTGTGTCACGTTTCATCTTTTTAATAAACATCTCTTCTTTGCTGTCTCCACTATTGAACACTTTCTGAGCTATCTCCAGCAGCTCTGATATAGTCTTCCCTTAAGGTTCATCTATTTTTTTGTACCTTCTTATGTATTTTGGGGGCTGGCTGAGCAACAAAGTCCAGGTTAATTGTTCTGAGATTTGTTGAGTCCTATGGATCAATGGGAGTATATATGCGATACGCCTCCAAGAAGCATTCAAGTGATCTATCTGGGCCTTGTTTTATATCTGATACCTTAGATAATTTGATGGGCTTCCACGATGCCCATTTCAATCCTTCAATAGAGCCTGGTGGTACTCACTGGGCAGCATACTAACTTCCTCAGTCCTACAATTCCAGTCAGGCCTTTGTCCAGGCAAGGCTCCGTCAATTCCATTTGTCCCCTTTGCTGGCCAGCACATCCATCCCAGGGAGTACCTCAGCTGGCTCAGTTAGAATGCACTGCCTTTCCTCCATATTGAATAGGGTATGTAAGATTTGTCGGCAATCATCCCAAGTTGGAAGGTTATAAAGAAGACAGAGTCAACTAGAGAAATTAATGAGACTGGGTGTGTGCTGAAGGGTGTGTGTGTTTTTTTCCAGTTGCATAAATAATTTGTAGAAAAAGGAACATAGATATATCAGATATCAAGGAGCAGTTGGTGTAAAGAAAGGGTGGGGGCTGGTGTTGCTGCTGAGGAAGCTTCAGAGGGACCATACGGAGTCTCTGGTGTGTGTGTGTGTGTGTGTGTGTGTGTGTGTGCATGCATGTGCATGTGTACATGCATGCGTGTGTGTGTGTGTGTGTGTGTGTGTATGTATGTATGTGTGCATGCATGTGTGTATGCATGTGCGTGTGTGTGCATGCATGCATGCATGTGTGTGTGCATGTGTGTGTGTACATGTGTGTGTGTGTGTGTGTGTGTGTATGTGCATGCATGTGTGTGCATGTGTGAACTTGCCAAATAAAAAAGAAGTGAAGGGCCAAGAGTTGATTCAGTCTGTAAAGGCATTTGTCACCAGGCCTGAGGGTTTGAGGTGTTTGTCACCAGGCCTGAGGGTTTGAGACATTTGTCACCAGGCCTGAGGGTTTGAGACATTTGTCACCAGGCCTGAGGGTTTGAGGTGTTTGTCACCAGGCCTGAGGGTTTGAGGTGTTTGTCACCAGGCCTGAGGGTTTGAGGTGTTTGTCACCAGGCCTGAGGGTTTGAGGTGTTTGTCACCAGGCCTGAGGGTTTGAGACATTTGTCACCAGGCCTGAGGGTTTGAGGTGTTTGTCACCAGGCCTGAGGGTTTGAGGTGTTTGTCACCAGGCCTGAGGGTTTGAGGTGTTTGTCACCAGGCCTGAGGGTCTGAGGTGTTTGTCACCAGGCCTGAGGGTTTGAGGTGTTTGTCACCAGGCCTGAGGGTCTGAATTTGATCCCTGGGACCCACATGGTTACAGGAGGAAACAGACTCCTGCAAGTTGTCCTCTGACTGCCACACACCGTACAATGTGCACCCTTCACTTGTACACATGTACATAATTAAAGAATTTTTGATTTTTTAAAGCCAGGCATGGGATCACAGGCCTGCAAACTCAGGATTTAGGAAGACAAGGAAAGTGGATCCTGAGTTCAAGGTCTGGGACAGTTGAGGGAGAGGAAACATGGGAAGAGATATTGCCAAATGCCACCACTAGAATAATATCTCTGAAACACACACACACACACACACACACACACACACACACTCACACACACACACTCACACGCATACTTGCACACACACACCTAAAATAAATATTTTCAAATTATAGAATTGATTTGGAGTTCTCTCTTCTCTTCTCTTCTCTTCTCTTCTCTTCTCTTCTCTTCTCTTCTCCTCTTCTTGAGTCTTTGCTGCCTTGAATGGCCTCGAACTAACTCATAGTGATGAGCTTGTCCCTGCTTCCTGAGTGCAGTGCTGGACTCAACGGTATGAGCCTCCTGCCCCGGCATATTTCTCTTTAGATGACCTTAATCCCAGTACTCTAGAGGCAGAGGCAGGAGGGCCTCTAAGTGACATAGTGAGTTCCAGGACAGCTGGGGCTACATAGTGAGTTCCAGGACAGCTGGGGCTACACAGAAAAAAACCTTATCTCAAAAGCTAAACAAAGATTAATAAAATAAATAATAATAAGCTTGGGAGATGAGTGGCTTTGTGGTTGGTGCTCACTGTGGAGAGAACCCCAGTTTGGTTCCTATTGCCCATGCTGGGTGGCTTAAAGCTAATTGTAAATTCTGCTCCAGGGCATCTGATGCCTCTGGCTCTGCCGGCACATGCATTCACACACAGATGCCCTCCTTCCGCATATAATTTAAAAAGAATAGGTGAGTCTGGGCTCATCGAGCAAAAGCACTTTTTCTTGTAGAGGACCTGAATTTGGTTTGGAGTACCCACACTGTGCTCATAACCTTCCGTATCTCCAGTTCCAAGAGATCTGAGCCCTTTTTCTGGTCTCCAAGGACAATGTACCCGTGTGGTACACAGACATACATGCAGGCAAAACAAAACGGAACCGAAACGGAACACAAAACTAAACACAAAACAAACCCATACACATAGACGAACTTTTTAAATTTATAATTAAATCTTTAAGCAAATTAGAAACTTGAATGTAAAGTTCAGCCTGAGCAACAGAGTAAGACCGTGTCTCAGAGTGTGAGGACACACAGTGACGCTCAGTGCTAAGGTGCTGGTGTGGTATGCCCAGAATCTCTAGAGTTGATTAAAACAAACAAACAAACAAACAAACAAACAAACAAAAAACCAGACAGTGCCGCTGCCCTGGTTTCATTTCTGCTGATGTAATAAACAGGTTGACTAAAGACAACTCTGGGCAAGAAAGGGTTTGCTTGGACTCCAGTCCCAGATCATAGTCCATCCTGGAGGGAGGTGAGGGCAGGAATTCAAGGCAGGGGTTTCAGGATAGGTCTTCGTGCTACAGAATTACCTTTTTTAACCAAAGAACTCATTTTACAGCTAAAGAAATGCAGCAGAAACCATGGAGGATACTGCTTACTGGCTGGCAGGCTTACACTCAGGTATTTTTCTTTTCGTTTTGTTTTTTGAGACAGGTTTTCGCTTGGTAGCCCTGGCTACCCTCAAACTCATGTTTGTAGACCAGGTTGGCCTCGAACTCAGATATCTGCTGCCTGTCCCTGCCTCCTGAGTACTAGGGTTACGGATGTGAGGCACTACTCCCAGATTTCAGCTACCTTTCTTATACAGTTCTGGATGGCCTGTGTGGGGAATGATGCCACCCACAGTGGGTTGGACTCTTCTACATCAATGAACAAGCAAGACAATTCTCCACAGATGTGTCCATAAGCTAATCTGATTGAGGCGATTCCTCAGTTGAGTTTCTTTTTCCTTGATAATTGTAGGTTGTGTCACTTAAACGTGTCAATCATAATTTTAGATAGTTTACTACAAACTGATTTCTTGAAAAAAAAAATCAAAACTAAATGCACCCATATAAATAAACCCAGAAACGCTTTCAGGTACACGTTGGCAGTGCTTGGGATGGGATCCGGGGCCTCGTGAGGGTTAGGCAATACTACTGGAGTTGTGCCATCCAGCAGCAAGATAAATGTGACCAGGGACATGAAGTATCAAAATGCCTGTAGGAAGAGCATTCGTCAAAATGATGGGACTCAGGAAGAAGTGTGAGTGCCAGGGAGGGGGGCCTGGAGGGGTTTCTCAGTGGTTAAATCACTTCAGAGAGCACGAGTTGGGCTCCTAGTGCCTCTGGCCTCCGTGCGCACCCACACCATATGCAGATATATGCAGGCATGATTTTAAACACAGTCAAGGGGGTTGGAGAGCTGGCTCGGTGGTTAAAGGTGCTTGCCGTTCTTGAAGAGAACCTAGGTTCGGTCTCCTCTCACCTCTGGTGGCTAGGGACTACCTGTAACTCCAGTTCGAGGGGCTCCGATGCCCTCTTCTCCCTCTGTGGGCACCAGGCATGCGTGTGATGCACAGATACTCACACAGGCAAAGCACGTATACCTATAAAGTAAAAGCAAATAAACTTTTAAACATAGTAAAATAAGGGGCTGGAGAGATGGCTCAGCGGGTAAGAGCACTGACTGCTCTTCCAAAGGTCATGAGTTCAAATCCTAGCACCCACATGGTGGCTCACAACCATCCATAAAGAGATATGACACCCTCTTCTGGTGTCTGAAGACAGCTACAGTGTACTTACATATAATACATAAAATCTTTTAAAAAAACATAGTAAAATAAATATTAAAAAAAGAAGAGGTGGATGCTGGGCACGGTGATGTGATGCACCACGGGGCTACATCCTGCCTCTTTCTTTCATGTAAAACATCTGTTATTACGTGTATTTACCCATGTGTGTGTTTGCATGTGGGGGCATGCGTGCCACTCTGAATATGCAGAGGTCAGAGAACAACCTAAGGGACTCAGTTCTTCTAATACAACCTGAGACTCTTCTAATACACGGGTCTCAAGATCAAACTCAGACTGTCAGGCTTGGCCACAAGTGAGCCTTCCCGCTGGTGTGTTCTCTGTGTTTTGTATTTTGGGTTTGCTTGCTTGTTTTTTAAGTTAATTAATTTATTTAATGTATATGAGTACACTACATCTGTCTTCAGACACAGCAGAAGTGGGCGTCCGATCACATACAGATGGCTGTGAGCCACCATGTGGTTGCTGGGACTTGAACTCAGGACCTCTGGAAGAGCAGTCAGAGTTCTTAACCACTGAGCCATCTCTCCAGCCTGCTTGTTTATTTTTGATCCAGGATTTCTTGTGGCCCTGGCCTCTGTCTCAGGAGCTAGAACTAAAGATGTGTGCTAACCCACTCAGATATTTTTTATTATGAAACAGAATATTAGTAAGCCCCAACCTTCTAAGTAGCTGAGATGACAAACCCGGGCCACCAAACCTGGCTCATTTTCTTATTTAATTTATTTGAGTCAGGTGTTCATGGAGGAGGGACACAGTCACTGAACCGTTAGAGCAATACTCAAGGCACACTTCTGTAAGCTGAGAACTCCGCTGTCTGAGAAAACCAACTAAGTCCTGGAGTGAGGGTCTCTATCCTTAAGGAACTGGGGATCTGGCTCAGGGGTGATAAAGGACCGACTATTCAAGCATGAAGACCTGAGCCTGACTTCTCAGAACTCACGTAAAGGTCAGAGGCAGCAGCGTGCGTCTATAATTCCAGAGTTACTGCTGAGTTGAGAGAGGGAGAGATCAGAATTCCTGGAAACTCCTAGGCCTCTTAGATCAGCATACACAGATGTGAACCACAAGACCCTGTCTCAGACAAGGTGGTCAGTGAGGAGTGACACCCAGATTGTCCTCTGACCTCCACATGCATGTCATGCAAACACACACACACACACACACACACACACACACACTCAGACGAATAAAAGTATAAAAGTGTAACCTTTATTTTTTTCTTTTTTTATTGATAACGGAAGTAAAAACATTTTTATTTATTATGATAAAATTAAAGATTTACATGGAAAATATTTCTGATAAAATAGAAGAAATATATAGAAAAACACATTAAATTGACAATTTTCATGGAAAATCGAAGAGTAAAGTGGTAGACATAAAAATATTGCTAAACTAATTGAAAAAGGAAGTAGAAACATTTTATGATAGAATTAAAGATTTACGTGGAAAATATTTCTGATAACAATTGTACAAAAATGTAGAAAAACATGTTAAAATTGAAGATTATGATGGAAAATTTTATATATATATGTATATATATATTGGTAGGCATAAAAGTATTACTAAGTTGATTGAAAGTGGAATTATAAACATTTTCTGATAAAGTTGAAGATGTATGTGGAAAATATTTCTGATAAAATTTAAGAAATATATAGAAAAACATGTTAAAATTGAAGATTATCATGGAAAATTACAGTTAAAATGGTAGGCATAAAATAATTTTAAGTTGATTGAAAGTGGAATTGTAAACATTTTCAGGTAAAGTTGAAGATTTACATGGAAAATATTTCTGATAAAATTCAAGAAACATATAGAAAAACACATTAAAATTGACTATTTCGTGGAAAATTATACAGATAAAATGGTAGACATAAAAAACTTTCTAAATTAATTGAAGGTGGAATTAAAAGCATTTTGTAACCTTTATTTATTTATTTATTTATTTATTTATTTATTTATTTTTGATTTGGTTTTTTCGAGACAGGGTTTCTCTGTGTAGCCCTGGCTGTCCTGGAACTCACTCTGTAGACCAAGCTGGCCTTGAACTCAGAAATCCGCCTGCCTCTGCCTCCCAGAGTGCTGGGATTACAGGCGTGCGCCACCACTGCCTGATTGTAACCTTTATTTTACTTTTTTTTTTTTTAAAGATTTATTTATTATATTATACGCAAGTAAGTACACTGTAGCTGTCTTCAGACACACCAGAAGAGGGCGTCAGATCTCCTTACAGATGGTTGTGAGCCACCATATGGGTGCTGGGATTTGAACTCATGACCTTCAGAAGAGCAGTCGGTGCTCTTACCCGTTGAGCCATCTCTCCAGCCCCTGTAACCTTTATTTTTAAAATGTATGTGCTTTGCCTGCAATTATGTCTACGCACCATGTGCATGCAGTGCCTGCAGACACCAGGAGGTGGCGATAGATCCCTGGAACGAGGGCAGGGAATTGAATCTGGGTCCTCTGGAGGAGCAGCAGGTGCTCTTCACCACCTCCAGCCCCATAGATTTGCCTCGAGGCCCGACGGCTTGAGTTCAGTCCCCTGCAAGTTGACTGCACATACCCTGTGGCATGTGGCGCATGCACACAAATAAATTAAAAATACAATAAAATGTTTCTTAAAGAGAGAAGTTATGCAGTCAGGTCCGCGTGGAAGGAAATATCGACTTGCAGGGGTGAGTCTGGACACCAGGTGGGCAAGCTTCTGTTTACACGAGGACAGTGTGGCTGGTAAGCAGGCAGGCAATGCCCTGGAAGGGTCTGTCTTTTCCTCCTCAAGGAGCACTGGCTTCCTAGGAAGAACTCCTGGAAATGAGAGAAGATAGAAGACTCAGAGCTGCCTACAGTTTCTACAGGCACGTACCCAAGAGCAGTTTCACCTTATCGTGAAATCCTCTGTGGGCTAAAGAGATGACTGAAGATAACAGCACATACTGCTTCCAGAGGACCTGAATGCAGTTCCCGGTACCCATGTCTGTGGCTCACAACTGTCTGCAACTTTAGCTTCAGGGCATCCAATACCCTCTTCTGTTCTTCCAGGGCACACACTCATGTGCCCATAACACAGACACACATATACACATAAATAAAATAAGGCCTTTCTTTTTTTTTTTTTTTTTTTTTTTTTTGGTTTTTTCGAGACAGGGTTTCTCTGTGTAGTCCTGGCTGTCTTGGAACTCACTCTGTAGACCAGGCTGGCCTCAAACTCAGAAATCCGCCTGCCTCTGCCTCCCAAGTGCTGGGATTACAGGCGTGAGCCACCACGCCCGGCCCTAGTCCTTTCTTTTTGAGACAAGATCTCACTGTGTAGCTCTGACTAGAGTGGGACTCCATATGTGGGTCAGGCTGGCCTTGAACTCACATAGAGATCCACCTACCTCTGCTCCTGAGTGCTGGGATGACAGGTGTGAGCCACAGCACTAGTCTTGCTTTGTTTGAGACAGAGTCTTTGACGGGGTATTCACTATGGAGCCTAGGTTGGCCTTCCTGCTTCAGCCTCCACAGTATTGGGAACACAGGTCTGTGCATTACTCTGGGCTTCTCAATTGATCTTGTACCTTGAAAAGGAATGCTTTATGCAGAAGGCCACAATAACCTCCTGCTGTTGGCCCTGGAGTTAGAACAGACAAGCCCAGGCAGACGGATGTACAGTCAAGAGAAAATACACTCAGCTAAACCACTCTTGCCAGGAGCCATCAAGGAGAAGCTAAAAACAAGGTGATCTGCCCGAGGTGGTTTCTCCATGGATTAAAATCTACGATGGATTTGCTCCTTTAGGCAAGGCCGAGGAGGGTGTCATTTTAGCAAAGATTCCTGCTATTAAAATGCTTTTCCTGTTATTATTAAACATACACAACAATCACTATATGTTAGCCCACCTTTTTGAGCAGATTCCTGCAGAACTACGAAGGTGTACTGTCTTGTAGTGATGCTTTATAAATAGATGGCTACTTAATTCTTAATGACAATCCTATAAGAATTCCTAAAATAACGCCAGGCCAGGTGGTGCATGCCTGTAATCCCAGCACTTGGGAGGCAGAGGCAGGCGGATTTCTGAGTTCGAGGCCAGCCTGGTCTACAGAGTGAGTTCCAGGACAGCCAGGACTACACAGAGAAACCCTGTCTCGAAAGCTCCCCCCCCAAAAAAAAAAGAATTCCTAAAATTATATTAGTAATTATTAAGCTCATTTATAATAGGACTGCTATGAAGTTCTCTCTGATAATCAAAGCTGAATTGAGAGCTCTGCCAGTCTTCAAGTGTCATGAGCTGATTGCTTCTGAGATAGGAAGCAGGCTTCTATCTTATAGCACATTCTAAGAGGTTGAATAACAATTAACTGAGGGTCATCAAACAATTTATTATAGGTGCAAGGACAGAAGATAAAGTATTGACTGGGTTTATCTATTCAAAACTTCACTAATAACTCAAAAGTTATATTTTTTAACCTCTCATGAACCTGTAGAGCTGGTGACAGATGATGAATGTTTAGCCAGCTACTCCTACTAATCCAGCTACTCCTAATGGATATGCATGTAAACAGTCTCTTTTGTAAACTTACTCTATTTATGATTTGAATTTATGAATAAACTCGGGATGGACATTTTACCACGTGACCATGTATTCTGAAAGACATATAAGTGCTGAGGACAGAGAGTGGAGATGAGTTCTTTCCCCTTTTTCTTAGAGAACTTTCCTAAGAAACTTTTTAGAACTTAGAAATAAAGATTAAAATAGCTTTCCGGTATGTCTCTTTCTTCCTGCGACTTCATTAGCACACTGGGAGTTAGAGCAACGCAGTTCCTGCTGAGATAGAATAAAGCCAACATTACTTAATCCCCCACTCCTCCCCATTAGACTACAGGTGCTTTTAACCCTCAGGAAGAGCAAGAACGTTTTTAGGATTTTTTTTTTTAGAAGTTATCAGCAAGCATTCAGTATACTAGAGTGCTAGAACGTCCGATCTTTAAAGCTACATCTGAGTCTGACTCTGTGATTCCCTTTGACCCGTTCCAGGCTGGGAGGCCCCCCCAGCACACTCCCAGTGTAGAAACGTGTCTCAAAAGAAAACCAGGAAACAAATATGGGGCGTATGCTAAAGTCATTAACCCTAAAAGGGTGGACAGTGGACACTAACATTAGACGCTGCCAATTTTATAGGAATGGCACACTTACAAAGATAGTCACACATAGATTCCGACAGCTTAATTGGCAGGTGGCAAACGGATGATCTACAATTAATGAAGTCAATATGCAAGAGTTTTCTCCCTTGGGGCTGGAGAGACGGCTCAGCAGTTGAGAGCACTGACTGCTCTTCCAGAGGTCCCGAGTTCAATTCCCAGTAACCACATGGTGGCTCACAGCCATGTATGATGGGATCGGATGCCCTCTTCTGGGGTGTCTCATACAGTGTACTCATATAAATAAAACAGATAAATCTTAAATAAAGAAATAAATCTTAAATCAATAGATAGCTGAGCATGCTGTGTGCGCTTGTAACCTTAGCATTGGAGGTGAGGTGGACCAGGGACAGGTGTCCATTGGCTAGCCAGAGTAGATGAATAGGTGAGCTTGCAGCTCAGTAGGAGACTCTGTCAGAAGGCAATATGGCAGACAGCAATGGGCGTTCCCCGGCATCCCACCCTGGGAGACCCCACACGGTGCACAGAGAGACCCAAGTACATGTCCTCATGCATCCAAATCCAAATCCCTTTTCTTCCTTTATTTTTAAATGTTTTCAAATGCATTCATGCACTGTATTGCATGTGTGTGTGTGTGTGTGTGTGTGTGTGTGTGTGTAAGAGCATGCAGCACCTCTGTGCACGTGTGGAAGACAGAGGACAACTCTTCCACCCCGAGTCCTGGGGACTGGGCTTGGTCTTCAGGGCTCAGCAGCAGACATCTTAACCTGCTGATCTTCCCCAGAATCCCACTGTGTAACCCAGGCTGGCTTTGTACTTGGGATCCTCCTGTCTCAGCTTTCCAAGGGCCGAGATTACAACTGTGAGCAGCCAGGTTCCCCACTAAAATCCCTTTCTTCTTACCCTCACCTCTCGCCATGTAAAGAGGATCACAGGCTCTGAGACAGAGTATCCTTTTCTACTGCCAAAGGTATTTGCTTAGTTGAATGGCTTGCTCCACTACTAAGCGTACTCCGAGCTGAGTTTCGTCACTATGCTCTAAGCGTGTACTAAACTAATTGTATTGTATTTTATCATAAGTTAGGACATGAAGGGATGACTTTTGCAATTTTACTTTTTTAAACTATTTTTTTAAAGACAGGTGTCTTGTAGTCCAGCAAGCATCAAACTCACTGTGTAGCTGAGGCTGGCCTTGAACTCCTCACGTTCTACCTCCCACACATTCAGATCAGAGCTGTGTGCTACTATGCCCAGTCTTCCAAACAGCTGAGTCACGTCCCTGACATAACCCTGACCTGAGTGTAGGGGGCCGCAATCTTGCCGTTTTGTGTATGTGTCCGTGTGTGTGTTTATATGGAGAGGCTAGAGGATGATTTCAGTGTCTTCCTTAGTCACACTACCTTTTAAAGACTTAGTTTTATTGTTTAAATTATGTGTTTGGGCACGCGTGTCCTGGGAGGGCAGGGGACACTGGATTCCCTGAAGCTGGAGCTGCAGGTGGTCGTGAGCCGCCGACATAGGGACTGGGAGCCGAAGCCAGGTCGCCTGCTCTTAAGCACTGTGCCATCTCCCCAACTTAAGCCTTTTCAAAGACAAGAGCTGTCACTAAACCCACTGGTTAGACTGACCAAGTCACTTCTTAGGTTCTCCTCCTCAGCCTCTGGAGTCCTCACGTGACCCCACTCTGGAGTTTGACTACGGTATGCCTCTGGCTGGTTCCTGCAGGGCAGAGGAGAGAGTCCTTGGCTCGTTCCACAGGAGGGTACTCTTTCCAGTGGAGATGGGTGTCTACTGCAATGCTTGGGAGAAACAATGGTTTACATGGAAATGTGAGTCTCCACCCTGTAAATTAATGAAAGCATCTGGGCAGGTGCTGCTGGTAAAATCAAATCAAATCAAATCAAATCAAATCAAAACAAAACAAAACAAAGAAGCTGCTGTCTTAGTCAGGGTTTCTATTCCTGCACAAACACCATGACCAAGAAGCAAGTTGGGGAGGAAAGGGTTTATTGAGCTTACACTTCCACATAGCTGTTCATCACCAAAGGAAGTCAGGACTGGAACTCAAGCAGGTCAGGAAGCAGGAGCATGATGCAGAGGGATGTTCCTTACTGGCTTGCTTCCCCTGGCTTGCTCAGCCTGCTCTCTTATAGAACCCAAGAATACCAGCCCAGAGATGGCACCACCCACAAGGGGCCCTCCCCCAGTTGATCACTAATTGAGAAAATGCCCCACAGCTGGATCTCGTGGAGGCACTTCCCCAACTGAAGCTCCTTTGTGATAACTCCAGCCTGTGTCAAGTTGACACACAAAACCAGCCAGTACAGCTGCCTTTTGTTGTTGTTTAGTTGTTTTTAATGAAGGTATAAGCTTCAACAGACCCCTTGTCAGAAAAAAACCAGCCACCTGGCCCAATGAATAACTCCTGGAAAGCAGGTTAGGAAACTGTGTATCCTCAATCTGTCCTGTACTCTATGAGATGAAGGAAAGATGGAAAACTTACAAGATAGGCTAAGCCTGGAAGACGTGGAGCAGCATTGAGACCTAAAGATTCATTCGTTAGACTGGAATTTTGAGATGTGGCCACGGCTGTCGTCAAACGTGGTATGTGACTGAGGATGAGCTTGAAACTCCTGATCCTTCTGCCTTTCCTCCCAAGCCTGGGACTCTTGTCATGCACCACCACACCTATTTCCCAGCACGAGGGAGGGACCCTGGAGCTTTGTGCAGGGGGCAGGGGAAGCACTCCAACTGAGCACCCCCACACCCCCCGCAAAGCCCCTCGGCTAGAATTTGAAGTTGCTCGAAGAGTTCGTTGTATCAGAAAAACTATGTTGAACTTATGAGGACATGAGAGTCTCATCGACACCTTTTGCATAAAACTAGACTTATTTGCATTTGGGAAGTGAACATGTACTGGGGTTCTCAGTCCAATACCTGTAACTCCAAAGGCAATGAAACAATGCCTAGCTAGGAGAGGTGGCTCAGCAGGCAAAAGGGACTTGCCATCCAGCCTGGTTATCTGACTTCAATCCCTACCTAGAACCTCTGTAGAGAAAGGAGAAACTAACTTCTGCAAAGTCATCCTTTCCCAAGTGCTGTGGTACATGCATGTCTACACACACACACACACACACACACACACACTAAATAAATGTAAAAGCAAGAAGATTTGACAGGACCTAGTCACACAACCACTATACTCTGTCCTCAGCAGAAATAAAGAGATATGTGGTGTTCTTTGTTGTTGTTGGGGTACTAGGGTTCTAACACGGGGCCTCATACATACCAAGCTATGTCTTCTACGTCTAAGCTATGTCTGCAGCCTGAAACGTGACCTTGACAATTAGTTTACCCTCTGCGAGTCAAGAGATCCCCAGCACTCATTCTGAGTGGGACAGTTTTTAGACAGGGACCAACAGTTCGTGTTCTCACATGGGCAGGGCACCCAGGATCTTGCTCTGCAGCCTGGGCTAGCTTGGAATTTACTATTTACAGGCTGGTCTTAAACTTGAAACAAGCCTCACACGGCCTCCAAGGGCTAAGATTAAGGCATGAGGCACCACATCCAGCTTGGTCTGGTGGATGCAGTGCTGAGGGTGCAGCCTGAGGCCTCACACACGCTAGGCCAGCACTCTGCTGGGTCCAGCCTGACTGAAGCCTGTGTCTTATAGGAACACACTGGCTATTGTAATGGGGTTTTTCATAAGGCGAAGTGTTAGGAACCAGGTGGTCTCCCACACAGCCTGCCTTCGGTGACAGTGCCATCCATGCCATCGCCAGCAGCCAAATGGAACACATGTCCTCCTTTAAAGGTCCCTGCCATCACTGCCTGCTCTGTTTCTCACTCTGATTTTGTTTCCCTCTTTTTCCTCCACCCTGGATCAGAGGCAACCTTTGTATACCACCACCCTGGCCCACAAAATCTCTTGAGCAAGATCTGTTGTGTGATGTGAGCTCTGCAACATTCCCTGGCCTCAATCCACTAAGGCATTCTTCCTTCCACAGCAAAACCCCGACACAGAGTATGATTAGCAGCTGAGTACGGAGGGCCACTGGCTCGGGGTCTGTGAGGCACTCTACGCCCTAGACATCCTGGGATGTAGCCAGCAATTAGAGCTTAAGACTCATGGCAAGCGGCTGAGAGGCGTGAGGGCTGGGGTGTGGCCCACTGGGTAGGGTGCTTGGCTAGCATGCATGGCTTCCACCCATTGCACAAAACCAGATATGGTGGTGCATGCCTCTGATCCCAGCATTCGGGAGCTGGAGGCAGGAGGATCATGAGGGCAAAGTCATCCTTGGCTACACAGTTTGAAATCAGGTTGGAACACATGAGACACTGTTTCAAAAGAGGGTGCTGTTTCTTCCATCAAGAGTATGTAAGTAGACTCGAGCCAGAAGCATGGCCCCGAGACTCCAGGGAGCATGAGACTGCTGAAGCTGTCGCCATGGTGGAGTCTCTGAAGGAGGCAATGGGAGGACATGTTGCATGATTCCCATGTGTGGGGGTCACTCGAAGCCGTTGATTCTATCCTTCCATCATGTCCCAGGGATTGAACCCAGGCCGAGCTGTCCCATCAGCCCTGCACACGTATGGCTTTAGTTAAGTGTCCAACACGTTGAAAGAGGGTGTCATCAATGTATTATGCTTGTCAAGAATCTGTCTGTAACAAGACTCAAGTTGAGGTGTTCACGGTGGTTTGGAAAAGGCATGCTGTGTTCCCTCCCCTGGAGATGAAGGCAAACTGCTGTGAGAGGCCATGGAGAAAGACTCTGCACTGAACGCTCCATCCAAATCTTCAACAGAAGTTTCATGGTAATTCTTTCCTTCCTTCTTTCTTTCTTTCTTTCTTTTTTTTTTTTGTTTTGTTTTGTTTTGTTTTGTTTTGATTTTTCGAGACAGCGTTTCTCTTTGTAGCCCTGGCTGTCCTGGAACTCACTCTGTAGACCAGGCTGGCCTCGAACTCAGAAATCCGCCTGCCTCTGCCTCCCAAGTGCTGGGATTAAAGGCATGCGCCACCACGCCCGGCTCTTTCTTTCTTTCTTTCTTTCTTTCTTTCTTTCTTTCTTTCTGGTGTGGGCTTTCATTTCACAAGAGTGTATACCTATAAATAGATTTGCTGGATCATATGGTAAGATATGGTAAGTATACATTATGAAGAGGGCTTTTTGTGTTACAGCCCTGGCGGTCTTGGAACTTGCTGTGTAGACCAGGGTGGCCTCAAACTCAGGGATCTGCCTGCCTCCTGCCACCATTGCTGGGCGGCTGTATCCCTTCTCTATGCTGAGAGCCGGCCTTTCTCACCTTAAGTTGTTTCTTTCAGGCAAGCAAGGAGAAGATAACGAATAAACTCAATATTTTGTAATCAGTGTGAATCACAAACCCTCTCTTGCTGTTCTATTCAAACAACAAACTGGCCATTATCCACTGACTCTCACCCCAAGGTGGCAGTATGATGCTTGTTTTGATAGTCGCTGTTTCCCTACTTCTGATCATGTGGACTGAGAGATGCCCTCGGAATCACCACAATGAAGCCGGTAAGGTGGTGTACACCTTTAATATCAGCACTGGCTAAGGTTGAGAGTGGAGGATCATAAGTCTAAACTAGCCTGGGCTACCAGGCTAGTTTAAAGACTCGGCTTAAATAAATAAATAAATAAATAAATAAATAGGTGGCCCGACTCTCTGAAATTATCTTTCTACCCAGCACTCGCCTAAAAACGTTGGATCGACAGTCACCTACAGCCACTTAAGAAGGGACTCAACTAAACCTATGTTGACAGCTGAATTTTTGTCTTCTGAAAAAAAAAATCAGACAGTTCTCTAGGGACTTTTTAAGATGGGAAGAGACAAACGAAGGCAGAACAGAGCCAGGCGTAGAGGCTGCGCCTAGTAACCCCAGAACATCGGGGTTACTGGGCCAGGAAGATAGGAGTTCGAGACCACCCTTGCCTACAGTGAGATGTTGTCTCAAAATGTTTAAAAATGAAAAAGAACGCAAAACCCGCTTCCTGACGGCCCAGGCGCGCTGGCTTCTCCGCCTCCTCCTCCAGCAGAGCTCTCCACACCACTAAAACCGCTCCAGCCACGAAAGGACCAACTCCAATTTGTTCTTTGACAAAAGGGGATGTGGCGGCGGAAGAGAAGACTGCGTTAAGGTGTCACTTCCGGGGCAGCGTCAGGCGGGACGCGATTGCTCCAGCCCAGCGGCCGCCAGTGCCAAGCACATCGCGTCGTGGCAGCCAAACTCACACCCGCCTGGGGCACAGACTTTATTGTATGTCTGGCACAGCGAGGGCGGGGCATCCCTCCTGGGGGAGGGGCATCCTTCCTGGGGGCGGGGCCTCTACCTCGGGGGCGGGACCTTGTACTCCGCAGCTAGCTTACCTACTCTTGGGGTGGAGCCGCTTTCCAGACTGCGAGACGCAGGTTCTCAGCCCAAGAGTGGGGCTGCTACTACTGACCCAGAGGCAGGGCAGAGAACTCAACAGCCCGGGTTGAGTACCAGAATCCTGCTCTGGAGCGGGTCCACGACCCAGCGGGGACCCCACACCGCCAAGGGCGGTCTGGAGGTGTGGCCCGGGTGCGGTCTGGAGGTGTGGCCCGGGTCGGGGGTGTGGTGTGCTCAGCGGGATAGACCTGAAGAACAGGGTTTCACGTAGGGACTTGCCCCACCGGATATTCAGAAAAGCCTCGCCGTCTAGCTATTTACTAAAGCAGCCAACCTACGCAGACTGGTCAGGAGTCACCTGAGAATCGCAGTGCTAAATGCACAAGAGCGCAGAAACTGAGAACAGACCGGCAGGCTGAACAGGACTGGGCTCTACTGTAATCCTAGTACCCAGGGTGCGGCTCTTTTGTTGAGGCCCTGTGTGCCACGTATGAAGTCCTGGATTCTAACCACAGCACAGCAAGGGAGAACAAACAAACAAAACCAAACAATGATACAACAACACGACTTTAAAAGCTCTGGACTTACTGTGATGAAGGAAGGGTGTCACTAAGAAATCTATTCCTTGCTTGCTGTGTCTTTTTCCTTTTCTTCTTCCTCTCCTCTTCCTCCTGTTCTTACCCTCCACCCCCAACCCCGCTCCGTTTTTAAAGTTGGTAATGTGGATCAAACCTAGAGTCACCTTGGACCTGAGGACCTGAGATCGAGCCTTAGAACCTATGTAAAACCGAAAGCCCGGTGCACATTAGTAACCGCAGCGCTGGGGTAGAGAGGAAAGAGGAATTCCAGGGATTTACTGGCCAGCCACCCTAGCCTACTCTCTGAGTTCCAGGGCGGTGAGAATTGTAAACATGCCTCAAACCCTTGCAGTTTTTTTTTTTTAAACATTCCTCTGGCTGGGCTCTCCTGGATGCACAGTGAGAGTCTGAAAGTGTGGTCCAGGCACCCAGCTTTTTGGTTTTCTTGAGCGTAGGCACTGGGTGCATTTGGAGTCCAGAGCGTTGAGGGTGTGGCTTGGGCAGAATCCCTTTCAAGTTAATTTTTGAGACAGAGTTTCTTTCTTAAATTTCTATTACAAATTCATTTAACGTATGTGGTGTGTGTGTGTGTGTGTGTGTGTGTGTGTTTGTGTGTGTGTGTGTGTGTGGTTTGTGTGTGTGTGTGGTGTGTGTGTGTGTGGTGTGTGTGTTTGTGTGTGTGTGTGTGTATGTGTATACATCTTGCAGGAATCAGTTTTACCATGTAGGCCCCGGGAACTGAACTCAGATCCAACCGCTTGGCAGCAGAGACAAGGCTTGCTGCCCACCCTTGTGGGTGCTTTGTTTTTTTGAAACTAATTTTTAAAAAGTTTTTTTTTTCCCCACTAATTTGAGCATGTGTACAGCCTAAAGAATAAAATTCATAGCCGGGCGGTGGTGGCGCATGCCTTTAATCCCAGCACTTGGGAGGCAGAGGCAGGTGGATTTCTGAGTTCAAGGCCAGCCTGGTCTACAGAGTGAGTTCCAGGACAGCCAGGGCTACACAGAGAAACCCTGTCTCGGAAAAAAAAAAAAAAAGAAAGAAAGAAAGAATAAGATTCATGATCATCACGAGGAAGGGGATCCGAATCTGGGAGATACATACCTGTAAGCTGATTCAGGAATTCAAGGCCATTCTCCACTACATAGCAGTTTGAGACCAAACTGGACTTCACGAGACCCTGTGTCAGGGAGAGAGAGAGAGAGAGAGAGAGAGAGAGAGAGAGAACAGCTAGGATGTAGTGGAGTGATACTTACCAGTGTACGTAAGGGAGTGACCCTAGACTCCCTCCCCAAACACCAGAGAGAGCTTGTAAAAGTTACTTATAGAAGCTTGACTTGAAAATAAATGCTCTTGTGGAAAAAGTCCACATTTTCTTCAGCAGAAAAAAAGGAAAAATTAAATTATGCTACCCTTGCTGAATGAACTGGTTTTGAAAGCAATAGCATGCAGGTTGTACAGAGACGTTAGTTCAAAATCCTATCAGTTGAGCTGAGGGTGTGGTCCAGGCTCAGAGCAGACTAACATCATATATTAGCCCCGCCACTTCCTCCCCTCGTCGTCATCCCCCCTCCTCTTCTCCCCCCTTTTAACTCACTCCCCCTCTTCCTCCAATCATTTTCCTTTCTGCTGTATAGATCTACCCTTTGACCCCTGCACCCCGGGGAAGTGCCCTGGATTAGCACGCACTCCCGGTCACTGCAGTCCCTGCCTGAGGTTCGAACAGTGAGGGATGCCCTCCTAGGACCCCTCAGTGAGATAGAAAAATGAATGTATTTTTCCAGCTGGAAAGATGCCTCAGTGGTTAAGAGCTCTTCCCGCTCTTGAAGACAACCCAGGTTTGATTCCAAACACCCACCGAGTAGCTCGGAACCATCCGTAACTCAGTTCCGGGAGACGACTTAAGTGGCAGTAGGCATGCGGGTGGTGCACAGTCATATCTGCAGGGAAAACGTAACACATAAAATTACAAAAAGAGGTCACACTGTGCCCAGCTCAGGGACAGCTCCTGGAGGTTTGGTTCTTTTCCTGAACGCCTCCAGGTGAGCACCTGTAACAAACTACGGCGCTGCAGTCGGGAAAGGAGGGACTCCAGCAGGTCGGCTCACCTCGGGCCCCTGGGAAACCAGCGAGGGTCTTCACGAGCGGGTACTGGCCTGGGAGCGGGGAAAGAGGAAGGACAGTCCGAGAAGTGCAAGCGGCGGGGCAGCAAGCTAGCCCCGGGAACCCCTAGCCCCGGGAACCCCTAGCCCAGGGAGCCATGGAGGCCGAGCTAACCACGGGAACCATGGAGACAGGCCAGACTGCCATTGCCAGTGCACAGCCGCTTTAGCGTGGTTTGCTTTTTTAAATAACTACACGCTACACAGGTCCAGAATTTCTGAGAGTCCAGTCGTAGAGGCGATGTGGGCTGAGGAGTAGGAGCAGGGCTTAAGAACTGAGCACAGCCTGTAGTGTGGTGGCGCACGCCTGTAATCCCAGCACTTGGGAGGCAGAGGCAGGCGGATTTCTGAGTTCAAGGCCAGCCTGGTCTACAGAGTGAGTTCCAGGACAACCAGGACTACACAGAGAAACCCTGTCTCGAAAAACAAAAACAAAAACAAGACCTGAGCACAGCCAACACTCCCAGGAGCCTGTTTAGGGAGGACCAAGGCTGGGCTTTGACCTTACTAGTGTAGCTGAATCCTGGGGACACCTCTTAATCCCACCGATCCCAAACCCTTAATGACCTGACTTTGGGCAGAGTGGAGGAAAGGGGGTGAGGTAGCCCAAGGCATTTTACAAAAACCTAAAACCATTTTTTAAAAAAACTGCCTGGATTCAGTGCATTGCCATGAAACTGACTGCCTGAGTTCAATCCCTCTGTGTGGTGGAGGAAGAGAACTGTGATGGTTTGTATATCATTGGCCCAGGAAGTGACCTCATTAGGAGGTGTGGCCTTGTTGGAGTAGGTGTGCCGCTGTGGGTGTGGTCTTAAGACCATCCCCCTGGCTGCCTGGAAGTCAGTCTTCTACTAGCAGCCTTCAGATGAAGATGTAGGACTCTCAGCTCCTACTGCACCATATCTGCCTGGATGCTGCCATGTTTCTGCTTTGATGACAATGGACTGACCCTCTGAGCCTGTAAGCCAACCCCAATTAAATGTTGTCTTTTATAAAACTTGCATTGGTCATGGTGTCTGTTCACAGCAGTAAAACCCTAACTAAGACAAGAACCAATTCCTAAAAGTTTCCCTCTGAGCTCCACACATGCCCCCTTTATAAGTAAATCCATTTAATTTTTAAAAATTCTGATTGGGCTGTAGAGATGGCTCAGGGTTAAAGGGTCTTGGTCAGGATGTGAGTTCAGTTCCCAGAACCCACGCAGAATAGCTTAAAACTGTAACCCTGGCAGCTCTGGAGGGAACTTCCAGCCTCATGCACACAGCTGCATACAGACAGATCCCTAATTTAAAAATAAAATACCCTTTAACATTCTGAAGTCGTGCTCTCCAACCTCTTGCCTCCGCACGGCACCAGCCCCCTCTTGACAGGATGCCGGCCCAGAGAGAGAGCTGTTAGCACAATCGAAAGTCAAGATACTTATATTTTCCAGGATGACCCCTAGACAAGGCCCCTCTAACGCTGGGGGACTTCTTTGTTAGAAACATCTGAACTCTTGAGGGAGTGAACAGCAGCTTCGCTGTAAGGGAGAGGGGTCAGGAGAAATTTGACTGGAGCCAGAGGTCTTGGGTGGAGCCCCAGAGGGCCTCATTCCTGGAGTCCTGATCTGTTTTGTGGGTTTGTGATTTTGTACATTTTTTGAGACAGGGTCTTACTAGTAACCCTGTATGACCTGGAACTTGCAAAAAGATCTGCTTGCCTCTGTCTCCCCCAGTGCTGGTACACAAGGTGTCTGCTACTCCAATTAAAAATTTTTAATTTTGCCGGGTGGTGGTGGCGCACGCCTGTAATCCCAGCACTCTGGGAGGCAGAGGCAGGCGGATTTCTGAGTTTGAGGCCAGCCTGGTCTACAGAGTGAGTGCCAGGACAGCCAGGGCTACACAGAGAAACCCTGTCTCGAAAAAAACCAAAAAAAAATTTTTTTTTAAATTTTATTATTTTATGTTCTGTTTGCATGTATGTATGCATACCGTGTGTGTGCCTGGTCCTGTGGAGATCAGAAAGGGGCGTCAGATCCTCTGGGACTGGAATTAGAGATAGTTGTGAGCCACCCTGTAGGTACTGGGAATCAAACTCAGTTCCTCTACAAGACCCACAAGTGCTCTTGAGGGCTGAGCCAGCCCTCCCGTCCCCTGGATATCGTCTTTTAGGTCTCAGTGGAGGACACTGTCAGCCTGCCCAGACGCTTCGCTGGCTCAGATCAGGACAGCTCAGAAGAGCCAGAACTCAGAATCTGCGGTCCTGGCAGCTGCTCCCAGGGCAAGCCTTTTGGCTTGATTTCCAGAACCGGGTCAGGGAATCCTCCATATTCGCATGATTACAAGGAAGCCGTACATTCCATCTGCACTCAGTGGCTGGGCTTAGGCAAAGTCATAGCATGTGGCGAGAGTCATGCTTGCTATACAGGTGCATGCAATAACATGGGTGAAGTACACACCCATACTACATAACAAGTCAGGTGTGAAAATGCATGTTAGCTATGATTATTTTGAGGTGGGCTCTCCTTGTTGCCCAGGCTATCT
Organism: Apodemus agrarius; assembly: GCA_964023405.1. Lineage (NCBI taxonomy): Eukaryota > Metazoa > Chordata > Mammalia > Rodentia > Muridae > Apodemus > Apodemus agrarius. Next base: position 20,796,256 of record OZ030012.1, on the reverse strand, counting down.
TCAAATGGACTGCCTGCCTGAACTTCCTGAGTAGTGGTGACCACGGGTGGCTGCCACCGGGCCCCAATTATACTTTTTTTTTTTTGTGGGTTTTTGTTTTGATTTGGCTTGGTTTGGTTTTGGTTTGGGGGGACAGAGTTTCTCTGTGTAGTCCTGGTTGTCCTGGAGCCTGCCTTGTAGACTAGGCTGGCCTTGAACTCAGAGATCCAACTGCTTCTGCTTTCCAAGTGCTGGGATTAAAGGCCTGTGCCACCACTGCCTAGCTTGTTTGTGTTGAGTTTTAAAACTAGGGTAAGGGCTGTTGGGAAGACTCATCAGGAAAGGTGCTTGCCTCTCAGTCTGATGGCCCGAGTTTGAGCCCCAGGACCCATACAGGAGGGGGAGAGAAGTGATCCCCTCAAGTTCTCCTCTGACCTCCACAGACACGCGGTGGCACGCATTCACGTCTGCACACACACATACACATACACAAATAAATAACTAAGCTTTTCCATGTATTTCTGGGACCCGTTTACAGTTCACAGGCTGGTTAGGTCACATATTACAGTAGAAGCTCCATCAAATACAGGCTCAGCTATCACACACAAGGAACAAAGCCCTGCAGGGGCACCAGCCCTAGCAAGATCAGGCCTGCCTGCAGAAGGCGGACATACCGACATACCGACATACCGAGAGGCAGAGAGGGAAGGCCAGGACAGCTGGCTTAAGGTATTGCAAGCAATTAGTAAGGGAGAAGGCCACGGAGGCAGGTGTCAAAGCCTCCCCTCCCACAGGAGAAGGCCACAGAGGCAGGTGTCAAAGCCTCCCCTCCCACAGGAGAAGGCCATGGAGGGATGTGTCAACGCCTCCCCTCCCACAGCACTATGCCGGCTTCTCTTGTCCCAGGGCCTTTGAGATGGCTGTAAGAGGGTACAGGGACTTCGCAGGCCAACTCAGCTGGGCCTTTGGTGGTCATCAGCGTGACTCTTTCTCTAGCAGGCTGGATGTCATCTCCTCTTCATTGCCCAAGAGATGATCTCCGATGGTCTTTTGTGCTATGTCTGCAGGTAGCTTTAGCGGCTCGGGATCAAGGACCAAGCACGGCAGTGGTACTGGAGATGACTGTGACCTGCCCTCTGTGGTCCATAATTGGCAAGGTCAGTGCCTGGAGAGGCTTCCTTGGTGATTAGCTCAAGGAGGTTGGGACTTGGGCTGCACAGAACTGTGTAGCTGTTCAGGTAATGGTTTTTGGGTTTGTTTAATAAATTAGGCAAAAATGGTTCCAGGGGGCTGGAGAGATGGCTCAGCAGTTAAGAGCGTTTCTGCTCTTCCAGAAAACCTGAGTTCATTTCCCAGCACCCACATCAGGTGGCTCACAACTGCCAGTAACTCCAGCTCCAGCGACTCTGATGCCTCTTGCCTCTAAGGACATTGAACTGAGTGCATAGACTCCTTGCACGCATACACATAATTTTTTTTTTTGGTAGTTTTTCGAGACAGGGTTTCTCTGTATAGTCCTGGCTGTCCTGGAACTCACTCTGTAGACCAGGCTGGCCTCGAACTCAGAAATCCACATAATTTTTTTAAAATTCTAAAAAAATAAAATAAAATTGTCTTCTTTGAATATGGGTTAGTTGGCTTTTAAAAAAGAATGGTTTCAGTTTGGGGAATAATTTTCTCTGTCAGTTTTAAGGGAAGCTCTCAGAAGGGACAAAGACAGGACATTGAGGAAGAGAGAGAATGGAAAAGGGAAAAAGGAGAGGGAGAAAGGGGGCGGGGGGAGGAGTATTCATCCTGGCAAGGAAAGGACTGCCTCTGGACCAAGAGGGGCAGCTGTGGCCCATAGGAAAATGGCTGGTCATAAAGGCAAAGGGGGAGCCCATACCAGGGGGGAGGTGTTTAATTTTCACTGGGCATGTTAATCAGGGCAGCCGAAGGGGGCTTCAAATGAAGCCGTACCACCAGGTGGACAGGAAGAAATATCCCAGACTGTGGAGGATTTGGAAGTATACATTTTGGTGCCGACTACTACTTAGTGGGAAAATCCATATGGCCTGTTAGCAGAGTGAATGATCGTGAAGAGGACCGAAGACTGCTGGGGTTCAGTAAGGCGCTCCCCTCTCACTGCTGCTGTCCAGGCGGTGTCCCCTCTGTAGAGAAGTACAGTGCCATCCAGGCTCTTGACTCCGTCATAGACCTGGCTAATGCTTTCTTCACTGTACACCTGTCCTGATCAATGCAAGCGATTTGCTTTGACATGACCAGGGCAAAGACCATGCATTTCCATGTCTACCCCAAGGACATATTCACAGTCCTACCATATGCCATCACCTCATGGCAGAGCATTCAGAGAGCATAAAGGTGCCTGTCTCCATTCAAATAATGCATCACATCGATAATATCATGCTGCAGAGGGTGGAGGAAGATGCAGAGTCAGAAGCTTTAGTGTTAGTGATGGCAGGATTAAAATAATTTGGGTGGCCGGGTGGTGGTGGCACACACCTGTAATCCCAGCACTCTGGGAGGCAGAGGCAGGCGGATTTCTGAGTTCGAGGCCAGCCTGGTCTACAGAGTGAGTTCCAGGACAGCCAGGGCTACACAGAGAAACCCTGTCTCGAAAAAACCAAAAAAAAAAAAAAAAAAAAAAATTTGGGTGGGAAATTAACCCCGTGAAAATTCAAGGAATGGAAACTACTGTTTAATTTGGAGAAAGTATTTTGTAATCAAGGCAGACAGGAGATGTTACCTACATTCAGACAGAAGATATTAGTAGCTCCCATTCTATGGGATAAAAGGCCAATCCATCGATCTAATTGGTTTTTGGCACCGCCATCCCTCATCTAGGACAGTTTGAACCTCCTATAAAAAGTAGCTAGAAACAAATTTCATTTTGCATGGGACCTAAGCAGGAACAAGCATTTGAACATGCAAAACAGACAGTATGTGGCCTTAGAGCTCTGGCTGGCCACAACAGGCCCTACGGAACTACAAATGACAGCTGTTGGGATGTACACCCACTGGGGTTTGTGGCAGGGATGAGGAGAACAGAGGGTGCTTCAGGCTTTTGGAATAGCAACCTGTTCTCTGCCAGGGAGGCATAAACCCCTTTAGAGAAACACTTGCTAGCTCTTTCTGGGCTTTGATTGAAACTGATCCAATCGCCGCCAATCATGAAACCCAGATGAGATTCCACAGTCCAATTACAACACAGACACATCTCAAGCCCACCGCTCATAAAACAGGGCGTACACAGGATCCCTGTGTCACTAAGTGGAAGAGGCATTCACAAGCCAGGGCAAGACTCCTAGTGGAGTCTTGGCTACATGAAGAAATCAGGAACAGGCTCCCAGTAGAATCTGACTGTTCCCTCACTCTGGATGTTACAACAGAGTCTCCAATTAATTTGGGAAAGTCTTTTGATCAATTGTCTCCACAGCCTCTGGTATGAGCAGCCAATAAATGCAGAGTTACATGCTGTCTATAAAGCTATTCAGACTGACTCAGGACAATGCCATGTGTACATAAAACTGGTCTGTGGCAGAAGAAATGGCCACTGGGATTGCCTGACAGTAAAAACATGAATGGATCACAAATGCAAAGAAGTCTGGGGAAAGCCTGAGCGGGAGGACTCTTAGCAGTGGTCAGTCCGTAAGACTGCACTTCACGTGATGCCCACAGTGTGTTTGCTTGTCTCCATAGAACAAGCTCTTCAGAGCAGGAATCTAGACGCTTTGGCTCGGATTTCACTGAGTGTGTGAGCTCTCTCCGATAAGCACTAAGGAGCTTCGCACAAGTGTAGTCATTTTGGAAATTATGCTGCTCACAGGCGGGCGCAGGACTGTAGGACGTCTACTGCTCAGGACATCCCAAAGCAGAATGTCCTCAAAAGTGCCAGCAGGTGCAGAAGTGGGATATCCTGTGTCATTGGAAAGATCATATTTATCAGAGAAAGTCACCAGACAGATCTGGCAGATCAATAATGTGGGAGCATTGACCTGATCTCAGAATTGTCAGTCTGTCTGTGTGGCAGTAGATTCCAATATCTGGATAGTGGATTGTGTGCCTGTGTGCCTGTGCTACCCAGATGAATACTATATGGACTCTTTAAGGAAAGTTATGACACTCCCATACAAACCTAGAGTGATACTGGAAACCATTTCAAATTTACACTTAATATAGCAACGCGGGGCTGGAGGGATGGCTCAGCGGTTAAGAGCACTGACTGCTCTTCCAAAGGTCTCGAGTTCAATTCCCAGCAACCACATGGTGGCTCACAACCATCTGTAATGGGATCTGATGCCCTCTTCTGGTGTGTCTGAAGAGAGCTACAGTGTACTCATCATATATGTAAAATAAATAAAAAATTTAAAAAAGAATAACTATAATATAGCACTGCACTACGATTCATAGTATAAAATGAATTTTTCATGTTCTCTATCATCTGCAAGCTGTGGGTTTGGTAGAAAAAATGGGATGCTATATTAGTCAGGATTTCTTAGAGGAATAGAACTTGTAGAATGAATATCTATCATCTACTATCTATCTGTCTGTCTGTCTGTCTGTCTATCTATCTCTATCATTTATTACTTGTATATTATACATGGGGTTTATTATATATAATTTTATTATTTATTAGATTTATTAGAATGGCTTCCAGGTTGTGGTCCAGATAGTCCAGCAATCTATGGCTGTCTACTAATGGAAGATCCAGAAATCCAGTAGCTATTCAGTCCATGAGGCTAGATGTCTCAGCCGGTCTTCAACATACCCAGAAATTCTGAAGAAGTAGGCTCTCATTCCTGTGGACAAATAGGGTGAGGGCAAGGAGGCAAAAAGAGAGGCTCCCTCTTCCCTGTCCTTTACAGAACTTGCCACCAGACCATGTGGTGGAGATGAAAGGTGGACTTTCCTACCTTTAAAGATCTGGATAGCTGCGTGGTGGTTGTGGGCACCTTTATTCCCAGGCCAAGGCAGAGGCAGAGGCAGAGGCAGAGGCAGAGGCAGAGGCAGAGGCAGAGGCAGAGGCAGAGGCAGAGGCAGAGGCAGAGGCAGAGGCAGAGGAAGAGGCAGGGGAAGAGGAAGAGGCAGGGGAAGAGGCAGAGGCAGATCTCTGGGAGTTCAAAGCCAGGTTGCTCGACAGAGTGAGTTCCAGAACAGCCAGGGCTATACAGAGAAACCCTGTCTTGAAAGCCCAACCCCCTGAAACAAGATCTGGATTAAGGTGTATCTTCATACCTCAAAGATTAAAAGTGGCTCCTCCCACTTCAGATGATTTAATTAAGAAAAAAAACTCCCTCACAGGTGTGCCCAGCCATTTGGGTTTTAGTTAATTCCGAATATAGTCATGTTGACAATCAAGAACAGCCATCACAGATGCCAAAACCACAATAGTTAGATGCTGTTTATATATTCTATATGTGTATATTTATAATTCCAAGATGTATTTATATTAAATTTATAAATATATTCATATTTATTCATATAATAAAATAGGGCAAGGCTCATTCCATAAATGGAAAGATCATTTACTGGAAACTGTACAGATCCTAATAGGCTAGTAGGACAAAACGAAGCACCCTTAATATGGGCGATGACTCAACCTCTCCAAACTGTAGCTGGGGACGAAGATGAAGTGATAGTGCTGGTGTGCTGGGGGACAGGCTGCTGCTCGGACGCGTGATGGGCAAGTCCTGGTGGGTGGGGCTGGATCTGTACCTCGCCATGGCGTGTCAGTTAGAGTCCATACTACTACGTGTTACACCTCCTAGATTGTGTGGGCTGATCTTGGTAAAGCCAAGGCTGGCCATCTGGAAACGCAAACACTGAGTGATGGAGCCAGACCGTCAGAGAGATTAAGGTGACTTTACCCACTGTCAGAGCAAAGACCTGCTGTGCAAAGGTGTGACAGAACAGCTCGGTCAGTGGTTCCTTCCATCCAACGAAGTTAAAGTAAAACAAGGGGCCCTCTGACACTGCGGTAGAGCAAGGAGCAAGAGGCTTTGCATTCATCAATACTTTAGGAAGGCTGAGGGTCACATGACCCCCTGAAAGCACTCCCCATGCTCTGAAAACTGTGACACAAATTTAGGATGCTATGGTAGTGGTCATCTACCCAGAAGACGATCAGCTATCTTATATGCTCATTAATCACATGCATTTGGTGAATCCCAGATCTTTCTTTCTTTCCTTCTTTCCCTTCTTTCTTTTCCTCCTTCCTTCCTTCTTTCTTTCCTTTCTTCCTTTCTTTCTTTCTTTCTTTCTCTTTTTTCCTTTCTTTCTCTTCCTTCCTTCCTTCCTTCCTTCTTTTCTTTCTTTCTTTCTTTCTTTCTTTCTTTCTTTCTTCCCTTTCTCTTTCTTCCCTTTCTTTCTTTCCCTTCTCTCTCTCTCTCTCTCTCTCTCTCTCTCTCTCTCTCTCTCTCTCTTTCTTTTTCTTGAGATAGGTTTTCTGTGTTGCTCTAGCTCCCCTAGAACTTGATCTGTAGACCAGGCTGGCCTCAAACTCACAGAGATGTGTCTACCTCTGCCTCCCGAGTGCTGGGATTAAAGGCATGCGCCACCATGCCTGGCTGAATCCTGGATTTTATATCTGTTGTGCCGAATGTCTCAGTATTTTGCTGAAGGCTGCTTGATTGATACCAATTTAACATGCTTCTCCTGGGAGCCATGCTAATTGTTGTTGGCCTGACTGCAGCACTCCTGTCAGGCAGGTGGTTTACAAGAGGAGGACAACTAAGGTATTTTCCCAGGCCAACAAGGGCATCTCTCTCTCTCTCTCTCTCTCTCTCATTTTTAAATTACATATTTGCTTTATTTACATTTCAAATGGTATCCCCTTTCCTCATTACCCCTCTGAAAACCCCCTATCCCACCCCCCCTCCCCTTGTTTACCAATCACCCCTCCCACTTTACTGACATGGTATTCTTCTACACTGGGGCATCGAGCTTTCACAGGACCAATGACCTCTCCTCTCACTGATGTCTGAAAAGGCCATCCTCTGCTACATATGTGGCTGGAGCCATGGGTCCCTCCATGTGTACTCTTTGGTTGGTGGTTTAGTCCCTGGGAGCTCTGGGGGTACTGGTTGGTACATATTATTGTTCCTCCTATGGGGCTGCAAACCTCTTTAGCTCCTTGGGTCCTTTCTTTAGCTCCTCCATTGGGGATCCTGTGCTCAGTCCATTGGCTGGCTGTGAGCCATGGGTATTTTGATCCCCCTTCTAAGAAGGACCAAAGTATCCATACTTTGGTCTTGAGCTTCATGTGGTCTGTGAGTTGTAGCTTGGGTGTTCAGAGCTTTAGGGCTAATATCCACTTATCAGTGATTGCATTTCATGTGTGTTCTTTTGTAACTGGGTTACCTCACTCAGGATGATATTTTCTAGTTCCATCCATTTGCCTAAGAATTTCATGAATTCATTGTTTTTAATAGCTGAGTAGTACTCCATTGTGTATATATACCACAATTTCTGTATCCATTCCTCTGTTGAGGGACATCTGGGTTCTTTCCACCTTCCTACTATTATAAATAAGGCTGCTATGAACATAGTGGAGCATGTGTCCTTATTACATGTTGGAGCATCTTCTGGGTATATGCCCAGGAGTAGTTAGCTGGGTCCTCAGGTAGTACTATGTCTAATTTTCTAAGGGACCACCAGACTGATTTCCAGAGTGGTTGTACCAGCTTGCAATCTCACCAGCAATGGAGGAGTGATCCTCTTTCTCCACATCCTCTCCAGCATCTGCTGTCCCCTGAGTTCTTGATCTTAGCCATTCTGGCTGGTGTGAGGTGGAATCTCAGGGTTGTTTTGATTTGCATTTCCCTGATGATTAAGGATGTTGAACATTTCTTTAGGTGCTTCTCAGCTATCTGGTATTCCTCAGTTGAGAATTCTTTGTTTAGCTCTATACCCCATTTTTAATAGGGTTATTTGTTTCTCTGGAGTCTAACTTCTTGAGTTCTTTGTATATATTGGATATTAGCCCTCTATCAGATGACAAGGACATCTCTTAATTCAAGAACGTTACAGATCAACCCCGAACAAAGGACTTTATTTCACCACGCGATTCTCTAGAGGAACTCGAATGGATGAAAGGGACTTAGATTGCCCAGTGGGTGAAGGCACTTGCTACCAAACACGAAGGCTGAGTTGGAACCCAGGAACCCAGGAACTCATGGGATTAAAAGAGAAACTCTGACAAGTTGTCCCAACCTCCACAAGGAGGCTGTGTCATGGGCACACCTGTGCTCTCCCTCATGGAAATAAGTGTTTTTAAAGTAGTTTTAAAAACAACTGAAGGGGATAGAGAGGTGACTCACAGTTAAGAGCACTTACTTCTCTTGCAAAGAACCTGGGCTTGGTTCTTAGCACTCACAGAACAACTTTTGACCATCCATAATGTGAGTGGGGTCTGATACCTTCTGACCTCTGTGGATTCCTGCACGCATACGGTGCACTTATGCAAACCCAGGCACATAAACATGTAAAATAAATGAATAAAATAAAAACAACAGGGCTGGAGAGATGGCTCAGCGGCTAAGAGCACTGACTGCTCTTCTGAAGGTCCTGAATTCAAATCCCAGCACCCACATGGTGGCTCACAACCATCAGTAATGAGATCTGATGCCCTCCTCTGGTGTGTCTGAAGACAGCTACGGTGTACTTACATATAATAATAAATAAATCAAAAATAAAAACAACAGTTGGGCATAGTGACACACACCTTTAGTCCCAATACTCAGGAGGCAGAGGCAGGAAGATCTTTTGTGAATCCAAGGCCAGCCTGGTCTAGCAAGTGAGTTCCAGGACAGCCAAGGCTACACAGAGAATCCTTATCTTGAAAAACAAACCAATAACAACAGTACCAAATTTCAGGTTGAATTTGGCTCAAAATTTAATCAGTTCGCTTTTGGTGTTCATGATAGTTATGGGCCTATGAAACTGCTACAAGGGCCAGTGAAATGGCTCAGGTGGTAACGGGATGCTTGCCACAAAATCTAGTAATGAGTGCAGTCCCTGGGGCCTACATAAAGAAAGGAGAGCACTGAGTCCTGAAAGTCGTCCTCTGACCTGCACACTCAGGCCCCAGTAGGCCTACACACCTCTTACCTCCACCCCTCAAAAATAAAGGTGTAAGTGTAATTTAAAAATTAAAAAAAAAGACGGGCGTGGTGGCGCACGCCTTTAATCCCAGCACTTGGGAGGCAGAGGCAGGTGGATTTCTGAGTTCGAGGCCAGCCTGGTTTACAGAGTGAGTTCCAGGACAGCCAGGGCTACACAGAGAAACCCTGTCTCAAAAAACCAAAAAAAAACAAAACAAAACAAAACAAAAAACCTGGGCTGGAGCGATGGTTCGACAGTTAGGAGGGTGTAGTGTTCCAGCAGAGGACCCAGGTTCTGTTCCCAGTACCCACATGAGGAGGCTCACAACCACGTGGGGCCCCAGCTCTAAGGGAAATCTGATGTCCTCCTCTGATTCTGTGAGCACCTTTCCTCATAGGCACATGAAAACATAACTAAAAATACATCTTTAAAAGTGTTCTTTAAAATTGCTACAAAATAACCTGACGGGGGGTGGGTGTGGGGGGGTGGGGGGGAATTGTCAGTGGAGACATTTGTAAGTGTACAGATGTATCACATTGCCCCTTTCACCCTTAAAGCTAACCCACTGGACACCTGCTGACTTTGCCCTTACTGATAGTTAATCAGTACTGTTGTCATATTATCTGTACCACTCACAGAATATAATGTAATACTGGCAATACCATGTCTGCACAAGCTGTGTCTAGCTTATGAGTGGCGTCTGCTTTGTTTTAGCATATCTTCTGATCATATGCTAGTGAGAGATATGGGCTGCACAGTAGGGCTATAGTGTCTATACTTCTTTATAATAAGGATCCTTTTTGGGTCAGGCACATTCTGTTCTTCCTCCATCCTTGATGATAACCTCGTCCTTGTACCTTGTGCCATTGCAGTAGCTGCACCTCTGCTAGCATTCCAGGGCTTACTTCTGCTTTGCAAAATGAAATTTCAGTTAGACCCTTCACCACTACTAATATAGTGAACAACACTGCCTTAGCCTTAGCTGCTGTTAAGAATTAACCAAGCTGAATGTGGGGTTGGTGAAGATCTTTTCCCAATTTGTTGGTTGCAGTTTTGTCCTTCTGAGAGTGTCCTTTGCCTTACAGAAACTTTGTAATTTTATGAGGTCCCATTTGTCAATTCTTAATCTTAGAGCATAAGCTATTGGTGTTCTGTTCAGGAACTTTCCCCCTGTGCCCATGTCCTCCAGGGTCTTCCCCAGTTTCTTTTCTATTAGTTTCAGTGTGTCTGGTTTTATGTGGAGGTCCTTGATCCAGGGCTAATATCCAATATATACAAAGAACTCAAGAAGTTAGACCCCAAAGAACCAAATAACCCTATTAAAAATGGGGTACAGAACTAAACAAAGAATTTTCACCTGAAGAAATTCGGATGGCTGAGAAGCACCTTAAGAGATGTTCAACATCATTAGTCATCAGGGAAATGCAAATCAAAACAACCCTGAGATTCCACCTCACATCAGTCAGAATGGCTAAGATTAAAAACTCAAGAGACAACAGGTGCTGGCAAGGATGTGGAGAAAGAGGAACACTCCTCCACTGTTGGTGGGATTGCAAGATGGTACAACTGCTCTGGAAATCAGTCTGGCAGAAAATTGGGCATGTCACTTCCAGAGGACCCTGGCATACCATTCCTGGGCATATACCCAGAGGATTCCCCTGCATGCAATAAAGACAGATGCTCCACTATGTTCACAGCAGTCTTATTTATAATAGCCAGAAGCTGGAAGGAGCCCAGATGTCCCTCAAAGGAGGAATGGATACAGAAAATGTGGTATATTTATACAATGGAATACTACTCAGCAATTAAATAATGAATTCATGCAATTTGTAGGCAAATGGTTGGATCTGGAAAATATCATCCTAAGTGAGTTAACCCAATCACAAAAGACTACACATGAAATGCAATCACTGATAAGTGGATATTAATGAGCCCAGAAGCTCTGAATACTCAAGGCACAATTAGCAAATCAAAAGATTCCCAAGAAGAAGAAAGGAGAGGACCCTGGTCCTGAAAAGACTGGATCCAGTTTTGTAGGAGAGTACCAGAACAGAGAAATGGTGGTGGTAGTGGTGGGGCGATTGGGGAATGGGGGGGGGGGGGGAAGAGTACATGTGGTGAGGGGGGAACTGGGAAAGGGTTTGGAATGTAAACAAAGAATATAGAAAATTAAAAAAAAAGTAATAAAAAAAAATTAACCAAGCAGCTACTGCTGCTATTGCTGCTGTTGCTGCTGGTGGTGGTTCTGCTTCTTCTTCTTCCTCCTCCTCCTCCTCCTCCTCCTCCTCCTCCTCCTCCTCCTCCTCCTCCTCCTCCTCCTCCTCCTCCTCCTTCTCCTCCTCCTCCTCTTCCTTCTCCTCAAGCTCCTCACGTTCCTCGGGGCGCAGGGTGGGGGTGGGGTGAGGGTGGGGATGGGGATGGGTGGGGGTGGGGTTGGGGATGGGGTGGGGTGGGAGTGGGAGTGGGGGTGGGGGGAAGACACCAAACGGCGGTACAGCCAGAGGGCCTGGAGGGCCCAGGGGGTCCCGGGATTAGGAGTCTTCCTGGGAGGATCCTGTTTCAGATTCCTTAGCGGTTTTAGGCGCTTTGGTTGTGCAGCCCAGATAAAAGGACGTGGAAGAAGGAACGGCTTTTTGTCTGCTTGCACTCACCCTTGCTAGTTCTGTTACCGAGGCATTTCTTAACCAGTGTTAGAGTCAGTTCCTTTGGGATTCCAACAGATTGAAGATTAGCAGCTCTCCAGGCACCCTTGTGGACTCCAGTGCTGACCTGGGACAGCTGACATATCCAGCCTTGTGGACAGATTAACCACCGGATTCTTGGCCTTTCTAACATGACACATTGTTGGACTTCCCAAACTGGATCCTGCAAGCCAACATAATAAAAGTCCCCTTTTAATATATTGTGGGGGGGTTGAGTGAGAAAGTCACTCATAGATGAGAAAGTCCCACATTTGAATACTTGGTCCCGGCTGGTGATGCTGTCTGGGGACATTTAGGAGGTTTGGCCTCCATGGAGGAAGTGTGTCATTGGAGGCAGGATGTACAAGTTGAAAGACTTTAGCCATTTTCAGTTAGTTTTGTGCTTGTGGTTCAGTATGTGAATTCTCTGGTTCTGCCACCATGTTTGCTCCCTGCTGTGATGGCGTCCCTGCCGTTATTGATTCTAGCTCTCTGGAACTTATAAAGCTCAAATATATTCTTCCATACCTTGATCATGGTGCTTTATTATAGCAACAAAAAGAATCTGTCATCTGTCTGTCTGTCTGTCTGTCTGTCTGTCTGTCTATCTATCTATCTTTATACCTTTATAAGTTCTATTCCTGGGCTGGAGAGATGGCTCAGCAGATAAGAGCACTAACTCCTCTTCCAGAGGTCCTGAGTTCAAATCCCAGCAACCACATGGTGGCTCACAACCATCCGTAATGAGATCTGCTGCCCTTTTCTGGTGTCTGAAGACAGCTACAGTATACTTATAATAAATAAATAAATCTTTTAAAAGAAAGTTCTATTGCTTCAGGGAGAACCTTAATATACCCTGCCTCCTTTTTTTTGTGTGGGGACTGAAGAACAAATATAAACTTCTTTTTGCTAGGTAAGTGCTCCACATTTTTAGCTCTTCATGTTAAAAAAAAAAAAGAGATTTATTTCTGTATATGGTGGGCATGTGCACAGAGTGTGGGTGCTATGAGCACCATGAGAGCGTAGAAGTCCCTGGAGCTGGAGTTCCAGCTGGTTGGGGTTTCATCAGATGTGGTTTCTGGGAATCAAACTTGTAGCCTCTGGAAGAACAGCAAGTGCTCTTAACAAAGCCATCACTACAGCCCTGCCCCTTACTTAACGAACAAAACCAAACCATACAAACAAACAACAAACAACTTTTTTTTGGGGGGGGGGATGGTCTCACTATGTATGCCTGGCTAGCCTGGAATTTTCTATGTAGACTAGGCTGACCTCAAACTCACAGATATCCCACTGTCTCTGCCTTCTGAGTGCTAGAACTAAAGACATGCACCATTGTGCCTGGCTTTAAAAACCTTTTATTTTTCTTTTAGTTGTCTGTGTGGCTATGTGGATACTGAATTACGGTGCTCTAGTGGCGGTCGGAAGGCAACTTTGTAGGGCCACACCTTACCTTCCACCTTTACTTGGGTGGAATTGAATGCTGTCTGTAGACCGGGCTGGCTTCAAACTCACAGAGGTCTGCTTGCCTTTGCCTCTGCTGGGATTAAAGGTGTGTGGCTCCACCAACCTACCCCCCCATTTTTTTTAAAGTCAGAGGTCATACTTTGCCTTCTTAGGGAGTTTAGGGCCATCTTGACTACATAAAACCTTGTCTCAAAGCCGGGCGGTGGTGGCGCACGCCTGTAATCCTAGCACTCTGGGAGGCAGAGGCAGGCGGATTTCTGAGTTCAAGGCCAGCCTGGTCTACAGAGTGAGTTCCAGGACAGCCCGGGCTATACAGAGAAATCCTGTCTCAAAAAAACGAAATCTAAAAAACAAAAACAAAAACAAAAAACAAAAAACAAAACAAAACAACAAAACAACAAAAAACAAAAAACAAAACAACAAAAAACCCTTGTCTCGAACAAGTGGAAAAAAAAAAAACTACTGTTAGCAATTATTGGGCTGGAGAGATGGCTCAGCAGTTAAGAGCACTGATTGCTCTTTCAGAGGTCCTGTGTTCAGTTCCCAGCATCCACAGGGTGGGTAACATCCTTCTGCAATGGGATCCAATGCCCTCTTCTAGTGTGTCTGAAGACAGCTACAATGTACTCACACACATAAGATGAATACATAAATCTTAAAAATAAATTAAAAAAAAAAAAAGAAAGAGAAATGCTGTCCCTAAACCCAGGGGTCTGAACATGGGGTCCCCAGCTGGTGGCCCTGTTTAGAGAGGTTCTGGGGACATGAGGCTTTGCTCAAGGGTGGGTGTCACGGAGGTGGGCTTTGAAAGTTTAAAGCCTCATCCACGTCTAGTTTATGCGCTTGCTTCTAGCTTGTGGCTGAGTTGTGACCTCCCAGTTTCCTGCTTCAGTTGCCACGCTTGCTTCATGTCTTGCTTTTGTTCCGTGATGGAGTCTGATCCCATGGGAAATGTAAGTCCAAATAAACTCTTCCTTTTGCAACTTATTTTTGGTCTTTATCACCGCAACAAAAAAGTCACGAATCAACAGCACTGATATACCTTTATATACACAATATTTTAAAATGTTTATTTTGTTATGTGTAGGAGTGTTTTGTTTGACCAATTTTATCTTTCTTGGTGTTTGTGGAGGGTGCCCTGGAACTGGAGTTATAGACAGCTATGATCTGTCATGTAGGTGCTGGAAATCAAACCCGGGTTTTCTGGAGGGGCAGCCTATGCGGTAAATGCTTGAGCCATATATGTTAATATCAAATATATCATATATTATTTAATATTAAATATATAATATACTATACAATATTAAGTATATATTCTATAATAGCAAATATTATGTCGTAATATCCTGTAATATTAAATGTATCATATAAGCATATAAAATTAAATATTTAACAAAATTTTACTTATGTGTATGGTGTTTCATTTGCATTTCAGTCTGTGCCCATGCATGTGCTAGATGCCCATGGAGGTCAGAAGAGGGTTTTGAACCCTTTGAATCTGTAGTTATAGCAATTGTGAGCCATCATGTGGGTGTACTGGAAATTGAATCCAGATCCTCTGGAAGAGCAGCCAGTGCTCTTAAACCGCTGAGCCATTGTATATGTATATGTATGTGTATGTGTATGTCTCTCTCTATATATATTTATTTATTACCTTTATTTATTTTGAGCTTGTATGTGTATGGGCATGGATATGCCATGGTATGTATGTATATAAGCATGTTAGAAGAAAGCGTATGGGAGCTGGTTTTCTCATTCTACACTTGGGTTCTGGGAATTAAACTCGGGCTATCGGCCCTCAAGGCGAGCGCCCTTACCCGCTGAGCCGCCTTCATTGCCCCATGGACCTTTATCATAAGCATTGCATTTAGTTTTTCTTAATTTTCCATAAATAATAAGCTAAAAATGTAGGGGGCTTGAGAGCGAAATAACAGGTGAGCTAATGGGCAGCTGACAGACCACCCCACCTTTTTTAGCCCAGGCTTGCCCTGAACTCTTGATCCTCCTGCTTCTACTTCCCAGGTTCTGGGACTCAAGGTGTGCACCATCATGTCCAGCTTGCCTCACCGTTATATCTGCATTTTATTTATTTGTTTTCTATGTGGGCTGGGACACACATGTCCGACGACAACCTGGAGGAGTTGGTTCTCTCCTTTCGGAACCATTTGGGTCCTGGAGATTGATCTCAGGTTCATCAGGCTTGGTGGCAGGCACCTTTGCTCACTGGGCCATCTTGATGGCCCTTGCTCTCTATTTCTGTATTTGTGGAGCCCAAAGATACCAGTCAGCTGATAAGGAAAAGCTGCAAAACACTCAGTTGCCTGTTCGCCCCAATACTACCAGCTTGTCTGGCTTGATACTGACTCTGGTTTAGAATACAAAGGCTGTGAGATGGCTCAGCAGGGAAGGGTGCTTGGCACCAAAGCCAGTGATCTGAGTTCAATCCTTGGGATCCACACGATGGAAGAGCACCACCTCCCCTGCAGGGTGTTCTCTGATTTCCTCACATGCACCAAGGCATGTATATGCATATGTGCAAATAAATGTGATTTAAAAAAATTGCTGGGCGGTGGTGGCACACAACTTTAATCCCAGCACTTGGGAGGCAGAGGCAGGCGGATTTCTGAGTTCGAGGCTAGCCTGGTCTACAGAGTGAGTTCCAGGACAGCCAGGGCTACACAGAGAAACCCTGTCTTGAAAAAAAAAGTTTAAAAAAAAATTAAAACCAAAAGTGTGTATTAACTCAAGAGGGGTTCAAACCGGTACAGCTCTGGCTTGCAATTTCATTTTCGCATGTGACCAACTCAAGGACTCCCTACTAGGAATGTGATCGATCGATCCCCTTTACAATAAAATCCACGCCTCGCATGATTGCTCTTGTGAAGGAACAAAATGAACACCGCACATATTTTTCTTTTCCTTCCAAACCTTGAGAGAATCTCGTCTCGGCAGGAAAATCTGGAGGTTGGAGGAGCTGAAGCTCAGGGGGTGCACTTGCTGTATATCTAACCTTCAACACGGAAAAAAAGTAAAAAATAAAGAGAGCCTAAACCTGCGAAGGTGGCCCGAGTTGACACTTAGCATATGTAAATTCAAAGGGTAACTTTGGGGCGCCTGTTCTCTGGTCTACCTTTCTGGGGATCAAACTCAAGGAGTAAGGCTGGCGGCACAGGAAGCCTCCTCACTCAGCCACCTTGATGGGCTTCCTTCCCTCTTTCCTTTCTCGTGTATCCCTGCCCCATCCTCTCCCTTTTCCCATCAAGACATGAAAAGACTGTCACAGGGTCACATGTCCGTGATTCCAGTAGTTGGGACGTGAAGCCAGAGGATCAGGAGTTCAAGGCCATCCTTACTTACATAGTAAGTTGGAGGTCAGTCAGCCTGGGTGAAATGAGTTTCAGTTTTACAAAACAAAGTGAAAATGAGGTTCCGGGTATAGCGCAGTGATCGATCCTTCCTGAAGCATGTGTGTATGTGTGTGTGGGGGGGAGGGCGGTTTGACTTGAAGGATAGCATGTAAATAACTTTTACAATTCAGCACATAGCCACAATCTATTGCCAAAAGAAGCGCCTCTGAGGGTTGAGAGAAGACATTAGGAGTTGGTTTAATACTGTGTCCATGTAGAAGAGTAATCGTAGTTGTTCTCCCAGAGGCCTATGACCTGCTGACCCTTGGCCCTGATAATGGTAGCAGGTATGACTGGAGAGGCCGTCTCCAGAAGATGGAGGTGGCCATCAATCCAACCAGATAGTGCCTCTTACTCCCTCATCATTCCAGTACTGCACCAGTGGGCATGTCTCGCCCGGATCGTCACAGCTCTCAGTGGTCACAGCTGGATACAGTTGGTGATTCCTTTCCTCCTTTGCTATCGTGCATAATACCTTCCAGCATTATGACAGCTGGCCAGTCGGCATGAAGGGAGGCTCCAGGTCAGTGCCAGCCTGACTTTTCCATGTTCTATGACTTAAGTGTGTGGTGTCTTCAGCAGTGGGTTCTCACTGTGGAGTTTAAGGTATCGAGTGAAATGACGATAGGTTTCATGTTACCCTAGTCAGAAGGGTCAAGGTCAAAAGAATCACAACAAATGCTGGTGTGGACATGGAGTGAGGGCACCACTTCCTGCTGCTGGGAGTCTAAACTGGCGTAGCCCCTATGGAAATTAGGGTGAAGGTTCCTCCAAGAGCTAGAAATAGACCCACCACACGATCCAGCTCTACTGTTCTTGGGCATATAGAGGGCTGTACATCCTACTACAGAGATGCTTGCTTGAGCACTGAGGCTCTGATCGCAACAGCCAGGATATGGAAACAGCCTAGATGTCCACCAACTGGTAAACGGGTAATGAAAATAGGGTACATTTACACAGTGGGTTACTGTTCGGCCGTTAGGAAAATGAACTTCTCAGGTAACTGGATAGAGCTGGCGATCACCATTCTGAGTGGGCTAGCACAAACTAAGGAAGACAGATACCGCGTTTTCCTTCGTGTGTAGACGCTAGGTTAGAATCTTTAGACATGAGCATTTTATCCACAATACCCATAGAGATCAAGCAAGTAAAGGGCTATAGAGGTGGGAGACTGAAGGAAGGGGGATACGATGCGGTGATATACAAGGGGAACAGAGAATGATGGAATGGAAAGGGTTAAACAGCGTGGACATGGGAGGGCAAGGTGGAGAAGGGGATCTGAGATGAGAGGACACTAAAGACCTGTTAAGAGAGCTGTACGGAAGTCTACAGCAGAAGCTTCTAAAATCCATACGTGTATACAACATTTTGATGGAATTACCCTATAACGGGGTGACAATGTCCCCCCTGGACACAGGCTAGCAAATGAGAAAGTCCAGTGCCAGGCGTGGACTGGGCCACCCTCACCAATCTTACACATTACTTATACGTGACCCTCGCTCTTCTGCAGCTGTGAACGCTGAGAGCGACAATGAATGACCTGCCTGCCGCGGGCCCACGACTCATCGAGATGCAGAGGGGAAAAGCCTGGGGAGTGCTTATCCTTAGACCGGACACCTATATGACAGACACCCGTCCTTCCGAGGCCCAAGGATCATCTCAGAAGAGGAGGTGGAGAGACTGTGAGAGCCAGCAGCAAGTGGCAGCTCTCTTTGGAATTACTGGGGCCAATAAGGTCTCATAGACCCCCAATCTGTTTATACATTATTTTTATCATTTATTTGCTTGTTATTTTATGTGGCTTATGCTGCATGTATGAGTGTCAGTTTCCTTGGAGCTAGAGTTAGACAGTTGTGAGCTGGGTCCTCCGGAAGAGCAGCAAGTGCTGCTCTTAGAGGTTTTAAGCTATCTCTCTAGACCGTGTTTACATATTTTCTCCTTTTTAAAAAGTTTTCTTTATTTAGATTTATTTTATGTATATGACTGCACTGTAGCTGTCTTCAGACACGCCAGAAGAGGGCATTGGATGCCCTTACAGATGGTTGTGAGCCACCATGTGATTGATGGGATTTGAACTCAGGACCTCTGGAAGAGCAGTCAGTGCTTTTAACCACTGAGCCATCTCTCCAGCCTGTATGTATGTATGTGTATCTATATCTATATCTATATATATCTTTTTTCTTTTATTAGATATTTTATTTATATTTCAAATGTTATCCCCTTTCCAGGTTTCCCCTCTGAAAACTCTATTTCCTCCCCACTCCCCCTCCTTACCGACCAACCCACTCCTGCTTCCTGGTCCTGGCATTCCCCGACATTGGGGCATTTTGCCTTCACAGGACCAGGGGCCTCTCTTCCCATTGATGACCTACAAGGCCATCCTCTGCTACATATGCGGCTGGAGCCATGGGCCCCTCCATATGTACTCTTTGGTTGGTAGTTTAGTCCCTGGGAATACTGGTTGGTTCATATTGTTCCTCCTATGGGGCTGCAAATCCCTCCAGCTCCTTAGGTCCTTTTTTCTAGCTCCTCCATTGGGGACCCTGTCCTCAGTCCAATGGTTGACTGAGAACATCCACCTCTGTATTTGTCAGGCACTGGCAGAGCCTCTCAGGAGACAGCTATATCAGGCTCCTGTCAGCAAGCACTTGTTGGCATCCACAATAATTTCTGGGTTTGGTGACTGTATATGGGATGGATCCCTAGGTGGGGAAGTCTCTGTATGGTCTTTCCCTCAGCCTCTGCTCCACACTTTGTCTCTGCATCTCCTCCCATGGGTATTTTGTTTCCCTTCTAAGAAGGACCAAAGTACCCACACTTTGGTCTTCCTTCTTCTTGAGCTTCATGTACTCTGTGAATTGGGTATTCCAAGCTTTTGGGCTAATATCCACTTATCAGTGAGTGCATACCATGTGTGTTCTTTTGTGATTGGGTTACCTCACTCAGGATGATATTTTCTAGTTCCATCCATTTGCCTAAGAATTAATAAATTCATTGTTTTTTTTATTTTCTATATTCTATGTTTACATTCCAAAGGCTTTCCCCTTTCCCAGTTCCCACCCACCATAGTTCCCATAGTTCCTCTCCCCCCCCAACTGTTCCCCAATCATTCCCCCTCCCCCCCTCGGTTTCTTTACTAAACTGGATGCAATCTTTACAGGCCCAGGGTCCTCTCCTTTCTTCTTCTTGGGAATCATTTGACTTGCTATTAGTGTCTTGAGTATTTAGGGCTTCTGGGCTCATTAATATCCACTTATCAGTGATTGCATTTCATGTGCATTCTTTTGTGATTGGGTTAATTCACTCAGGATGATATTTTCCAGGTCTAACCATTTACCTACAAATTGCATGAATTCATTATTTTTAATTGCTGAGTAGTATTCCATTGTATAAATATACCACATTTTCTGTATCCATTACTCCTTTGAGGGATATTTGGGCTCCTTCCAATTTCTGGCTATTATAAACAAGGCTGCTATAAACATAGTGGAGCATGTGTCCTTATTGCATGCAGGGGAATCCTCTGGGTATATGCCCAGGAGTGGTATGCCAGGGTCCTCTGGAAGTGTCATGCCCAATTTTCTGAGGAACCGCCAAACTGATTTCCAGAGTGGTTGTACCAGCTTGCAATCCCACCAGCAATGGAGGAGTGTTCCTCTTTCTCCACATCCTCGCCAGCACTTGTTGTCTCTTGAGTTTTTAATCTTAGCCATTCTGACTGGTGTGAGGTGGAATCTCAGGGTTGTTTTGATTTGCATTTCCCTGATGACTAATGATGTTGAACATCTTTTAAGGTGTTTCTCGGCCATCCGAATTTCTTCTGGTGAAAATTCTTTGTTTAGCTCTGTGCCCCATTTTTTGATAGGGTTATTTGTTTCTTTGCGGTCTAACTTCTTGAGTTCTTTGTATATATTGGATATTAGCCCTCTGTCGGATGTGGAGTTGGTGAAGATCTTTTCCCACTTTGTTGGTTGCCGTTTTGTCCTTCTGACAGTGTCCTTTGCTTTGCAGAAACTTTGTAATTTTATGAGGTCCCATTTGTCGATTCTTGATCTTAGAGCAACAGAAACTGAGGAAGTTCAAAAGATCATCAGATCCTACTACAAAGGTCTATGCTCAAAACAACTGGAGAATCTGGAGGAAATGGACAATTTCCTAGACAGATATCAAATACCAAAATTAAATCAGCATCAAGTAGATCAGCTAAATAGTCCCATAACCCCTAAAGAAATAGAAGGGGTTATAGAAAGCCTCCCAACCAAAAAAAGTACGGGACCAGATGGTTTTAGTGCAGAATTCTACCAGACCTTCAAAGAAGACTTAACACCAATACTTTTCAAACTATTCCACAAAATAGAGACAGAAGGGACACTGCCCAACTCATTCTTCGAAGCCACAATTACGCTAATACCTAAACCACAAAAAGATCCAACAAAGAAAGAGAACTACAGGCCAATTTCTCTTATGAATATAGATGCAAAAATACTAAATAAAATTCTTGCTAACCGAATCCAAGAGCACATCAAAACGATCATCCACCATGATCAAGTAGGCTTCATCCCAGGGATGCAGGGATGGTTCAATATACGGAAATCCATCAATGTAATCCACTACATAAACAAACTGAAAGAAAAAAACCACATGGTCATCTCATTAGATGCTGAAAAAGCATTCGACAAAATTCAGCATCCTTTCATGCTAAAAGTCTTGGAAAGAGCAGGAATTCAAGGCCCATACCTAAACATAGTAAAAGCAATCTACAGCAAACCAGTAGCCAACATCAAAATAAATGGAGAGAAACTTGAAGCATTCCCACTAAAATCAGGGACTAGACAAGGCTGCCCTCTCTCTCCATATCTTTTCAATATAGTACTTGAAGTTCTAGCAAGAGCAATTAGACAACATAAGGAAGTCAAAGGGATACAAATTGGAAAGGAAGAAGTGAAACTATCATTATTTGCAGACGATATGATAGTTTACCTAAGCGACCCAAAATTCATTGTTTTTAATAGCTGAGTAGTACTCCATTGTGTAAATGTACCACATTTTCTGTATCCATTCCTCTGTTCAAGGACAGCTGGGTTCTTTCCAACTTCTGGCTATTATAAATAAGGCTGCTATGAACACAGTGGAGCATGTATCCTAATTACATGTTGGAGCATCTTCTGGGTATATGCCCAGGAGTGGTGTTGCTGGTTCCTCAGGCAGTACTATGTCTAATTTTCTGAGGAACCACCAGACTGATTTCCAGAGTGGTTGTACCAGCTTGCAATCCCACCAGCAATGGAGGAGTGTTCCTCTTTCTCCACATCCTCTCTAGCATCTGCTGTCTCCTGAGTTTTTGATCTTAGCCATTCTGATTGGTGTGAGATGGAATCTCAGGGTTGTTTTGATTTGCATTTCCCTGATGATTAAGGATGTTGAACATTTCTTTAGGTGCTTCTCAGCTATTTGGTATTCCTCTTTTGAGAATTCTTTGTTTAGCTCTATACCCCATTTTTTAATAGGGTTATTTGTTTCTCTGGAGTCTAACTTCTTGAGTTCTTTGTATAGATTGGATATTAGCCCTCTATCGGATGTAGGATTGGTAAAGATCTTTTCCCAATCTGTTGGTTGCCTTTTGTCCTATTGACAGCTTTGTAATTTTATGAGGTCCTATTTGTTATTCTTGATCTTAGTGCATAAGCTATTGGTGTTTTGTTCAGGAACTTCCCCCTGTACCCATGTGCTCCAGGTTCTTCCCAAATTTCTTTTCTATTAGTTTCAGTGTGTCTGGTTTTATGTGTAGTGTCTTGATCCACATGGACTTGAGCTGTGTACACGGAGATAAGAATGGATCAATTTACATTCTTCTACATGGTAACTGACAGTTGAATCAGCACCATTTGTTGAAAATGCTGTCTTTTTTCCACTGGATGGTCCGTTTATATATTCTTAGTGTACAGTTACCATATGATCCAGCAAGTCCACTACTAGGCATATACTCAAGTAAAATAAAAACCCACACATCACAAAAAATAAATATGAGATTACCATAGTGCTATTATTCTTTTGTTAAAGCTTTTTTTGTGGCTGTTTGGCTTAGTTTATTTTTTTGAGACAAGGTTTCTCTGTGTAGTCCTGGATATCCTAGAACTTGCTGTGTAGACTAGGCTGGCTTCGAACTCACCCAAAAGATTTTTTATTTATGTGTGGGTGCCTGCAGATGCTGGAAGAGGGCATCAGATCCCCTGGAGCTGCAGCTATTAATGGTTGTTAATTAAGGAGCTGCCTGACATGGATGCTGGGTGCAAACTCATGTCCTAAGAAAGAGCTGCAAAGACTCTTAACTGCTGAACCATCTCTAGCCCCTTACGCGTGTTTTTTAGTTAGCAGAGTAACAAGGTTTCATTAGGCATTTTCATTCATACCTTGTTTTGGTTGACTATCACTTATTTCTGCAGTTCTCACGTCCCCAAAACGTACCCTCCTCTTCCTCCCAATTTAATGCCTTTATTTCTACTTATTATTATGGTGGATGTATGGGTGCTTTTCCTGCATGTGTGTCTGGGCATTACATGTTTGTCTCTTGCCCATGGAGACAAAAGAGGTATCAGGTACACTGGAACAGGAGTTACAGACAGTTATGGGCTGCCATATGGGTACTGGGAATAGAACCAGGGTCCTTTGGAAGAGCAACAAAGGTTCTTAACCCCTGAGCAATCTCTTCAGACTGTTTTCTCCATTTCTTTAAAATATCTTTTGTTTCCCCATTCATGGTTCCCTTTCTAGACTCATACTCCCAATCACAGCCATACAACACACAGGTACACACACTAAAAGCTAGGATCCATATGAAACTATGAAATAGTTTTTATCCCTGTCTGGCCTTGAATGCCCAGAGATCCACCTGTGTTTGCCTCCTATCTTAGTCAGGGTTTCTATTCCTGCACAAACATCATGACCAAGAAGCAAGTTGGGGAGGAAAGGGTTTATTGAGCTTACACTTCCACACAGCTGTTCATCACTAAAGGAAGTCAGGACTGGAACTCAAGCAGGTCAGGAAGCAGGAGCTGATGCAGAGGCCATGGAGGGATGTTCCTTACTGGCTTGCTTCCCCTGGCTTGCTCAGCCAGCTCTCTTATAGAACCCAAGAATACCAGCCCAGAGATGGTACCACCCACAAGGGGCCCTCCCCCTTGATCACTAATTGAGAAAATGCCCCACAGCTGGATCTCATGGAGGCACTTCCCCAACTGAAGCTCCTTTCTCTGTGATAACTCCAGCCTGTGTCAAGTTGACACACAAAACCAACCAGTACACCTCCTGAGGGCTGGATTAAAGGTGCACATCACGATGCCTGACCTAGTTTTTTTCTGAATTACTCCAAAAATAGAAAACACCCAAGTTGTTAAATTGCCTCTAAAAATTAAGTCGTTTGACTCAGTGGGTGAAAGAGAAGCTGACTTCCATTTTCTGAAACCCAAGGTAAGAGAACTGCCTCCTGAAAGTTGACCCCTGAACTCCACACATTGCTGTGCACATACTTGCTTACTCTGTTAAACACATGCACACACATACACACACTCCACTATCACTAAAAAACATGTTAGGAACTAAGCATTTGGCATACAGGGTTTCATGTATCCCAGGCAGGCCGGCCTTGAGTTTACTATGTAGCCAAGGCTGGCCTTGAACCTGGTCTCCATCTCCCAAGCACGCGAGTACCAGCTACTGTACTGGAGATGGATCCCAAAGCTTCGTGACGCTAGGCAGGGGCTCTCCTAATTGAGCCCTGGGTGGTGATGGTGGAGTAATATCTTTATCCTGAAAATGTGACAGAATCAACGACTAAGGTGTTAGCCCAGAGTCCAGAGACACACAAAGACAAGGTCGACATAAAGGTGTCTGGAGACAGCAGTTCACCGAATGGGGCAAGCGGATCATTTTTCTTAGGTTGGCAGATTGTGCAACATGGCTAAGGGCACCGCGAGCGTGAGGGAGAGGCGGGAGAGAAAAGCTTTTGTCAGCAGCATCTCCACCGGGGCGTCCCCACCCCCATCCTCGCCCCACCGGTCCGCCATCAACCGGGGCGCACCCCGGCCTCGTCCCGCCTCCCGCCCCGCCCCCGCCCTGCTCCCCCTTCGAGGTCTCGCTTCGGATCTCGACCTCCTCCTGGCTCCTTTTCCAGTCCCCACTTCCCCTCATGGGCCCACCCGGAGAAGGGTGCAACCGGGGGGACGCTGGGACAAACAAGCTTTTCTCCCCAGCCTGGGGAGCTCCAACGTGGCCGAGGACTCCGAGCCGGAAATGGAAGTGACGTCACGGCCAGTGCCCCCCCTCTTTTCTCCGAGCTCGGAGACCTTCTCGGGGTTCGTCCGAGGGCTCTCCACGCAGCTCGGTGAGGAGCCGGCGCGGGGGCGCGGGGGCGGCGCGGGGCGGCCTCCGAGGGCCTCTGCGGGCAGGCGGGCGGGCGGGCCGCGGCTTCCCGGGCTCCGCAGCCTTCCCCGGTGCCGCGGCCCGAGTGCGCATCGCGGCTCAGCCCTGAGCTGCTTGCATCCACCTTTCCTCTACGGCCCGTGTAAAGTAACCTCCGTGGAACTGTTTTCCTCCCCAGGAAGAATAGACTTTCCGCCATTGGCATCACATTGAGGCGCTGCATTCTCCATTCTTGGACCCGGGCGATTCTGTTTGGGGCAGCCGAGC
Source organism: Apodemus agrarius (assembly GCA_964023405.1). Lineage (NCBI taxonomy): Eukaryota > Metazoa > Chordata > Mammalia > Rodentia > Muridae > Apodemus > Apodemus agrarius. Next base: position 20,770,935 of record OZ030012.1, on the reverse strand, counting down.
TTTGGCTGAAAGGTGGGTGAGAACAGCCTTTTCCTCTTGTTTTTCTTTTTGTGTGTGTGTGTGTGTGTGGTGTGTGTGTGGAAAGGAATGCTTTATCCGATTATCTCGCATTCGTGGGACCTATGTTTACCTGAGACATATTGCATTCTGATTTTTAAAAAGGGCAACTTCGTTGTAGACTTTTGCAGGGTGCATTTATCAGTATGTAAATATAAACGTACAAAGACCCGGGTCTTTGTGTTGAAGAAGAGTAAGGATACCAAGTTAACTCTCCTTTTGATGCTGGGGGTGCAACTCAGAGCCTCATGCTGCAGGGCACTCTCCTGCTGAGCTACACCCGAGCCCAAATAGTTAGCTATTGTCTGAAGGTTGTAGGCCTGTGCCTCCTTGCAGACTTTAAAAAATGGAGGCTTTGTTAGGTTAGTACAGATCAAACTATTCGGTTTTTCCAAGGAAAAATAAAATGGAGTTTATGTTGAACTATTTGAGAATAAGTTGAGGATTTCAGGCATGATCCTTTTACATAATGCGGTAATACATTTTCCCAAAAAAAAAAAAAAAAAAAAATGAAGGTAGTGACCCAGGAAGACCTTAATACTGATCTTCAGCCAAGATAATTAAAAACAGTAATATCATCTAATATCTTCTTTGTGTGAAATCAGAATTCTTCATTGTTATAAGATAGTTTTTTAGGTATTTTTGCGTCTAAGATCTTTTCAAAGTTTCTTTGTTGTTTATAATAGTGGGAATTGAATTTAGGGCTTTGTGCATGTTTGGTAAGCTCTCTACCGCTGAGCTATTTATTATAAACCCAAACCTCTTTAAGGCATTTTTGTTGTTGTTTTAATATATTTTAAATTGGTAACTTTTTTGAAATGAGCTGTTTATGTATGGGGTGTGGGCTTATGCCTTGAGTGCAGTGCCCTGGAATGTGACCCTGGGCCTTAGATCCGCACAGCTGCATTACGGGAGGTTGTGAGCCACCTGGTGTGGTGCTGGGAACCAGACCTCTGCTTGTTACTTTTAACCGCTATGTCTTCAATCCCCTTTTTAAAGTTCTTACATTGGGCCGGCGTGGTGGCGAACGCCTGTAATCCCAGCACTTGGGAGGCAGAGGCAGGCGGATTTCTGAGTTTGAGGCCAGCCTGGTCTACAGAGTGAGCTCCAGGACAGCCAGGACCATACAGAGAAATCCTGTCTCGAAAAACCAAAAAAAAAAAAAAAAAAAAAAAAAAAAAAAAAAGTTCTTACATTGAAGTTTTCAGATGTCTTTTTAGGATCTTTGAACCTAGGGTAGGTCATGTTGTTTGTTAGAGTAACTTTTTAAGGAGGTATTTTTCTCATTTCTATGTATATTTTGATGGTTTGTTTCTCCTGGCATTTTTCTCCGTTTAAAATTTTTTCTCCATTTTTGATTCTTTTCCCCTGTAGACTAACTGATGTTTGGATTTCTGAGTGAAGTGGTGTAGCTCTTGCCTAGAATGTGTGAGGCCCTGGGTTTCATCCTCAGCGCGATAGTGAGAGGGAGGTGGTGCAACAAATCCAGCTTAAGTCTGTTCTGACAGTACTGAATAAATGTATTACAAATCGATTAGAGCTTTGGAGGTTCATACACTCTACTGAGATTTAGAGTTAATACACCCATGTTATATGAGAGTACACAAAGGTAAGGTGTGTGTGTGTGTGTGAGAGAGAGAGAGAGAGACAGACAGAGAGAGAGAGAGACAGAGAGAGAGACAGAGAGAGAGAGAGAGAGAGAGAGAGAGAGAGAGAGAGAGAAGACAGGCAGAGACTGAGACCTGGGGTTGGTGAACCTAGGCCCTGGGCATAGTAAGTAAGTGCTCTGTCACTGAGCTGTGTCCCTAGTCTTTTAACTGTTTAAACTATATTTTATTTTGTCCGTATGAGTGTACATATATCCTGGGATAAGTGTCAGGAGTTCATTCTTTGCTTTCATCATGTGGGTCCCAGGAATTGAACTTGGGGAACTTTTAAGTTTTTAGGCTTGGTGGCAAATACCTTTACACACTCAGCCATTCCTCTGGGGCTGGGGTGGCTGCCTCCTCCTCCTCCTCTTCCTCTTCTTCCTCCTCCTCCTCCTCCTCCCTCCTCCTCCTCCCTCCTCCTCCTCCTCTTCCTCCTTCTCCTCCTCCTCCTCCTTCTCCCCCCCCCAGAACAGATGTTCCATATACCTTTTTATTTGACAATGTTGATTGTATAAAATACAAAAAAATATGTATGATTTTTTTTTCTAATTCATATAATGTCTTTTGATCGTATTCATTCCCAGGAGAAGTGAGTTCTAAGTTGAGGCTAAATGACAGGGTATAGGAATGACCACGTTGGAGGAGAAGGGCGGAGGAGTAAGGGGAACATGGTAAGCAGTGAGTAATTGTGTTTGTGCCGTGCGAGAGGAGAGCTTCCGGAGTTAGTCCCAGGGTTGGCAGTGTTGCTCTTACTTCCTTGGTGGTACATAAACTCTTATTCTAGCAAATGGGTAGTGGAGACAGGCAGGCAGGCGTATCCATTGCAAGTTTGAGGCAGCTCAGGACTGTATAGCAAGACACTAAATACACAAGGGGCTCAGTGGTGGGGAGCACTGGCTGCGCTTACAGAGGACTTGGGTTCAGATTCTGACATCCACATGGTAGCTCACAACCGTCTGTAACTGCAGATCCAGGGAATCCGGTGCCCTCTTCTGGTTTCCAGGAGTACCAGCCACACAAGTGGTACACAGACAGACGGGCAGACATGCAGGCGAAACACTTATAAAATAAGCTAGCTACCACAACAAAACAAACCAGGGTAGAAAATTCAGCAGTGCTGGTAGTTATTAGTCTTAGGAAATGTTTGAGACCCTAAATAGTCAAAACCTCTTGTTGGAGTGGTTGTAGACTGCTTCAGGTTCCCCAACCCAAACTAGGACTCAGTTTCCCTGGGGGAATGTTCTAGTTCTACGGTACAGGAGGAACCAGTCCTGTGTGGCTGCTTACAGCTGCTGATCGAGTTGGCGCTGCTCCAGGGCAGAGGACTCGCCTGCCAGTGTGGTGGATCTGAAAACACCAGGGCGTGCTTTGGTTTGACAGTGTCGATGTTACCTTCTATTTTTGCCTTTTAGGGGACATAAATTAAAAATTGATGGTATCAGATGAGTCAAGGAAAGAGAAAGAAAGAAAGAAAGAAAGAAAGAAGGAAAGAAAGAGAGAGAGAAAGAGGAGAAGAGAGAGAGAGAGAGAGAGAGAGAGAGAGAGAGAGAGAGAGAATGGAAAGGCAGACATACCTGTAATCCCAGTATTTGGAAGGTGGGGGCAGGAGGATCCTGAGTTCTAGGCCAACCTGAGCTACAATAGTGAGTTCTAGGTAAGCCTAGGCTATGTGAGACCGTGTCTCAGAAAATCCAACCAGACACCAGCCCCCCAAAAGGAATTATTACCATTCAGTTGGGAAGGTTATACATAAACTGCTGGTGAGAGTTTAGTGAAGATATAATTTGAGCTATTTGTAGTATCTGCAAATTTTCGAATGTATATGTCTTGATATAGTGTTAGTTTAAAATTAAAAACAAACTAAATGTGAGTATTAAAAGTACTCATAATTATTATCTAAAATAAATCAGTTAGAAACAACTGTGGGAACTGGAGAGATGGTTTAGTTGGCCGGGTACTAGAATGTGGGAAGCCCTGGGTTCTATCTCTAGTTTGCAGAACTTGACTATGGGATATATTCCTGCAATCCTGGGACTCAGTAGGCGGAGACAGGAGAATCATCTTACCAAATTGGAGGGATAAATCAATAGTACATACCACGCACAGATGAATTTCTTTGACATCTCCCTTTCCTACCCCTTGGGCTCTGTGAATGGTAAATCAGTGAACTGTATTTCTGTCTTCTACACAAGAATGCCTGCCCCAGTCAAATCTGGATTCTGACTTCATTAGAAAACACTTGTTTAAAAAAAATCGAGTCCAGGCAGTGGTGGTGCATGCCTTTGGTTCTAGCCCCCGGGATGCAGAAGCAGGCAGATCTCTGTGAGTTCAAGGCCAACTTGAGCTATGTAGCAAGTAGCAAAGAGGAAGGGGAAAGAGCTAGTGTGTTGTATAGCATGTGTTGCAGAACTCGAGGCATACTGCAGCCTCTACAGTATGGTTGTTCAGTTCTTTTACATGTATTTGACATCTGTAATAGTAATTAGACAGGTCTTTCTTCTACCTAAGAACACACAAAGGAAGTTGTAACTCTGACCCCCAAGCAAGGAGAAACAGTTCCCAGTAGACATGGTGTCGCCATCACAAGCCATATCCGCCAGTCCTCACGTTTACACGCATTCTGGGTGAATAGCATTGTTACCCAAAAATTGAGAGCTGGCCCGCTATCCCTGACCTGTAACCCTGGCTACTGGGAAGTCAGGGTTATAAAGCGAATTCAAGGTCAGCGCAATCGATGTGCTGAGTCCTTGCTTCAAAAGAAGTAAAAGGCAGGGTCGGCTCTCTCCGAGGGAGCCCATGTGAGGCCTTAGGCTTCATTCCCAACACCGGGGAGGGTGCTGGGAACTGAGTTCGAAGCTGAATCTCCCAGAGGTAGGATTGGGAGTGGAAGGTCAACATGGGTTACCTAAGGAGACTTTCAAAAGGAGAGTTAAACAGATTTAATCTCCAGTATTAAAATAAATAAATAAATAAATGGAAAGGAGATGGAATGCTTGGACAGTTACTACAGTCCAGTGGGAAGTGACCTCAGCTCTTCTCCTGTGGCAGGCTGGTCTCAGACCGCAGCCCAGGCTGGCCTTGAGTTCCCTGCCCTCTTGCTGTGGTTTCCCAGTGGTTAGGAGTACAGATGTGTGCCACCATCCCTGGCTTTTACCTTTTCTCCTCCTCCTCAGGTAAATGTTTCCATTTTCCCCTGAGCAAGAGCACTGAGGGAAACAAACTGACCAGATACCCTTCGTCCTCAGAGCACTTCCATTCTCCTTTTAATAGATGTTTGTTTAAGTGTGTATTGTGTCTGTCTGTCTGTCTGTCTGTCTGTCTCCAAAGGCCGGAGGAGGCAGCTCTCCCCCCTCCCCATGGCTGGAGGTCGTGGCATCTGTGAGCTCTCAGCACTGGTGCTGGGACTTGAACTCCAGCTCTGTGCTAGCGCACGTCCCTAACCGCGCACGTCCCTAACCTCACACCGTCTCTGCAGCCCCTCCCCTTTGTTTTACTTTCAGTCGCCACTGTCTCTTGACTGTATGCATGGTGACAGTCTGTGAGACTCCCACTTTCTCTTTGGGAATAGCGGCTGTAGCTAGTAGGTTAGTGCCATTTTGCTTTTCGATTAGGTATTTGGTTCTAGACAAAGCTCAGATGACCAGGTGACAGTCTCATTTCGAGGGTCTCCTGATGAATGCTATCCCTGGAGTTAAAAAAATCTAGGTTCCTGGAACTAAAGGCAGGATTCTTTGTGTTCAGTTTCACATTTCCTCATCGATGGTCCCACTTCAGTTCTATTCTACTGGGAGATGACCATGTCTTGTCGCAATTCAGCCTTCCCTTAGCTCTGCGTTAGAAGACAGTGTTACATTGTTCTGACATTATTATGTGGGTAGTTGCATCTTTTTTTGAGAGGGAGTTTTGCTGTGTAGCTTAGAATAGCCTCAAATTCTCTGCCTCTTCCTGCCTGCTGGCCTACATGCCTACATCACCCCAGCCATTTGCAGGGTGGTAGGGGTACAGGGCTTTTTTGGGGAGAGGGACGGGAACAGTCTCATTATATAGCTGAAGCTGTCCTGGAACTCACTATGTAGTCCAGGCTAGCTTTGAACTCACACTCCTCCAGCCTTAGCCTCCTAAATGCTGGTATTAGAGTTGTGTGCTAGCTACCTTTACCTGACTCAGTGGTTGCATCAGTGTGGTACACGTATAGACTTTTTACCATTATTTCCTTAACACTATTGTATGACAACCTCATAACTTGTATATTGTTGTATTAAGACTTTTTTGTTTTTTAGTTCAGGGTCTCAGGTTGCCCAGCCTTGCCTTTAATTTACTATTTAGGGATTAAACCTCACCCTGTCGCCACCCCCAGAGACGGGATTTCTCTGCGTAGCCCTGGCTGCCCTGGAACTCACTCTGTAGCCCAGGCTGCCTCTAACTCAGATTCACGCGTCTTCGCTTTTTGAGTTCCAGGGTTGAAGGCGTGTGCCACCACTGTGCAGCTCAGAGACGGTCTTGAACGCCTGCTCTTTCATGTGTACTTTGTAGGTGCTGAGATTGCGTGCTCCAGCGCCGGGCTTACGCTGTGCCAGGGCCTGAACCCAGGCTGCACACCTGCTAGGCACGGGCGCTGGCAACTGAGCCGCACTCTCACACCCGCGTTAGATATTTTGAGTAATCTGGTGACTTCATATGAAGAAGTACGGAAGCAATACACAGATACAATATGATTTTTTTTGCATAAAGGATTTTAAACAGCTGCATATTTTAGGGTCTTCAGGGCACCTGGAACCCCAGGAAATGTCTGTGTACTAGAACACAGCATCTGGGGCTGTGGAGATGGTTCAGTGGTTAAAGCCTTGTCTTGGTTCTGGAGAATGGAATTGGGATCCCTAGAACCCACATAAATACTGGGTGGGTGTGGTGCTACTCTGTAATTTAGCACTTCGGAGGCAGAGGTAAAGGATCTGTTGAGTAAGCTGGCCAGCTAGACCAGTTGAATCTTTAAGCTCTCAATACGCTGGAGAGTAGTTTAGGGGCTCTTGGTAAGTCAAATTGGGGCGTCCTCAGGGTCGACTCCACTTGTGTCTACAGTGTGATGGCAGTTACTGCTGTCAGCCTCACTGCACTGGGACTGACTGAAGCCCAAGCTTCTGGCTGAACTTGTGAGGACTGTTTTTTCCTTATTAAATCACTTGACGGAGAAAGGCCTAGCTAGTGCCCTGGGATCCTTGAGTGGAATATACAGAAGGTGCTAAGGACACTTTAAAGCTGTCCGGCCCCTTCGGGTCCCTCTGGCAGTTGATCTTGGCAAAGGGACTTTCTGGCTGTTACCCATGGAGTAATTCCAGACCCCAGGGTGTGTCAGCATTTATCAGACGTTCCAGGAGTTGGGTTACTGTGGATACTACTTCAGGGAGGGGAAGGGCTAGTTTGAGGAGAAGGAGGAATCCCAAGATGCACTGCAAACAACTCAAGCCTTTTACCTTGTGTAAGGGGTGAAGCCAGGCCTTGAAGTTGCCTGGCGAGCAGAGCAGACCACTACTGAGTGCATCCTGCCAGTGATCCTGCTGGGGTTCCGGCAGGTCACCAATGCCCTGATTACCTTGTGTGTGATTGTGTGTGTGTGAGCGAGAGAGACAGACAGACGAGAGAGGAGAAGGTAGAGACAGTCTCACTGTTGCCCAGGCTGAGCCTTCCTAGTGTGTGCCCCACACCCATAGTAACTTCATACAGATGTCCTTGTCACCAGTCTTGTCTTTGTATACTCTCGATTGTCCAGACACACAGTTGGCGGTGCCTCGTGAGTCGCCGTAATCGTGTCCTGGCAAGGCGAGCAGCAAGCATTCATTCATCTTCCACTTTTTGAAAACATCTCTGCGTGTGATGTATGTGTGTATGTGAGGTGTGCGTGTGTGTATGGCTGTGGATCAGGGCAGCCTCAGGTGTGGGTCCTTGCCTTCTGCCTTGTTTTGAGGCAGAGTCTGCTTTTTTCCTCTGTTGGCCAAGCGTTCTGGCATTTCTGGGCTGCTGCTCTCTCCTACCCACCTCCCTGTGGGCACGCTGGATACTGACGTTTTCATGTTATTGCTGCTTCTGGGTTTTGCATTTTTGGGGATTTGAACTGAGAGCTTCATGTTTACAAGGCAGATGCTTTGCCTACTCCGTAGCCCTGTGGGATGATGGTTTTCCATACATAGAAATCTTCGGAGTTCTGGGGCACCACAGAAGTTCATCTCTTTGCTCCTTTCCGCTCCGAGTGTGTCACGCAGGCCCACCTGTGGAGTAAGTCTTGTCCTAAGTTCGTAATGCATCGAAACCAGTGTTGAAATAATCTGTCACAAGCTCTTGCCACAAGTTCTTGAGGTTTATTTGTGCTCACAGAACTTAGCATCTTAATTTTTTTTCCCTTCATTTTTGTGAGGAGATTGGGTCTTATGCAGTCCAGGCCAGCGTTGAACTCTGAGGATGACCAACCCCCTGCCTCTACCCGCATCGGAGTTGCAACAGGCTCCTGCTTTGCTCCTGGCTTTCCGTGGTGAGAGGGCCAGGACGTGGCGAGTTACGGATGCTAGCCAAGCTTGCTGCCCACTGAGTCATGTCGGCAGCACGTCCAGTGTCTCCGTTTGCCATGGGGTCTTGGTGTAATCATCAGACCGACATTGGTTTTTGTGCCTTAGCCTCCTGAGTGCTGGGATTACAGGTTGAGTACAGTGTTCTCTTTATTATTCTTTGATGGAAGATTGGTGTTGCGTGCCCAAACATATTGCTGCTGCATGGGCCAGGTGACTCATTAATTTAAGGAAGTTCCAGCCTTTGATATCTGGTAGTCGTTCAGCCTTTAGCATATGCCAGGACCAAGTTGTTCCTCCTTTATAAGAATAGCTTCATCCACGCCAGGCCCTGGTGGCACACGCCTTTAATCCCAGAATTTGGGAGGCAGAGGCAGGTGGATTTCTGAGTTCGAGGCCAGCCTGGTCTACAGAGTGAGTTCCAGGACAGCCAGGGCTACACAGTAAAACCCTGTCTCGAAAAAAGCCAGAAAACAAAACAAAACAAAACAAAACAAAAGAATAGCTTCATCCAGAAAGTGTCACAGGTTCGGTCCATGTTACCTGAAAACTGACATTGAGTCTCCTGGTCCACGTCTGAGACTGTTCGCACTGCGCTGCTTTTCCTGGGCTACGAGGTCATTTAAGCTAAATACCAGGGAGGCGTATACTGCAGCCCACGCTTCTGCAGAACACGCTCTGGGTCTCAGTTCTTAAACGTGACTATAGACTGACTTAAAAGGAAGAAAATCCTGTCCTTTGCAGCTGTGTGGATGAACACGGTGGGTGCTCTGGGCATTTCTGTGAGGGAGGCTTCAGAAAGGATTAGAGTGTGAGTGACTTGATTCATGGGTGGGGTCGAAGCCTTTGTGAACTGCTGCACAGTGTATTTGTATAAAGTGTGCTGGGCCTGACTGGAGGAAGGCCGTTGGGCCTGTGCTTGTCTGCGCTGCTCTGCTTCCTGCCTGCCGCTCGTGAGGAACCTGTCTGCAGACGCTCGGCTGCAGCGATGCTCGACCCAAGCACACGCACCAAGCACCCCTGGGCTGATCCCTTGGACACTGAGCAAGTAGAAATCTTTCTTCAAAAGTTACTAATTTATGCCAGGCATGGTGGTCTTTAATCCCAGTACTTGGGGACTGGAGACAGAGGCAGGCAGATCTGTGAGTTTGAAGCCAACCTGGTCCACATAGTGAATACTAGGTCAGGCAAGGCAACATGTGAGACCCTGTCTCAAACCCCACCCTCCCAGAGACGTGTGTGTGTGTGTGTGTGTGTGTGTGTGTGTGTGTGTGAGAGAGAGAGAGAGAGAGAGACAGAGAGAGACAGAGAGAGACAGAGAGAGACAGAGAGAGAGAGAGAGAGAGAGAGAGAGAGAGAGTTTGTGTGTACGTCCCGTTGATGTGTGTGTGTGAGAGTGAGTACATGCATGCCACTCTGAGTTTTTAGGTTTAGGAATTAACTCAGGCCGTCAGTCCTAACCCACTGAGCCATCTTACTAGCCCAGTAGTTCCTTCTTTTAATTTGCTTCTAGGTAGCTTATACCTGGGAAAAGTGATAGAATGATTCATTCAGAATACAAAAATTACATCTGTATGAGCTAAGGTCTTGTGTATCCAGGCTCGCCCGGAACTCATTCAGTAGCCAAGGATGGCCTTGTTCGCCACCTTCCACGTGCTGGCTTTACAGGTCTCCCCCCCCACAGTCTGGCTACGTGCTGGGGGGTGTAACCAGCGCTTTTGAGAGGCAAGCAAGCAACTGAGCTACATCCTCAGACTGGTTTTTTTCTGTGTGTGTGCATGTGTTTTGTGTATATGTAGGTCAAAGGACCTCCTTCCCTTTTCCTCTGACCTCAGTGTGTACACACGCGTTTACCTGTAGCCACACACACAGTCTCATGCCCGCCCCGCCCTCCACTGGCTGTCCTACTTCTCTGTTGGTCATGGTGCCTGGGTTCAGTGGGTGTATTGTATAGTGTGCTGTGTGGACCTGTATGCCCAGCACGCAGTTCTGTTGTGCGGGGTATTGGCTCTCGTGTTGTACTGTAGCTTGTCCCTGGGTTTTGTACTACTTGTGAGTCGAGTTCAGCAGCAAGTGCTTTTGAGAGTTCTTTAGAACAATGAGCGTCCTGCTTCCATCTCCCCGGAATGACGGTTTTTCAAGTAGGTTGAAGGTTGTCTCCTGAACAACCAGTGGGCACCATGTTTCGCTGGTCATGGAAGCGCAGGCTGTGGTGGACGCTTAAGAGTGTGGCTCTCATTTGCGTCCGAAGAGAGCCCTCCACCTCACCTTTCACGCTCCTCACTAGGTGTGTTGTGCTTACCTGTATGCCTGTGCACCACGTGCACGCAGTGATCTCAGAGTCTGCAAGAGCGTGTCAGATTTCTGGACTTGGAATTACAGATGGTTGTGAGATGCCATGGGGGTGCTGGGAATCAAATCTGGAGCCTCCTGAAGAGTAGCAAATAGCAAATACTGGTAACCGCTAAGCTGTCTCTGGCCCTTGCGTTGAATAGTTTATTGTATTTTTTATGGTGCTGAGCATGGAGTCTTCTGCCTCAGGAGCATTAGGCATGAGTTCTGCCAGTGAGCTTCTTCACCTCTGAGCCCATTGCATTCCTGTTTGACAGGGTCTCACCGTTTCCCTCCTGCTGGCCTCAAAGTCTGTCTTTGCACCTCAGTCTCCACGCACAACTCGTGTTTGTAATTTTTCTTTTTAAATGATGGTCTCCTGTAGCGCAGACTGGTTTTGAACTCAACATGTAGCAGAGGATGGCCTTGAATGTCTAATCCTCCTTCCTCTTCGTCCCGCGAGCTGGGATTAGAGACTTATGCTTCCATACCTGATTCATGTGCTGCTGGAAGTGTTGTAATCCGGGGTTTTGTGCATTCTTTGCAAGTAGTACCAACTGTAGTACAAGTCCAGCCACTTGCATTTTAAATAAACAAACAAACAAACAAACAACCCTTTATTTATTTTATGTGTACAGGTATTTTGACTCTATGCCTGTGCACCATATGCATGGTGCCAGTGAAGCCAGAAGAGGGCATTTGGTCCCCTAACCCCTAATCCTGGTGTTTCAGAGTCAGTAGTCAGCTACTGTGTGGAAGAGCTGCAAATGCTCTTAACTACTGAGCTTGTACTGTAATGTTGTAAATATCAACATCGTATTTTTTTTTTGTTTGTTTTTTTTTTTTGTTTTTTTTTTTTTTTGTTTTTGTTTTTGTTTTTTTTGACACAGGGTTTCCCTGTGTAGCCTTGACTGTCCTGGAACTCACTCTGTAGACCAGGCTGGTCTCAAACTCAGGAATCCGCCTGTCTCTGCCTCCCAAGTGCTGGGATTACAGGCGTGCGCCACCACTGCCCGGCCAACATCGTATTTTCTAAATGCCGCAGTATTGCTCAGCCAAGTCAGCCGTGTGCACCAGTGTCTCAAGTTTTCTTCATTGTCACCATTGATTGTGACCCACTGATAGCAGTTAAATCCCTCCCCCACTCTTGTATGTATATTCCACCCAGATTCCCGGGAAAGACTCTGATGTTTGTCAGTGACAGAAACCTGAGAGAAAGTTGCGAGGCTGCTCTATGTGAAAGATGAATTTAGGCCTATTTTTCACAAGTTTCAGTCTGTGATCTGTCTCAGTGCCCATGGCTTTAGGCCTTAGGTGATGCTGACATCAAGATGCAAAAACATGTGGTAAAGGAGGCTGTGTACCTCTTTGCAGCCAGAACAGAAAAACAAAACAATACAACAACAACAACAAAACCCGTGAGGGGGCCAGGGATGAGACAGACCTTCAAAGGCAGTCCCAGTGACCTCTTCCAGCTGGGTCCTAGCTCCCACCTCTCTCATTAAGGTCGATGGGATGGTTTATACTGGTTTTCTACTTGATAGTGCTAGACTGGTCCAGGAAAGGAGCCTCTGGCTGTAGCTGGGTGAGATGATCTGATTGGGCTAACTTAGGTGGGCGGTGCCCTAAATCTACAAAGCATGATTGTATGGACTGGGATGAAGGGGCTGGTCAGAGCTATTCATTGCTTTTCCTGACTGCAGATGCAGGGGGACCGGCTGCTTCAAGCTCCTACCATCATGACTTCGCTGTGGTAGACTGTCCTTAGAACTGTGAACCACAATAAACTCTTAAGTCACTTTGATAGGTTATTTTACCACAGCAACAGAAATATTAAGACACCTGTCATGTCATGCATGCATCAGATTGATGAACCATTGATGAGGTCGCTTTCTGAGCTTGCTCTTTTTCTTTAAAACACTCTTTATAAGACTAAACCAGAGAACAACATCTCTGCTGGGCTCTTTTGAGACTTTCTTTGTCAATACAATTAATGTAGATCTCCTCACCTTAGCCTCAGGAAGACTCTTCCACACAAGGGCAAAAAGCCACCACATTTTCCACCAAAATACCATGAAAACAGTCTTTAGGTCACACACTGAAATTCCTCTCCACTGAAACTCCTGGGCCAGGTCTGCACAGTTCAAATCATACTCAGCAACACACTCCTCCATAGTCCCACTAGGATGGCCCATTAAACCCCACTTAAAGCATTCCACTGCCTTCCAAATCTGAAGTCCCCAAAGACACATTCTTCCAAACAAAAGCATGGTGAGGCCCATCACAGCAATACCCCAGTCCCTGGCACCAACTTCTGTCTTAGGGTTTTACTGCTGTGAACAGACACCAAGATCAAGGCAACCTTTATAAGGACAACATTTAATTGGGGGTGGCTTACAGGTTCAGAGGTTCAGTCCATTATCAAGCATGGTAGCATGCAGGCAGGCGTGGTGCAGGAGGAGCTGAGTTCTACATCTTCACCTGAAGGCTGCTAGGGTAAATGTATTAAAGCCCACACCCACAGTGACACACCTACTCCAACAAGGCTATACCTCCTAGTAGTGCCACTCCCCGAGCCAAGCTTGTAGAAAGCATCACAGCTACTGACCGGACAGTCTAGTCTGAAAAAAACCCCAGGTTCAGTAAGAGATACTGTCTCAAGAAATGAGAGCCGTAGAGGAAGATAGCAAACATGGATTCTTGTGTGCCTGCACAGGTGAGTGCAAACACATACACACATAAATAAAAGTCCACTTATTTATTTATTTATTTATTTTTGCATATGTGTCATTAGGTATGCTCATGCCGTGGTATACACACTGAGGCCAGAGGACAGTTTAGAGGTCTGGGAGTGAAGCTCAGGTTAGATTTGATGGCAACCCCAACACACTCCATTGGAAAGCTTAGGCTGGAGAGGCTATGAAGTAAGACTCTCAAGTTCCTTCTCGCAGGCTGAAAAGGAAACACTTAAGTGCTGTGGCTAGCAGCAGAAGCAACATTTGTTTCGCCCTTCAAGGAAGGTGCCATAGTAGGCCTTGTATTGAAGTCGCCCACGGATGATGCGAGTCACGTGACTTTATTGGATATCTTTCCCACTGTAAGGGACCCTGCTACTTCCTGTATTGGAGAGGCCCCGGCATGGATTAACAAGGGACCAGAGGACAAGATTCTAGGGATAACTGTAGTGGGCACATCTGTCTTTAGAGTCTAAGTGTGATCTTTAGGACCTTAGCCCAGCATTTGGGATTCATCAGCTATAGAGAAAGCCGCGTATGGGTTTTGTGTGGGTGGGTTTGGTTGGTGGATAATGAGCTATGGGATTCCCAGAGTTCATTGAATGCCACTGTGTCAGGCTGGTGCTCTCCTGGGTTTATGAAACCTCAGCATTATATGTGGGGAGAGAGCATGTGCCACAGTGTCATGTGGGGGTCAGAGGCCTGTGTTCAGGGGGGGGTCACTTCTCAGTCTTCTACGTGGGACTGCAGTCACCAGGCTTTGCAGTAAGAACCTTTGCCTGTCCAGCCATCTCACTGGCCCTTACTCATGTGTGGGTAGGCTGGGTGCTGGGAATTGAACGTAGGTTGTAGCGTGCTTGCTAGGCAAGAGCTCTACCACCGAGCCCTGTTTTACTTTTTTGGGACAGGAGCCTACTAACTTTCCCAGGCTGGCCTTGAAGTCATTCTGTAGCCTAAGCAGGCTTTGAACTTATCTTTTGCTTCAGCCTCCCCAGTAGCTGGGTTTCCAGGCCTGGTGTTTTAAAAAGATAACATTGTTATTGAGCTGCTTTGAAGTCTTTTTGCTTTTGTCTTGAAAGTGTTGAGATTACAAAGCCTCCTCCACTATACCTGGCTTTCATGGCTTTTTCTTTTTCTTTTTCTTTTTTCTTTTCCTTTCTTTCTTCCTTTTTTTTAAGAGCCAGTCTTTAAACTATTTATTGGAAGATAACAATAAAAGAAAAACAAAAGATGAAATTTGTCGAAGAAATGAAAACAAACTTGAAAACAAGAGGATGATGAGAGAAAGCCATCCTCCCTGGCTGGGCACACAGCTTCATGGCTGAGCACACGTCCTCTTGTGCTCCGAGGCCTAGGTTCCATCCCCAGCAACACAAAGAAGGACCTTTTTTAATACTCTGAAGGTAGAGACAGGATTGTGAGTTCAAGGCCAACCAAGTGTTCCTGTTTGGAGGGGTGGGGTGGATAAAGAGAAGAAAAAGACAAAATTAACACTTTTTTTCTTTTGAACTTTATTTAAAAAGGTAATCCGTAGTAATGAGCCCGGCAGATTCTGACCTGTCCGTGACCCTGTGCCAGTTGCCAGTATGAAGAAGAAAGGCATCTATGTGTATACTTCTAGTGTTGCCAGTCAAGACCCTGGGCCCTCGTACTTGAAATGTGCTCTGTGTGTGTGTGTGTGTGTGTGTGTGTGTGTGTGTGTAGAAACCAGGGGTAAATGTTGGTGTCTTCTGCAATCACTCTTTACATTATTATTATAAGTTTTAGTTTATTATTTTCTGTGTTTTTGTCTGCCATGTGTGGATACACTGGAAGGCCAGAAGAGGCCATTAGATCCCCTGGAGCTGGAGTTACCAGGTGGTAGAGATGCTGACTGTGGATGTGGGCTTGACCTCAGGTCCTCTGCAGGAGCAGCCAGTGCTTCAGGCTGCTCCAGTAGCCCTCCATTCCTCGTCCGTCCTTATTGAGACAGGATCGCTTGCTGAACTCGGAACTCTGATTAGATTAGAATGGCCAGTGAGCTTCCCCAACACTGCCCAGATTTTCCTGTGGGTTCTCGGGCTTGCAGGACAAGCACTTAACTGACTGAACTATCTCCCCAGTGGGTCTTTTCTTTTTCTTTTTCTTTTTCTTTTCTTTTCTTTTCTTTTCTTTTCTTTTCTTTTCTTTTCTTTTCTCTTTTCTTTCTCTGTCTCTTTCATTCTTTTCTCTCTTCCTTTCTCTCTTTCTAAAGAAAATTTAAAATTGCTTATTGTTATTATTATCATCATCATTACTATGTTTTTTATGAGTGGGTTTTCGCCTGCATGTGTGTGCACCACTTTGATGTCAGGTGTCCTCAGAGGGTGTTGGATCCCCTGGAACTGGAGTTACAGATAATATGAGTTTCTGGATGTGGGTGCTAGGAATTGAACCCAGCCAGGTCTTCTGGAAGAGCAGCCAGTGCCCTTAAGACACCTAGCCATTTCTCCTGCCCCAGTTGTTGTTCTAATCTCTGGGCCAGAGATGATACAGCCAGTGCTAGCTCTCTTTCTGCGTTGCCATCTTGTCCCAAATCAGTTTTCAGTTTGTGCTTCCTGTGTGTGCGTATGCAGGGCTCTCCTCACCTGCTTGCTTTTTCTTGTAGTACTTATGAAGTAATATATCAGTTCTTTTTTTTTTTTTTGTTATGATTATATTTCCCCATAGGACTTCTAGATCTTTACAGAACAGGATATTTTCTGTGTCCTTCCCTGCTCTGCTCATGCCTACTACAGGAATAGGACTTCCTAATAATTTGATGAAAGAATTAAAGAATAAGCCAGACCTGAAATAAACCAGTACCTCCAGTACCTCCAGTAAATGAAATAGACGAGGTAAGATTATTTGTAATAATGTTTTTATTTTAACCCATATATTGAAAATACCATTTTAGTACATAATAAAAAATTCAGATGCTTACTTTTTTTCCAGACATGTTTGATTTATGTTTATAATAAATGAGATGAGTAGTTTTTAAAAGATTCCCTGGTAGATTACATAGATGAGTGGTAGAATGTATGTTTAGCTTGAGGCCCTGGGTACAGTTCACACACATAGGGCAGGGAATTTAGCCCCGCTGTACAGTTCTTGGCTCATATACCAAAGCCCTAAATTCTATCCTCAGCACCACATAAACCAGGTATGGGGGGACACATCTGTAGTCCTAGTGGTTGTGAGATAGAAGCTGAAGGATCAGAGGTTCAAAGCCATCCTCAGCCACATGGTGAGTTCAAGGCCAACCCTTGTATCACAGTATGAGATTCGGTCCTTGAAAGTAAAAAGGAGGAAAAGAAAATAACTAGATTCAATAGATAAGCTATTTCATACTTGTTGTTTGTTTTGTTTTCTTTTTCTTTTTTCTTTTTGTTTTTTAAAGAAAGGTTGTCTTTATGTAGTTGACCTCTATCTTAAAACCTTCCCGCCTTGGCCTCATAAGTGCAAGTATTATCAGTGTGTATTCTCAGGCCCTGGACCAGACATACTTCAGAGTTGTCAGACAATAGTCATGTTGATTTTAAAAAGTATTTAAAAAATATTTCAACTTCAGCTTTTTAAAATTAAGTCATAATATGTATATATGAAGTAGTCATTTACATTTGGAACTAGTGACCTGATCGTGCTGTGGTGGGTCCATATGTTCTTGTCATGTTAGGGAGCAATAGCAGTCATAGAAAATCAAGCTTTTTGGACAAACCTAGCTTCATCAGTTCTCAGTTCATTTCCAAGCTGGGTAATACTAGACTGATTACTAATGCTGCCTGAATGTGGGTGTTTCAGTGTGGGTAACGATATCTCCTGTGTGGGATGGTTATGATAGCAGGTGAGCTTACATATGTAAAGGTCCTAGCACAATTTCTAACAAAAGTAGTAAAAGCTAATTGGTATGCGAATGGCTACTGTTAGTGAGTAGATGCCTGTTGGTGGGTCTCACATATGTTATCTGCAGAGAGCGAGCACTACTGTGTGATGTTTGATGACTGACGTTCGATGTTGTTGATTAATGATTGATGTGAACAGGACTCCATATAACCCTGTATTAAGAGGAATGGAGATTGCCTCTGTCCACTTAGATTCATAAGCTGTCCCGAAGTGATCTTGGCATCAGGGAAGGGAGTGTTCAGGCACATTTCACCATCAGCATCACGGGATGGCAGCCATTGATTTGCCCCATGGTAAGTCCTTGTTGAAGCTCTCTTTCAGACTGTTTCAGGTCTTTCCTGCACAGCAAAGTCCAGTGGGCAGGACTTCAGTGGTTTTGCGTGTTCATTTACCACGAGCTGAAGTGGGCTGTATAATAGTGGTTTGATTTAGGGCCCCCGTGTGTATGCTTGCAGAAAAGATGTGTAACTGTCATGAGTTCTGTCACCAGGGGCAATATAGAGTCATGTTTCTTTTTATATTTTATTTTATTTTATTTTATTTTATTTTATTTTATTTTATTTTATTTTATTTATTTTATTATTTATTATTGTGGGTATGTATTTGTATGAGTGCGGGTAAATGTAGAGGTCAGAGTACTTTTGGGGGGTCAGTCTCTCTTTCCATGTGAGATCCTGGGATCAAACTCTGGGCATCAAGTGTGAGCACTTGCATTAACCAGACGTGCCGTCTCACTAGCCCCAGAGTCAGTGGTTTTATACCTTAAGTTCCTTTATCTGTGACGTGAGAACTCTCTGTCTCAGTCGGCAGCACAGTTCCTGGCTTGCCCTCTGGCTCTGGGGGAGGCGTGCGTGCTGTGGCATTTCTCGGTGGTATATCCGTATGTGGTTTGCCGAGTGTACAGATGGCAGGGGAATGTCACACTATCGCAGAGTGACCTCATGGCCTGTGAATGTGGGGATTTTATGCTGTTTTTCTTTCCTGTCAGGCCTTCTTTCTAGAGAGCCTATCTACGTCTACGAAGCAAACATAGAGGTAGACGGGACGGTGACTGACAACCAGGCAAATTGTTACCAGGTAAAGAGGGAGAATATCATTCTATCAAATACAACTTTTTTAATCTGTGGCCTAGAAGCATTTCCTTCTAGAGTCTGGAGTTTAGACAGACTCAGTCTCTAGGGCTTCTTACGGGAAGTATATTCTCACTAGGGGGTGGAGAGTATCTTGTTGAATTTCCCTGGAGAACAGAGCCTTGCAAATCCTTCTAGCCTTTCTGTTATTGCTTATTAACGTGTTTGCTTGGCTGTCCCCAACTTCACTAATCTTTGTTTGCTTTAGATAAGAGTCTGGCTATATAGCATACCCTTGAACTCCTCAGCCCTGGCTGGTCTCAGCCTCCCTCTCCAGTGTTGGGGATTGCAGACATGGGCCCCCACTAACTAATCTTGTGCTTCGTTTATTACTGCATGCCTTTTGTTTTGTTGAGTGCTCTGACAGATGGTGAGGCAGGTGAGGAGCACCCTTGTCTCAGAAGATCTATTTATCCGTTAGATACAGTTTGCTTAGGAATATGCTGCACTGAGACAGTAGGACCAGGAGCGCTTCCTGCCGGGCTGTGCTGGTGGCAGTCGTGCTTATGCAGTCAAGCCGTGTAACAGTGGAAGGCCGGCGGAGTGAGTGTAGAGGGAAGGAGTTCCTGGGGCCACTGACCCCCCGCAGCTGCTTGAGGCTGATCTGAGAGCATGGATAGGGATTAGGTCCGCCTTCCTAATTGTCCATTGGGTACTAGCAAGATGGTTTTTTTTTTTTGGCTCAAACCAACATGTGTGTAATGGTTTAGGATTCAGTGACCTTCGATGATGTGGCTGTGGAGTTCACCCCGGATGAGTGGACTTTACTGGACCTGACTCAGAAGAATCTATACCGAGAGGTCATGCTGGAGAACTACGAGAACTTGACTTCAGTAGGTAAGGCTCCCAGCATTCCTCCTTACCTTTTACGGAACAGATACATGTTACGTGCTTCTTGATGTGTAAGAGACTGATCATGTTCATTACGAATTTAGTGGAATGACAGGTCAATTTTTAAATAAAACTTTGGTGTGTGGGCGGGGTCAAAGGGCACACACCTTTAATCCCAGCAGAAGCAGAGGCAGTTGGACCTCTTGAGTTCACAGCCAGCTTGTCTATATACCTAGGGCTATATAATGAAATCAAACTAAAAATAACTTTTCTAATTTGTGTGCGCGCGAGTGTGTGTGTGTGTGTGTGTGTGTGTGTTTCTTTTTTTCTTTTCTTTTTTTTTTCTTTTTCTTTTTCTTTTTCTTTTTTTTTTTTTTTTTTTTCTGAGACAGGGTTTCTCTATGTAGCCCTGGCTGACCTGGAACTCACTCTGTAGACCAGGCTGGCCTCGAACTCAGACATCCACCTGCCTCTGCCTCCCGAGTGCTGGGAATGTGTGTGTGTGTGTGTGTGTGTGTGTGTGTGTGTGTTTCTATGCACACATGCACACGCAGCAACTATAGAAGAACATTAGGTGTTTTCTCTATCACTACCTATTCCTTTGAGGCAGGCATTCTCCCTGAACTTAGAGCTCTGTGTCTTTCAGACACTGAGCCCCAACATCCTGTCTGCATCTTCCATAGCACTGTAGTTACAGGCACATTCAAGACCATGCTCGGCTTGTTGTGTGGGACATGAGACTGTACAGCAAATACTCTTAGCCAGCAAGCCATCTTCCCAGCTCCAACAAATAAATTTCCTGGCATAATACATAATAATCTACAGTGGTAAATCCTTTTTCCTTTTCTTCTTTTCTCCTTTTCTTTAAATTTTTTTTTTTTATTTTTTGAGATCATAATACAATTACCCCATTTTGCCATCCCCTCCTCCCTCTACACCTCTTCCAGCATCTCCTTCCTCCTGTGTACCCCTCGCTTTCTTTTAAATTCATGGTCTCATTTTATTAATTGTGTGTGTGTGTGTGTGTACTCCTAGATATATAAATATAATCTGCATAGTTCACATAGTTTTACTTGTATGTATGTTTTTAAGGCCGACCATTTGATATTAGATAACCAATTGGTATGCTCTTCCTGTGGGATTCTTTTACCCCCCTCTTAGCATACCTTAGTTGTCTGTAGCTCTTTGTGTGGGGTGAGGCCTCCTGAGCCTCCCTCTCCCCTATTAGCATGTCCATAGAGTCCTCCTCACCCAGCTCCTATTTAAACAGTCCTGTTGCTGAGACTTATGTAGCTTCTGATATTACAAAGAGATACAACCTCACTGCAAACTCCTTGATCCTCTGGCGTTTAAAGTCTTTACATCTCCTTTTCTAAGATGTTCTCTGGACCTCAGGTGCTCGAGTTGTACTGTACATGTATCTATTGGGAGCAGGCTCTGCAACTTTGCATTTTGATTCATTGTGGTTTTCTGTAATAGTTTCCATCTGTTACAAAGAGATGTTTCTTTGATGAGGGATGAGGACTACACTTATTTGTGGGTTAAAGACACATATTTAGAACGTGCTGGATTATGCTGGTTTGGTAAGGTGGGACTGTAGGTTCTCTGAGATCTATGGTTTCCAGCCCTAGGCATAACTTTCCTCTTGTCAAGTGGCTCTTACGGCCAGTTAGTGAGCATGTCGTTTTGTATCCTTAGGCTGTTGTGACTCAGAGGTGTCATAGCTCTGCTGGACTCTTTGCTTCCCGGTACCTGCAGCCTTCCTGATTGCCTCTGTCTCTTCACGGCTGACTAGTACTGCATCCGTCGTGTGCACCCACTGTCACTCTGCAGTTGTTGGGTGGAGGACATCGAGGTTGTTTCCAGTTCCCAGCTAGTGTGAACAGAGCGGCAGTGGGCACGGCTGAGCGTTTCTGAGGAGCAGGATGTCCAGTCCGTGAGGCCTGTCATAGGGAGATTTAGTTTAGCTTTTTGAGAGTTCTCTACACCGATTTCCATAGTGGCTGCACCAGTTTGCAGTTCTCTCAACAGTGACTGAGGGTGCCTGTCTCCCCTCACCCCTCCAGCACTGGTTATTGGGTATTTTGTACATCTGTGTCTTTGCATGGGATAAGATGAAATCTCGAGGTTGTTTGATCTGCATTTTCCTTAGGGCTGAGGATGCTGAACCTTTAGGAGATGGTTCCCTGTGCATTGTATCCACACTTTCCCTGGCCTTAGTCATTCCAGACCCTCCCAGTCCCCAGACGGGCATTAAAAACATTTCTCTGCCAGGATTGAACTCTGATTTTGTTTCTTTTCTTCCTTTTTTTTATATGCTCTATTTACATAGTTCAGGCAGGCCTTGAACTAAAACTCACAAAGATCTGCCTGCCTCTGCCTCCCAAGTGTTGGAATTAGATGTGTGTGTGTGTTGCCATGTCTGTCTTCCTTTCCCCTTCCTCCCCTTTCTGGTTCATTTTTCCTTCCTCTTATGTACTTCCTTCTCCCCGCCCCCAGGCCCCACTGTGACCCTCTATTTGGAAACAGAATCTTTCGTGCGTAGTCCAGGCTGGCCTCAAACTTGGAATTCTCTGTCCTCATCCTCCCATGTTACAGGATTTCAAGTTTCTTACACCACTGTGCTCAACATAGTAGTTTTGTTTTTGTCAAGAGTGCATGCGTGTTGTACTGGGCTGTGCATCCTTTTGGTGGATATGAAACCCTAGTGCGGTGCACATGCTAAGGAAATGTTCTGCCCTTGAGGTATAACCCTTCTGGAAAGTGTACGTTAACTTCCATTTGGCTTTCAGAGAGTAGAACAAACCAGTCCTCTTAGGACACAGAAATGTTGTCTTTTCTATGGTGCTAGAGATTGTACTGAGAGCCTTACATGTGAAGCTATATTCCCCCCTCCCTCCCCCATATTTGAATTTTAACTCACTTTGAAAGAATTACCTTGCTTTCACTTGAACTGTGATTTCCTTGGCCATAGGAAAGTTTGTTATCTCCTGCTTGAGCCTCTTTCACTCACAATGTTTCTGTATGTGCAGGATGTCAGTTCTTCATTCCTAGTCTGACCCCCTGGTTAAAACAAGAAGAGTTAGGGGCAGCGGAGAGTGCCGATCCTCAACGTGAGTATTCACAGAGAAACTGTGCTGACAAGCTTGGTATCGTTCTGCAACTATAATCAAAGTTTCTTCCGACGTACTGGCCTCAGACGTTGAATCCGTTTTCTCTGTGGGGTAGACAGCCATTTAACACACAGATCTGTGTGTACTCGGGTGAACCGATGAGCTTCAGCCTGTGTGTTCCCTTTCCTAAATGCACTATCTCAGTATTGGTTGTTTTTCCAGAGCTTTGTGACTTCCCTCCTGCTGTAACTGTCACAGGGTCAGTCTGTAGTTCATTACGTAGAATGTTGACTCTGCTTTTCTTTGTTATTATGGCTTTTGTTGTTGGTCTTGTTTAGGAGGTGCTGGGGATGGAACCAGCAGGGCTGGGGCCTGGGGGGCAGCCATTCTCCTGCTGAGCAGTCTTATTGCTACTTAAAAAAAAAAAAAAAAAGATTTATTTATTATATGTAAGTACACTGTAGCTGTCTTCAGACACACCAGAAGAGGGCATCAGATCTCATTACAGATGGTTGTGAGCTGCCATGTGGTTGCTGGGATTTGAACTCAGGACCTTCAGAAGAGCAGTAAGTGCTCTTAACTGCTGAGCCATCTCTCCAGCCCCTATTGCTACATTTTTAACAAAACGAAATTCTTAAATCTCTCCGTACAGTCGTACTGCTGTGCAGTACACATCATAGCACATGCTTGGAGGTCTAAGAACAACTTCCAAGTCATATTCTCTTCCTACCACGTCACTACCAAGGCTTGAACTCAGGTCGCCAAGTTTGGTGACAAGGTGGCCTTCACCTTATATTTTAAGACCAGGTCTCTCACGGAGATCAGGGGTTTACTGACCAGGCTGGGCTGGTTGAGCAGTGAGCCTTAGGGAATGTTGTCTTTCTCTGCCTCTCCGGTATTGGGATTGTGAGTATGTGCCGCTGTGCTGGGCATTTTAAAGTTGGTTATAGGGTTCAAGTTCAAGTCCTTGTGATTTACCAACTAGCCATCTCCCCGGTCTCTTTTTCTTGTTTTTCTGTTAGTATAATTGAAACAGTCTTAGAATTATAGCCCAGGCTACTCTTGAATGTGAATGTAAAACACTTCTCTGACTTAGCCTCTTATGTGCTAAGATCACAGCTGTGCACCATTGTGTCTGCTTGTCTTTACTTTCTCATTAGTGTGGTTTTCAGCTGCAGCCGTCACTGGCTGAGAAAACTTTCCAGCCCTCACACTTATTTTCGTCATGTGCTTAATTTGAAAAGGACAAGTGACTCTTACTCCTAAGCCCCTGTATATGCCATTCATTTTCTGAACTTATGTTTCTCTTTCTATTTGACTTAAGAATTGGAACTACAGCCTACAATTGACGACTCAGAGCTTGAGAATTATTTTAGGATGCAGAGTTCCAGTGCAACAGAAATGGTAAGATCAGCAAGGACTTTCTATTCCATACTCAAGAAGGGGGTCCTTTGAACCTTACAAAAGAGAGATATTTGAGATGAGTAGTATGCTCCTGGGAGGAATTGATGTTTCTGAAGAACTATCTGGAATGTCGTGAATTGGGAGATTCTCCCGATATATCATAAGGATTTCTATCTCATTGTTTCCACAAATCCGTATTTCCGCATATGCAGTTAGATGTGGAAGTTTTAAGCAATTTTATGGAACCACTTTTTTTTTTTAAGTGCCTATAATTAGTTGTCATGATTTTGGCAAAGGAATCTGTCATTCAGTTTGGAAAAACTAAAGGTCAGGAAAGAATTGCATGGAAAAGAGGCTGTAAAGTTCATTCTGAATGTAAAGCTGTGTTTGTCTTCAGGTGGGTGATTCGTCCCTTCATGAGCAGTCAGGAGACCACAGTGAAGGGGACCTGTGTGACTCTAAGCCATGTGGAAATGTGTTGGGTGAACAATTATGCCTTAACACCGAGGTGAACATGCAGAGCCAAGGATTCAGCTCTGAGTGTAACTGGTATGGGAAAGACATTCTTTCTTTGCTCAAGGAAACCTCTACTGGACAGAACGTTTCTGAGCTTAATCAGTGTGGAAAACTCTTCAGTCTGACTCCAAATATCATGTATCCGAGCACTAGCACAAATGAGAAGCCCTTTGAATGCACAGACTGTGAGACAGCCTTTTTTAATCAGTCTTACTTCCAGCCAGATATGAGGCCTCACAATGGAGGAGAACCCTATGACTGGAGTAAATACGGGAATGGTTTTATTCATCCTACAAGCCTTGCTATGCATCTTCCAATTCTCAATGCAAGAAACCCCTACAAATTTGAGGATTGTGGAAAGGACTTTCAGTATTTTGCATGCCTTAATAATCCCATGGGAATGTGCACTGGAGAAAAATTCTGTGACTGCAAGGAATGTTGGAAAGCCTTCACGGTTTCCTCACACCTAACTCAATATGTATCGATTCACACTGAAGAAAAATCCAAAGTATGTAAGATATGTGGGAAGTCCTTTGCTAATTATTCTCGACTTTCTGCACACGTAAAAACTCATAATGAAGAAAAGCCCTTTGTATGTAAGGAGTGTGGAAAGGCCTTTAAAAATATGTCATACCTTAATGATCACGTTAGGATTCACACTGGAATAAAATCATACAAATGTATGGAATGCGGGAAAGCCTTCCTTCGATGGTCAGGCCTCACTGAACACATCCGAGTTCACACTGGGGAAAAGCCTTATGAATGTAAGGAGTGCGGGAAAACCTTTTCTAGATCTACTCAGCTCACTGAACACATACGAACACACACTGGAATCAAACCTTATGAATGTAAGGAATGTGGGAAAGCCTTCACTCAGTACTCAGGCCTTGCCACACACGTGCGAATCCATAGTGGAGAAAAGCCCTTTGCATGTAAGGAGTGTGGGAAGGCCTTTACCAGGACCTCTGGCCTGATTCATCATGTGAGAACGCACACAGGAGAGAAGCCTTTTGAATGTGTTCATTGTGGGAAAACCTTCATTACTTCCTCCCATCGCACTAAACATCTGAAAATCCACAGTGGCGAGAAGCCCTTTGTGTGTAACATATGTGGGAAAGCATTCATATATTCCACATCCCTTAACATTCACATGCGGACCCACACTGGAGAGAAGCCCTATATCTGTAAGCAGTGTGGGAAGGCCTTCGCTGTTTACTCTCGCCTGAGGAAGCATAGCAGAGTTCACACTGAGGAGAAGCCCTTCCAATGCGAGGGCATGAGTGTTGCTATTTAGCCCATCTCTTGCCACCTTTGAATATTGACAGTGACACCAAAGATCATCAGGTTAGTCTTAACTGCCGTGTGCGGGTTCTAGGGCCCGCACTGGCCTTCGACAGCACCCTAACTTTATGAAATAGGACACGCAGGCTCCCCTCAAACTTTTCTTCTCTTGGCTAGGCTGAGGATTGGCCTCTAGAGCGTCACACGTGCCGGGCCAGCACGCAGTCACTCAGCTACCTTTTCTAGGTACCCTGGAACCTTTTCATGGATATCTGAGTCTGAGCATCTGTGGGTTACAGAAGCCAGTCCACTAGGTGGCTTCCTTCTGGTGCTTGACGCTTCGTGATCATAACATTTCTAAATGCTATGAAATAGAACAGAGTTGATTCTTTTTCTTTTTCTTTCTTTTTTTTTTTTTTTTGTTAATGGCTGCCAGTGTGGCATGTTAATGTGAAAATTCATCACAAGCCAAGATAATACAGGGCTGTGGAAAGGCACTGCTAGGCAACTACCCCGACCCCACTGGTTCTGACGAGCACACCAAGAAACAGTTCCTAGCTGGTCTTAATAGCTAGTCTATTTTCAGATGTTCACCCTGTGATCCTTTGTAAGATTCAAATCGTCCACCGTGTCCTCATCTTTTGGATCCATTTTGGATTGAGGTGACAGTAACTGTCCACATTCCTCAGATTGGTTGAGATTGATGATCTGAGGCTAGGACTGAGGGTCTTGTGGATGCCAGGCAAGGACGCGGCGACTCGGCCGCATTCCCAGCCAGCCTAGTCTCCAGTGCAGATTCCTCAGTCACTGTAGTGTGGAAGGGCTGAGGGTTTTCTGAGGTACACTTTCTTCTTAGCTTCAGTGTTCTCCCCTTTCATATTTTACTAAGAGCACTCAGGAGGAACCAAGTTGCTCCTTTTGAACACTTTAATTACAAATAAATTTCTGATTATATCACTTGCAAGTTCTAACTTCCACACAAAATGCTAGAATACAGATCTGCTTGGCTCAATATCACTACATATCACCGATTGGTTTTTCTCTTTGTGTTCTAATAACGTGTTCTTCCTTCTTAACTATGGGAGTCCTCACCAGAAGAGCCTCTTCCTGTCACTCAGTTTCAAGGCTACTTGCAGGTGTTTAAGTGTTTGTTTGTTTGTTTGTTTTCCTCCTGCACTGCCACAGTACCACAAAACACCATAGCTAGCACTGGCAAAATGGCTCAGAAGGTACAGGTGCTTGTGAGCAGGAACTGAGTTTGATCCCAGGGACCTACACAGTCAAAGGAGAGCACAGATGCTACACATTAGTCTCTACTTCTGCATGCATACCACACTTGCACACACATGTATACACCATAAATATAACACAAAACAGCATAAACCAAGGTGTTTTAAAAGTTCCCTTTAAAAGAAATGAAATTTTAGGTTAGCATAGTACTGGGTTTCATTATGGCATTTTCGCATCTATAGATCATTAGACTTCCCGTTAGCTTACCACTTTTGGATAAAATTTTAGGACTGCAGGTTTCGCTCAGTGGTCATAGTCCTTCCCTAGCATAAGGATAGCTAGTTTTCATCTCCTGCAGTGAACCATATAAGGCAATTTATTTTCTCACACAATTTATTTTCTCACAGCACGGGAGCTAGTGAAATGGTTCGGAGGGCAGAGCTCTTGCCCTGCAAACATGAGGACCAGAGTTTGTTTTCTGAGAGACTCTGCGTGCCAGGTGGCCATGGAGGCCGCCTCTAATCCCAGTGCTTGGGAGGAAGATGGGACTCCTCAGGAGACTTGGTAGTTAGATTACTTGACTCCACGAGCTTTGGGTTCAGCAAGAGACCCTGCTTCAGTAAATAAAACGGAAAGTGAGCCGGGAAACCTGACCTTACCTTCTGGATTCCACATGCCACTTGCAAATGTGGAAACACTAACATGCACATGCACATGCACACACGTGAAAACAAAATAACAGCATGTTTGGCTTCTGGAGTAGACTCTTCCTGGCATGCAGTCGCTTTCATATGACAGAGCCTGAAAATGAGGATTTTTTTTTCCTCTACTGATAAAAATCGCAGCATTGTGGGATGGGGTTCCCACTCATCGTCCTGGACTATCAACTGAAATCCTAAAGACCCTATCTGAACAGTCATGCTGAGGTTTAGATTTAACATGAATTTGAGAGGGTCCTAGATTCTTTTGGTTTCCCAGACAGGTAATCATATTTGTAGATAATGATGGTATTTTTTTTTCTATTTTAGTTGCTTCCTTACATAAATTAGTATGATGTCCAGCACACTAGTGAAAGTAGTAAAACCATATTTTTCTTTAGAATTATAATGAGGTATGCTCTCCATTATACCTATTTGCTTATTAGGATAGAGGGTTTTTTTTTTTTAATATCTGGATTTTGCATAATGGTTTTATAGTATTGCTTTATTTGTGAGGCAAAATTCCTCTTGGATTCATTAATTGCTTTCCCTGTATCCTCTGAGATGACCATACTCATTTGCTGGTAGCACTCAAGTACCTAAGATGTCATTGTTCCATAATAATACTGGAATGATTAAAAGGACTCTAAAATAAAGCAGTCATTTATAAACGATTATATATTAGTAGTCTGATGTTAACTTTAAATTCTTAGATGCATTCACATGGACATTAAGGTTCATTTTCTGTTTTGTGTGATTGCTGAGGATCAAACCAACCCAGACGAGGCAAGCGCTCTGCCGCTGAGCTGTAAGCGAGCCCAGTGAATCGCTTTCAGTAATTAATGTTGTTTGTGCTTATCATAGATATCCTTGAGTAACATTGGCATATAATTTTTTTCTTCTATGTAAGAAGAATGGAGTAGGGATGAGGAGTGCCTGTTTAGCAATGCACAAGTCTGTGGTCTCAATCCTCAGCACCACCAAAACAGCTAGATTTTAAGATGAATTGGCTGGTTTTTAGCTGTAGATTAGAACAGTGTCATATACTGCAGTGAACGTATTCCTCTTCTGTCCTCAATTCTAAACCCGTTCAATTATCCTGATCTAGAATTGATGCTGTTTTAGGTACCCATTTTCTATTACCTTCAACTGTTCAGTATCTTTTATGTTTATAGGACACCTAAGATTTACAATATCATTTAAAAATTTTGAATATATTTTTCTAGGCATGCTTTCATTTTCACATATGAAATTTTTTTTCTTGTATTTCAGATGTTTTCTGGTTGTATAATTAACTAACTTTGGGTCTGCCTTGTATTTCAGTCTGCAATGACTTCTTCTTGTATTTAAATTGAGTTAATCTTCAATCAGTATTCTTTTGGAGAGTATTTGTCTCAAACTTCAGCATGTTGCCTCACACTGTAATCTTAGGGATTGGGAAGCCAAGACTGGAGGATCACAGATTTAAGGGCATCCTGAGCCTGGGCTACTTTGTGAGACACTGTCTTAAAAAGACAAAAATAAAAAAAAATAAGACAAGACAAATACACCCAAAGGAGGAGTTGGGGCCTGGTAAATAATTTGGGAGGGAAAAAATTTTGTCTAGAAATATTTAAACTTTCCAATATAGTTTTTATTCCATTGACTCTGACAGGTATTTACATGGTTATATATTTTAATTTTCTTTTTGTATCCTTGGTTTAAAAAATTGGGGGGAGGGGAGGGTAGGTGCTAGGATTCAAACTGAGGGCTTTACACATGCTAACCACTGACCTATAACCCAGGTGTAGATGTGTCTTTTATATATACTTTAGTTAGAGTTTTCAAACTCTGGTTACTTGAAAAATCCTGATTAACAATTCTTTTGAGACCATAATGTATGATGCAATTAGTAACAAAATTGGAATTTTAGCAACTTTTTTCTTCTGTATCCATTGCATGTACCTTTTCTGTAATGATGTTTTCACTGAAATTTTACCCAGTGCTTGAAATTTCTGTACCCCCCTTTACTTTTTAGTTGCTATTCTAAAACATTAAATCCAGTTTTAAAATAGAATGTGTTGATGCTGTTTCTTTCTGAGTGGGCTGGACAGTTTGCATGCAGATTGCTGTCGTCAATCCCCTGAGCATCACAATTTCAGGGACCCGAAGCAGGTGCACTACTACACTGGCATGGAGGAAACACAAAGTAGCACAATTGATGGCATGGAGGACTTGCTAATAGATTAGCTTAGGGGAAATTAAATCATACAAAGTAGGATTTAGCTGAAGGAGTGCTGGTCCCCAATACTGCAAAGATAAGTTGTGTGCTACTCAGGCCTATTAGAGATAAATTCATGGTGCTAGGATGTAAATGTCTGTTCACTAGGATTGACCAACCCCAAAGAACCCAAAAAACCTACCTCTCACATGCAGCTTAAGGGCACAGAGTACAGTCACAGTGGAGGTTAGGCCCTGGCCTGCCATAAAGTTCCCAGTTCTTTTATTAAAAAATATAATTTTGCCAGCTGGGCAACATGACCCTGGGTCACATCTATTTGAAAAGAACAACAGTGTTATACTTGTCTTGGCAATGTTTTTGTGTAAATCTCCCATTTGTCCAAGTGGCTAGACTTGTAGTCTCCTGTCTTTGTTTAAACTGTTCAAAGTCTAAGTGTGTGTAAAATACCTAACTCTAAGGTGTATATAAATTTGTAAAATCTTATTTTCGGGGGCAACTCTTTGGATGCTAGCCGTGTGCTTTAGTAAAGAGCTTTTCCTTGAGCTCTAGGTGCAGTCAGAGTGCGAATTTTGCTGAGAAGTCATACTGGCATCTTGTTTCTAAAGCAACGCAAGCCCCTGATTGAGCAAATTCGGGGCAGAGAGGGTAAATGGGTCTCTTGACAGACTACCCATTACACCCTGTAATAGATCAGGGCCATAAATTCTCTCAAGTTCATCAGAAGGTGATTATAGCTTCTTTTCTCTTTGACACACATTGACCAACAGATGTCAGCAGAACTCAGTCCTGAAAGTTAAAGAGGCTTCTAATAACGTTATACTTCTCAGCTACTCAACTGTCGGGTTGTTAAACTGGCTCTTCGTTCATGTCATCAGGAGAGCATCAGTAACCAGGAGTGTAGAATCTGAGGGGGTCACTGGGCATCTTTCCTGTGACTTGAGATGACAAAAACCAGGGTTTGAGCTTACTTTTTGCTTAAGGCATTCAGTAGGACCAGAGATTTAGGAAAAGAGTTGCTGGGAAAGATGCAGACACAAGGTCAGGACGAATCCAAGACCCATCGAGTAACGACTTCAGGATTCCCAGTCAGAAACCTCGAGTTATTGCCATTGGCTCCTGAGGCTGGTGGGGCGGGCTGAGGGAGGGTCAATCTGTGGAAGCACCCTTTAAGGTCGCTACCTACCAGATACAATTCCAACACCTCGAGAGGTCTAGACAGTTACGGAAGTGAGACTGCCTTTTGTTTCCTACCGAATCAGGGTGCACTAGAAAGCAAGGCTTCTAAGAACGCTAGGCAGGCAAAAAAAAGTTTCTGCTGAGCTTCCCGTGGGCTGTGGGCTGAGCACCCACACGAAACCTTGTGGTTAAAGGACTTGCTGGTCCTGGGCGCCGCCGGTTACTCCCTCTCCCACCCGCTGCCCGGCTCACAGCCTGGATTCTAATCCTGTCTTGTCCTGGAGAACGCCGTTGGCCGCCAGCTCCCACGGTGAAGCCATTACAGCGCCTCCGCCCTCCTGCTGCGGAGAAAACAGAAATCTGACAGGAGTTCAACCGAGGTAGAATCCCAGGCCCGGCTCTGCAGCAAGCGGAGCGCGAGCGGAAGTGACGTCACGCTCGCCCGCGCCCATCTCTTCCGGCTCTTATCTGCCCTGAAGAGTTGCGTGCGGAGTTCCCTGGCGTCTGTGAGTCCTGCGGGGCGCGGACTCCCTGGAGGTTGAGGGGGGAAGATGGAGAGCGAGAGTGCCGAGCTCTGCCCCACTTGCCACGGCGCCCCCGGGCGCGGCCGAGTCTGAGTCCTCTCTGGCTGTCAGTCGCCGGG
Source organism: Apodemus agrarius (assembly GCA_964023405.1). NCBI lineage: Eukaryota > Metazoa > Chordata > Mammalia > Rodentia > Muridae > Apodemus > Apodemus agrarius. The sequence continues at coordinate 20,739,463 of OZ030012.1, read as the reverse complement.
GTGGGACGGCGCCCGGAGGGCGGGGCCTGGCGATGGCTGCGCCCACCGTGCTCCTGCTCTTCAAAAGCCAAAGCAACTTCTGGGGGGAAAGGCTGTTTTCTTTTTCTCCTCAGAAATGAATTTTTGCCGGAGTAGTTGGAGTGACCAGCGTCATAAACCTTGCGATTTCAGCGCCTCCGGTGAGCACTTAGTGAAAGGTGGCTTTTGGAAAAGGCTATATTCCTTTTTTTTTTTTTTAATTCGAAACGAATGAACTTAATTCATATTGTTAGATTGTATTTTATTTAGTGTGTGCGTGTTTTATTTTGACCATGAGTTTCAGATTACAAAGACACATTTCTTAGCTACTTAGGATGTATGTCTTTCTTGAGAGACTATAAACGTTGGTAGCCCGCAAGTCCATTCATAAAAACAGCGGGCAGGCCTTTACTCACAGCACACAGGTGGCAAAAGGATTTCTATGAGTTCTTGGCTAGCCTGGTGTACAAAATGAGTTCCAGGCCAACCAGTGCTACATGGTGAAATACTGGATTAAAAAACAAACAAGTAAAAACCTAACAACCAGCCGGGCGTGGTGGCGCACGCCTGTAATCCCAGCACTTGGGAGGCAGAGGCAGGCGGATTTCTGAGTTCGAGGCCAGCCTGGTCTACAGAGTGAGTTCCGGGGTAGCCAGGACTACACAGAGAAACCCTGTCTCAGAAAAAACAAAAAACAAAAAACAAAACAAAACAAAACAAAAAACCTAACCTAACAACCAATAATAGTGAGCCTTTTTCCACATCCAAAGTTCCTAGGCCTGGGTTTGTTTCCTCATCCCTTTTATCTCCCTGTGCTGGTGATCAAATTCAGGGCCTTGTGCACAATACACATATTTTTCTCTTAGTTCTTAGGTCTATTCATCACTAAACTGCTTGGCGCTCACAGAAGAAATGTGGAAAGTTAGGTTATTAAAAACATAAAAGCCAGGCGGTGGTGGCGCACGCCTGTAATCTCAGCACTTGGGAGGCAGAGGCAGGTGGATTTCTGAGTTCGAGGCCAGCCTGGTTTACAGAGTGAGTTCCAGGACAGCCAGGGCTACATAGAGAAACCCTGTCTCGAAAAAACAAACAAACAAAACAAACAAACAAAAACCATAGAATTAACTATTAAGAAGATTGATAAATTAGTGTTCTCTCTCCAACAATCCCCCTGATTTCTCTTGTTTTTTAAAAATATCTTAGATGTACTAGCATATTTGATGGTCCAGTATCTGTTGTGCTATAGTCACATCTCACAGCAGTCTGTGTCTCCTCTTTCCCCAGCAGATAGATGTATTGTGTGGTGACTGGTTTGCTAAGATGTAAACTGAAAATAAAGGGTGATATGGTAGCACATAGCAGTAATCTCAGGAGTTGGAACAGTAAGAGCATGATTTCTTTTAAGATTTGTTTATTTTATATATGTGACTACACTGTCACTATCTTCAGACACACCAGAAGAGGGCATCAGATCCCATTACAGATGGTTATGAGCCACCATTTGGTTGTTGGGAATTGAACTCAGGACCTCTGGAAGAGCAGCCAGTGCTCTTAACTGCTGAGCCATCTCTCCAGCCCCAGAACACGATTTCTGTGCCAGGATAGTTACATAGTTTCAGGCCAGTCCACTCTGCATAGTTATCTCCCTATCTGTGAATAAACAATAATAGATACAACACTTGACTGTTAAATACTTGGAAATGCATTACCTAGATTAGGACATTGTCTTACTGCAAGCAAAGGATTATTTGATTCAACCAAGAAAATGAAAGAATCGAGCTATTTGGGTATTCAGCTCAGTTGCTCCCGTGTTTGTCTGTTATGCACAGATCCCTAGGTCCAGTTCCTAGTACCACATAAACTGAGTGCAGTAGCCCACATGACTCTGATCCCAGCTCTCAGCCCATAGAAGCCAGAGGATTAGGAGTTCAAGGTCATCCTGGGCCACATGGTAAGTTGTAGGCCAGCCTGAACCACATATGATATTGTCTTTAAAAGCGAAATGAAGGAAATTAAGCACTGGCTGGGAACATAGCTCAGTGGGTGTTTGGAGGTATGTGATCCATCCAAGCTTTCTATATTGCACTGAGCTTGGGGGCAGATTCCTACAGTCCCACGAACTGAGAGATAGAGGCAGGAGCATCACTGCAAGTTTGAGGCAGGGTGTCATGTAGTTCAGGCTAGTTGAAAGCTTCATATTGGTTTTGGCTGGCCTTGAACTTGCACTCTTAGCACCATCTCCCAGGTTCTGGGTGAACAGGCATAGCTTGCTTCCAGTAAATATGGGTGCAGTGCCAACAGTAAAGGTCTCAGAAGATTACATGGAAGACGATCTGTAGATGTTACCTACTTGGGTTGTATTTGTTAGGATGGCATCCATTTGTTTTGTGGTCCTAATTCTGATGCATCTAAAGGCTGGGCTCGTGTGCAGGGCTGGGGATCAGCTCCATCTGCGAGTGTCAGGCAAGTACTCTGCACCAAGCCAAAACCCCAGTGCTCTGCTTTGCAGATGTTTTTCCTTTTAAATAAAGTAATTGTAGTCTGATTGTTTGACCAGTTCTCATCCTACCTATTCTTTCTTACATCCATTAGTTACTTGCAGGGAAAACATGCCCCTGCTTTTTTTTTTTTTTTTTTTTAATTTTAAAATTGTTTTAGTAGTGTATGTGCATGCTCACCCCTGAATGCTGGGGACATATTGTGATCAGAGGACAACTTTGTGGAGTTGATTCTTTTCCTTCTTCATGTGGGTTCTGGTAACCCAACTCAGTCTGGCAGCTTTTTTTCTTTCTATTTATGGAGGTGTATTGTCAGAGTAAGCTAAGGTCGTGTGGTCTGGGTCAGAGGACACATGCATATTTTATTTTGATTTTCTCTTTCCTCTGGTCTCTCACTCATATAGCAATTTCTGAATCAGTCTTTTATAGCTATTTAAAACTTATTCTGGGGAAAATAAGGAACAGATTTTTAGTTGTAACTGCAGGCATTTGTTTTGGAGAAGGGAAATCACTTGGCCATTTCCTGGTAAATAAGAGCACTCAGCTGTATTCTCAGTTGCATGGGTGACATACCTGTAATCCCAGGACTGGGGAACTGAGGCAGAAAAATCATTGAGTGATATAAACCTGTGATCCCAGTGCTCGGGAAAGTGGGCAGAAAATCACAAGCTGGAAGCCACCAGCATTACAAGTGAGAGTCTGTGCTTGAATTTATATTGTTTGGGGTGATATTTTATGAGTGTTATTTAGTTGTTTGCTTTATCGTCGTATTCTGGTGAATAGTTGTTTCTTTGTGCCTCCTCCCCTCCTTTCCCTCTCTTCCTCCTCCCTCTTTCCCTCTTACCCTCCTCCCCTGCTTCTCTCCTTCCTCCCCTTGCCTCTCTCTCCCTCCTCCTTCCTTTCTCTCCTTCCTTCCTTCCTTCCTTCCTTCCTTCCTTCCTTCCTTCCTTCCTTCCTGTCTCTTTCCTCAAGCAGCGTTTTTGTTGTCTCTGAACTCAAATGAGTAAAATAAAGGAACTTTTTTTGTTTGTTTGTTTTTGTTTTTTCAAGACAGGGTTTCTCTGTATAGCCCTGACTGTCCTGGAACTCACTCTGTAGACCAGGCTGGCCTCGAACTCAGAAATCCACCTGCCTCTGCCTCCCGAGTGCTGGGATTACAGGCGTGTGCCACAAAGCCTGGCTATAAAGGAACTTTTAAGCTTCCTACCTTAGACTTCCCAGCACTGTGACACACGTTTCACATGTGTTTGCTGCTTTTTTATTTCAGTCTGTAGATTGAACCCAGAGCCTTGTATATTCAAGGCAAATGCCCTACAGCTGAGCAATAGGCCAACCAAGTTAATGATTTCAAAATGACCCCCATTCAAGAGCTTGAAATACAATGTATCTAATAGATTGTGAGTATATATCAGTCTTTACATTTTCATTTTTGTTTTCTGAAATAGACTTTTACTGTGTAGTCCTAGATGACCTGGAATTCACTATGTAACCCATGCTTTCTCTTGCTCCTGTCTCATGACTCCTGAGATTTATATATTTCTGTATGTCTGTATTTCTGTATGTCTTAATGTAAATGCTATAAAGTGAGTATGTGATACATTTTTATCATGTATTAGAAAGCAATAAAACAAAGTTCTATATTTTGATCTAATTCAAAATCCAAAATTTATATAATTGGTTTTTATGTATCAGATTTATAGATAGTACATTACAGTGTATTACTCAGTGTTCTGGTTCCATAATCAGATCCCCACTTACAAAACTGAATATTGCTACTAATTGTATTCAGTCAGCAACTGGTGTGCAGTTTTTACTTATATGTTGGTTAATGTATTCCTTTTACTTAGTGCCTGTTTCTTTTTATTTATCATTATTGTAGTGTGTGTGTGTGTGTGTGCGTGTGTGCGTGTGTGTGTGTGTGTGTGTACAGAGGTCAGAGGACAACTTGGTAGAGTTGGTTTTCTCCTTCCATCTTGATGTGGGTTCCTGGGATTGAACTCATGTCATCAGGCGTGCATAGCAAGCACTGTCCTCAGTGAGCATCTACACCCTCCCCATCGTCCAGGATTTTCATTCGGCACACTTTATTCATATATTTTGTGTGTATGTAGGAGTACCACAGCACTTATGGAAATTAATTATCTGTTAGAAACCTCTAGGCTTCTAGGCGAGAACTCAGCTTTTCAAGCTTGGCAGCGAGTACCCATCTCACTGGCCTTGACACTTTTAACATTTAATTAATTTATTTTTATTTATTCAATTTTCATCCCATTCACTGCCCTCCCTCCTGGTCACCCCCTCCCACAATCCTGTCCATTCCCCCCTTCCCTTCTCCTCTGAGCGGGTGGTGGCCCCCCTGGTATTTCAGGTCTCTACAAGGCTAGGCGCATCCTTTCCCTCTGAGGCCAGACAAAGCAGCCCAGCTGGAAGAAGATACCCTACATACAAGCAACAGCTTTTGGAATAGCCCCTGCTCCAGTTGTCCAGGACCCATAAGAAGACTAAGCTGAGCCGGGCGTGGTGGCGCACGCCTGTAATCCCTGCACTTGGGAGGCAGAGGCAGGCGGATTTCTGAGTTCGAGGCCAGCCTGGTCTACAGAGTGAGTTCCAGGACAGCCAGGGCTTTACAGAGAAACCCTGTCTCGAAAAACCAAAAAAAAAAAAAAAAAAAAAAAAAGAAGACTAAGCTGCCCATCTGTTATATATGTGCGAGGAGGTCTAGGCCCAGCCTGTGTATGCTCTTTGGTTGTTGGTTCAGTCTCTGAGAGCCCCAGGGGTCCAGGTTAGTTGACTCTGTTGGTCATCTTGTGGAGTTCCTGTCCCCTTTGGGGCCCTGACAGTTATAATGATAGAAAAACAATGCAACATCTCACTCATCCTTCTTTATTTTTTTTAATTATTCTTGTGTGTTTGTGGCGGAGGTGGGGGGTGGGGTGGGGGTGGGGTGTTGAGATCGGGAGGCAACTTTGGAGAGTTGGTTCTCCTACCCTGCAGGACTCTGAACAGCACTCACCAGGCTCGGTGGTGAACCTTTATCTACTGAGCCATCTTGCCCTGCTTTTTTATTTCTGGAGGGAGTGCATCCTTTATTTTAAATTTTTACTGACAACTTGAAGCAAGCGGCTAATCTTGTTAGTGCCCTTTGATAATCCTTCGCTGTGGAGATTCTCAGCACTTCTCATGCCTTGTGGGGTTTCTGTCCCAGATGCTTTTGTTGCCTTATTCTTGTGATAGAAGAAATTGCCCTTCTCAGCTTCGGGCCATACATGAAGCCAGAAAACAGCATACCACCTGCTGGGCTGTCTGAGAACAGATTATCACAAACGCCTACTCCACTCCCACCTGCCCATAACACTCCAGGCCATGAATATCCCATTATAGCAGGATAAAGGATGAGTGAAGTTTAAAGCTTAGGTGTTTTGGGTGGGGCAGTCTCCTAGCTAGCTTATCTAACTTAACCCACTGCAACCCGCCAAGTGGCTAGCTCTGTACCTATGTGCTCTGGTCTGGTCATTTCCTGTTCCCTCCATGTCCATTCTCAACGACTGCTTTCTTCTCTCTGGGACATTCTGTCTGCCTGGAAGTTCCACCCCCTACTTCCTTCCCAGCTCCTGCCCTCAGGTCTCCGTTATAACCAATCAGCAGCAAGACAACCTCTGATACATTTCCAGACAAATATTTACTAAATAGAAAACAGGGCGATGGGCCATAGAAGTGACAATACCAAAATATTGCCAGCACATAGCTCTCTGACGGTACAGAATTCACAATAGAAAATACAGAGACACACCTTCACACAATGTGAAGACAGCTTCATAAACCTCCCAGAAACCTGGATGGACATTAAGGCCCAAGCCAGTGTTGAATCAAATCTGGGCCTTCTGATGATGTATAGCTGCTGTAGGGACAATGTAGTCCCGCCCTGTTTCCAGGTGGAGGTCTCTCAGACTTCCTCTCAGGCTTTACAAGGAGCAACTTGGGTTTGGTGTGTGACTAGCAATGCGAGTTTGTGTGCTGTGGGAGGAGGATATGCTGAGCTATGAACCCATGACACAGCTCAGTACGCTGCTGCTGCTGCTGCTTTTCATACCTTAGTCTTAATTTCCTTAATAAAGGACACGTGCGGGAACTAGCACACTTGTTCAAACTTTCTATTGTTCCGAGGAGTATTAAATGCTGGAGTCAACCAGCTGTCCCATTATCACACGTGTTTGAAACTACTGAACACATGCTAAGCACATTCTCCTTTGTTAACTCTAGTGTCATACTCAGTTTCGAGACGGGACTCGGGCTGGCCTTGCGCTCCCTGTGTAGCTGAGGATGGCCTTGCGCTCATGGCCTTCCTCCTTCCCCTCCTCAGTGCTGGGATCCCAGGTCCTATCACCTGAATGTATCTCCCTCACACCCCACATTCTGTGAGTACCTGTACCCTTTATAATAGCATTTTTGGTGTGCGCTGGGGCCCCGGATAGCAGCATATTCATTTCTTTTTGCTTATCTTTCCGTGTTTTCCGTATTGAAACCATTTCCAGTGTCCAGTGTTCACGTGAGTCCGTTTCTCACTTGGTTCCTCCCTCCATCATCAGGTTGCTGAGTGAAATGAACAGTATAACGACCCTCTTATCCCCAGGAGAGACTTTTTAAATAAATGTGTTTTAAAATTATTTAATTAGTTGTGTATTTTGTGTATATGTACATGTGTAGTTTTGTGTGTTTAGATGCACACGTGGAACTCAGAGGTCAGCATCTGTCTTCTGCCTATCTTAATTCTTGAGTTAGTTTCTCATTAAAATTGGAGCTTGCCATTTCGGCTGGACTTGCTGGCCAACACGTCTCTGACCCCATGTCCCTTCCAGCGCTGGGGTTACAGACACATGCTAAGTTATTGGGTTATATATGGGTGCTAGGAATCCACACCCAGTGGATGTGCTTCATGATTACACAGTAAGAATGCTGCCCACGGAGCCACCTCGGGTCCTAGGGGAGATACTTCTTCAGAATGTTAGTAGATGCCTCAAACTGTAGAGCGTGTAGAACTTTGTGTATACCACCCCCCCAACACACAAAACATATGAATCTGTGATTTATAAATTCAGTATAGTAAGAGATGAACAGAAATAACTGAGATTATTGAATACTTTCAACTGTAAGTTAAGTAGATTCTGTCATTTTTTAAAAAAAATTTTTTAAGTTTTTTTTTTTAAAAAAATTATTTTATGTATGTGACTACACTGCAGCTGTCTTCAGACACACCAAAAGAGGGCATCGGATCCCATCACAGATGGTTGTGAGCCACCATGTAGTTGCTGGGAACTAAACTCAGGACCTCTGGAAGAACAAGTCAGTCTTAACCACTGAGCCATCTCTCCAGCCCCCTCTGAGTGTTTTATTGTCCCATAGTCACCTTATTTCTTCTATACAGACTAATTGATCATGAATGGCATACTGGAATGTAAATATGGGAGCAGTTACTGTATTTAGTTCTGTGTCAATAGGATGTGCCACAAACACAAAGCCTCCAGTGCCGACACTCATTCGGCGTGTTTTGTCAAAGTCGTATCGCAGGTGCCAGCCACACCTTATAACTGCCCTTTGAAGTCAGTTAGTGGCAGCATGGCGTGATATCATGAAATGCCCGTGATGGCTGTTTTCCCTTTAGAGTTTCACACAGTGTATGTTTATCATATTCACTTCCCTCCCCAACCCCTCCCAGACCAGTTCTGTCCTCCCTTCCTACCCAGCCTTTAAGCTGCTGCTTCCTCCTCCTCCCTTTCTGCCTCCTCCTCCCTTTCTGCCTCCTCCTCCCTTTCTGCCTCCTCTTTTTTAGTACAATTTGTGCTGCCCAAACACTCCATGCACTGAATCGTGCACAGCTGACTCTCCTCCTCTACGCAGAGGACAGTTGTTCCTGTTCTAAGTGTTAGACTTTGCCTCCTTTCCCCTCTGTGCTGAGCTTTTGTCTAGCTTGAGCTCGCAGAGGTCTTGGTCATGTTATCACCACCACTGGGAACTCATTTGTGCATGTCCCGTGGTGTACACTGGGAAACGCAGTCATTGGGGCCATTAGTGGCTTCTGCTCTCTCTCCTCCCTCCTTCCTCGGAAGGAGAGGTGTGGTAGAGGCGTCCCTCTGGGCTGAGCACTCTAACTGCTTGTGGATCTCTGTGTTGATCGCCATCTGCAGGAAGCTTCTCTCATAAGATTTAGAGATGTACTAATCTATTGGTATAGTGATAAGTTATTAGGAGGGTTTTTTTTTTTAACACTATGTCTATTTAACAGAATAACAGTGGTAGGTTTTCCTCCTAGGGTCTAAATCCTATGTAGCCATAGTTTCTCAGCTCTGATAATTCTAGGTGTGGGTTCACAGTTTCTTGGAATGGGTTCAGTCTTGTGCATAGAGCCTGTGATGGTTTGTATATGATTGGCCCAGGAAGTGACCCTATTAGGAGGTGTGGTCTTGTTGGAGTAGGTGTGGGCTTAAGACCCTCACTCTAATTGCCAGGAAGTCAGTCTTCCACCAGCAGCCTTCAGATGAAGATGTAGAACTCTCAGCTCCTCCTGCACCATATCTGCCTGGATGCTGCCATGTTTCTGCCTTGATGACAATGGGCTGAACCTCTGACCCTGTAAGTCAGCCCCAATTAAATGTTGTCTTTTATAAAACTTGCATTGGTCATGGTGTCTGTTCACAGCAGTAAGACCCTATCTAAGACAGAGCCTTAACTCCAGTGAGAAAGAATTCCCATAACCTTTGTGCCACTTTTGCATCAGTGGGCCTATCTTCCCAGGCTGCTCGTTATTGCAGAGTTCATGGCTGGATATGATTGCTGATTCCTTTTCTCCCTTAGTAGTGTGCATAATATTCAGCTCTATAAAAACTAGCCAATAGGGATGAAGCTTCCAGCTTAACACCAGCTTGGTTTCTTACGTGTTCTGTGGCTAAAGTATGTGGTGTCTTCAGCAATAGGGTCTTACTCTCGAGTTCTGGAGGGTAAGCAAGAGTAATGGCCATAGTCTGTAATGTTTGGAGGTCTGTGCAGCACCACTGGCCCACAAGTCCAGAGGAAGTAATTCATTCCTGGCACTGGACTTTTTGTGTGTTAGCCTGTGGTATCCAGGAAAGGCATTGTCGTCTGGTTATAGGGTGACTCTATATAAGTATGACTTTTAGGAAGGTAGGTTTCCATGTAATATTTTCAAAAGCCTTTAGGGTCGTCTTTCCCATACTCTGTCTTCTATTCTGCCCTCCTGCCCTACTTCATTTAACCCATCCTGTTGGATTATTTATTTTTCCCCTTTGTGATGTAACAGTTAGCTTTTAATTGTCAACTTGTCAACATGAAATTGCCTGGAGAGAGTCTCAGTAAGGAGCTGTGTAAATCATTTGCCTGTGAGCATGTGAGTGGGGGCATTGTCTTGATTGTTAATTCCTGTAGGGAGTCCCAGCCTGCTGAGGGCGCCACCATTTCCTGGTTTGGGAGTCTGAAATGTGTAAGACAGGGGAAATGAGGGAGCAAGCAAGCAAGGAGCCGTTCCTTCCCTGCTCGATTCCCAGTGTGATGTAAACAGCTGCTGGCATTGCCCTCGGTGGTGGACTGGGTTCTCGTAGAAACCCAGAGAGGTCCCTTGTCCCCTTAGGCTGCTTTTGGTAAGATTGCTCAGTTCATGGTTAGGTGGTGGCAACGCACCCTTTAATCCCAGCACTTGGGAGGCAGAGGCAGGTGGATCTCTATGAGTTCAAAGCCTGCCTGATCTACACAGTGAGTTTCAGGAGAGCCAAAGCTGCACAGAGAAACCAAACCAAACAATGCAAACAAACATGATTGCCCAGTTCAGGGAGGTGGGTGACTCAGTGTGCAAAACCACTTGTCTTCTAAGTCTTGTAACCTGATTTATCCCTGGATTCCACGGTGGAAGGAGAGAACAAGTTCTTGAAAGTTGTCATCTGACCTTAACTCGTGCATGCCTACACATACAGAGAAAATAATAAATATTTTTAAAAGTCGTTAGTGCTTATTGAATGGATAGTAGGCTTTTGTCTGCCCACAGGGGGAAGAGAGAGTACCATTCCAGCTGCATCCTGCTAGCTGTATAAAGATATGTTTTCTTATAGAGAACAGACAAGTATATTCCCAAATGATGTTTTAATAATCATCATTCTCAACACTTAACATTGGCCAAATAGCCACAGGTTCATAATTCTAGCACTGCAGAAGCTGAGAGAAAGGTAGGAAGTTCAAGGCTACTCTGGGCTGTCAGGATCCTGTTTTGAAAACATTGCCTTGGATTTAGAGGTGTCTGGTCTTGGGTATTAAAAGCAAACTGGAGCCGGGTGTGGTGGCGCATGCCTGTAATCCCAGCACTTGGGAGGCAGAGGCAGGCGGATTTCTGAGTTCGAGGCCAGCCTGGTCTACAGAGTGAGTTCCAGGACAGCCAGGACTACACAGAGAAACCCTGTCTCGAAAAACCAAAAAAAAAAAAAAAAAAAAAAAAAGCAAACTGGAGTGTCTGGTTATGAGTTGGGCTCCAAACCCTTGCCATAAGTCTGACGGTGTTCTTCCTAGTTGTATGGACTTGGTTTTATTTTTTGTTCAGTTTTCAAGGCTGGCTTCAACCTCACTGTGTAGCCAGGAATGACCTTGAACTTATCCTCTTGCCATCATCCTCAGTAGGATTACAGATGTGCAGTTGTTCTTATCTTTATATCTGCATAGCCCACGTGGCAAGTAGTTGCTGTTTAAGATATTGAGTTGGGCCAGGCGGTGGTGGCGCATGCCTTTAATCCCAGCACTTGGGAGGCAGAGGCAGGCGGATTTCTGAGTTCGAGGCCAGCCTGGTCTACAAAGTGAGTTCCAGGACAGCCAGGGCTACACAGAGAAACCCTGTCTCGAAAAATCCAAAAACAAAACAAAAAGCAAAAACAAACAACAAAAAAACAACAACAAAAAAACAGAAACAAAAGCAAACAACAACAACAACAACAACAACAAAGAAGATATTGAGTTGGACTGGGATAACGACTCAGCAGGTAAAGTACTTGCTGCTCTTCCAGAGGACCCAAGTTCAGTTTCCAGCGTCCAAGTCAGACCACCAGTAATTCTAACTTCAAGGAATCTGATGCCCTCTGACACAGGCTTTTGGACACCTGTGATGAGTGCACATGTGTGTACATACCACGCACACACACATGCACGAGTACATGTGCACACATGCTGTAATAATAATAATGAAATATAGATATATAAAGAACTAGAGAGAAGACTCAGCAGTTGAAGGTGCTTGCTTCCAAGTCTAACATGGCATGTACATGGTGCATATATGTGAGTTTATGCACACACACACACACACACACACACACCACTCACAAAATACATCTGGAAAAACTTTATTAAAAAGAACTCACACTGGATGCTACCCAGTCAAGCTGTGGCTGGTAGGCGAGCGCGTCAAACGGGTGCTCTCACCTTCCGCCCTCACCCTTCCATGTAACTGCTCTCACCCTTCCATGTAACTGCTCTCACCCTTCCATGTAACTGCTCTCACCCTTCCGCCCTCACCCTTCCATGTAACTGCTCTCACCCTTCCGCCCTCACCCTTCCATGTAACTGCTCTCACCCTTCCGCCCTCACCCTTCCATGTAACTGCTCTCACCCTTCCGCCCTCACCCTTCCATGTAACTGCTCTCACCCTTCCATGTAACTGCTCTCACCCTTCCACCCTCACCCTTCCATGTAACTGCTCTCACCCTTCTGCTCTCACCAGTCCATGTAGCAGTTCCTGGCAGTTGAAATTTATATTGTGTTATGAACAGTTACTTAGTTAAATCAAGTTAGTACTCAACTGTACAATTTCAAAAGGATCTGTAATTGTCATGGTGGGAATAAAGGTATTCCAAAGAGAAGAGGGGGCAGTGAGACTACTGAAAGCATGGATCCACTTCAGTTTGTATTTCTACAAGAATCTTGTATTTGGGGTAGAAAAGACTGGGAGCCTGGTCTCTCTGTTTCTGTCTCTGTCTCTCTCTGCCCTCCCGCCCCCCATCTCCTGGAAAGAGTTCAGATCATGTTGCAGGAGCCTTGGACAGTCATGATGCAGCAACCACATACTAACCAGGACCGCTTAGCTACGCATGACTCTTGCCCTCTATGTAAAATCTGAAGCTCATGTTAGGACTTCAGAGATAGGCTTAGAAGTGTAGGTCTCTGGACCTTTTGTGGGGTTTAGTTTCTTTTGAAATAGGGTCTCACCACTGTATAGCTTAGGCTGGCCTGAAGTTATATAGACCAGGCTGGCCTATACCTCACAGAGATCCACCTGCCCTTGCCTCTTAGGTGCTGGAATTAAAAATGTGTACCACGATACATAGTTTATAAGCATTTTATAAGGATGACATGTTAAGATACAGAGATTACAAGACAAAAGATTTTATCAAGAAGTACTAATGTTCAAAATGTTTGCCCAGACCTTAATACAAAAATACAAAAGTAGCAAATATTTCAAGGGAAGTCAGTCCATAATTCTAGAAGATGGTATTCCTCCTAGGTGTTTTCTTAAGTAGGAGATAAATTAGATTAAATATCTTGGGAACAGGGAGCTCAAGGCATGAGAATAAAAGTATTTTTAGATGAGAGTTGCTACAAAGTTTTAGTGAAGAATGTATGTTATGGGGCCGTAGAGATAGCTCAGCTGGATGACATCCTGAGGGTGGTCCTGTAACACCATAATGATGCAGGTGAGAACCACTCCAGGAACTGGCTTCTGACCTACACACACACACACACACACACACACACACACACACACGCAGAGACACACACACACACACACACACACACACACACACGCAGAGACACACACATACAAACACACACATACACACCCATACACACATACACACCCATACACACATCCATACCCACACAAACACATACACACATGCACACACATTCACCTCCCCAGATACACACACACCCATACGTACACATAAACACCCCCCCCACACACACGGAGACATGCATGCACACACACATATACATATATACACATACACACCCATACACACATCCATACCTACACATACACACACATGCACATACATTCACTCCCACCCACATTTACATACCCCCCCACATATACACACACAACTAATAATATAATACACTAATGACAGAAACACAGCAAAAAACCTCTCAGGGAATTGCTGCTGCCAAGAGAGAATGGGGACCTTCTGCAGCAGCTAAGGGAAGTTTTCTGACTCGTCTCCCGGGTCATCTGTCTGGAGTCATTGAGATAAGAGGTGTTAATTCAGCATCCCGTTAGGTAGCAAGCTCTATAGCACCGGTTCCTCCCTAAGACTGATGGAATCAGGATATATTGTATAAGGAAAGAATCTGTTTTTAAATATTATTTGTTTTATGGATATGAGTACACTGTCACTCTCTTCAGACACAACAGAGGGCATCGGGTACCCTTAGAGATGGCTGTGAGCCGCCATGTGGGTGCTGGGAACTGAACTCAGGACCTCTGGAAGAGCAGCCAGTGCTCTTAACTGTTGAGCCAGCCCTGAAAAGAATCTGTTTTTCTCTTAAAAAAACGTTTTAAAAAAAAAAAAGAATCTGTTTTTAATGAAAAGGAGAAAGAGATTGGTCATTCGGGATGAGATGCTAGGGCTTACTAAGAGTTAAGCTCTCATTGGCTAAGAAGACATCACAAGTCAAGAGCGTGGGATTCTGCTTTTTTTTTTTTTTTTTTTTGCCTCCACAATCAACATTTGAAAAAAAATGAGAAACTTTTTCCATATCCATATATAGATTATTAAATCTGATAGACACATGCTTGTCTGGGAGCTAGGCATTGTGGTAGATACCTGCAATCCCAGTGCTTAGACTGAAGCAGGAAGAGAGGAAGGGCTGTGGGCTCTCCGAGGAGAGAAGCTTTTAGCCTTGTTTAGCATGGATTGTCAAAACTGCAGGGCATAGTTAAGATATGTGTATTTGCACTTGGGAGGCAGAGGCAGGTGGATTTCTGAGTTCAAGGCCAGCCTGGTCTACAGAGCGAGTTCCAGGACAGCCAGGACTACACAGAGAAACCCTGTCTCAAAAAACCAAAAAAAAAAAAAAAAAAGATATGTGTATTTGAGCTGCGGAGTTGACGCAGTGGGTATAAACATGCACTATACAAGCATGAGAAGCTGAGTTCAGACCCCCAGCACCCATGGCATACCTGTAACCCCAGGTATAACAGGCAGGCAAAGGAGGACTGCCAAGGCTTGCTGCATGTTTAGTGAGACCCTGTGTCAGTGGAATGTGGGGGCGACAGGGCGGGACATGCAGTGTCTGTCAGTGGAATGTGGTGGCGACAGGGCGGGACATCCAGTGTCTGTCAGTGGAATGTGGTGGCGACAGGGCGGGACATCCAGTGTCTGTCAGTGGAATGTGGTGGCGACAGGGCGGGACATGCAGTGTCTGTCAGTGGAATGTGGTGGCGACAGGGCGGGACATGCAGTGTCTGTCAGTGGAATGTGGTGGCGACAGGGCGGGACATCCAGTGTCTGTCAGCCTTTATGCATGTGGCGCACACTTCCCTCTTCCCACGGGAAAATAGTATGTGTTTCAGTTTTAATTATATCTTAGAGTCAGTGTTTTAGTCTGACCTGTGGAATGAGGTGTGTGTAAGGTTTCTGATGAATTTGTTGTATAGCTAATGAACTGTGTAACTTAGGCTCCAATTTGGGTTCAATTAATAAGTAATTGTCATTAAATTTTAACAAAAAGCCAGGCAGTGGTGGTGCACGCCTGTAATTCCAGCACTCTGGGAGGCAGAGGCAGGCAGATTTCTGAGTTCGAGGCCAGCCTGATCTACAGAGTGAGTTACAGGACAGCCAGGGCTATACAGAGAAACCCTGACTCGAAAAAACCAAATCCAAAAAAAAAACCTTTTTTTTTTAACAAAAAATATTTTTTGTGTTTTTGGTTGTAAGCCTAGGATTTAATAGCTGAGTCGTCTCTCTGGTCTCCAGAATTATTTTTTAAATACATAATGTTTAATGATGAAAGAATCAAAAGGGGGGCTGGGGACATAACTCAGTTGGTAGATGCTTACCTAGCACGCACGAAACCCTGGGTTTGTTCAGCATTACCACACATACTGGGCATGGTGGCACACATTTATGTTAATCCAGTCCTTGAGATTTGGAGGCCGGAGGATTGGATGTTCAGGGCCAACCTTGGCTACATAGTGAGTCTGAGGCCAGCATAGGACGCGATACCGAGTTTGTTTTGTTTTGTTTTGCTTTGTTTTAAGGTCTTTATTTACAGTACTCTGAAGACGGAGACAGGTGGACTCCTGGTCTACAGAGCAAGTTCCAGGTTAGCTAGAGGAACACAAAAACCCTGTCTTGGGAGAAAAAGAAAGAGAGAGAGAGAGAGAGAGAGAGAGAGAGAGAGAGAGAGAGAGAGAAAGGGAGGGAGGGAGAGAGAGGGGGAGGGAGGGGGGAGGGAGGGAGGGAGGAGAGAAAAAAAGTGAAAAGTAAATAAAAGCAAACCCATGTGAGGTTTAAACCCTGAGAGGTAGGAAGAGCCCAGGGCAAGTGCCATCAGCCCGGGATCTGTGGACCTGTGGACCTATGGAGTGGGAGGAGCTGTGAGGCTGAGGCCAGCCCCAGCTACCCCGTGAGCTCTTGATTAGGCAAGCACACAAACTCAAACACAGCAACACCTGTGAAAAGATGGTCTCTGTGAAGACCCATAGAACCGGGCTTGAAGGAGGCCTGGCTTTGCTCTAACCTCCGCACCAGGGGAGAAGGCATGCCTTTTGAGTTTAGTATTTTCACCACAACCTTGCTGAGGTTGCTCACGCTTAAATTATGTTCTGAGATTCCACCCTGCACAAATACCCTTACATTTAAGAGCTACTTAAGATAGTTCAGAGGTAGAACTCTTGTCTGCCACGTGTGAGATCCTGAGTTTTACCTCCCACATCTGCAAAACAGATGTAAATACCACCACCAAAATTCTACCTGGAAACAGAAGAATTGCTGGGGACCACAAAGAGGGCTCAGTGTTAACTGGGCGTGGTGGCACACGCCTTTAATCCCAGCACTGGGGAGGCCGAGGCAGGCGGATTTCTGAGTTCGAGGCCAGCCTGGTCTACAGAGTGAGTTCCAGGACAGCCAGGGCTACACAGAGAAACCATGTCTTGAAAACAACAACAATAACAAAACAAAAACAAAAACAAAAAAACAAAGAGGGCTCAGTTTTTAGGGACACTGGATCTAAGCACTTGTGTCAAACCTGATGTCCAGTCCTCAGGAGCATGGGGTCCGGAGGTGTTTGGGCTTTCAGCATAGCTGAGAAAACATGAACCCCAGGTTCAGGGAGAGACCCTGCCTTAAACGAACAGGTG
Source organism: Apodemus agrarius (assembly GCA_964023405.1). Lineage (NCBI taxonomy): Eukaryota > Metazoa > Chordata > Mammalia > Rodentia > Muridae > Apodemus > Apodemus agrarius. The sequence goes on along the minus strand of OZ030012.1, from coordinate 20,722,543 downwards.
GAAAAGGAGAGAGAAGGGCATTGGATACCTTCTAGTCTCTGCATACACACAAATAAAACAGAAAATAATGAGTTGCTTGTGTACATACGACTTTACCACTTGTTAAAGATGAGAACTAGTTTTCGTACTAACAAAAGAAACCATTTCTGGCCTTCAAGCCCTGCATCACCATATATCACTGGGTGATAAACGAGGAGTCACGCGCGCTCTGTGAATATGGATGCTCTCCCGTTTTGCTCTGTTTTAGATTTATGGTTATCTTCTCTGTGTGTGCATGTAGCGTGTGGTGTGAGGAAAAGGGTGCACATGACCCCTCAAGAGAGTAGCTCAGAAGACAGTTTGTTTTTTTTTTTTTTGGTTTTTTTTTTTTTGTTGTTTTGTTTTGTTTTTCGATACAGGGTTTCTCTGTGTAGTTCTGGCTGTCCTGGAACTCACTCTGTAGACCAGGCTGGCCTCGAACTCAGAAATCCGCCTGCCTCTGCCTCCCAAGTGCTGGGATTAAAGGCGTGCGCCACCACGCCCGGCCAGAAGACAGTTTATAGAGGTGGTTCTCACCTTCCGCCTTTGCATGGGTCCCCGAGACCAAACTCAAGTTTTCAGGCTTATATTATCTGGTGGCAGGTACCTTTATTTGCTTAGCCATCTTGGTAGCTCCCTGTTCGAGAGAAGGTTTTGTTTTGTATTCCAGGGTAGCTTTGAACTTGCAGCAATTCCCCTAACTCAGTCTCTCCAATGGGCTGGCATTATAAGTGTGCAACACCACACTTTGCTTTGACTGTAGATTTTTTTAGGGCAGAGATATCTACTGTGAAGGGTGGTTGTAATGAGTGATTAATTAAACACACACACACACACACACACACACACACACACACACGCACGCCCCTCCTTGCTATTGTCTGTTACATAGCATTTCTTAGTGAACCACAGAATAACTAGGATTCATGTTTCAGGGAATACAGTGCTTAGTGGTGTTCTTGTGTATTTCCTGCATATAGTTTATGTATGGCAACCAACAGATCATGACTAAGTAGTTTATGTTAATTAGTGGTTGATACAGGAATGCTAACAGTTATGTACAACAGGTAATAGAGTGTCACTGTCCACTGAAGCTCATCGGCTGCACTAAAGCAATGCGTGCCTCAGTGAAAGGAATGTTCGTGCAGACCTCCGTGTGACAGGATGGCAGCTCCCGATTCATCCCATGGTAAGTTCCACTGGCATGTTTCTCAGAATTCCTAAGGCTCTCCTAAAGTAGGGCTGTATACAGTGGTAGCACAGTCATCTGGGCTGGCGTAGCTTGTGCTGTTGATTCTTTTACTGTTTTTATACATTCTCCTCTCATATATTACGTCCTGAACACAAAAATAAGGAATGTGCCAAGAATTTGCATGTCATACTGTCTTAGTCAGGGTTTCTATTCCTGCACAAACATCATGACCAAGAAGCAAGTTGGGGAGGAAAGGGTTTATTGAGCTTACACTTCCACACAGCTGTTCATTACCAAAGGAAGTCAGGACTGGAACTCAAGCAGGTCAGGAAGCAGGAGCTGATGCAGAGGCCATGGAGGGATGTTACTTATTGGCTTGCTTCCCCTGGCTTGCTCAGCCTGCTCTTTTTTTTTTTTTTTAAATAATTTAATGTATTTTAATAGCAAACTTACAGGAACAGCACAGAAGACAGACAACATTAAAAACATGTACTTGCATGTAGGACAACTCAGTTAGAAAAGTATAGTGGATGGATGGAATCTACTGTATGATAAAAATGCTACGAACACCATTTAGTTGCCGTCAATAAGAAATTTACTTATTTTAAAAAAATCCAAATGCTGGCATTGTCCAGAAAATTTTAACAGGTTTATTTATAATTGTTATAAAGTTGAACTGTTGAAATGTGTTCACTGAAACATTTTGCTTGCATTAATGCTTTACATCTTGCATTTATATTAAAAATTCACACACAAATGAACGTGGAGAAACTGCCAATACCTGATTCTGTCCCCTATGTTTCCACTCGCAATCATATACTTAGGTACCTTTGACCCCATGGAAAAAATATCTAACATTCAGAACTACTGATAACAGGAAGAAGAGGAAAAAAAATTTTTTTGAGAATGAAATGTTTCCCCTCATAGTGGACTCTTAAGCACGCTCTCCGCGTATGCGGCGTGCTAGCTGGATATCTTTTGGCATAATTGTTACACGTTTGGCATGGATAGCACACAGGTTGGTATCTTCAAAAAGGCCAACCAGATAGGCCTCACTTGCCTCCTGCAAAGCACCAATAGCCGCGCTCTGGAAGCGCAGATCTGTTTTGAAGTCCTGAGCAATTTCTCGCACCAGACGCTGAAAGGGGAGCTTGCGAATCAGAAGTTCAGTGGACTTCTGATAGCGCCTGATTTCACGGAGTGCCACAGTACCAGGCCTGTAACGATGAGGTTTCTTCACCCCTCCAGTAGAGGGCGCACTCTTGCGAGCGGCTTTTGTAGCCAGTTGTTTCCTGGGTGCTTTACCACCGGTGGATTTGCGGGCAGTCTGCTTTGTACGAGCCATGGTATGGGCACCTCCTTACTTACCCCCCTTCTCCTTCGGCTGGAGCTCGGCAAGCGAGAGGCGGCGCTGGCGTTAGAGAGCGGCGGCGGCGCGGCGAAGGCTGCGAACACCCAGCCTGCTCTTATAGAACCCAAGAATACCAGCCCAGAGATGGTACCACCCACAAGGGGCCCTCCCCCAGTTGATCACTAATTGAGAAAATGCCCCACAGCTGGATCTCATGGAGGCACTTCCCCAACTGAAGCTCCTTTTCCTATGATAACTCCAGCCTGTGTCAAGTTGACACACAAAATTAGCCACTACAATTGACCCCTTGTCAACTTGACACACCAACATATCACTATTAAGCCTCAACCCTTACTTTCTTATTCATCCCCAAGATCTAAATAAAGTTAAAAGTCCCACAGTCTTTACATATTAAAAGTTCAATCCTTTTAAAATGTCCAATATCTTAAAATTCAAAGTCTTTTAAAAATTCAAAGTCTCTTAACTGTGGGCTCCACTAAAATACCTTCTTTCAAGAGGGAAAAATATCAGGGCCTAGTCACAATCAAAAGCAAAACTCAAACTCCAATGGCTCAATGTCTGGGATCCAACTCATGATCTTCTGGGCTCCTCCAAGGGCTTGAGTCACTTCTCCAGCTCTGCCCTTTATAGCACACACCTTGTCTTCTAGGCTCCAGCTGCCTGTACTCCACTGCTGCTGCTGTCCTTGGTGGTCATCGCATAGTACTGGCATCTCCAAGTTGCATGACCCCTTCAGTCCTGGGCCATCAATTACAACTGAGGGTATACTTTCACCAATGGCCTTCCATGGCCTCTCAGAGTACCAAGCCTCAGCTGTTCTTCATGATGCCTTCATGCCTTCAAAAGCAGTACCACCTGGGTGACTCTTACACAGTACCAAGTCCTGCTACAGCACGAGGCACAACCTTGGCTATCTGGAACACACCTTCTGTGCTCTCAGAAAACACTTCCCAGAAGATTTCACCTCAGTGATGCTGGTTTCTTCTTAATCACCGCTAATTTCTTAGCTCAAGCTAACCAGCATCAATAGTCCCAGTAACACAACGGTTGATTTTAATGGTTTTGGTATCTTGTTACTCACAGCTGATTCTTCAGCCCCAGCTAACCAAAACCACAGAATCTTCATGGCCCTGATAAGAGTCTTTAATCTTCCCTCTGAAACTTCACAAGCCAGGCCTCCATCTTCTCCACTGTTCTCAACATAATCTTCCAAGCTCCTACACATCTCACAGAGGTCTCAACACTGAATGGACCATCTAATCCAAAGTTCCAAAGTCCTTCCACAGTCCTCCCCAAAACATGGTCAGGTTGTCACAGGAATACCCCACTCCTGGTACCAATTTGTCTTAGTCAGGGTTTCTATTCCTGCACAAACATCATGACCAAGAAGCAAGTTGGGGAGGAAAGGGTTTATTGAGCTTACACTTCCACACAGCTGTTCATTACCAAAGGAAGTCAGGACTGGAACTCAAGCAGGTCAGGAAGCAGGAGCTGATGCAGAGGCCATGGAGGGATGTTACTTACTGGCTTGCTTCCCCTGGCTTGCTCAGCCTGCTCTTATAGAACCCAAGAATACCAGCCCAGAGATGGTACCACCCACAAGGGGCCCTCCCCCAGTTGATCACTAATTGAGAAAATGCCCCACAGCTGGATCTCATGGAGGCACTTCCCCAACTGAAGCTCCTTTTCCTATGATAACTCCAGCCTGTGTCAAGTTGACACACAAAATTAGCCAGTACACATACTTACGCAGGGACCATGCTAATCTTCCCAGTTGCTCTGTTACAATTTTAGTCTATGTGCTGCTGAAGCAAGCAGGTGACCCTTTTAAACAGTCTAAGAGGAACTCAGGAACAGAGATGGCTCAGCGCTCACAACACTTGCTGCTCTTGCACCTCCAGTTCAGTTCCCAGCACCCAGAGAGTGACTCGCAGCTATCTGTAACCCCAGTTCCAGGGGATGCAGTGCCTTAGGTATACATGTGTTGCACAGACATATGTGCAGGCCAAACACTAATACACACGCAGTCTAAAGAAGGGTAGTTCTCTGAGAAGAAGCACAGTGAATAACAGCTGTGCACATTCTGAGTCTGCTTGACCCTGTGCCAGGGAAGGGTCAAGGGTTTCATTGATTTCAAGCATTTCCAGGCAAGGAACTAGTATTTGAAAGATGCTCTAGGGTTTTTAGTTTGTTTTTTGTGTGTGTGTCTCTCCCATGTGTTTGTGTGTGTATATGTGTGTGTGTGTTCATGTGTTTGTGCATATATAGTGTGTACATGTGGAGTCAGAGGATCACATTCACATTGGGAGTTTTCCTCAATCATTCTCCACATTTTTTTTAAGGAATTTTTTTTTCCTTCCTTCCTTTCTTCCTTCCTTCCTTCCTTCCTTCCTTCCTCCCTCCCTCCCTCCCTCCCTCCCTCCCTCCCTTCCTTCTTTCCTTCCTTTTTTCCTTCCTTCTTTCCTTCCTTCCTTCCTTCCTTCCTTCCTTCCTTCCTTCCTTCCTTCCTTCGTTCTGAGAGAGAAGGGAGAAGTGGGGTGGGGAGCACAAATTTTAGGAGTCAGTTATCTCCTACCATGTGGTTCTTTGGAACTGAATTCGGATCAGCAGGCTTGGTAGGAAGTGCCTTTACCCACTGGCTGGCCTAGGGGTTATTGTAACTTCTCTGAAGTGTGTTACAGGGGCAAAGATGCAGTCTTCATTAGGAGTTCTATAATCATGGCAAGTAACATATATGTTTTAGATTTATTTATTTTTTATATATGAGTGTTGTCTGAATATTTGTCTATGCATCGTGTGTGTGTGTGTGTGTGTGTGTGTGTGTGTGTGTGTGTGTGTAGGGCCCACAGAGGCCAGAAGAGAGTGTCAGATTCCTGGGACTGGAGAGCTGTGACCTGCCTGTGGGTGCTCAGAATTGAAACTGGGCACTGTGGGAAAGAATCCAGTGCTCTTAGCCACTGAACCATCTCTCTGTTTCCCAACACTTCTCTTTTTTGGGACAGGGCCCTATGTAGCCCGTGGTGGCTTCCAGGTTGCTTGGTAACAGTTGATGGCCTTGCCATTCTGATCCTTTTGCTTCCACCTCTTGAGCTGGGTTGGCAGATATGCATCCCCACACCATTTTTATGCTGAGATGGAAGCTGGGGCTGCATGCATGCCAGGCAAGTGCTGTACTGAGTGAGCAACAGCCCCAGCCCTGATAAAGTAACATCTGCAGAGCGAGAGCCTCCTCTCTTGTGAACTGAGCTTGTTATTAATAAATAGTTGTCCTAGTAAACAGCGTGCCTTGCCATCCTCCTTCCAGGCTGTACATGGGGCAGGGCTGCTCCAGCATTCTGTGGCGTGTGTGTGTGTGTGTGTGTGTGTGTGTGTGCGTGAACATGCAGATGTTTGTGAGAGAGGCGGGGAACAAGAGAGGGAGAGAAGAAGGAGAGACATAGATCGAAAGACACAGAACAGGAAAGAGAACGGAGGGAGGGAGGGAGAGGTCTGTATGGGGCTAAACTGATTATATAAGGCTTTTGTAGTAGGCTAGAATGACTTCTGTGTCTTTGAATGAGAATTCTGGACAACTGAGTATTCATAACTCTCTCTTTTTCCATAAGATCCTTCAGAGGACTCAGTCTGCCTTCAGGAAGAAAAAATATCAGCAGAAGTGATGTTGGTTGATTGCCCGACAGATTATCAGGTAAAACATACATGTATGTGTGCGTGCACATGTGCGCGCGTACCCCCCCCCATACACACTCAAAATGTCCTACCTGTAGACAATTTCCTTTGGATAAACTTATCTCTAGAGCTGTTTAAAGCGAATAGCCTCACTCAAAGATCTAGTTCCTTATTCCCTGAATTTCCTGGGAGACAGAGCCTGCTTTAGTTTGCTTTGTGTTGCTGTGACAAACACCATTGCAACTTGGAGGGTAGAAAGGGTTCCTTTCAGCTTACGATTCTCAGATCATAATGCATCACCGAGGGAAGGCAAGACAGGAGCTGAAGCAGAGACCAACAGTGGAGCCTTGTTGAGTTCCGTAGCTATCTGTAGCTACTCTGGACTGGCTCTGCAAGGGAAAACTATGGGATGGATGGGGAAAGCGGCGCAAAAGAATGAGGTCAAGGAGACATTGCTTTTCAAGACCCGCATTTTAATAAAATGTAATTCAATATATAGTCTGAAAGATTCCCTCCCCCCAGGTATGAGGTAGAGTCTTGGGGTGAAGTCTTGAGAGAGCTCTTTGCTGGTTCCAGACTCAGCAGGTGGCTGGCTCCTTCTTGGTAGCTCACCTGCTGAAGGTTGAGAATTGCAGGTCCAGGATGCTTCCCTGGCTTCCAGGTGTGGCTGGGTTGCTCTAAATAGAACAAAGGCCAGGAAATTCACGGGCTGAGGATAGAGCCTAGCAGAGGATGAACCGCCTAGCTCGAATGCTGAACTGGGGGAAGGGACAGAGCCTATGTCTCGGCTTGTGGCCCTGGCTAGCTCAGCTCCCTTTCTTACACATCCCAGGCCCACCTTCCCTGGATGGTACCACCCACACTAGGCTGGGTCTTCCTTCATCAGTCAGAAATTAAGAAAATGCCCCACAGGCCATTCTGATGAAGGCAGTTCCTCAGCTGAGATTCTCCTCAGATTCCAGGTTTGTGTCAAGTCAACAATAGCTATGATAAAACATTCCCTGTTAAGTGGCTTTGAAGCTTACACTTAATTCTGATTTTCAATAATAACCGGGCTTTACATTCATGTTGTCAACTCTTGTTCTTTTATTACATTTGTGTTTTCGTGTGTGTGTGTGTGTGTGTGTGTGTGTGTGTGTGTGTGTGTTCAGAGAATAATTTTCAGGAGTCAACTCTCTCCACGCGTCACGTGTGTCTGAGGCTCCCACTCAGGTGTCAGCCATCTTGCTGACCCCTGGCCAGCACTGCATGCTTGTTCCTGTCTTGGGTGCTCTAGTGGATGACAAGGCGGGCAGCTGTGTTCTTGTCCATAGACACTCATTCATGCATGCTCACCCATCACATATCTCGGACGCGTTGGCCAGTGTGCTTAATACAGAGGAATACCACGGTATTTTCTTGTGTCCTGCTGGTGTCAGTTGCTGTTTGGCAGTGGTGTGTGATTTGAGGAAATCAAGAGTGAGAATGTGACTGGGGATGGAGCTTAGTGATAGAGCCCTGCCTGGCATGCGCAACCAGGGCTCTGGGGTACTGGGGAGATGGTTCAGTGGGTAAAGGGCTTGACCAAATACAGGGACCTCAGTTTTGATCCCCATAACCCTGTAAAACTTGGCATGGCTTCATGTTTGTGATCCCAGGACTGTGGAGAGGGGTGGATGCTAGGCTTGGTCAGCCTGTCTAGCTGACACAGCAATGTCCAGGTTCAGGGAGAAACCTGTCTCAGAAAAGAAGGTGAAGAATTAACTGAAAAAGAAATTCCAACATTACCCTTTGGCTTCCACATGGACCAGTCATATATTCCTACCACTACACATGTATATATACACACATACAGACATGCACACACACAGGCACAGAGACACACACAACATACACCCAGGCACAGAGACACACACACACCACACACACACACACACACACACACACGAGTATGTGAGTTCAAAGAGGAGTTAGTAAAGCTATCTAACCCCGGTGTAGATAATGAGAGGCTGTGGAATTTTCTGTAGATATTGGGTCCTATTTCCTCGCACTCCCATGTTCATTAACCGATTTCTTATCTGTCTCAAACCAACATGTCTGCAATATTTCAGGAGTTAGTGCGCTTTGAGGATGTGATTGTGGACCTTACCCAAGAGGAGTGGACCTCACTGAACCCAGAACAGAGGAGCCTCTACAGAGATGTGATGCTGGAGAACTACCAGAACCTGGCCACAGTCGGTAGGACTGCTGTTGCTACCGGTAGCCCCTTATGGACTGACTGTTTTAGGAGAGGGAAAGCAACTCTGAATAAGACAGTTTCATCCCTAACTCCATGTTGTTTTGTTTATTTTGAGACAAGGGATCTCAGTGTAGCCTTTGCTAGCCTGGAACTTGAGATGTAAAACAGGCTGACCTCAAACTCACAGAGATTACCCTTGCTACTGCCTTCTGAATGCTGGGATTAAAGGTGTCAACTACCCTATATATGTTTTATTTTACAGGGGTGTTTTTTAAAAGTCCGAGGTTTCTTCATATATATTTTTGCTAGGTGTGGTGGTACATGCCTGTAATCCCAGCACTTGGGAGGCAGAGGCAAGTAGATTTCTGAGTTCGAGGCCAGCCTGGTCTACAGAGTGAGTTCCAGGACGGCCAGGACTACACAGAGAAACCCTGTCTCAAAAACTGCCTACCTCCTCCCAAAAGAAAGTATGTTTTTTTTTTTTCTTTACTCAACTCATTTGATAGGCTAAATTAGAAACTCTGAAATCGTTTATCTTTTTTGTGTCAATAACTTCTCTTGGAGTTTGAGAGATGGTAAGAGACCTTGCATTCCAACCCTTAGGATGACCTGGATTGAGGATCCCTGCACTTATGTAAAAAAGCTGGGCGTGATCTTGCATGCATGTGTAACCCTAGTGTGAAATTGAGGGGAGGGTTGAGATGAAGATCTTGGAGGCCTGATGGCTGCCAGCCTAGCTAGCAAAATACAAGCCAAGGTTCCAGCAGAGACTGCCACGAAGAAGACAGAGTGACAGAGGAGTACCCAGCACTCACCTTTGTCTTTTGCATGTGGGCATAGGCATGCATACTTGGACATATGTTTGTGTATATACCACATATGCATGTTCCACACACATAATGCACACAAATACATATATTTAATTAAAGAAGGGGTTGGGGAAATGGATTGGCCATCTATCTCTTGGACTCTAAGAGAACTTACTGAGGTTCCCAATTTAGCCTATAAAATGTGGAGAGGGAATCATATACTTTTTTTTGTTGTTGTTGGGTTTTTTTTGTTTTGTTTTTTGTTTTTTGTTTTTTGTTTTTTTTTGGTTTTTTGGAGATAGGGTTTCTCTGTATAGCCCTGGCTGTCCTGGAACTCACTCTGTAGACCAGGCTGGCCTCGAACTAAGAGATTTGCCTGCCTCTGCCTCCCAAGTGCTGGGATTACAGGCGTGTGCCACCACTGCCCAGCCATATACTTTCTTTGGGAGGTGGGAAGCAGCTGGTTACTGCTTCTGCATGAGGACCCGAGTTAGATCCCGCCTCTCAGGCAGTGTCAATCATTGCATCCACAGAGGCACACCCACTTACATGGGCACTTATCTCCACATACAAAATAATAAGTCAATTAGAAAGCTTAGTTATCTTGATGACGGTGATGAACAGTGCTTTGTATGAACCAATTGTAGTTAATTTCCCTAGAGGAACAAAGGTATCTTTGTTGCAATTCTCTTACTTCCTGTTTGGATAAAAGTAAAGTCCTGGGTTGAGATATGGCTCAGTGGTTGAGCTCCTGCCTATCACGTGCAGGACCCTGTGTGCAATCCCCAGTCATATGGAAAGAAAACTGTAGTTCATGGTAATGTATATATGTCTAAATTAACTGGGGTCTTAGACTCCAGAACAAGCTAAACTTCTGAGGAATGTGCCATGGACCACCCCAGCTGGGTGTGGGGGTCCTTGGGATGAGAGTCCTCGAAGTCCAGGTGGGTAAGGATTCAGCAGTGACAAACAGAAACAAACACAGAGGCAGTTTGAATCTGAGTGTATGTTGCAGCTCTCAAGCAGGGGATTTTATACATTAAGCCAAACATGACACAACTTTTAGAAACTATATCCAGCAAAACCATGTTCAGTGAATCACAAACAAAACAGGTAACATCATCATCAAAAATATAACAATTCTAAAAGAATATGTTCAGTAGGGTGGTCACCCAAGGCAAGTGGCATATTCCCAAGAACAGGTTAATAAATCTTTATGGTCAGTGCTCTTAACTACTGAGCTAACTTTTCAGCCCCTATGGTTAATTATTGCTTAACATCTAATGCCTAATTTTTTATAAATTTTCAAAGCATAAATTTAAACTATTTCAATTCTTTCTAATTAAGGCTTTCTTTACCATATACCAAAATCCACCTCTGATGACACTTGTGTTACCATATGAAATTTTATTGTTGGGAACGTTTTCATCTATCATAATAATTTTGTAAATGATTTGAAAAATAAAGTGTTGGTTTCCCTGGAGATAAGGCCATGTTAGTGACCCATGTCAAGGGGTGGTTTCATACCCATTATTCTTGCTTATGATCATGGTCTAGGCTACCAGGAACCTGAAACTAAGAATAGGAATGAAAGAGAACAAAACAGAAAAATTGCCATAAGAACTACGGTTCAGTATGGTTGCTCCTGCCGAGAGTTCCACAACCGGTTCCAGGAGACCTCCTCTTGCAGTCTAATGCCTCTGTCTGTGGATTCTACTGGGGTCACACAGTATTCTGCTGGGGTCTGTGTGGCAGGCATGGACAGGAGGTACTTGTATTATCAATCCTTGGAAACCATTTCCCTGTTGTAACAGCTCTAGTTCTTGGTCAGGTTTGTCAGTCCTCTTCTGGAACTCAGGTGCCTGGGCGGCTGGAAGAGGAAGATTCCTGTGAGCTTGAAGCCAGCCCAAGCCAGATCCCACGTGTCTCAAAAGGTTGGAGAGGGGAAAAAAGCATTTTTTTCTAATTCCTGGGCCCTGAGAAGTTGTGTCATTTTTCTGTATGAGCCTTTTCACTAACGTGTCTCACCTTGTCCACAGGATATCAGTTCATCAAGCCCAGCTTGATCTCTTGGTTGGAACAAGAAGAGTTTAGTACAGGTCAGAAGATAGTTTTTCCAGGTCAGTATTCATGGAAATTCTATTTAATGAAATTTTAGTGTTTGTAACTGAAATAAACATAAAATAAAAGCAAAGCCCATATGTTGGACTGAAGAGATGGCTCAGTCAGTAAAGGCACTTGCGGCCAATTCTGATAACCTAAGTTCAATCCCTATAATCCATGTGGTGGAAGGAGAGAACCAGCTCCCAAAGTCCCCTCGCCTCTCTGTGCCCGTCATGATGCAGGTGTGTGTGCAGACACACACGCAGGAAGTGAATCCCTATAATCCATGTGGTGGAAGGAGAGAACCAGCTCCCAAAGTCCCCTCGCCTCTCTATGCCCGTCATGATGCAGGTGTGTGTGCAGACATACACGCAGGAAGTGAATGGATCGATGAATGAAAGGACCTTGTCTGTCCGTGTGTGATGTGTGTATTTGGGGGTGTACGTGCTGCTGCAGTGTGTGTGCTGGAGTCAGTCCCCACCGTCACCCGGTCTGACAGTGCCTTTGTCTGCTACTGCATGTGCGAGGTCTGAAACCTTCAGGGATGTCTCTATCTCAGTATCCCATCTTGTCATAACTGTTCTGGAATTACAGCTGCACGCTGTCATGCCCAGTTCTGGGGATCTGAACTTAGGTCCTCACACTTGCACTTTACCTGTGAAACCATCCCAGCTCCTATAATGAAGCTCTTCAAAATAAAATTTGGCTCAGAACTCTGAGCCAAGAAAGAAAAATTTCAACTTCCAATGCTCTTTTAGTTTACTTCTAATCAAACCTTTCTTTAAGTTTATTGCTTTGAGAGATGCTCACTCTTCTTTTCCTAGACATTTTCTATAGTATTTCCCTGATAATTTCTATTTACCATCAGTTTTGATTTTTATAGAATCAACTTTTTTGTTGTTGTTGATTTTTCTTTTCTTTTCTTTTCTTTTCTTTTCTTTTCTTTTTTCTTTTCTTTTCTTTTCTTTTTTTTTTTGTTTGTTTTTTTGAGACAGGGTTTCTCTGTGTAGCCCTGGCTGTCCTGGAACTCACTTTGTACACCAGACTGGCCTCAAACTCAGAAATCCACCTGCCTCTGCCTCCCAAGTGCTGGGATTAAAGGGGTGTGCCACCACCACCTGGTACTAGAATCAACTCTTAACATGATCTAAAAGTTTGATCCGGTGCCCCTATCTTTGCCTCGAATGATGGCATATTCCTGAAATCGTTCTAACCAGGAGGCTGAGGCAGGATGGTTGTGAAGTCAGTGCAGCGAGGGCTGTGTAGTGAGTTCAAGGTGAGGTGGTGTAGTCTCAAAAACAGAACAGAAAAAAATTCTTAGCTCTCCCTTCTTAAATTCAAAATAAAATAAATAAGCCTTATTTTTGAGTTCCAGTTAAAAAAATAACTTCTTTTTCTAAATCTACATTTGTTTTTCTGTTTTACTTCAGAATGGAAAATACAGCTTGAAACCAAATGTCCAGCATTCCAGCAGGACGTTTCGAGGGGTAACATATCCAATGAAATGCAAATGGTAAGAATAAAAGATGTGTTTATTCTCAAAGAAAATTAGAGGTTAGAGATGTGTCTTTTATAGAGTACCTACTGGGTATGCTTGAAGCCTTTAGGGGGAGGAGGCTAGGCGTCTCTTTAAAGGGGACATCAAGAGAAGCACGTAATACACAGAGCAGGTGTCCCTGAAGAAGGCCTGGTGCCTCCAGAGTGTAATGAAGGAACTCACCAGTGACATCTTCTTCTTGGAGTGCTTCAGAAATCTTTTAAAGATGAGAGCAGATGACAGGGCAATCTGGAGTAAGTGTTTAATCACAGCACTTGAGAGTAATTAGCAGAGTGTGAACTGTATGCATTTAGTGAAAAATAATCATAATTATAGCATTTTGTTACCAAATGGTTAAAACCTTACCAATTGACTGCAGAAACCTGTCGTTTATCCCTCTTCTCAGCAGACAGGAAGTGACAGAGGAACGGAGCTCTGTGATGGGACGCAGCATGGAGACTTCGTCAGTGAACTCTCACCTCCTAGATCAGATATGAAAACTCAACCTGCACAGGGTAATTACGATTGTAGCCAGTACAGAAAAGACTTCCTAATGCTTCAGAGGGAGAACTGTGCTGCTGACAAACTCTCTGAGTTCAGCCCGAGTGAAGAAACTGGCACGACCCCAGTTAAAGCTTATGAGAAAATTGCCACCCAAGAGAAAGGTTTTGAATGCAGTGACTGTGGGAAGCCCTTTATGAGTGAGTCACACCTTCAGACACACCGGAAAACTCACAGTGGGGACAGACTTTATGAATGGAATGAATGTGGGAGAAGTTGTATAAACTCAAGACTTGCTGTGCTTATAGAAACTCTCAATGCAAAGAAACCTTACAGATGTAAGGAATGTGGGAAAGGCTATAGATACCCTGCATATCTAAATATTCACATGCGAACTCACACTGGTGAAAAGCCCTATGAATGTAAGGAGTGTGGGAAGGCCTTCAATTACTCCAATTCATTTCAGATACATGGAAGAACTCACACAGGAGAGAAACCCTATGTTTGTAATCAGTGTGGGAAAGCCTTCACTCAGCACTCAGGTCTTAGTATCCATGTCAGATCTCACAATGGAGACAAACCCTATGAATGTAAGGAGTGCGGGAAAGCCTTCCTTACATCCTCTCGACTTATTCAACATATAAGAACTCACACAGGAGAAAAGCCCTTTGTGTGTGTCAAATGTGGGAAAGCCTTTGCGATTTCTTCAAATCTTAACGGGCATCTGAAAATGCATGCTGAAGAGAAGACCTGTGAGTGCAAGATTTGTGGGAAAGCATTTGGATATCTTTCGTGTCTTAATAACCACATGAGAACTCACAATGCCAAAAAATCATACACATGTAAGGAGTGTGGGAAGGCCTTTAACTATTCCACCCACCTTAAAATTCACATGCGAATCCACACTGGAGAGAAGCCCTATGAATGTAAGCAGTGCGGGAAAGCCTTCAGTCACTCCACTTCGTTTCAGATCCACGAGAGAACCCACACTGGAGAGAAGCCCTACGAATGTAAGGAGTGTGGGAAAGCCTTCATCTGCCCCAGTTCCTTCCGGATTCATGAAATAAGTCACACCCACACGGAAGAGAAGCCCTATAAGTGTCAGCAGTGTGGAAAGGCCTACAGTCATCCTCGTTCACTTCGCAGACATGAAAGAATTCACTAGAGAGAAGCCGAGTTGATTGGAGCAATGTGAGAAAGCCCTTATTTGTGCTCATTTACTTTGAAGACATGATGGTCCAGCCCCTCACACTGGAAACTATTAAAATTAGATTCATAGCTTAGAGCAGTGCTGTGTTGCCATACTGAGCAACACAAATGTTCCATGTCAAAAAAATTAAAGCAGATGCTGGCAAGATGGCCCAGTGGGTAAAAGCACTCGATGGGAATGCCTGACAGCTTGAATTTGATCCACACCACATAAAACAGACGAACGTAGAGGCATGCATCTGTATTCTCAGCATTCCTACAAGATCACCTGGAAGCTTGCAGGCCAGATGGTCTATACAGCATGACCAAGGGGAAGACTGCCTCAACAAGGTGGAAGACCTAATGCCTTAACGTTCTCTGATCTCCACGTGTCTGCCCACCCTCTCACATATACCACAGTAATACAAACATGCTTAAAGAACTGAAATGAGGACTGTTGAGATGGCCCAGCAGACAGAAGCATTCTCCATATATTCCTGATTACTTGTTTTCTCTCCCTGGATCCCACAGTGTAAGGAGATAATTGGCTCCTAGAAGCTGCCCTCTGACCTCCACATGAATGCTGTGGCATGCACCGCCCCAATAATATTACACTTTAAAAATTCAAGTGAGGGACTGTAGAGATGATTCATACAGTTACAAGCACCTGCTGCTCTTGCAGAGGGCCAGGCTTCCATTCCCAGCAGCCATGGCAGCTCGCAGCCATCCATAACTTGGTGAAGGGGATTTGGGCCCCTTCTGGCCTATGTGATTACTCAGCATACAATGAGTGCATATGTGCAGGCAAAACATGTGTAAAGTAAAAATAATAAAAAGCAAATTAAGTTGCCATGAGTCCATTAGAAGTGACATGTCATCCAGAGGTTAAGATACTGCAGGATGCACACAGAGAAGACCATGGAAGCTTCAGACAGCCTTCTGCAAATAGAGACAAGTGGCCACCACAAGTGTGGTACTGAGGCCTCCAGAGGAAACTACCTGAGTTATGCTGATCTCTGATTTCAGCCTCCAGATTGTAAGAAATAAATAACCATGTTTAAGCTACTGGTCTGTTTGCTGCATTAGCTCTAACAAATTATGTATCTGATTATATCTTATATATATATAATATATAATCTTATATATAATAAGATATAATCACACACACACACACACACACACACACACACACGTGTGCCTTTAGATTACTCAAAAGCTTGAGTGCAGTGACCCTGTTTGTATAATTCTATAATTTGAGAGGTGGAAGCAGGATTTTAAGTTAAAGACCTGAGATCTTACCTCAACTGTCTCTTTCCTTCCTTCCTTCCTTCCTTCCTTCCTTCCTTCCTTCCTTCCTTCCTTCCTTCTTTCTGTCTTTCTTTTTTCCTTCCTTCCTTCCTTCCTTCTTCCCCCCTTTCTGTTTGTCTGTCTTCCTTCCTTTTTCTTTTTCTTCCTTTCTTCTTCCCTCTTTCTCCCCTCTCCCTCCCTCCCCCCTCCTTTCTTTTCTCTTCAATATCCCATCTTTAAAACAAATCAAGGGACAGGGCTAAAACGATGGCTTAGCAGTTATGAGCACTTGCTACTCTTGCAGAAGACCTGTATTTGTTCCCAGTGCCCACATGGTAGCCCACAATCATGCCTGTAATTCTAGTTCCATGTCATCTGATGTCCTTTCTGACTTCTGAGTCCACCATAGATTCATGTGCACATAAACACATGCAGGTAAAACACTGAAAATAATGAGTAATTGTAAAACTAAATGATGGCATACTAATATGATCCCAACACTTAGGGGATTGAGGCCAGAATGATCAGCGAGCCAAGGTCAGTGTTGGCTACATAATGAGTTTGAGGTCCTTCTAGGTGCCATAAGATCCCACCTCAACATCAAAACTGGTGCCTCTTGTTATTCTGTCACTCAGGAGCTAGACACAGGAGGACGAGGAGTTCAAGGTCACCCTTCACATGGTAAGATTGAGGCTGGCCAGGGCTAACTGAGATACCTGTAGTGGTTTGAGTGATAAAGGCTCATGTTTGAATGCTTGGTCCCCAGTTAGAACTGTTTGGGAAGGATTTGGAGGTGGCTTTGAGGTTTCAAAAGCCCATGCCAGGGCCACTATCTCTCTCTCTGCCTGCTGCTTCCAGATCAGGATGTAAAGCTCCGAGCTACTTCTCCAGCATCAAGCCTGTCTGCTTCCCGCCATGATCACATGGCAACTGAGCAAGCCTCCAGCAAATGCTTCTTCAAAGATAAGAATTGCCTTGGTCATGGTGTCTCTTCACAGCAAGAGGACAGTAACTAAGACACTGTCTCAAAAACAAAAGGAAATACCTGGCAGGGGAGATCTATGATCATGAAGATGGTTTTCCCGTGGCCTGGCTTAGTTGATCCCAAATGTTCTCATCCAAATGCTGTGACCTCTGAAGTTTCCCCAAATATGAGAAATTTAACTGTATAGTTTGTGGTAACTGGGAACTGCATAACTGCTAAACTACCACTCTAGTCCACAAAAAATATTATATCATGTTTTAATATATGTATATAACATGTTTATACACATATGAAATGGAGAAAAACTTTTTTGTATTCTACAGCCTTAATATTCACATGTGAAACCACAGGTGAGAAAACCAAATGTAAGCGATGCAGAAAAACCTCTCACTTATTCCAATTCAAGTCCATGGAATACTCACGTTGTAGGAAGTCCCATGGACTTATGGAGTGTAATAAATCCTTCATTTCACAGGTCCTTTTGATGGATATATTTTGAGATAAGGTTTCCATATAAGATCCTGTCCTGAAACTTGTTAAAGATCCACCTATTTCTGCTTGCTGAGTGCTGGGACAAAGGTATATACCACCATGCCCAACTTTTTTTTTGTTTGTTTGTTTTTCAAGACAGGGTTTCTCTGTGTAGTCCTGGCTGTCCTGGAACTCACTCTGTAGACCAGGCTGGCCTTGAACTCAGAAAGTCGCCTGCCTCTGCCTCCCAAGTGCTGGGATTACAGGCGTGCGCCGCCATGCCTGGCTCCAACTATTTTTTAAGACTGACTTTTATACGTCTCTGTGTGGGCATATACATGTGAGTTTGGTTGCCCGCGGAAGCTAGAAGAGCCTGTTAGGCACACTGTGGTTGCAATTACAAGTCTTTGTGAATTGCCAGATTTAAAAAAAAAAAAACTGGCCGGGCGGTGGTGGCGCACGCCTTTAATCCCAGCACTTGGGAGGCAGAGGCAGGCGGATTTCTGAGTTCGAGGCCAGCCTGGTCTACAGAGTGAGTTCCAGGACAGCCAGAGCTATACAGAGAAACCCTGTCTCGAAAAACCAAAAAAAAAAAAAAAAAAAAAAAAAAAAAAACTTTCATTACATTGTAATGATTGATTGAGCCATCGTGTCCAGCCCGAGGAAAGGCTTTTCCTGCTCACATCTGTCAGGGGTGTAAGTCTCTTGTGTGTAGCTGTCTATAGCGCTCACTCCCTAGATGTGGGCTTTTTAAAAATATATTTCATGTCTTCTGTGCTGTTTTTATCCGAGCTCTGTCTTCCCCACTATTTCCCTCATGCATTGTCTTCATCTTCAAGAGTTCTGGAAAATTGTATTCACTTTTTTCCTTTTTTGATATCTAGGTTTGCATTTTCCTCACTTTTATCTTCAATAACTAATATCCTTTTGATATACTAGTAGTGCCTTCTACTATATTTTGTTATTTGATTTACTGAGATTTTGTTACTAATATTTCTCTTTTTCTTCAAAATCTCCGATTTATTGTTGATTTTTTTTTTCCAAGCCAGGGTTTCTCTATGTAGAGAACTCTATGGCTTGGAACTCTGGATTTGTCTGCCTCTGCCTAAAGTGCGCCGCTACCCTCAGCTTCCTTGCTGGATTTTTCATCCACACTGTTAACTTTCTTGTCTAGTTCCTGAACTGACTTCCTTACTAATTCTTCAGCTATTTTTAATCCTTTTTGAGGACTGTCTTAGTCAGGGTTTCTATTCCTGCACAAACATCATGACCAAGAAGCAAGTTGGGGAGGAAAGGGTTTATTGAGCTTACACTTCCACACAGCTGTTCATCATCAAAGGAAGTCAGCACTGGAACTCAAGCAGGTCAGGAAGCAGGAGCCGATGCAGAGGCCATGGAGGGATGTTCCTTACTAGCTTGCTTCCCCTGGCTTGCTCAGCCTGCTCTCTTATAGAACCCAAGAATACCAGCCCAGAGATGGTACCACCCACAAGGGGCTCTCCCCCACTTGATCACTAATTGAGAAAATGCCCCACAGCTGGATCTCATGGAGGCACTTCCCCAACTGAAGCTCCTTTTCCTATGATAACTCCAGCCTGTGTCAAGTTGACACACAAAACTAGCCAGTACAAGGACCCTGGTCATTTGACAAACTGGACTTTTCAGGACTGTTGCGATAACTCAGCACATGTTAACAACCCCGAGGACCTGAGCTCACTTCCCAGAGTGCCCGTGGAGGAAGGAGAGGCCGACCTCCATAAACTGCCCTCCATCTCCATGAATACACCCTGGCACACTGGCATATCCACACACACACATGAGAAAAGAGCCTACAGTGTAAAAATTATTTGTCCTGCATTCTCAACCATTCTATTATTTTTGGAGTCAGCAATTGAAGAGTGACCTTTGGAGGAGTCTTGTTGCCTTGTTTTTGTTTCATGGTTGTATTTTGTTGTTGTTTGCTTGTTTTGAGATAAGTTTTTCCAATGTAGCCCGGTCTGTCTGTCTGTCCTGGAACTTGCTATTGATCTGCTTGTGTTTCTAAGCTGTGATTTGCATATGTAGTTGGATGGGTGTCTCGTCTACTTTTATTTGAAGTTCTTCTTAGTGAGCAGCCTTTTAGAGGTCACTGCTGGTACTATTCAGAGAGGAGAAAACCAACTATTATAACAGCAATAGAACCAAAGAACCCAGATACAGAAAACAATTATAATCAATTGACATTACGGGTACCACCAATGGTCACACAAAACAAGACATTGTAAAATACTGTAATCTATTGAATTAAAATTAAGGTAAAAGAGGGCCCAGCATGCTGTCACAGGGCTTTAACACTAACACTTGTGAACAAGAGGCAGACAGATCTATGGAGAAAATTCCATTTTGCTGGCTTTGTATACCAGTTTTTTTTTTTTTTTTTTTTGGTTTTTTTCGAGACAGGGTTTCTCTGTGTAGTCCTGGCTGTCCTGGAACTCACTCTGTAGACCAGGCTGGCCTCGAACTCAGAAATCCCTCTGCCTCTGCCTCCCAAGTGCTGGGATTAAAGGCGTGCGCCACCACGCCCGGCCTTGTATACCAGTTTTTAAAAGTTAAAGTTTGAGGCCAGCCTGAGACACATATCCCCTCATATAAAACTTCTGAATTCATGAGTAACAATCCAACAACATAAACAATATAAATAGGCTTGAACAACAATAAAAAAGGTTTTGGATTTCACCAAGGATACAAACGAACAGTACAGTAAAAGATGGTCAAGTCATTAAACAGGGAAAATAAATCCAAACTACAATAGGAGGGCTGTACTGTATCGTATGCATTTAGCATGTGCAAGGGGGTAGATTCCCTGCAAAGAAAAGATGAGCTATCATTTTACCACACCGATGATGGCTATTATCAACAGCAGATGGATAAATAAATAAGAGGGGCTGGCAAGATTGCTCAGTGGGTAGACACTGGCTGTCAAGGATGATGACCTGAGTTTGATCCCTGGAACTCACATGACAGGAAACAACCAACTCTAGTAGAATTTCTCTGACCTTCACCTGTGTGCCCACCTTCCTGCAATACAAAATGGAACTAAGAAATGGAAAAAGTGAAAAGGTAAGGAAAATGTGTTACGGGTAATAAAATGGTGTATCGGGTTTGGAAAGCTTTATGGCAGCTCCCTGTCATTATTATGAGTCAGTGATACCTTCTTTCCTATAAACCCAAAATACTGAGAGCTGGAAGTCGCAGATATATCTGTACCTCAATGTTGCTAGGATGACTATTGACAATAGTGAGTGTTTCAAAGTTCAAGCAAACATCTTTTCACCACGCTTTTCATATTTCTTGGAATTGTGCCCCAGATCTGCTGCCTATGGATACGATAACTCCTGTGGCTGTGAAGAGCCCAGTTATCTGGCCCAGAAACTCCTGGGTAAATGGCCAAGTAGACTCAGGTAGATAGTCGTGCGGGCCACCTCCCTGACTGCCTTCTCTGCTGGGAGCTCTCTTCTACCCATTTATGAGCCATGTTTCCAAGGCCGAGGGAGTCTGCTTAGTCTAAGGTCACAAAAGCCTTGCCCGGGCTGTTAGCTTTACATGCTGCCCAAGTCATGCTGTGTACGACTGCCACCTTGTGGTCATATAGTTTCTTCCTTAATCTGACAAAGATCACTTGACCACACTGCATATCTCAGTTCTATTTTTTACATTAAGATTCCTGATCAATTTGTAGTTTACTGTTGAATATGATACAGGGTATAGATTTTAATTGTACATGTATTTGTTGGGGGCTTGCACATGACATAGCACTTGTATGGAGGTCAGAAGATAACTTGGGGGAAAGGGGGATTGGCCCTCTTTTACCATGTAGGTTCTGGGAATCGAAATCAGGTCCTCAGGTTTGGAAGACAGCCCCAAGGTACAGATTTTACATTAAGTTCAGCTTTTTCTGAATATCTTATCATTTTCCTTGTGTGTGTGTGTGTGTGTGTGTGTGTGTGTGTGTGGTTACATGCACCCATGAGCACCTTATCCTCTTGAGATGGGATTCTCTCACTGAATCTGGAGCTTGCTGTTTTTAGGCTAAGTCAGCAAACTGCACCAGTCCTCCTGACTTCCCTCTCCTTCCATTGCTGGGGTTACAGGATCATTCCGTCTTTATGTGGATGCTGGGGACCCAGACTCAGGCCTCCAGCGCGTGCATGATGTCTCCTGTATAAATTCTTGGGGATACCTGGTCATATCGGCACTTTTGCAATGCACACATGGTCTCAGGCCATATGGTGAGAATACAGTATAACATAAAAATACACAAAGAAGAAATCATCGAGCTGCGTATAAATTCTTGGGGATACCTGGTCGTATCGGCACTTTTGCAATGCACACATGGTCTCAGGCCATATGGTGAGAATACAGTATAACATAAAAATACACAAAGAAGAAATCATCGAGCTGCGTATAAATTCTTGGGGATACCTGGTCGTATCGGCACTTTTACAATGCACACATGGTCTCAGGCCATATGGTGAGAATACAGTATAACATAAAGATACACAAAGAAGAAATCATCGAGCTGCACAGTATGCTGGCTAATGATTGTCAGTGTGATGTAATCTAAAGTCGTCTATGAAACAGAAGTCTTAATTGAAGAATTGTCCTCATCAGATTGGCCTGTAGGCCAGGCTGTGGAAGCATGTTCTTGATTAATGACTGATATTGGAGGGCCCAGGTCACTGCAGGTGGTGCCACCTCTGGGTAGTTGATTCTGAATGGTCTAGGAAAGCAAACTGAGCACGCCTGTGTGTAGCATTTCTCTTGGGACTCTTGCTTCTGACTCCAAGTGTGCTGGGGCTACAGGTGCACAGGATCATTCCCAGTTTTTATGTGGATGCTAGGGACCTCTTTCTTTCTTTCTTTCTTTCTTTCTTTCTTTCTTTCTTTCTTCCTTCCTTCCTTCCTTCCTTCCTTCCTTCCTCCCTCCCTCCCTCCCTCCCTCCCTCCCTCCCATCCTCCCTCCCTCCCTCCCTCCCTCTCTCTCTCTCTCTCTCTCCCCCCTTTCTTTCTAAGTTGGAAAATAATTTTATTTATTCTAGGGCATGGGCCAGAGTCCCCTTAGCACTTCTGAAACTGCTTTTTGGTGCCAGCAGCCTTGGTGACCTTGAGCACATTGCACTCTCCAACAGTGACAATATCGCCGATCTGTACATCCCTGAAATGGGGACAGGTGCACAGACATGTTCTTGTGATGCTTTGCAAAGCGACTGTATTTTCAAATGTAATGGAGATAGTCCTGGCGGATGACAATGGTCCTCTGCATTTTTATCTTCATCATAACACCAGGAAGGATCTGACCTAGGATGTAGACATTACCAGTGGAGGGGCATTTCTTGTGTAGGTTGATGGCCTCATTGGGTGTCCTGAAGCCTAGACCGATGTTTTTGTAGTACCGAGGGAGTTTTTCCTTGCCATTTTCTCCCAGCAAAACATGCTTCTTGTTTTGAAAGGTTGTAGGCTGCTTTTGGTAAGCACGCTCCGTCTGAATGTCCACCATTTTTCCTAAGAAAAGGTCCAAGTTTCTTTTCTTTTTTTGAGTTCCTGCCCTGACTCTCCTCAGTGATGAGCTATGATTAAGATAGGTGGTGTTGGTGCACTTAGGAGGCAGAGACAGGCAGATTTCTGAGTTCAAGGTCAGCCTGGTCTACAGAGAGAGTTCCAGGACAGCCAGGGCTACACAGAGAAACCCTGGTTTGAGAAACAAAACATATGTAAGCCAAATAAACTTCTACCCAAGTGTCTTTTGGTCATTGTGCTCCCCATAGCAACAGGAAACCAAACTAAAACATAAGTTGATACTAGGATTGTGAGTATTGCTGTGATCTACCTAACCTTGTTGGTTTGTGGAAAGATTTTTGAGCTTTGGGCATGAAAAAGCCACTGATTCTCTGAGCTTACTGAGTTGTTATGGGAGCTTGGGAGATAGGAATGTTGAGAGAGGTGCCGATGGTGGAGGCTGGCTTGCGAAATTTCAGAGAAACGCAAAGATTATTGGGGCCGTTTGTGTTGTAGTTTGGATAGAGAATCTGTGATCTCTAGTCAGCTGGGTCTGAAGACCTGCACTCATTAACATGAGACCAGCACCACTGACAATGATTGATTAGCTGGAGCTCAAAACTCAGTTGTGATTTATTTTACAGGATCCTACAATTCTACAATATAGACCAGGCTGGCCTCGAAGATCCACCTGTCTCTGCCTCCCAATTTTTGTGACTAACGGTGTATACCACCACTGCCTGGCTATAAGGAGATAGTGGGTTTTTCTTCATTTCTTTGAGACAGGCTTTCCCTGTATAGTCCTGGCTGTTCTGGAACTCAGAGACCCACCTCCCTCTGCCTCCTGACCCCCAAGACCAAGCTCTTGACACAAAGGCAATTCATTTGCCCCAGAGGGACGGGGGGCACAGAGGGCAGGGAGTAAGACACAAAGATAGAGATGGAGAAGCGGAAAGGAGCAAGGTGGGGAAGGGGAATTTGTGCCAGAGGGGAACGGGACATGCCACACAGGAAAGCGGCAGTTTATAATGGAACAAGGGGAGCACGATGTGTTCAGTTTTAATGGGGCATATTAGTGAGCCACAGGAGCTTTTGATTGATCGACTTCAGTACATTGAGTACTGGACCTTGGTAGTCAGCTGCAGGAGGAGGATGTAGCCAGAGAAGCAAACAGATTTTAGTGGCTAGTTTTAGTAATGTCTGTAATGGTTTTTACAAGGCAGAGAATGGGAGAGAAGGGCAAGGCCTGACAGAGCCATGCTGGAGTGGGCTAGTGCCCCCTCACTGACCACGGCCTCCCTCTCTCCACTCCTCCCAGTCCTCCCCACTTACCCTCCACCCAGATCCGCTGTTCCAGTTCCCACCAGAAAAGAGCAGAGCATGCCTCCCAGTGACGTCGACCAAACACAGACTAACAAGACGCAATATAACCAGGCACAGATCCTCATTGTTAAGGCTGGATGAGGCCGGATTAGGCAGGGTGAGGCGGCCCAGGAGGAGGAAATGGTCCCAAGAGCAGCCAAAAAAATCAGAGACACCCCTATTCCCCCTGTTAGGAGCCCCACAAATCCCCTAAGCTAACCAACCACAGCATGCACGCAGAGGACCTGGTGCAGACCCATGGAGGCGTCACAATGGCTGCTTTAGTGTAAAGAGACTTAACTTTTAAAGGGTTTGAATTTTTAAAGACTGAATCTTTTAAGGTTATACTATATTTTATATTATGATACTAACGAGATCTTGGGGATAATAAGAAAAGGAAAGGTTATGGTTGAATAGTGATATGTCTGTGTCAAGCTGGAAAGGAATCATTTGTGCTGGTTAGTTTTTGTGTAAGCTTAATACAAACTAATCGTCTAGGAAGAGAAAACGTTAATTGTGGGACGCCACCATCAGACTGGCATATGGAGGAGTCTTTGGGGGTATAGTTTTGATTAGTGATTGATGTGGGATTCCCCAGACTACTGTAGGCGGTGCCACCCATGGGCATGTGGCCCTGGTACTTACCCATTGTATTGCTGATTCCTCAGTAGTATAAGAAAGCAAGCTAAGCCAGTTAGGGAGAGCAGGCTAGTAAGAAGTATTTCTCCACAGTGTCTGCCTGACTCTAGGTTCCTGTCTTGGGTTTCTTCCTTGACTTCGCCTAATGATGGACCTCCCCAGCCAGCTTAGCTTTGGTTGGTGTTTATCACATCAATAAAAGGTGAACCAGGACACACAGCAAATATAAGTAATTGAAAATACAAAGTAATCAAGGACTACAATTCATTACAATGTTTACACCGATAAGACAAAGGGCCCTGAAGCCTGTGGGAGGGAGAGCTCCCCACGCACCCACGAGCTGGCTTGCCAGTGGGAAGGAGTCAAGGGGGAGTCTCTAGGAATACCCATGGAGTCAGAAGAACTTTCCTGAAACGGAGGATGTAGCTCACTTTGTAGAGTGCTTTCTTAGCATGCACAAAGCCCTGTGTTCCACTCCTCGCATAAAGTGTTCTGTGGTGGCGTGCGCCTGGAATGCCAGCACTCAGGTCACGGAGGCAGGAGGAGCAGATGCTCAGAGCCATCCCTGGCTACAGAGTTCTTCTGCTATCTGGTGGGGTGAGTTCTTACCCGTAGCCTTGACTTGCAGGTCTTTCTGGCTGTCCATATACTATGCAGAGATGGTACTTAATCCAACCTCCAGTGCCATTCTGGGGCATGGGTGCTGCCCACAGGCCTGGCTCTAAGCTCACTTTTTTTTCCTCTACATGATTGACAGATGGGAACCCAATTCTCATAGGAGAAAACTGGATTTTTTGTGCCTGACCCAGTTCAACATTGCTAATTCCTCAGGTACCATCTTGGTAGTTTTTCTGCAGTCATGTGGGCCTATCTCTACACATGGATTCCCTTTTGGCCTTCCATGGCTTTCACACGATGCCAGCCACATAGGGGAATGGGTGTCAGCGCTCAGGGTTGACTCCCACTGCTGTAGGACCTTTGGCCCAGCACACTCTGTTATCTCTGGTTACTAGTCTATAGGATTTACCGAGCTGGGAAAGCTTATGTATAGACCTCTAAAAATACATTCGAATTGTGTTGGGAATGGTGGCTCATTCTTTAATCCCAGAACCTGGGAGGTAGAGACAGGCAGAGCTCTGTGTTTTCCAAGGCCTTAAGCTTAGTCTGCTCTGAGAGTCTAAGTTCTGAGAGACATGGAGAAGCAATAACAATGAACAAACATGGGAGGGAGAGGAAGGTGGGTTTCTGTGAGTTTGAGGTCAGCGTCCTTTACACAGCTCCCAGGACAGCCAGAGCTACATAACAGAGAGACCCTGCCTCAAACGGCCTCCCCAGATACAAAGGAAAAAAGAGAACACATAAAAACTAAGGCTTGTAAGAATGCTTTATGGTCTGGGTTTGATTCCTGAGACCCACATAGTCAAAGGAGAGAACTGATGTGTGTAAGTTATCCTCTGACCTCCATAGCACACCAAGGCACATGTGTCCATGAACACACGAAACAAAGAAATGTAATAAAAGCTAAAAGGTATTTAGCAAGGTTTCCGGTAAAATCTCTAGTAAAAAAGGCCAAATGCATTTGCATATTTTCTACCTGAGATAAGCCGCTGGGGTGGGCGGCCTCCGGACTGTGAGAGTGACACAGAGTTCAGCTGTGACTCACAGAGGTTCCAACTTGGGCCTCCGTGAGCAAGTCCTGCGAGGGCCCACAGGCCTGATTTCAGATGTTCAGGACAGCATCCGAGGCTAGCTCATAATCCAGCTCACCAAGACATTCAAAACCAATCTCAGGAGATCAGGTTGCCAACAAGTAAAGGTGATAGTAGACAGGCTAAGTGACAGTGCACACACACACACACACACACACACACACACACAATCTTATGGCTTTCTAAGTTACAGGTTCTCAAAGGATGTAATTTATAAGATTAAGCAAAGCTTAAAATTTAAATAGCATTTAAAAATTAAGTACAATATATTAACTGGTTTACTCTTAATTTCTGTCTGTAAATGAAATTGTTAAGATGGTTTTGTGAGGTACATCATTCAGATTTAGGGTCGATAGGAATGGTAATCTGGTAAAATTCAAGATTATAGACATTTGGGCTGGAGAGATGGTTCAGCGGGCAAGAGCACTGACTGTTCTTCTGAAGGTCCTGAGTTCAAATCCCAGCAACCACATGGCGGCTCACAACCATCCCTAATGAGACCCGATGCCCTCCTCTGGTGTGTCTAAAGACAGCTACAGTGTACTCACATATAATAATAAGTAGCTTAAAAAAGATTATAGACATTTGGCCCTAAGTAAGTAGAATTTATTTGTCGCCTTACTACTTTAGTTTTGTTTTGAGATGAGTTTTCATTTTGTAGTCCTGGCTGACTTGGAACGTGTTAAGTGGATCCAGCAGGCCTTGACTCGGGGAAGATTGCCTGTGTGCCTCTGCGTGCTGTGAGTGCAGGGTGCACTGCCACGCGCTATTTGCTTTTAACATCTTAATTGAGATATCCTTATGAAAACACACGTTTTTCTCTTTAGGCATTTTTGGCTGTATCAGTTGTGTTCACATTTAAAATTTTTCATTATTAAGTCTCAGGGTGAGAGGCTTCTTTCTTTTTTCATGTCCTCTTCACTTTCCCTGTCTTTCTAGCCCGTCTCACTATCAACGATTAGAACTTAGCATAGTATCCAGATAATGAAAATAAGGTGTAAGGACTGTAGAGGTTAGGTGGAAGCCATAGGCTGGTTCCCAGATCTGGCAGTGTATCTGCCCAGGAAGTACAGGAACCCTGCGGGCGGAGGTGGGGGAGGGAAGGTTTCTGAGCCTCCTGAGACCCCGTACTTCCCAGCCTGCGTTTAACTTCGCTCTGGGATTGGTCGTCGGGAAGGCTGTTCTCGCCCAGAAATCTTGCTCGAACTTCAGTTTCACCCTTTGACTGGGTTTTTAACCTCCGCTTCGGATTCAATCGGCATCCAGGTCCTGGGAACCGAAATTTCTATTCCGGAAGGATTCCGACTCGGTAGGCGGAAGTGATCCGCAGCTCGCCTCCGTCTCTTCCGGTGTGGCTTCGCGCGGCCCTGGCCTCTTTTTCTCGGTAGTAGCGGGCCGGCTGGGCGGGTTCTGGCGAGGCTGGGTGAGGGGATGGGCGGTGGCGGAGGTGGGGAGGAGGCCGGGGTGTGGCCTCCGTGGCGACTGCGCTCGTCCGGGCCGCGCGGCCCGCCCGGTCGCTTCTCAGGGCCCCACAGTTGTCAGGTCCCGGCCGGGGGCCATTTCTCACGGACGGTGTTTGAGCTCCCCGTGCCTTTGGAAGTAGCCCTTGCTGCCTCGAACGCCTTTAAGGTAATCTTACAAAATTGTTGCTTTCCAGAAGGAAAAAAAGATTCCGGCCGTTGGAGCCCTGCTTGGCGCCCCGTTGCCCCACGAACCTGGTCATCCCGCTTCATTGTGAGCAGTGGGTGGGATTTGATGGAACAGGAAAGTCCAAGGGTGAGGAGCTTCTTTCCTTTTTTATCTTATTTATTCTTTCAAGTCTCTCACTGTCAACTATTAGAACTTAGCGTCCTTTTTTTTTTTTTTTTGGAAATCGATGCATTCCATTAGCTCTTTATGTTTTATCAACTGTTTCTCTCTCTCTCTCTCTCTCTCTCTCTCTCTCACCAAACCTCATGCATCCATTTCGAGTTGTTTCATTTAGCAAAAAGAGAAAGTGTTAAATGCTCAGGCTGTGCATATTCATCTGTTTTGCAGACTACAACTTTCTCTTCATCCCAACAATAATGTATTCACAAGTTAAAAATAGGGAATTTACTGTAATCCCAGCACTTGGGAGGCAGAGGCAGGCGGATTTCTGAGTTCGAGGCCAGCCTGGTCTACAGAATGAGTTCCAGGACAGCCAGGACCACACAGAGAAACCCTGTCTCGAAAAACCAAAAAAAAAAAAAAAAAAAAAAAAAAAAAAAAGGGAATTTAGCACCGAAGGGATGGCTCATGAAAAACTGGAACTTGGGGCTGGAGAGATGGATTAGTGGTTAAGAGCCCACATAGCACTTCCAGAGGATCTGATTTTGGGTCCCAGCACCCATGTTAGCGGCTTGTAACAGCCTGTAACTCCAGCTATGTGGGAATGGGGATACCAGAGACTCTAGGCCCTTGCAGTCATGTACACACACACACACACACACACACACACACACACATTTAATAAATAATAAATAAATAGAACTCTGTTAAGGAATGGATGAGACTTTATTTGATATGTTATTTCTCCACTGGTAAAATGAGTCAATTCAAGCCAGATTAGAATGTATCAGCTGCAGGTTTATTGGGAAGCTGCTCTCTGGACAGAGGCCAGGGGAGTCACGGTGTGGAGTGGGGGTTGGGGGTGGGAGGTGCCTTCGAGCAGAGAAAGAAGAGGGGAGAGAGAGCACTGGGGGACCAGACTTTCTGGGTTATGTAAGGAAGAGCCTCTGTGGGAAGGGCAGCCCAGTCCCTGGCCTGCAAAGTTCAGGGTTGGGGCAGGGTGTGCCAGGCAGGGACTGAGGCCAGGTCTGATGTATGATATGCATCTCAGTCCCTTGTCTCGGTCTGAAACAAACATTGTTTTCTAAAGTAATATGATATTTGAACATAACTATTTTCTCCTGGTTGGGTAGCATGTTTCAGGAAAACTTAAACTCTTTACCTTTTGTTTAATTGCAGGAAAAGTGGATTTCGTCATACGTTCATGCATGCACACACTGTATATTTTGATCTTATACTCTCTTGCCTCTTCCCAGTCCTTTTGTCAAATAGTCCCTCATGTAGGTTTCTCTTTAAAATTAAGGTCTATTGGGGCTGGAGAGATGGCTTTGCTTTTAGAGCACTTGTTGCTGTTACCAATGACCTGGGTTTTGATTGGACACCCTCTTTTGGCCTCTAGGGGCACTCAGGCGGGCACATATATACCTGTAGGCAAAACATTAAGAAATATATTTTTTAAAAGATGCATGTTTGCATACATGAATGCCTTTCCTTAGAGGGTGATCATCTGAAGCTGGACTTAGAGGTAGTTGTGAGTCACTTGTTGGTGTTGGAAACTACTGTTTCTCTATAAACACACCAAACAATCACCTTGACATCTCTCCAGTCTCTACTTTTAAAATTCTTTTGTTAATATTTTTAAACAAATTTATATGTATGGATATTGTGTCTGAGTACAGGCCTGTATACCCTATGAGTAAAGTTTCCTTGGAGGCAAGAAGAGGGTATCAGATCCCCTGTAACTGGAGATTGTCATGAGCTGCGATGTGGGTGCTGGAAATTGAATCCTGGTCCTTTGAGAGAATAGCCAGCGTTATTAATTTCTGAACCGTCTTTCCATTTCCATTATGATTATTATTTTGTTTATTCATTTTTGAGACGAGGTCTGAAGTCTAGGCAAGCCTGGCACTCACTGTAACCCAGGGTGTCCTTAGTGCAATCCTGTTTGAGCCTCCCTAGTGCTAGGATTACTTGCATCCTTTAAAAAAACCAATTTTGATTTTGCTAGAGAAAACATGTTTGTTGGTTTGCTTGCTTAATGTGATCTCTTTCTATCCATGTACCAAGCTCAACCATCGTAAGACAACCATGTGTTAAACTATTTGAAGTTTAAGATCCAACTCCTATGGATTTATCTTACTAAAGTCATAGCAGTGACTTAGTTAGTGACTGGTTAGTCAACTATTGTCTGAGCCTGAACCTGAGGAAGATGATAGCTTGAACCCTTGATATCTGGGCTAGCTGGGACAACAGAGTGAGATGCCCCCAACAAGAAAAATTGTCAAATTAATGGGGAAAAATGTTAATGTCTGGCTGAGAAAGCCTAGATTCATAGAATCACAGTGGAGTGGAGCAGACTGGCTACAGCCTCTGAGAACTGGAATGGTGGTGGGCCAAAATAATTTAAAATGACCGCACTGAACAAGACACTTTCTGGTGCTTATACTGATCGTAAGCCGTGGAAAGAATAGGAAGGGACATTAGGTCCTAAGCTGTTTGGTCACTGTCATTGTGCATGCCAGGGTTTGGGACTAGATTGTTTACAAGATGACAATCGACAAACTTTCTGGCAATCTGATGGCTGTCAGCCCAGTTCAGCGAACATCTAATTCAGTGATGTTGTGTGTATCTATGTAGAATACAATTCTGTTGAAAGTTACACTTCAAGTAAAGTCTTAGTAAGAGTAGGAAATATTTTTCACATCTTTCAAAAAACTGTTTCACATTTTGAGAGTCGGATAGTTAGCTCATTGTAGATAAGCCAGTTGGGGGCCAAGTACTTAACTCTCTGAGTCTGTGGGGGAGATTCTCATTTACAATACTGCATGGGGGGGACATGTTTGTACATTTACAGAGTTTACTTACATGTTTAACTCAAAAGGGACTTAATTTTAGAGGCATGTTTGGACCATCTTGTGCTTTTTCCTCTCCATTCCTTTGATAGATGTCAGGGTGCTAGAGGAGAGCATCTCTTATCAGCAACTGTGGCTGCTTCAGGGATGAATTGAGGGATGGCAGTGCTGAGTACCATGTGTGGTTCAACTCTGGAATGGTGACTTCTCATCCCTAGCCGGGATGTCCCTAGTGAAGGGTAAGGACCCAGCAAAATATATATAACTGGCACAAGTTGGAGCAGTTATTTCAGCACTCACTGCCCTCAGCAACAAATTCTCACATCTTCCAACTCATTAATAAATTACTGAACCATTGGTTAAGATTTTCCTTATTAGCAAATGAGATAAACTGTAGGAGTCTCTAGCCATTTGGTGACCAAAGTGGTGGTGGAGGTGGGGTTGGGGGCAGGGAGGCACTCATAATAAAATATTAAATATATATAATATTTACCTTACTACAACTGTGAAGGTTTGGGGACAGCTTTTGAGAATCTAGGGACAACTTGTGCGAATTGGTCTCTCCTAAAACTGAGACTTAGGTCATCAGGCATATATACAAATGAGCCATCTTACCAGCCCCCACATACTTTTTATTTTATAATATTTATTTTTGCTACTTTTATGAGAGTTCTTATAGTTTATTTTGATTGTATTCACCCACCCTGCTTCCTTTCAGATCAACCTCTTTCAAACCTAGCTTTGTGTTACCTTTTTTCTTTTTTAAAATAAACCCATCAAGCCTAATTTGTGCTGCACATTATTCTAGGATGTGTGGGCTTCCACTCTGGTAAGGTTGACCTGCTTGCGGCCACACCCTGAAAGAAATAGGACTTTCTCTAAGCAGCTATCAATTAAAAATAGCTTCTCATCTGGGGTGGAATTTAAAGCCTATTTCTGTCTCTGTGGTGGGAGTTTGTCTGGCTTGAGCTAGCATGGTCTTGTGTATGTTGTCATCACTGCTGTTGAGTTCACACTGCGTCTTTGTGGTTTTCTGTCACCCCTTCCTGACTATTCTGCGGTATCCCTGGGCTTTGGGAGGAGGGGTGTAATATAGATATCCCATTGAAGACTGAATGTTCAGTCTCGTAATCTCTGTACTTCGATCTGCTATGGGTTTGTAATATCTAGTGCAAAAAGAAATGTTTCTGATAAGAGGTGAGAGAGGCATTAACCTATGGGTATAATGACAGGTTATTAGGAAGTAGTTTAGTATGTATGTATTAGAATAGTAATAATAGCAAGGTTTGCTTCAGGCTGGTGTATGACACAGATTCTAGTACTTATACTATACTTATTCTACAGATTCCAAATATGGTTATAAATATATTTAATATTGAACATAGTTTGAATAAACTAAGAACAAGAAGAACTCAGGTTTATATGTTTGAACATGTAGTCACTAAAATTTGTAGAGCTTTCCAGAATTAAAATGTGCAAAAATGTTTCTTGAGAGCTTCTGTAAATATTTTTATTTGTCTGTGTAATTTTGATGAACTACTTTTCTGATTCCCATAATATAAGAGATATATGTAGCTCCATATTTTCACTTACAAAAAAAATCTAATGGTTACATACTTTTCTAATTGAAAAGTTATTTTTCATACATTTTGATCACATTTTCCCCTCTCCCAGTTACTTCCAGATTCTTCCTACTTCCCTACTCTATGTTCTTTCTCATTCTTTCTTTAAAAAATGTAAGGTGTATTAAAAACACAAACAGAAATCAAAATAAACAAGTAAAAAGACCAATAATACGAAAAATGCTCAAACAAAGCAAAATGAGACCAAAAGTCTAGAAAAATACTTCTGGTTATGGGGCCTGCCCTGAAGTGTGGTTAAGATACTCAGGGAGAGTGCACTGGAGAAAGTTGATTTTTCCTTTGTTAATGGGTCTCAGTTGCAGGTAGTCTCTTGGTTAGAGGTGGGAGCCCATGTACACTTTGCCCTCTAAGGAGTAGGACCTGATCTGCCTTGAACTGTGCAGTTCTGTGTGCTGCCACTCTCTCTGTGATTCATATGTGCCTGGGTCCTGTTGTGATTGGTAGACACTGTTCTTGGATTAAATCATAAACTCTGCTTCCTATAATTCTTTTCCAAATAGATTACTGAGCCTTGAGGTATAGGCTTTGATGAAAACATCCTGTATAGGATTGAGTGGTTCAGAGTCTCAACTCTGCACATTGTTGAATTGTGGGTCTCTGTGTTGGTTCCTATGTAATGCAAGATTCTTGGATGAGGGCTGAGTGTAGCGCTGCTCTATGGGTGTAGCAGAATGCCATTAGGAATGGTTTTATGTCTATGCTCCCTTAGCTGGATATAATAGTGGGTTTTCCTCTAGGCTCATGACCCATCAGTCTCGGTGTTGGCCACATTTACAATGCCAGATATTCTCTGTTTCGTGGCATAGGCCTTAAGTCCAGTCAGAAAGTGGGGGTTACTTCCACAACTTACGTTCCACCATTGCACCAGAGTCTTCTAGGCAGTTGGAGATGGCAGGGTTTGTATTGGGGAGATATTGATGCCTTTCTTTGATAGCAGGTAGAATACTTTCCAGTAGGATCAGCACTGATCAGTAAGGGTGAAACCTCTGGTAACTGACTTCTTTGTGTTGAATGACATAATTAAATGTAAGTTGTTTTTTTGCAACAGGGCCTTACTATCACATGATAGAAAGTAAAGAACAGTCTGTGATGTTTGGTGGTTACCATGTGGCCAGAGCAACAGCCCACTCTTGACCCTGGAAGTTTTGCTTAGTGGCATAAAATGTAATTGAGACATTTACTCTTTAGGTTTCTTTTATATATGTATCTACTTTAGGCTTCTAATATGCTTTTGCAAATGGCCTTTAGTATTAATTCTCCTTTTCCATAGTCCCCCCCTTTCTCTTTTCCTCCTGTCTCCCACCCTTTCTATTTAATCCTCCTACTTTCCCCCTTTGTCAGTAACAGCCTGCCTGTGGACTACTCCCTTAGTAGGTACCTAGCCACTGTGGTTGTTTGGACTGTAGTATTCTTACAGAGCAGTTAAGAGCTCACATCACATATAAGAAAGAACATACCATATTTGTCTGTGTGGGTCTAGTAGATACTCTCCCTGCCCATTCATCATCATTTCATTTCTTTTAACAACTGAATAATATAATAAATGTAAATTTTGTAAATCTTGTAAATGTACCACATCTTCATTAATTTTTCAGTTGATGGACATTTAGGCTGTTTCCAGTTTTTGACTATTAAGAATAGAGCAGCAATGAACATGGATGATCAGGTATCTCTCTAGTAAGATGTGGAGCCTTTTAAGTATATGCCCAAGAGGACGACTAGCTGGCTCTTGAGGAAGATCTATTCCCAGATTGCCGAGAAACCACCACAGTGCTTTCCATAATGGCTATACAAGTTTGCACTAGGACGAACAATGTCTTTCCTAGCATGAACTGCCATTCGTTTTAGTGATTTTGGCCATTATGACTGGGCAAGATAAAATCTCAAAGTAGTTTTTTTTTTTTTTAAGATTTATTTATTTTATATATATGAGTACACTGTAGCTGTCTTCAGACTCACCAGAAGAGGGCATAGGATCCCATTACAGATGGTTGGGAGCCACTATGTAGTGCTGGGAATTGAACTCAGGACCTCTGGAAGAGCAGCCAGTGCTCTTAACCACTGAGCCATCTCTCCAGGCCCTCAAGGTAGTTTTATGAACATTTCTTTTTTTTTTTTTTTTTTTTTTTGGTTTTTTCGAGACAGGGTTTCTCTGTGTAGCTCTGGCTGTCCTGGAACTCACTCGGTAGACCAGGCTGGCCTCGAACTCAGAAATCCGCCTGCCTCCGCCTCCCAAGTGCTGGGATTAAAGGCGTGCGCCACCACCGCCCGGCTTATGAACATTTCTTTAAGTGTTTTATCTTTTCCTTAGTTCTATACCTCATCTTTTAATTGTGTGGTTTTCTTTTATTATTAGAAATAATTTTTCATACAGTATATTCTGATCACAGTTTCTCCTTCTCCTGTCTCCTAGATTTTTCCCACCTCCCCACCCGTCTAACTCCACACCTTTCTCTCTTTAGAAAGCAAATAGACCAATAAACAAACCAGAATAAAGCAGACAGAGCAAAACAAAGGCACGAAAAGCATAAATATAAATACACACACACACACACACACACACACACATGTATATGTATATTCACAGAAGCATGCACATACAGATTATTTTTTTTCTTGATGTTCCTTTTTTATTTTTTAGTTCTGTAATAATAACCCTCTTGTTAGTTGTATAACTAACTGGTAAATATCTTTTCCCATTCTGTAGCCTGCTGCCTGCTTTTCAGTTTGATGAAGTCCCATTTATTGTTAGTCTTCGTGACTGTAATGGCAGTGGCCTATTCAGAAAGTCTTTTCTTGTGCAATGAGGTAAAGCCTAGTCCTCGTTATTATTCCTTATTATTTCTAATAGTTACATTTCTTCTATCAGAATTAGTGTATCTGGCCTTATCTTGAGGTCCTTAATCCATTTGGAATTGAGTATTTTGCAAGATAATATATATGGATAAAATTGTTTATTTCTACATGCAGCCATCCTGTCTAACCAGCACCATTTTTTGAAGATCTTGTCTTTTTTCTAGTTTGTGTGTGTGTGTGTGTGTGTGTGTGTGTATGTATATGTTTCCGTCGTGTACATAGAAATGATAGTGAACTTATGTCATGTCTTCAGTTGAATTCCATTAATTTGTGTGTCTTTTATACCAATACCATGTAGATTTTATTATGATAGCTCTGCAGTACAACTTGAAATATGGTATGGTGATCCTTCCAGCAGCTCTTTTATTATTCAGGATAGTTTTAGCTGTCCTGGATTTTTCTTTGTGTTTTCATGTGAAGTTGAGAATTGTTTTTTCACTTTCTATGGAAAAGTTGCATTGAGATTTTAATGGGAATTGTGTCGCGTCTGTACATTGCTTTTGATAGGATGGCCCTTTTTACTCTCTCATCCTTCTGAACATGAGCATGAGGGATCATTCTATCTTTTAGCGTCTTCGATTTTATTTTCGTCAATATCTTTAGGTCAATATCAATATCTTCAGTATCTTCTAAAAGTCAAGTACTTGCTGGGTTAGACTTATTTCAATTTTTGTTGTTGTTTTTGAGGCTTTTGTGAAAGGTATTGCTTTCCTGATTTCTTTCTCAGTCTGTCAGTTATCTAAAGGCTACTGTTTTTTGTGTGTTAATTTTGTATCCTGATACTTTGAAAATTTATTAGCTTTAGAAGTTTCCTGGTGGGATTTTTAGGTCTTTTATGTATGAAATATTATCTGCAGATATAAAGATACTTTGACTCTCTTTTCCTGTTTGTCTCTCCTTGGTCTCCTTCTGTGTCTTTTGCGCTAGATAAAACTTCAAGTAAGGTATTGAATATCTGTGGAGAGTGGACAGTCTTGCCTTGTTCCTGATTTGAGTGGAATTACTTCTCTCAGTTTGAGTTGTTATTGGCTGCAGGCATGCTGTAAATTGCCTTTGTCAGTGGGGTGTAAGAGAGGAGCCACCAACCAAAAGGGGCAGCCTTGGCCAAGAGACTAGTATAGTTAATGCTGAGTTATGTGGTTACATAGGGGCCAGAGGAGCTGGGGGCGTGAAGCCCAGCCTTATAACCAGACTGGAGAGTTCAGAATGGAACTCTCAGCCAGCCAGGAGGACCCTGTAACAGGGACTGAAGGATGCTGGGAGAACCTGGTGGTTTACTTTGGTATGTTAATAGGCACCTCAGTTAACAGTTTGTCCCAGGTTTGAGACCAAAGTGTAATGCCTGTATTTTCATCTCTAATGTTATTAATTTGGATTTCCTCTTTATTTTTTTAGTTAATTTGACTAGGGGTTACCATTCTTGTTTTTTTCAAAGTATTGTTTCATTGATTCTTTGTATTATTTTTTCAAATTATTGTTTCATTGATTCTTTGTTTTATTTTTGCTGTTTTTTCTGTTATAACCCAGAGTTTGGCCTCTATTCCTTTTGGGTATAACTTTTTTTTTTTTTTTTGTCTAAAATGATTATAGTTCTGCTAGATATAGTAGTCTGGGCTGACATCTGTGGTCTATCAAAGTTTATAGAACATCCATGCAGGTCTTTCTGGCTTTCAGAGTCTTGAGAAGTCAGGTGTTACTCTTGTGGGCTAGTCTGTCTATGTCACTTAGTCTTTTTCCCTTGAGGAGTCACTATGTCAGAATATTTGGCTTCTTTTTGCTTGGTAGGTTAATTTCTGTCCTTTGCCTCTCAGTTTTTAATTTTTGGATATCTTTGTTAGTGTTATGGGCCTGGGGTTCAGAGATTCTCAGTCTGACTAGTAATACATTTTAACAAAGAAGAGGCTTTTCTTCAGCTACTGGTGCCAGGACTATATAAGGGAGTTCTAAATGCAACACCTAGCCTCCTCATTCAAGGTTTATAGAGACAAAGAACACAAAGAGACAATGTTTTCCAGCAAGTGGAAGCGTGTTTACAAAAGCTGAATAGCAGTAAAAATTTACCCTTTAACAGTAACTGTTCAGGCCTTCTTTATGCCCACTCCAGTTCCTGAATAGTGACGTGGAGGCTTATTTATTTGTGCATTAATGCCTAGATCGTAAGCTAGGCTTGTTCCCAACTGGCTCGTAACTCAGTTATCCCATTCATAGTAATCTAGAGTCTTCCACATGGATGGTCACCTCTCTTCAGTTTCATACATCCAGTTCCTTCACTTCTGTGAATCGTCCTATACCTCACTCTTTTCCAGAGCTCCTCTCTGCCAGACGTCTACCTCCTATTCTGCTTTTGCTATAGGCTACAGGCTTTTTATTTTAACCAATCAGAAGGTGCCTAAGGCAGGCAAGGAAGGACAGAGGTTTTTACGTAGTGCTCAAAAGCATCACTCCAACATTTAACAGCCCCTGTCATTTGGAGGTGTAGTTTTGCTTTATACTTAGTTTTTTTAAGCACGGAGATTTTAAAGTTTAAATATAACATTAGCTGGAGTACTGCTAACAAAATGTGTGCTCTGGCAAACAGTGGTTAATGATCAGAGACCTAGCCGGGCGGTGGTGGCGCACGCCTGTAATCCCAGCACTCTGGGAGGCAGAGGCAGGCAGATTTCTGAGTTCAAGGCCAGCCTGGTCTACAGAGTGAGTTCCAGGACAGCCAGGGCTATACAGAGAAACCCTGTCTTGAAAAAAACCAAAATCCAAAAACAAAAAAAACCAAAAACAATAAAAAAATGATCAGAGACCCAAATTAATGGTACAAATCAGTGGTGTTGACATAGAAGCTTTGGTGGATACAGGAGCTGATGTTAGTATACTTTCCCAAAAGTCTTGGAATCCAGATTGGCCACTTCAGAAGGTTTACACACAATTTATAGGAATTGGTAAGTTAGTCCGAGTAAGAGGAAGTGTTCAGTGGGTTACCTGTGTGGGACCAGAGGGGCATATGGAAGCTGAGACCTTATGTGGCTGACACACCCATAAATTTATGGGGAAGGGATCTTTTACAACAGTGGGGTGTGCAAATTAATATTTCTGCAATTCCAGGGACAGTAAGTAAGGAAATTAGAGATAATATGGTAGATAATCCTGGGGAAGTTATTAATACAGGTGAAAGAGAACAATCACAAGGTGTGCTCATGGTGAAAAACCAGGATGTCCCAGGGATTGAGTTTCCAAACTTATAAAAGGGTCTGCTGTTGGCATGCCAACAGCCTTGCTCCATGCTGGGCACCACCTGCAACTTTAATCTTTTTTTCAAATCTTATTTTTAATGATGGATCTTAGGAATCAACCTCCGTTTTAGCCCACCACCCACCAGAGGTAGCGGGAAAGAAAGGATACAGGGGAAGTGGACCTGTTTAGAAAGGTTCTTTAGAGTGACTCCCGTCTGTGTTGTCTGGAAATCAGCAGTTCAGTTCACAGGTTAGTGTCGGCAGCTTGGTACACTCGAGAACACTTTATGGATTCACTAGCAGTGCAGAGGTGGGATAGCAGCCACAAGTCACAGTGGTGGAGTTAGAGCAGGAGGAACCAGGGACGTCAGAAGTTCTTGGTGTGCTGCTGTCAGCCAGGCGAAGGTTATCGAAGGCTTTGGACCCATCCTTGAGACCCCGAAGGTTGCACAGCCAGCTCTAAGCAAGCCAGGCTGAGCTTCAGGCACTGCCCGTCAGGTCCTCCTTATACCCGCCACACATCGCGTGTCCTCCACGGGTCTTGCCTCAGCATGTTCGCCTCAGCACGTGTGTCTGTCTCAGCTGGTGACTCTGCCAGTCAGCCTGAGCTGGTGGAAGCGGTGAGAAGCTGCAGCACACCACCAGTAGATTTTTTGGTGTTTCTCTCTATGGAGTCCTGACAAATGGAGCTCAGCTATGCAATGTAAGGTGGACCAGTACATGCATGTGGTTAGCAAAGAATCTGCCATCATGTGCCCCTTTACCTGCTTGCTTCAGCGAGACGTTCCTTCATGAGGCTGCCTTAGCCTTTCACACCAGTGTCCACTGTAGTGAGACATTCCTTCATGTATTTGTCTCAGCAAAACACCATCCAACCGACTTTCCAAAGAACACCTAAGTTTCCCCTTCAGTTAGCCATCAACATGTTAGCCATCACAGTGGTTAGGTTTGTTTTATGGAGACAACATAGTTCCTAATCTGGACAGTATGCATCTTGGTGAGCTGTGGCCATTTATATTTATTTGAGGATAATACTGTGAGGGATTTAGTGTATCCTGTCATTTTTGTTGATGTTCTGGCAACCCTTCCTTCAAGTTGGTATTGGGAGTTTACTGTTTTGGATGTGCTGAGTTTCTTCCTGGCTCTCCTCTGTTCATGACTGTTTCTGTCTGATGCCGTGTCTTCCTTGTTGTGCTCTTGTGGATGACCCTGTCCTCTATTTAGAATCCTTATTTCTGCAGTGTGGGCTTGGTTGTGATTTTTTTTTTTTAAATTTGTGCTTGTCTCAAAATGTTATTCCTGTTGGGTT
Organism: Apodemus agrarius; assembly: GCA_964023405.1. Taxonomy (NCBI): domain Eukaryota; kingdom Metazoa; phylum Chordata; class Mammalia; order Rodentia; family Muridae; genus Apodemus; species Apodemus agrarius. The sequence continues at coordinate 20,682,255 of OZ030012.1, read as the reverse complement.
TTGTAGGACTAGAGAGATGACTGACTGGTTAAGAGTTACACTTGCAAAGGACCTGGATTCAGTTTCCAGCAAAGTTCCCAGCGCTTACATTGTGGTTTATAACAATCCATAATGCTAGTTCCATAGGATCTGATCCTTTGCCACTCTTCCTGGGCTCCAGACACACATGGTGTACATACATACAGTTAGACAAGATAGTCATACACAGAACATAAAAGTGGTGGCTTGTTTTGTTTTGTTTTATTTTTGTTTTTCAAGGCAGGTTTTCTCTCTGTAGCTTTGGCTGTCCTGGAACTCACCCTATAGATCAGACTGTTCTGGACCTTACAGAGATCCACCTGCCTCTGCCAAGTACTAGGATGCCTGGCTGAATTATATTTCAAATATTTTTAAATACAGTAATACAAAATATAGGATACAGAACGATCCAGCCTGTTGTGGGTGTTTCAGTTCCTGTGGTCTTGGGGTTTGTAAGAAATCAGAAGGGGAAGCTAGAAACTAGTAATAAACAGCATTCTTCCATGGACTTTGCTTCAATTCCTGCCTCTAGGTTTTTGGCTTGAGTTCCTGCCCTGATTTTCCTCATTGATGGACTGTTTGTTGGAAATAAAACATTTCCTCCCCAAGTTGCTTTTGATCATGGTGTCTTATCACTGTAGTATAAACCCTAAGATGGTGTTTTTTTTGTCTGCATGTATGTCTGTGTATTGTATATTTACTTATTTCCAAGGATGGCAGAAAAAGGTGTTGGGTCTCCTGGAACTGGAGTTATAGATGGTTGTGAGGATGCTGGGAATTGAACTTGGGTTCTAAGGAAGAGCTAGCTTCTGAGCCACCTTTCCAGTCCAAAATGTTATGTTTTAAGTAACGCATGTGTGATTACTTTCCATAATTCTTTATATGTTGCTTATTACATAGTATAATTTATGTGAGTGCACACACACACACACACAAATATACAAATGCATTAATAAAAAGCTTCTGGTGTTACTTAGAGTACTGTATTAATTACTTTTCTGTTGGTATAATAAAGTATTATAACCAGAGCCACTTAAGGAAGAGAGGATTTATTGTGACCTATGATTCCAGAGGGAAAGAGTTCATATAATAGTGGAGAAGGTGTCACATGGTAGTAGGAGCCCATAGATCACGTCTTCATGTGCACACAGGTGAGAGAACAGGAAGTGGGACGAGGCTTATAAAACCTTAGGGCAGCCGGGCAGTGGTGGCGCCCGCCTGTAATTCCAGCACTTGGGAGGCAGAGGCAGGCGGATCTCTGAGTTCGAGGCCAGCCTGGTCTACAGAGTGAGTTCCAAGACAGCCAGGGCTATACAGAAAAACCCTGTCTCGAAAAACAACAAACAACAACAACAACAACAACAAAAAAACAACAACAACAACAACAACAAAACAAAAACAAAAACAACAACAACAACAAAAAAACCCAAAAAACCTTAGGGCACCTCAGCGATGCTTATTCTCAAGCAAAGTCCACCATCTGCAAGCTCCATAATTTTCTCACAGGGCTGTCTCTAGGGACCAGTCTTCAAGTGCACGAGCCTGTGGAGCCTTGTCTGCTCACATCGCAACAAGTACATACGGGTCTACAGTCTGCTCAGGTGCCGTTAACGAACCCATATCATAGGGTACACATGTTCAATGGTTTTCATTATCTTACCTGCAGAGAGTATTTGATGACTGCTAACTGTTGCATTTTTATTGATCTCAATAGGAATCTATGTCATCCAGATTAAAGAGAAATGGTCATTTCCCACTTTTGATGCATAAATTTCCCTGACGTGTCCTTGGAGTCACAGAAGAATTTGATCACATATTTTAGCATCAGACGAAAAAGATGGACATTACTAGTTTGTCCTGTGGTAAGTGCTGTTGCTACTGTTATTGAGAGATTGTGTTGTAAGTCCTGCCTACACCATGTAGAGCCAGAGATCTGCCAGTATGTTACAGAAGGCTGAGGTGGGCGGAAGAGGACTGTTCTGTATATCTGGTATGTGCGAGCAGGCGCTGCATAAGCAATACTGATTTTTTTCATCATAGGCAAATTCAGAGTTACATTTCTCAGAACTTAAGTTTACTTGGTTTTAAAGTAAAACTAATGTGCTTTTCTTGACTGGCAAGATAGTTCATCATCATTTTTTCCTGCAGTAAATATTGGAATAGAATTGTATAATATATAATATAAGCTAGAGTTTATATTTGCAAGTTATTTTGTGTGAACCAAGTTATATATTAATTGCAAATAGATAAACTCCTACCCACACAGTGAATGTGGGCTTTTTGGTAACTTTGGATTGATATATCTTTTTTTCCCCAGAAAGTCTGCCTTCTGGTGACCAAAACTGCAGTCAAGGAGAAGAAATAGAGGGAGAAAGCATGCTGGTTGATTGCCTGAAGAATTGTAATAAGGTATGAGGAACCACACACTGAAATCATTGCATAGAGAGGTATACGTCTTTCCATGTAGACAGACTTATCTCCCAGGATTACCAAAGTTATCCAGGAAGAGGAGGAGCTTTTCACATTGCTGTAATGCTATAGTATTTTAGTCATTACTAGCTAGTCTTGACCCTTGCAGTGCCAAATACTAGTGTTTTTTTTTTTTTACAGTGTTCTTAAAGATATGCAGTGTTCTTTTTTTTTTTTTTTTTTTTTTTTTTTTTTTTTTTTTTTTTTTTTTGTTTGTTTTTTGAGACAGGGTTTCTCTATGTAGCCCTGGCTGTCCTGGAACTCGCTCTGTAGACCAGGCTGGCCTCGAACTCAGAAATCCGCCTGCCTCTGCCTCCCAAGTGCTGGGATTAAAGGTGTGCGCCACCACCGCCCGGCCGATATGCAGTGTTCTTAAAGATACATAGTATTTTCTCAAAAATGTTTTCATATTTACCCCATTTATAAAATGTCCAGAAGTATTATTAAAAAAAGAGGGAAGATGAAAAAGGTTGTGGTGTGGAGAGGTAAAAATGTTTGGAATGTGCCCTTAAAGCCACTTTATTAGAGTAGACGGACGGAGAGTGAGCGTGGACACCAAGAGGCAGTGGGAGAACTCCAGTTCTCGGCATTGAGTTCCCTATCCTTATTCTGAGAGGACCGGTCGGTGGGGATAGAAACTTGGTTGGAACAAGCATGTGTGGGTGGCTCAGGATTTGGTGACCTTTCAGGATGAGGCTGTGGATTTCACTCAAGAGGAGTGGACTGCAGAGGATCCACCTCAGGACAGCAGAGCTAGCGGCATGGCAGTGGGTGAGGACACAAACCTGGACCCTGCCGGTGAGTTGGTAGTCACTCACTTGATGCTTCGTGTGCAGCGGGCATGTGCTATGTGCTAAGTGTGCTTAGGAACTTCGCCAGATCCAGTGAGACTTCAGTCCCTCCTGTGTGGTGTGTGTGCTTCCTTACTGAGCTGCATGCCTGGCATGGTGTGGGGGTGGGGTGGGGGTGGGGGGCTGGAGGGTGCTGGTTTTTGTTTTTGTTTTTTGAGATTTAAGGTGGTGGTAGTGCACACATTTAATTTCAGCACTTGGGAGGCAGAGACAGGGGGGTGTCTGTAATTTCAAGGCTAGCCTGATCTTATAGAGTTCCAGGACAACCTAGCACTACTCAGAGAAACCCTATCTCAAAAAACAAAAGCAAACTAAAAGGTTTATTTTTATTTATTGTTTTTTTTGTGAATGAGTGCAGATTCACACATGCCAACAGTACATATGTGGAAACAGAACAACTTACTGGGAGTCGGTTTTCTGCTTCTACCTTGTGGTTTGAGGAAGGGTCATTCTTTTCTTCTTTTTCTTTTTTAACTGCTTGAATTTCTTTCCCTTTCCTTCTCTTCTGCTCTCGCTCTCACTCGGTTAATTTATTTTAAACTCCAGATTTTATTCCCCTCCCGGTTCACCCTCCAACTGTTCCACATTCCATACCTCTTCCCTGCCTCCCTGTCTCCACAAGGATGTCCCCACCCCCACCCCACCAGACCTCTTAAACTCCCTGGGGCCTCCAGTCTTGAGGGTTAGGTGCATCTTTGACTAAACCCAGACCCAGGAGTCCTCTGCTGTACATGTGTTGGGGGCCTCATATCAGCTGGTGTATGCTGCCTGGTTGGTGTTCCAGTATCTGAGAGATCTCTGGGGTCCAGGTTAATTGAGACTGTTGGTCTTCCTACAGGGTCACCCTCCTTCTCAGCTTCTTCCAGCTTTCCCCTAATTCAACTACAGGGGTTACCAGCTTCTGTCCATTGGGTGGGTGCAAATATCTGCATCTGATTCTTTCAGCTGCTTGTTGGGTCTTTCAGAGGGCAGTTATGGTAGGTCCCTTTTTGTGAGCGTTCCATAGCCTCAGTAATAGTGTCAGGCCTTGGGGCCTCCCCTTGCGCTGGATTCCACTTTGGGCCGATTGCTGGACCTTCTTTTCCTCAGGTTCTTCTCCATTTTTTGTTCCTGCAGTTCTTTCAGACAGGAACAATTATGAGTCAGAGTTTTGACGGTAGGATGGCAACCCCATTTCCCTGTCTTTCTGCTGGAGGTGGGCTCTATAAGTTTCCTCTCCCCAATGTAGGGCATTTCATAAGGTCCCCCACTTTGAGTCCTGAGAGTCTCTCACCTCTCAGGTTTCTGGTATATTCTGAAGGGTCCTCCCACCTCTTACCTCATGGGGTTGCCTGTTTCCATTCTTTCTGCTGGCCCTCAGGTCCCACCCAGTACCTGATCACATCCCCCTCTCTGCCCCCACAGCCCCTTTCACTCCCAGGTCCCTCCCTCCCCCCTTGTGGTTGCTTTCTTCTTCCTCCCAGATGGGACTGAGGCATCCTTACTTGGGCCAAGAAGGGTCATTCTTACTATTTTTGCTACTTCTGGCCAGTTCTCCAGTTTCTGCCTCTTGTCTCACTGTAAGACTGCTGGGGCTAGGATTACAGACCTGTGCCATTGCGTTTGATTTTTTAATACTTGGTGCCCTGCTTTGCATTCTATTGCTGTGATAAAACACTGACTGAGTAAATAAGCAACGTGGGGAGGAACCGGTTTGGCTTACAGGTTATACTCCTCCAGAGGAGCCAAGGCGGGAGCGTGGAGGCAGAGCCTGAAACGGAAGCCAGGCTGACTAGCTTACTCCCTTAGGCTTGCTCAGCCGTCTTTCTCCAGACCTGGCAGAAAGTCTGCATCACTTCACAATCAAATAAAGGTTCTGCAGACATGCCCACCGGCCAGACTGGTGGAGGCTGTTCTCAGTTGAGGTTCTTCCTTCCCAAGCGCGACTGACAGGCAAGACATGGGTTCTGCTGGTTGAACCGAGGTTGTCAGTGTTAGGTGGAAAGCTTTTATACCTGATGAGCTATCTTGATGGCCCACTGTGGTGGCTTTTAAAATGTGTATTACCTACTTCTGTTGAAATGTATCTTCTTGTCTCCATCTTTGATAAATGAAATAGCACTTTCTAGTTAGTATTATATTTTATGACTTTATCTGAATTTGATGAACTACAATATTTGTAAGTTAATGGTTTATTGCTTAGCAAATATTGCAGTGATTTGTTTTGTCAGAAATGTTAATTTGAGATTGATTAGTGTTTTAGTGGTTATAGATCCTTGGGATCATGGGATTAAAGCTTTGTCTTTTTAGTCCTTTTTGAAATAGTTGCTGCTTTTATTAGAGTTATGGTAATGCAACTTTGTCTGCGAATAGGATATCAGATACTTATCAAACCTAGAGCTTTGGCTGGCTTGAAGGAATTGGTGACCACACCGAAGGCAGTTCTTCAAGGGGAATGTTTATGAAGAACAGCATCAGCCAGTGGCATACGTTGTCATCAGTTCTTCTGTTCTGTTTGTCTCAAATACATTTTCCTTTTCTTTTCCTTTTTTTTTTTTTTAATGGTATAGTTGATTCTCCTGCCTTAGATTCATGTGTGCTGGGATTGCTGATGTTCGTACCGTGCTGTACTTTCATATTTCTTTCCTTTTCTCTCTGGTAACATGTTTTTATTTTATTACCATGTTTTAGTTTTTGCAGAATTAATATTTAGCATTTTTTCTCTAAATCTTCAGTTTGCTCATGAACCAGATTTATTTAGAAAACTAGAGACATTTTTAACTTCTTTCCTATACTGTTCTGTTATTTAATTCCAGAATTGGAAAAGCATGTACAAACCAAAGATTTAGCACCAGAGCAGGAGTTTTTGACAAGACATACCTTCATGGAGACACAGCAGGTGGTAAGTTCAAGGAAAAGTGTATTTCTTATTTTATGCATTTAGCCAAGATTGGCAGGTTTTTGTTGTTGTTGTTGGTTTTTAAATAGAAGCCAGGAGAGAACTGGGTTTTTCAATAGAAGGAACAATCTCCTATCATGTACTGCAGAAGTTGAGTATTAAGGGGATCCAAAGTTCAATGAAACTGACCAAAAGGGCACAATTTCTCATGAGTAGACTTGCCCTTACAGCAAAACAAAACAGCAAACCAAAATCCTGGCCATGACTGATTTTTCTAGTTGAATTGCTCCAGAAAGGCATGTTAGAGATCCTTGGTACATTGGTGAGAGATTCCCCTGAAGAACATCTCAGTATTTTAGGAATCATCAGTCTTAATTTCTGTTAGTGACTAATGGTAAAGATGAAAGTCTTCATTTTTAAAAGAAGCAAACTTATTTATAATCACATAACAAGTTTGTAATAGGCTTGGGAATGTGCCACAACATAGGGGGGTAAGGTTAATAGAGTTCCTTGTGTTGTTCAGGTGATGCAAGTTTATTTGCAAGAGGTGCAGAAATCCATGAGTATACAAGGTCTATAGAGCGACTGGATAAAGAACTGCTCTAGGATATTGAGACCTGCGATAGTTTATGGGGACCTTAGTCTCTTTAATAGGCAGGGGTCACTTCCTCCTCCTCCAGCGAGCACAGGTGGTGTTACTTTGCTCAGGCTGATGTTTGTGTGACGATTCAGGATGCAGTGACCTTCGAGGATGTGGCTGTGGACTTTACCCAGGAAGAATGGACTTCACTGGATCCAATTCAGAGAAACCTCTACAGAGATGTGATGCTGGAGAACTACCAGAACCTGGCCACAGTAGGTAAGACTGCCGTCACTTGTTCTAGCTTCATTAGAGAACAGAAATGCTGTTCTAGAATATGATGTCAGCTCAGAACAGTAGGAGATAGCAGACGAAATCCCTTACCATAAGTTAATACATCGTGGTAGTTCTCCACTAAACGGTGCTTAGTAGCATCACTACTACTATGCTGATAATGTTATTTTGAGATTCTTCCTCCTTTTGGTTTGGTTTGTCATGAGGAAAGATCTCATTCTTCTATAGCTTAGGTTCAAGCTCTCAGCAATTCTGTCCAAGTCTTCTGAGAGCTGGGATAACAGATGTGGGCTATCACACTTGGCTGTCATTCTTACCAGGCTTTATGAATCTGTTTCTAAAGATAAGAACTAGTGCTATCATTTTTTTTTCTATAAGAATGAAGACCCATGTTGGCTACATGTCTTTGTTGTAGAGTGCTTGTTTATACACATGAGGCCTTGGGTTTGATTTGTGTCCTGGGGTTGGGGTTGGGGATGAGGTGGCTTTATAACACTTTAATTAAAAATTAAATAATTTTTAATTTAATTTGATGGGTCATAGAAAATTTCTAGTTACCAATAGCATAACTATTTGTATTCTGAGCTTTTTATTAATAATTTTAAGTCTTTCTTGAGAATTGAGAAATGTTTTTTGTTTTTGACTAGTTTACATGGGACTTTTCCATTGATATATCTGTCTCTGTGTCTAGGAGGTCAGATGTTTAAACCCAGCCTGATCTCTTGGTTGGAACAGAAAGTAGAGCTGACAGTAATGGAGCAAGGAATTCTCCAAGGTTAGTATTTGCTGAAAACATTTGTTGTTGTTGTCAAATTCTGTATGTTTGGAAGATCACCTTGAATCTGAAGGCTATGGAAATTGTCTTAGAAACACAATTTTCATAGAAAAAGCAATGTGAAGCATCTGTGATGCACCAGTTTTGTTTTCTGTTCATTCTGTTTACTATCCCATTTAACTTCAATAGAAAGATCTGTAAATTATTACAGCTGTGACATCAAATCCTATGCTTGTCAAAAGTTTAGACCTAAACAGTTGCTTTATTCTCTCTTAGTTTTATTGTTTAATGTATTTTAATAATAATAAAAACAAAACAAAACACAAGTGAAGTTCTCATCGGGAACTCAACTTTATAGACTAGACTGGTCTGGAACTCAGAGAGGTCTGCTTGCCTTTAAGACTCCTAAAAGAGTGCACCAACACTCCTGGCCAAATGAGGTGGAGTTTTTTGGCTATTTTAAAAAATTTAACCATTCTTTTTTTTTTGTTGTGGTTGTTTCACTTTAGAATGGGAAATGCACCTTAAGACAAAAAGGACAGCACTTCAGCAGGATAGATTTTGGTCAGATATGTCAAATGGGATGCAACTGGTAAGTTTCATAAATTTATTTTTATGTTCATGGGTGCTTTGCCCATACATATGTCTGTGTACCATGTCCATTTTGGTACTGTTGGAGAACAGACAAGGGAATTGGATTTCTTGGAGCAGGAGTTATAATTGTGAACTGCCGTGTGGTTGCTTGGACACTAACCTCTGGATCCTTTGGAGGAGCAAGTGCTTTTAACCTCTGAGCCATCTCCATCCCCAAGATATTTCTTTTTAAAAAATATTTTTATTTGAGAATATCTCTTACACTGTATTTTGGTAATAATCAACTCCCACTTTTCCTTCTAACCCCTCCAAGTCCCCCCCCCCCAACTCTACATCCTTTTTAAGAATCAATGTGAATTTGTGCTAGCCAAATCATTTCTTGGTGTATGTAGGGTCATCCACTGGAGCATGGTTGACCTACTAGGAGCCACACTCCTGAACTCAGAACTCATCAGTTGTCCTTAGTTTCTCAGTCAGGGGTTGGGACAACAAGATCCTAATGTCTAAGGTCAGTGAAAATTAGGGATTTACTAATAAAAACAGATTCAAATGAAAGATTTGAGAGAATTAGCTATCAACAGGCAAGGAACTCTTTTATCTTTCCCTTCTTCCTTTTTTTTGTTTTTCTTTCCTTTTTCATTTATTCCTTTTTTTTCCCCCCCCAGAGAGGCACTACTCAAGGTAGACTTCAGTTGTAACACTTTTGCTTCAGGCTCCAGAGTCCTGGGATAGTACTAAGCCAGCTTACTCAGCATAAAGTGAGGCCCCAAATGCATTGTGAAGTCTAGTAGTGCATCAAAATTCCACAGTTATATCTTCCTGTACAAGCCTGAAAAATCCTCTAATCATCTTTTTACCCTTTATCAATAGGGAAGAGAACACGGTGGAGGGGAGCTTGGTGACTCTGTTCAAGTTGGAACAGTTTTTAGTGAAGATTCATGCCCTCAGACTCACATTAGTACTCCAAATACAGAGAACACTTCAGCGTGTAATTTATATGGAAAAGACTTTCTGCCACCCCTTAAAGAAACTTCTACTGAAGAGAACATTTTCCAGTTGAACAAGTGTGTAAAACCTTTGACATTGACTCCAGATGTTTCCCAGAGAAAGTGCACTCTGGAAAAATCCATTGAATGCAGTGACTGTGGGGAAACTTTTGTTAATAAGTTAGAACTTCAGGCACATAGTTCTTCTCATAGTGAAAAGAATTTCCACAAATCAGAGGAGTGTGGACAAGCTTTTACTCATCCTATAAGCCATGGTGGGCATGTGATTCCCACTGAAAAAAAATACTATGAATGTAAGAAATGTGAAAAATTTTTTACACATCCTGTGTACCTTAATATCCATATGCAAAGCCACACTGTGGAGAAGCCCTACGACTGTAAGGAATGTGGGAAAGCCTTCACCGAGCGCTCAGGCTTAATTGTTCATCTACGACAACATACTCGAGAGAAGTCTTATGAGTGTAAGGAATGCGGGAAAACCTTCATTCAACCCTCACGCCTTACAGAGCATATGAGAAGTCATACGGGAGAGAAACCGTATCAGTGTGACCAGTGTGGGAATGCCTTTGCGTCTTCCTCTTATCTTACTACACATTTGAGAACTCATACTGGAGAGAAGCCCTTTGAGTGTAACATATGTGGGAAAGCATTTACACGTTCCTCTTACCTGCTGGGTCACATACGAACTCACACAGGTGAAAAGCCCTATGAATGTAAAGTATGCGGGAAAGCGTTCAGTGGCCGTTCTTGGCTTACGATACACTTACGAAAGCATACTGGAGAGAGGCCCTACCCATGTACAGAATGTGAGAAAGCCTTCACCAGCTTCGCTCAACTAACTGAACATATAAAAACTCACACTGGTGAGAAGCCCTTCCGGTGTAAGGTATGTGCAAGGACCTTTAGAAATTCCTCATGCCTTAAGACTCACTTTCGAATTCACACTGGAATAAAACCATACAAATGTAATTACTGTGGGAAAGACTTCACTGCACGTTCAGGCCTTACTAAGCATGTATTAATTCACAATGGTGAGAAGCCCTATGAGTGTAAGGAATGTGGGAAAGCCTTCAGCACATCTTCTGGCCTTGTTGAACACATAAGAATTCATACAGGAGAGAAGCCCTTTGAATGTTATCAGTGTGGGAAAGCCTTGGCTCATTCCTCATCTCTTGTTGGACATTTAAGAACTCACACTGGAGAGAAGCCCTTTGAGTGTAATCAGTGTGACAAAACATTCACACGATCTTCTTATCTTCGTATTCATATGCGAACTCACACCGGAGAGAAACCATATGAATGTAAAGAGTGTGGGAAAACGTTCCCTGAGCGCTCATGCCTTACTAAACACATAAGAACGCATACTGGTGAAAGGCCCTATGAATGTAAGGAGTGTGGGAAAGGCTTTATTAGCTTTGCTCAACTTACTGTACACATGAAAACTCACAGTTCTGAGAGACCTTTCCAATGTAAGGTATGCACAAAATCCTTTAGAAACTCTTCATCCCTTGAGACCCACTTCCGAATTCACACTGGAGTAAAACCCTATAAATGCAGTTACTGCGGGAAAGACTTCACTGCTCGTTCAGGCCTTACCATACATTTACGAAATCACACTGGGGAGAAGTCCTATGCATGCCAAGAATGTGGAAAAGCCTTTAGCACGTCCTCAGGCCTTATTGCACATATAAGAAGTCACAAAGGAGAGAAACCCTTTGAATGTGACCACTGTGGGAAAGCCTTTGCTTCTTCCTCTTATCTTAATGTGCATTTGAAAATTCACACTGGAGAAAAACCCTTTCAGTGTACAGTATGTGGGAAAACATTTACATGCTCTTCTTACCTTCCTGTTCACATGCGAACTCATACTGGAGAGAAGCCTTTTCAGTGTATAATATGTGGAAAGTCATTTTTGTGGTCCTCATACCTTCGAGTTCACATGCGAATTCACACTGGAGAGAAACCCTATGTATGTCAGTACTGTGGGAAAGCCTTTACAGAGCACTCAGGCCTTAATAAACATTTACGGAAGCACACAGGAGAGAAACCATATGAATATAAGGAATGCGGGGAAGCCTTCACTACTTCTGCTGATGCTAATGAACATGAAACTCCCCATTGGGGGGAGAGTCTTTGAATGTAAGGGATTCAGAAAATTGTTTGATTATTCTTGATCCATCATTTGCAATGAAAATTCATAGTCTATACAAGTCTTAATAATAAGCAATGTATAAAAACATTCAGTTGCTATGTGCTGTAAAAAAACTCATTCTGAGGATGCTCTGAGTTTAAGGATTATAGGGGAAATCAAAATTTCATGATATATGTATGAACTGAAGGTTTGTAATATAGGGAACGAAAACCTTTAGTGTTTCCATGTGTGTTGATGCAAGACATGTAGAAATGTCAGATTTTGTTTCTTTGCTCACTTATAGTCTCACAGTTGAGAAATATCTTACTGAAGTTTGGGAAGTAGCTTTTTTCATTTGATAATTATGTGGTGGTTACAGACTGAACACAAGCTACATGTGTGTAATGAGATTTGCTTCAGTGTCTTGGATGGCAACACTTAGATTTTCTGGGTGCTTCTATATGAATTTTGAATATTTCTACATTTATATAGTTTTATGACTTCAATTATGAATTTCTAAATTCCATTGTTGGTTTTCCTTTTTTAAATATTCCTGTTTGATATGATTGAAACTATTGTTTTTTTTTTTAACCTAGTATCTGTTATATGTCCCATGTCAGCATTGTTAAGTAATGGACACAAACTCCCATCTCCTCATTATTTGTTTGTGTATTTGTTGTGTCATGCACCTGTTGTACATAGTCTGTACCTCTCCTCCCTTTGTTGGTTGGTTTGTTTGTTTGTTTGAGACAGTCTCATTTTGTGGCCTAGGCTTCTATGAAAGTCATGTAGCCTAGACCGGTCCCTAGCTCTTGGCAGTACTGACCCAGCCTTCTGAGTGCATAGATGATAGGTGCCAGCCACCATACCTGGCTCTTTTTACTGTTTTAAGTATATACTTTAATTAGCACTGAAAAAATCAGGTTTTACAACAGTGTTCAAGTACTTAACACAAGTAGGTTTGGATCTGACCAATACAATCCCTTACTCTGAGTTCCAAGTCTTTGGTAGCCCTTCCATTCTCTGCTTGGAGTTCAGCTTTTCTTTAGGCTCTGCTTCTTATATCATGTAGTATCTGTATTAACTCTACTTAGCTTTTTTATTTTTGTGACAGGTCTTGCTGTAGTTCAAACTGACACCTCAAACTCTTGCAACCTTTTTGCCTCGGACTTTACTGCTGGAGTTATAGGCATGTGCCTCCATGCCTAGCTGGTGTATATCAATTTACATGATGTTCTCAAGGTGGAACTGTGTTATGGTCAGTTATTTTAATACATTTAATTATCCTTTGTCTCTATGGATACTTAGTTTTCATACCTTGCTTGGTAGGAGTATTGCTGCATCAAATGTGAATGTAGCTATCTCTTTAAATTCATGACCTTATGTTCTCAGATACAAATCCCCAAAGTGAGTTTTTTATCGTAATGATAGATATGTCAGTGTGTATGTAACAACTACCAATTTATATTTCCAATGATGTACCTAGTCTCTCTATTGCTTATCTTTTTACTCCTTTCTTTCTATATACCATTTAAAAATGTGAGATGTTATCGTCAGTTTTGATTTGCATTTTTCTTATCTATAGGCCATTTGTATATTTTTGGTAAAATACTGATTTCAGTTATCAATTTTAAAATCAAGATATGTGTATTTTGCTGTGAAGTTACTTGAGTTACTATGTTTTTAGACATAGACCCATTGTAATATATATGGTTTATAGATTTTTTTTCATCTGTGTACATGCTTTTTCAAATTTTTTTTTGTATTGCTTTTCAAAATCTTTAGTTTGATATGGCCCTAATTCATTATTTTTCTTTATCTTTCTTTAATGCGCATGATTTTTATGTCAGCTCTGAAATTTTTTGCCGGTGTGTCTGGAAGCATTCTTGGTGTTTCACTGTGTTATTTAGATTTTACTTTCAGGGTTTTGTTTGTTTGTGGTAACCTCACTTTGTAATCCAGAATAGTATAGAACTCACTGTGTAGAGCAGGCTGGCCTTTAACATGGAACATTGGTTTTTCTCCAGGCCTTGTGAGTACTGAGATTTTGGGTTTGAGCCAGCCTATCCAACTTAACTATATTTCTTTTACTATTATTTAATTATATTTCCTTTAAAAAAAAAAAACCTAAGTTTATATATGTATGTATGTATACTGTTTCTGTTTCTGTATACTGTTATTGTTTCTGTTTTGGTGCTAGGAATTGAATTGTGGCCTCAAGAATGCTAGGCAGGTGCTCTACCATCAAGCTATAGTTCTAAATTCACTGTTGAAATTATGTGGACTGTATAAGGGACTTTCTTGTTCCTTTTGTTTGTTTTTTGGGATAATCTCTTTATAGATCTGGCTGGCCTAGAATCTGCTATGTAGACCAGGTTAGCCTGAAACTCACAAAGATCTACTTGTTTGCCTCCCAGAGTACTGGAATTAAAGTTATGTGCCCAATGCCTAGCAATGACTATGTTTATTTGTAAACAATTTGTTTATGTTGTTTATATCAATATTATACTGTTTGATTTCTTCCTATATAATGGGTTTTGTTTGTTTTTGCTGTTCTTTCTTAAGATAAGGTTTCCTGGAGCTTAGATTGGCTTTGAAATTAACTAAATGGTCAAGTGTGACCTTGGACTTCTGATCTTCTCTCCTCTATCTCCCCTGTAGGATTATAGGCATGCACCACCACACTGTGTGTGCACACACTCACATGCACATGTAGTGCTTAAGTATCAAACTGCACACTTAAATGAACATCTCCAGCCCTGTAATACATTGTTAAGCCTAAATTTTTTGTTTTTTATTTAAGTCTTTTCGGGCTTCACTGAAAGGTTTTGGTTTCTTATGACTTTTTTTATGAGCCTGTGAGAACATGGCATTAGAACTGTTAATGCAGTGGTAATCTACAAAGCACTTTGGGTAGGATGGGTATTACAACAGTGGAAATGCTCTCAATGTGTGTTGCATACCTTTCAAGTTGTTTATAGTCTTGTTCATGGGGGAAGTAAAGATAGTTACTTCATTGCAATGGTGTCATGGTTGTAAAGATATCCCAGAAATAGAATACTCAAGTGTGGAAAGCAAATATTAGTATATATGTAGAGATGGAGTATAAGACTATTTTGGCACTCTTTTTGACAATGAATTGATATTAACATTGAGTCTTAAAATAAGGAAATTTAGTTAGACTTGAGACCAAGTGGATCTAATAATTCTATATATAGCATTCTACATAAGAGCCAGAGAGTACTTTGTATTTAATTTCACATGGTACAAGATAAAAAATCTCAGTAGACTTACCAAGGTTTATTTTTAAAATAATTCTTAGGCAGGATTGAGTTTATTTAGTTTTTGAGTTTTCATTGTGCAGTCTACATACCTTTAGCTTGCAATTCTGCCTCAAAGATAGATAGCTATATTGTATTAATATAGTTAGAATTGGCACTAATATTGTCTACTGAATCTAGATCCAAACTAATGAACATATCTCTCATCTGACTTTTTGTATAGTAGTTTTTTTTTTTTTTTTTAACTTGGGGTTGGGGTATGCAACATGACATGTTGGGGTACACAACTCAGAATTGGCTTTTTCCTTCTATCTTGTGGGTGCTGGAAATTGAACTTAGGTGGCTGGGCTTGGTGGTAAGGACCTCCATCTGCTGGTGTACATACTTATATTTGATATGAAAACACGTAATTTCTTAGCAAATCAGAAAATACATAGTTGTATAGACCCTGGAAAAGAATACTTAAATGTATCTCAGAAAATGGTGATTGATGTGGCGGGGACTTCTCTTGGAGTATATCCAGGAAAGCCCATTTTAGGCTTCACAGAGTCTTTGTTTGCCAGAAATGAAAATGGGCCACTTTACCAACACCCAAATGCCTTAGCCAGGTTTCAGTGGACAGTGCATTATTGTTCACTGTTGTCACGATGGTGAAAACAGTACTCTTAAGTGGCTATCTCCTTATTTCTCCTAAACCTTAATCACCGGCAGCCTCTGTTGTGGTTTACTTCATGACTTTATGTATATATTTTCAGATTCCAAGTGTAATATAATGCAGAGGTTTTGTTTGTTTTTGTTTGTTTGTGTTGCCTAGATTGTATGTCAGTGTGACAGGTACATGCCTGTGGCCCAAGAAGGTCAGGCAAGGACATCAGGTCCTCTGGGACTGGACTTACAGACACTTAGGAGCTTCCACATGGCTGCTGGAAATTGATCTCAGGTCCTTTGGAAGTAGCCAGTGTAGCGTGGCTGGAGCTGGGCTGAATTTTGTTGAAAGCAGTATGGTTTGAAAGTGAGGTGTCCCTGTGAGCCCGAGTGTGGATTCTGTATGTCATATTTTTTCATTTTATTATCATATGTGTATGTTCCCCATGTGTAGGGGTACCTAAAGGGGCTAGAAGAGGTTATTGTATCCTAGAGCTGTAGTTATAGTTTGTGAACCACCCAACAATGGTGCTGGGAACCAAACACTGGTTTTCTGAAAGAGCAGTCTTGGCTGCTGAGTCTTCTCAATCTTTTTTTTTTTTTTTTTTTTAAATTTGTTTTTTTGAGACAGGGTTTCTCTGTGTAGTACTGGCTGTTCTGGAACTCACTCTGTAGACCAGGCTAGCCTTGAACTCAGAGGTCAGCCTGCTTCTGTCTCTTGAGTGGTGGGATTAAAGGTGTCACACCAACTATGCTACTTGAGTACTGATACTGTTAACATGGGTTTGCAGACAACACGTGTGTCTGCATGAATTTATGTGCATCCCATAAATGCAGGTCTCTGAAGAGGCTTAGAAGAAAGCGTAAGGCACTCTGGAACTGATACTACAGGTAATTGTGAACTGCCTGATGTGGATTCGGGAATGGAACCAGGTCCTTGCAAGAGCAGTGAGTGATATTAACTGTGCATCCTCTCTCTAGTCTCCATTAGCTAATATTTAATAAACATTGATCTGGTGAAGGCCGGAGGCTGAGGAGAAATCCCATCTCTTCAGCTTTGTCAAAAGGCAATTCCTTGAGTTCCAGGAGAACACAACTGGATTGGCCTTCTTCATATAGATGGTCTACTTAACATCACAGATTGTGTTTGGGGCATAGCTGGACAGGAACAATATCACAGTGTACCTTCTATATACTGTGAGGGAACCCTGGCTGCCAGTGTTGTATATTGACGAGATTAGTAATTGCAGCAGCCAAGAACTCAAGACAACAAAACCCACTGAGGAGCTTGGTGACAGCTGGAGTCACTTTCCTCCACGGCGCGTTTACCTGTAATTTGACCCACTGAGGAGCTTGGTGACAGCTGGAGTCACTTTCCTCCACGGTGCGTTCGCCTGTGATTTGTCCATGCTTCAGTGATCAGCCCCACCTATGCTCATGAGACCGTTCCATTGCTTTTGGGACATTCACAAGCACAAACATAGAAGGGACTTGGAAAGTTCAGTGATACTCTTGAGATATAATGTGTTATAAAAGTGACCAAACTACATTATACATGAATAAGAATTTCAAAAGGTGGGGCTAGAGAGATTCCTCAGTGGTTAAGAACAATTGTTGATCTTGCAGAGGATCTAGACCTAGTTCCCAGTAGTTCACAATTAGTGCTCCCAACTCCTTTTTACTCCCACAGGAACCAGTTATTTATTTGTTGCACATACATCATACATACATACATACATACATACATACATACATACATATACAAAACATAACAGGCATGTGGTTTGAATGAGAATGACCCTTATGGGCTCATATTTGAATGCTTGGTCCCTACTTGATTGTTTTGGGGAAGGATTAGGAGGCCTTGTTGGAGGAGATGTGTCACTGTGAGGTTTCAAAAGCCCATGCCAGGCTCGCTTTGCCTGAGAATCAGTTGTAGATTGAGCTGCTGCAGTGCCATGCCAAGCCTGCCTGCTGCCATGCTCCCAATCAAGATGGTCATGGATACACCTTCTGAAACCATGAGCAAGCCCTCAAAGGCTTTTTAAGTTGTCTTGGTCATGGTATCTCTTCACGGCAATAGAATAGTTAGACAAAATAATTTGATTACTCTTATGCAGATCTACAACGAGAAAGCAAGTGGAGCAAAAGAGTACAACACATGAAGGAAAAGAGCACCAGAAATTTAATGTTGTGGTCAAATCTTCAAGAGATGAAAACTTTAAAGAAAGCCCTCATATGATGCAGAATAAAGGGAGTTGTTCTCTTGGGGCAAGACTCCACCCAGCCAAATGTCCAGCTTGTAAATAGGAAATGCTTAAGGAATTTTCTAAAGCAAAGGAAAACTTATTCAACAAAGGAAAGCATCAACAAATCAAAACTTATACTAAGTAATTCAAGGAATGGGCCAGGGTTCTCAGCCCAAGCAGAACTGGACAAGTGGTTCTGGATTTAGAGACCTGAAGGATGCAGGAATAAAGGGGTTGAATCTTCCTTCCTCTTTGGTAAGAAAAGCTGGGGAAGCCAGGGGTTTGGCACAGGAGTCCTTGTATAGAGATCCAAAGAAGCCGTTGTGTGAAGCAGACCGAGTAAGTGAAGCCTGGATTGTGTTAGAGGCCTCAGGATTTTGGAGATGCCAGAGCCATAGGATATCTGTTGAGGGCTAGCTACACGGAATGGAACCAGCTCAAAGAGCTGATGCGCCAAAGCCCCAAGGACTGGGAGATCTAAAGAATCATCCTTCTAAGCTCTTTGGCATAGGCTATAGACCGCTGGGGCTAGAGTGTGATCTGCCAGGGTTCAGTCTTGCTTTGGTTGATATTTCCCCACTATGCCACCTTCTCTCTGGAAATGGCAATGTATATTCTATGCCATTGTATAGTAGAAAAAATGCTTTTTGATTTTACAGGAGATAGCCTTGAGACTATAGGGTCTATGGGGGCTTTTGAGGTTGGATTAGTGCATTTTTGCATTATGAGACAGCTACAGGCCTTTAGGAGGGTGTGAAATGTGGTGGTTTGAATAAAAATGACCGCCATAGGCTCATACATTTGAAAACTTGGGTTTTTAGTTTGTGGAGCTGTAAGGGAAGATTAGGAGGTGTCTCACTTGAAGGTGACCTCTGGGGTTTCAAAATCCCACGCTGTATGCCTCATGGGTGTCTTAATATGTGAGTGGTCAGCTGCTGGTCAGTGCCACGCTGCCACCACGCTCCCTGCCATGTTGGGTATATATTCAACCTCAGAAACTGTAAGAGAGCCCAGAATTAAACACTTCCTTTTAAGACTTTTTTTGGTCATGGTGTTTCTTCACAGCAATTGAAAAGTAACTTAAGATAAAAACACAGACTTGATTGATTGATTGATTGATTGAGACAGGGTCTGGCCTGGAACTCATTATGTAGCCCAGGTTGGTATCACACTCAGAGATATGCTGTATGCTGTGATTAAGGTTGTTAATACCACTGAGGGACTCTAAGGGTTTTTTTCCAGTCCCCCACCCTCCTTACAGCTTCCCCATCCTTACAGCTCCCCCCTCCTTACAGACCCCCCTTCTTACAGCTTCCCCTCCTTACAGCTCCCCCTCCTCACAGTTCCCCCCTCCTTACAGCTCCCCCTCCTTACAGCTCCCCCCTCCTTACAGCTCCCCCTCCTTACAGCTTCCCCCCCACCTTACAGCTCCCCCTCCTCACAGTTCCCCCCTCCTTACAGCTCCCCCTCCTTACAGCTCCCCCCTCCTTACAGCTCCCCCTCTTCAACTCCCCTCCTTCAGCTCCCCCCCCTCCTTACAGCTCCCCCTCCTTACAGCTTGCCCCTCCCGCCTGGGGTCAAGGCTAGGCCGAGTTCCATTCTCCACCCACAGGAACATTCCTGAGTAAAATATTCTCAGAATGTACTGACTGACAGTCACTGAACCCTCTGGAAAGTCCCAGGTAGAGTTCAAATGTGTGTCATGCTTTCTAGCCAATAGATTTAAAGGTCACTATGCTTAGTCAATAAGTTTGATCTGTAACCTTGCTGATGTAACTAACCTGTGCCCCTAAAAAGCATAAAAACTGCTTGTAATAGCCATTCAGGGTTCACCTTCTTGTCACTCACCATGAGGGACTGATTGTGGGTTGACACTGATGTGCCGGAAAATAAACATTTTGCTTTTACATCGATCTGCTAAACCTTTTGTTTTTGTATGCATCTGCTCACTCCTGGGCTTTGAAGTAAGTACCACACCCAGCTAAATCTTTTATAAAACAAAATAAAACTTGTTAACTCCAGCACCAGGGGACCTGAAGTCCTCTTCTGGCATGCATGTAACACACAGGGTTAGGGCAGGCCTTTCATCTTTGTCTCATACAAAATAAAAACATCTGTGCAGTGGCAGCATATACTCCCAGCACTCAGCGAGGCAGAGGCAGGTGGGTCTCTGGAGTTCGAAGTCAGCCTACTTTAAAGAGGGGATTCCAGGACAGCTAGGGCTAGACAGAGAAACCCTGTCTCAAACAAAACAAAAACCAAACATCCTCAAATACAAAGGATAAGCTAAGAAGCCAAAACAGGGCGAAGGAGTTACAGAGGAAGGTCAGCTCGGAAGCTGTCACTGGTGACTGGTGAGTCACAAGGTGGGTCTGACAAAGCTGTGGGATTCAAGGAAGCCCCAAAGCCTATACAACCTTGTGCTGTTCATGCAGATACTGTCAGAGACTGCAATGGACGTTAATGAAATGTTCATGGCAGGAGCTAAGAAGCCTCACAAGAGTGAGCCCCACCTGGTAGCCATTCCTACTTTTTTAGGATGCTGGGAGTTCCAGGCCTTCATTCTTTCAGAGGAAGCATTCATACCCCTTGTGCTTTCCCCGGTGCCCGTTAGTTATGTTTGTAATTTGTTTCTGAGACAGGCTCTTAACGAGACCTGGCTGTACTGGAGTTCCCTGTGTAGGTGAGGCTGGCCTTGAACTCAGAGAGATGTGCCTATCTCTGCCTCTCAAGCCCTGGAATTAGGCATTGCCACTCTCCCTGACCTGAGTTACATACTTTACTAACTCCATACATGGGCACCTCCCCAAAAGTAAGCGCTCAAAAAGTTTTACTAGAAAAAGATCTTTAGACATTCCTCATAGTGGAGATTGCCTGGCGTCAGTGATATGTAAGTAAGATCCTGAACTCATGGAATGACACATAATTCAAAGAAAAAAATACCCACAGTTTGCAGACCAACTTAAACCAAACCAAACCATAGTATGTGAAAATATATGGAAAAAAGGCTAGGAATTTTAAAAGGCGGCAAGGCCAAGGACTCTGCAAGTTAAGGGAACTTGCTTTTGCAGAGGAACAGAGTTGGGTTCCTAGCACCCATGCTGGGGTGCTCACAGTTTCCTCTAGTGCCTCTCTAGGAGAGCATATGCTCTCTTCTAGCTTACATATGCACTAGTGTGTACACACACACACACACACACACCCCACATAAACACGATATAAACGAGGAAAAGCCAAATACAAAAGGAAAAAAAAATGAGGTCATGAGTTGACTTGGTGGATAAAGATGCTTTCTGCTAAGCCTAATGACTTGAGTTCAACCCCTGGGACTGCTGTGGTGAAAGAAGAGAATGGACTCACTCAAGCTGCTCTCTGCCTTCCATAGCCACACACACACACACACACACACACACACACGAAATAGATACATTATTAAATATTTTAAAAAATGTTATTACTCCTAGCAAACCGACCTTAACAGCTTGGATCCTGGGCTGACCTAGTGATTTGCAAAGCCTTAGCAAATAGGCAAACTCCGAAATGGTTCTGGACTTCATCTCAAATGGCCAGTCTCTGTAGGACAAGTGGCATTATAAGACCAATTGTCTCAAGATAAACCCTACTCAACTAGTCCAGACAATGTTCAACTGTTATAAAAGGATCCCCCTTACCCGAGGTTGAGGTGGGGTGGTGATTCTCTTCTACTTTCTGTTCAGTATGTGCTTCTTTAAAATTGTATCTCCTTATTCATTTTTATATGTGTATGCCTGTGTGCGGTCAGAAGGACGAGTGGGTTCTCTCCCTTGACCATGTGGGTCCTGATGATTGAGTTCAGGCTGCCAACGCTGGCCGCCAGCATCTTTATCTGCTGAGCTGTCTCCCTCCCCCTCCCCCTCTCCCAGTCCCCCCCCCCCCGCCCCGCCTCCAGAGTTGGAGAGAGAGAGAGTGGGGAGATTTGCAGTTGGAGTATAGTCGTCCAGAACACCGGAAAGAACTCTTAACCGCTGATTTAGTTCTCCAGCAACCTTAGGTGTCTTTCATATCAATTCTGGTCTGGATTTCACTGCACTGGGACCGTCCCGACAGGACAGAAAGCCCAATGTCTCAACTGTTGGAATTGAGACAGAAAGAAAAGAAACCACAATCTAAAAGGCAGAACGAATAAACAGGATTCAGTTTATTTCACGGATTTCAGGCTCACCACTTAAGCTAAGCAACTCGAAAGCTGAGTGTGTAAAGCACCTGCAAGAACATGTCTTCAAACCTCCTTGCCCTCCATTGGCACTGGACCTGCTCCTCAAGTCCCGTTAGTGGATGATCCCCACCCACAGCCAAGTCCGTCCTCCTAACTATGACCTCAACCTTGTGGGCCGGTTTCTGCCCCTCTTCCTTACTGTCACTCTACTGAGGGTCAACTGCCCCTTCGTGGGAAGAAATTCTAGTTTGTCAGGCTTCAAAACGACAGGAGCCGGAACCTGCCCCGCAGCTGTCATTCCGGAGGCGGAAGCGCTCTCCATCACTGCCTTCCGGCTCTTCACGCGCTGACTATGGGATTTGTAGTTCTTTTGCTCCTCTGAGGTGGTGGCCCGCAGGCGGCCTGGGTATGTCCCCTCCTTCAAAGCAATGCTCTCGGGCTGTACCGAGGAGCACCACCCGATCCATCCCTCCCCACCCCCAAAGGGAAAGACTTTGCACTGTTGGTTTTTGATCTTAAGTCCTTGTCTTAGTTAGGGTTTTACTGCTGTGAACAGACACCATGACCAGTGCAAGTTTTATAAAAGACAACATATAATTGGGGTTGGCTTACAGGCTCAGAGGTTCAGTCCATTGTCATCAAGGCAGGAACATGGCAGCATCCAGGCAGGCATGGTACAGGAGGAGCTGAGAGTTCTACATCTTCATCTCAAGGCTGCTAGTAGAAGACTGACTTCCAGGCAACTAGTGAAGGTCTTAAGCCCACACCCACAGTGACACACCTACTCCAACCAGGCCACACCTCCTAATAGTGCCACTCCCTGGGAAAAGCATATACAAACCATAACAGTCCTCTTGAGGAGTTGGAAGATCGGAAGTGTTATGCGTTTGAGGTGAGTGCCTTTTCGGATTAAGGCAGTTGTGAGAGCAGAGGACGGAAGGGAACCCGCGTCCTCTGCTAGAGCAGTGAGAACACTCCACTGAAACAACAGCAGCCTCAGCAGCACTTCTCTTAAAATATGATAGAATTGAAGATTTACATGGAAAATATTTCTGATAAATTTGTAGAAGAATGTAGGAAAACATGTTAGAATTGAAGATTATCAATGGAAAATTTTTATATAGAAATAATAATGGTAGGCATAAAAGTATTCCTAAGTTGATTGAACGTGGAATTATAAACATTTTCTGATAAACTTGAAGATTTACATGGAATATATTTCTGATAAAATTGAAGAAATATATAGAAACACGTGTTAAAATTAAAGATTATCATGGAAATTATACAGATAAAATGATAGGCATAAAGATAATTCTAAGTTGATTGAAGGTGGAATTATAAACATTTTCAGATAACATTGAAGATTTACATGGAAAATATTTCTGGTAAAATTAAAGAAATATATAGACAAACACATTAAAATTGACTATTTCATGGAAAATTTTACATATAAAATGGTAGATATAAAAACTCTAAATTGAAGGTGAAATTAGATTATCACAAATTAGAAACACTTGTGATAAAATCAAAGATTTACATTGAAAACATTTCTGATAAAATAGAGGAAGTATATAGAAAGACATTATCTATGAGATAGAGAAAGTATATAGAAAGAAGTTTATCATGAAAAATAATGCAGATAAAATGGTAGACATAAAAACATTACTAAATTAATTAAAAGGGGAATTACAAACATTTTCTGATAAAATTAAAGATTTACATAAGAAATATTTCTGTTAGTCTATGTTTTTTTTTTATTGGGGGTTTTGATGTTGCCATGTGGGCTTGGTTTCTGTTGGTAGGGTCTTGTGCTTGCCTTTCACCATCTGGTTATCTCTGGTGCTAGTTGGTATTGTTGTCTCTGGCTGGAGTTTGTGCTCCTTGTGGGCCTGTAAACCCGTGTTTTTACTCCTCTGAGAAGTGAAAGCACTGCTGGGAGACCTCTCTCTCCTGTCAGGCTACGCACAGAAGGCTGTGGAGTCTCCTGGCTCCCTGGTGCCAATGGCTGTCGGAAGACTTCCATCCCAGCTGCTCCACTGATCTTATACCCTGTGTGCTCCTAGCTCTTCCCCTCCAGAGAGAAGGTGGGGATCTCACCTCTGTGCTCAGAAGTGAAATCGCTGCTGGGAGATCACTCCTGGTGGGCTGTGCACAGAAGGCTGTGGAGTCTCCTGGCTCTCTGGTGCAAATGGCCAAAGGGCACACTTAATAGTGCCACTGTCTGTGAGCCTAAGTGGGCCACTACACCCAGCTCTGAGCTCCTTCCTTCCTTCCTTCCTTCCTTCCTTCCTTCCTTCCTTCCTTCCTTCCTTCCTTCCTTCTTTCCTTCCCTCCCTCCCTCCCTCCCTCCCTCCTTCCTTCCTTCCTTCCTTCCTTCCTTCCTCCTTCCTTTCTCTGTCTGTCTGTCTTTCTCTGTCTCTCTCTATCTTTTTCTATTTTATGTATGAGTGCTCTATCTGCATGTACACCTGCTTGCTAGAAGAGGGCATCGGATCCTATTACAGATGGTTGTGAGTCACCATGTGGTTGCTAGGGTTTGAGCTCAGGACCACTATAAGAGCGGACAGTGCTCATAACCTCTGAGTCATCTCTCCAGCCCCTAAGCTTTTCTTTATTTCATTTTCACAAGTTGGAAACTTAGCTGGGTGGGGTCTGGCTCTGAGATCACCACTCCCTTTATTTCAATTAGCACCACTTAATCAGGTTACACTTTCTGGTCCCCCCTTCTTTTTTATTTTTATTTTTATTTTTATCACGAACTATACATTTTGTATTTTCCCTTGCTCAGCTTGCCTCCTTTCATTATAAATCTGCATAAGACTGGCCACTAATTACCATACAACACAGTCAACACTAGGCAGTTTGGAAATCTCCTCTGCCAAAGCTATTAATGCTTAACTCTTCAAATGTAACATCAGGCAGATTCTTTTTTTTTTTTTTTTTTTTTTTTGGCCAAGGGCAGAAAATAGCCATATTCTTCATCAAAATATCACAAGAATGGTCACTAGGCAACTTACTAATTTTCTTACCCTATGAAGCCTCTCAAGCCAGGCCCCCTCAGTTCAAATCACCCTCAGCACCACATCCAAAGTGTCAAAGCCTACAGACAAAGACATATCCAGGCCTATCACAGTAAGAACTCAATTTTGGTGCCAACTTCTGTCTTAGGGTTTTATTGCTATGAGAGGATGCTCACATGATCACAGCAACTCTTTCAAAGGGAAGCATTTAGTTGGGGCTGGTTTATAGTTCAGAGGTTTAGAACATTAGTGCGTGGTCATGGCGGGAAGCATGGCCACACGCAGGCAAGCATGGCGCTGGAGCGGTGGCTTAGAGTTCCACCTCTGGATCAACAGATCCAACAGACCGAGCAGGAAGAGAGGGAACACTGAGCCTGGCTTTAGATTCTGAACCTCGAAGCCCAGCCCCTGGTGACACACTTCCTCCAAAAGGCCACACCGCCTAATAATACCATTTTCCTCTTGTCGTCTTTCTACCCCTATGTTCCTTCCTTGAGAACGTTTCTTGTGTAAACCTGAGCTCTAGATATCAAGTTATCTCCATCAGCTTTTTATACAGCTAAGATTACAGCAGACATTACAGGTGCTAGGGCTCCCATTTTATGTGTGTGTGTGTGTGTGTGTGTGTGTATAATTGAGACAGTGTCTTTCTGTGGCCCTGGAACTCACTATATTGACTAGTCTGGCATCAAATTTGCATTTCTCTTGCTTTTGCCTGCCATGTGTTTAGATTACAAGTGTGAGCCACCATGCCTGACTCCCTGCTTTGTTTAAAAATTACCAAGAACCCTAATGCTAGCAGCATTGCCTTATTAGACTCACATTTTCTCTACCAGACTTTAAAGTTGAATCCAGTCTGATGTCTTGGGAATAAAACAGTTGGGGGGTGAGTGAGATGGATCAGTGGGTAAGGGCATTTGCTGCTTATCCAAACAATTTGAATTCCATTCCCAGTGCTAAATGTAATAAAAATAAACAATGGAAAGAACAGAATGAGAGGACAGAACTGGTAATTGATAAAAGTTCAGTGTTGTGTGTGTGTGTGTGTGTGTGTGTGTGTGTATGCCACAGTAGAAGAGGGGTTAGAGGACAACTTATACAAGTCTCATTTCCCTCTCTACTGTGGGTCTTGGGTAGCCAAACTCTGTGCATGAGGGTTTGAAGTGAGCGCTTTTTTTTTTTTTTTTTTTTTTGGTTTTTTGAGACAGGGTTTCTCGGTGTGGTCCTGCTGTCCCGGAACTCACTCTGTAGACCAGGCTGGCCTCGAACTCAGAAATCCGCCTGCCTCTGCCTCCCAAGTGCTGGGATTACAGGTGTGCGCTCCCATGCCCGGCTTGAAGTGAGCACTTTAACCTCCTGTGCCATTGCCCTCACTGTATTTATTTTGAAAATAGCTGTTAATACAACTACCATTTTGCCTTCCTTTAATTTTTTAATTTCTTTGCCTTTTCTGCTCAAGGTGAATTTTTTTTGTTTGTTTGTTAAATTTCAGAACAGGAAAATGCTTTAAAAACCAAAGATTTAATATATCACAGGGTTTGCTGAGAGAAGTATTTCCTATGAACTATAAATGGTAAGTTTAACAAAGGAACTCTTCCTTTCTGTGTATTGACCTTGAGCCACAGTGTCAACTCCCAATGTTCGCTTCTTTTTAAATTTGTTTTCCTTTTGCTTGTCTAAGATCGGGTTTCACTGTGCAGCCCTAGCTAGGCCGGAACTTGCTATGTAGACAAGCTTGACCTTGAGCTCACAGATCTCTGCCTCTGTGATTCCATCTTTAATCCCAAGATGTAATCTTGTAATTAAAGATGTAAATCACTAGGGTAGTTTTAAAATTTTGTTAATTCACAGAAGACTAAGAATCCCATTATAGAAAATTGAGACATGGAAAGTTACTTAAGAAATAAAATCCATACAAGATAGAGTGCTATCTCTGAAGAGTTCCTGTATATAGAGGGTATCTAAAGATAGCATGGGTTTTATTAGTGTCTTTCTAAAAGATGCGATATTGGGATTACTCTCAAAAGCACCTTAGTATTTTAGTAATCATGCTATTCTTAACTTTCCTGGTACTGAGAGCCTACTTTAGTTTTGTAAGTGTTATAGCAGATGATAAAGAAGATGCAGCTGCCTTACTCCAAGAATGCATTCATGCATCATCAACAAATTTTCTTTTCAGATTTTAATTTTACGTGTATGAATGTTTTGCCTGCATGTATGTATTCATACCATATACATGACTGCTGCCCAAGAAATCAGAAGAGAAGGGTGGCTCCTCTGGAACCAAACCCAGGTCCTCTGCAAGAGCAATAAATGTTCTTAACTGATAAGCCATCTCTCCCTCGCAGATTTGTCAGGTCTTTGTATCGTGGTTATGAGTATCTAATGCATAGAGAAATAGGGTGAGAAGAGCTCTCTGTGTAAGGTGTAGGAGTAAAACTTCTTGAGTAAGAGGTCCTCAAAGTCATATGATTAATTATATGAGGTCCTCAGAATGAGTGGGTATAGAGATGTCTTCCTATCACCCAGAGCTCTGGGACAAAATAGTTGAGATCTCAGACTCCTTTACAGGCATGAGTGTCACTTTTACATTCTCTAGTGAACATAAGTGATGCCACTTTGCTCAAACTGGCATACATGTGATGGTTTAGGACTCAGTGACCTTTGAGGATGTAGCTGTGTACTTTGCCAAAGAAGAGTGGAACTTACTGGATGCATTTCAGAGGAACCTCTACAGAGAGGTGATGCTGGAGAACTACCAGAACCTGGCCACCCTAGGTAAGACTGCCATGATCTCCTGTAGCCTCTAAAAGAAGAAAAACATGTATTTTTCAAGATTGATGGTATTAACTCTGAATATAATAGGAAATAATAGAGCCATTGTCATTGCCCCAGCACATTTTAATCTGTTATTGGCAGCTATCAATAAATGTGGCCTTAGAATTAGTAATGTCACTCTCACTTCCTTAGAAATGCATAACCTTATACTCTATTTTTGACATACTTATTCAGAAAAAAAATCTCCAGTTGTGTTCCTATTACCTGTTTTTGCAATTCTTACATGAGGTTGGACACAACTCAAGGTCAGCCTGAACTATAAAACAAGTACAAGATCACCCTGGGCTGCATAGCAAGAGCATATCTCAACACAATCAAAACAAACAAAAAACTAAACAACTATTAGTGGAGTCATTTTCCATGAGATTGAAGACCTTTCTTCATCTCTCTTACATCCAATTTGAATAAAAATATTAACATCTATGGGTTTTTTGTTTGTTTGTTTTGAGGCAGTGTTTTGCTGTGTAGCTCTGGCTGTTCTAGAACTCCCTCTGCAGACCAGGCTGGACTCAAACTCAGATCTGCCTGTGCCTGCATACTGAGTCCTGGGGTTAAAGGTGTGTGCCCTACTACCTGGCTAATACAGGTATATTATATTATATTATATTATATTATATTATATTATATTATTATATTAAATTATCTTATAAAGGCATATACCACCACTGCTTGGCTTTAATCCATGTTTAGGCTAGAATATAATATCCAGAGTCAAAGATAGCCCAAATAATTAATAATTGCATTTTGAACTATTTAAAATGAACTCTAGGGGCTGGAGAGATGCCTCAGTGATTAAGGGCACTGGCTATTCTTTCAGAGGACCCAGGTTCAATTTCTAGCATCTAATTAGCAACCCTTTAACCATATATAACTCAAGCTTCAGAGGATCTGATACCCTCTTCTGGCTTCCTTGGGCATCTGTACACATATGGTGTATATATACATACAAGTAGGCAAACATTCGTACATATAAACTAAAAATAAATCTTTATAAAACAGATTCGAGGACCTTGTAATGTACCAGTATTTGTAGAGTGGTTGCCTAACATACGCAAAGCCATGGGTTCAATCCCCAGTACTGACTGAATGAAACTAAGCATGGTGTTGCATGCCTACAATTGCAGTTCTTGGGAGATAAAGGTAGGGATCATATGTTCAAGGGCATCTTAGGTTACATAGTGAGTTCAAGTCTAGCCTTGACTATGTGAGACACTAGCTCAAAAAAGAGGTACTTCTCATGTTTTATTAGAAATATAATTTCTCTTTCATGGGAAGGTTTGTCATCTCTTTTGTGAGCTTCTGTCACTGATACATATTTTTCTGTGTATAGGAGTTCAGCTTGTCAAACCCAGTCTGATCTCTTGGTTGGAGGAAATAAATTCGTTGACTGTAGTAGAAGAAGGCGTTGTCCAGGATGAGTATGGGTTAAAAGCATTTCTTCTTGGTAAGTTCCACATGTTTTTAAGTATGAGGATGCTTTTTTGGAAAAAGTTTTTTCTTTATTTTTATTTTACCTCAATGTATGTATCTGTGTACCATGTGTATGCTGTGCCATGCAGTGCTGATGGAGCCCTGGGACTGGAATGACAGAGAGTTTTGAGCCTACCACGTGGGTTCTGGACATTGGACTCTGGTTTTGTGCTCTTAACTGCTAAGCACCTCTCAAACCACAGGAAATTGTGTGTGTGTATATATATATACACATACATATATATATGATAAGTGTGTATATATGTACACATTTTATTTTGATCAAATCCATTCTCAATGCCACCCATTAGAAAACTTTTTAAAGACTCACATGAGGGTTGAAGAGATGACTCAGCAGGTAAAGAAATTTGCTGCCAGACCTGACTGCCTGAGTTTGATCTCCTGAACCTACATGGTGCAAGCCTATATGTATACACACACACACACACACACACACACACACACGAAATAAATACATGAAAAAACAAAAAGGCCAACGTGAATCTGAACACTGATGTTTGTGCATTATAGGCTTTGACCTATTTTCAGCATCTCTTGCTGTATTATTTGGTCTATTCAGACTTATTTTCTTTAAAATTAACAAAAATATTATTTAAAAATTTTATGTGCATAGGTGTTTTGCTTGCATGTCAGTCTATATTCAATTTATATGCTTGCTGCCTGAAGAGGCCAGAACTGAGGGCATCAGATCATTTGGAACTAAAGTTTCAGATAATTGTGAGCCACTGTGTGGCTGCTGGGAATTGAAACTTAGTCTTCTGAAAAAGTAACAAGTCCTTCTCACTAACCACTGACCCATCTCTCCATCCCCACCTCCAGACCTTTTTATTATTTCAACAGTGATCTGCTCTTTTACACTTTGAGTTTGTAATTCTTTATTTTTGTAGTTGTATGCTGCTTTCTTTCCCAAATTATATTATTTTTGCTTACTATCTCATGTAGTTTTCATCAAAACAAACAAACAAACAAACAAACAAACAAATAAATACTTACTTTTGGGGCCACTGAGATGGCTTAGTAGGTAAAGGTAAGCTTTCTTCCAAGCCTATTGATTTGCATTTGATTCCTGTAACTCATATAGGGAGAAGGAGATTATCAACTCTACTAAGTTTTTTCTAACTTCCATGCTGTGCCATGCCATGCATGCATGTTCACACACAATAAATAAATATAAAAAGAAAAAAACGTTAATTTTATTTTGACCCCAGATCCATATGACTGCCAAATTATAGAGTTATATAATCAAGCTCAATTATATAATCAATCTGTTTGATTCTATTTTTGCATGATTAACTCAGCATGGTTAATATCAGAACAAATACTTAACATCCCATTTTCTCATATGAATATTTGTTTGTGTGTGTATTTTTAAATGTTTTATTTCAGAATGGAAAGTGGACCTTGAGACAAAAGAGACAGAACGCCAGCTGGATAGTTTTTGGTCAGATATATCAAAGGAGATACAACTGAGAAGATTAACAAAGGTATTTCTTAGTTTTTAAAGTCAGAGACTGTGATATTTCTATGCATGAACAAAAGAACAAAAGATGTTTAAGAGAAGTAGTCTTTGCACACAGGGACCAATTTTTCTTGACCAGTTTTCTAGCATGAAGCTGTGTGCTTCAAAATCACCCCAGGAATATCCTGCTAAGTCTGAAAATTCTTTAATACTCATTCATCTCTTTATCAACAGGCAGGAAGCCACAATGGAGGGGAGCTCTATGGCTCTGAAAAGGGTGGAAATTCTGCAGTGAATATCCATGGCTTCACACACACACGAATATTCGAAACACTGAGAAGATTTCCGAATATAATTGGCCCAGAAAAGACTTCCTTCCTTCAGCCAAGAAAGCCTTTACTGATGAGAAACGTTCAGTGTTGACGCAATGTGAAGAAGCCTTTGCCCTCATGCCAAGCATTGCTTACCAGAGGACATGCATTCCAGGCAACTCCTTTGAATGCAGTGATTGTGGAAAAGGCTTTATTAATCAGTTGCAACTTCTGGCACATAGCAGAGCTCACAGTAAAGAAAATTTTTATGAATTGGAGCAAAGTAAGAAAGCTTTTACTCAATCCACAAATTATTCTGCTTTAGAGAAATGCTATGAAGATAAAGAATGTAGAAAAGCCTTCACAGTACATTCTGGTCTTACTCCATATGTACAAAGTCTTATGAGTGTGTAGAGTGTGGGAAAGTGTTTGGTAAGTGCTCAGGGCTTATTGAACATGTGAGAAGTCACACAGGAGAGAAACCTTTTAAGTATAGCCAATGTGGAAAGATTTTTGCTTCTTCATCTTATCTTACTGCACATTTGAGAACTCATACTGGAGAGAAGCCCTTTGAGTGTACAGTATGTGCAAAAGCATTTACATGTTCTTCCTACCTTTGAATTCACATGCGAACTCACACTGGAGAGAAACCCTATGATTGTAAGGAGTGTGGGAAAACCTTTGCTGTGCACTCATGCCTCAATAAACATTCACGCACACACACTGGGGAGAAGCCTTATGACTGTAAGGAATGCGAGAAGGCCTTTACTAGCTTTTATCAACTAACTGAACATATGAAAATTCACACTGGTGAGAAAACCTTTGAATGTCAGGTGTGTACAAAATCATTTAGGAATTCCTCATGCCTTCCAAATTCACACTGGAATCAAACCATACCAGTGTAAGGACTGTGGGAAAGCCTTCAGTGGACACACTAGCTTTACCACTCATGTGTTGACTCACACTGGGGAGAAGTCTTATGAGTGTAAGGAGTGTGGGAAAGCCTTTAGTACATCCTCAGGCGTTATTGAACACATAAGAAGTCACACAGGAGAGAAACCCTTTGAGTGTTATCAATGTGGAAAGGCCTTTGAGTCATCCTCATATCTTACTGCACATTTGAGAACTCACACTGGAGAGAAGCCCTTTGAGTGTACTATGTGTGGTAAAGCATTTACACGTTCCTCCTACCTTTGCAGACACATGAAAACTCATACTGGAGAGAAACCCTATGTATGTAAAAATTGTGGGAAAGCCTTCAATGGGTGCTTGTGCCTTAACAGGCACATAAGAACACACATTGGAGAGAAGCCCAGTCTGTGTTAGCACTGTGGAAGAACATTCATCAGCTTTTCTTAACTCACTGAACTCATATTGGTGAGAAGCCTTTTGGATGTCAGATATGTACAAGATCCTTTAGAAATTCTACATGCCTTAAGTTGTACTTCTGAATGCATGCTGGACTAAGAACATATCTATTTAAGGACTATGGAAAAGACATTAGTGTTCATACTGGCTCTAATATACATGTACTCACACTGGGAATTCAGTGATTGTCAGAATGCCTTCACTCTGTTCTCACATTTTTCACATCTCAGAAGTCCCACAGGAGAGAAACCTTTTGAATGTAAGCAGTGTGGGAGGCCTATGTTTCCCCCTCATCTCTTAATGTACATTTGAGAACTCACACTGGAGAGAAGCCCTTTGTGTGTATAGGGTGTCACAAGGCCTTTAGGGGAGAATACTTACAAGTACTTGTGTAATCACATGAGAGTGCATGCTGGAGAGCCACCCTATGTATGTAAGAACTGTGGAAAATCCTTTACTGAGCACTTAGCCCTTACTAAACACTTAAGAAAACATACTGTAGAGAAACCCTATGAAAGTTTCTACTGTTCATACTTGAGCAGATATAAACTCCAAATGGAAATAGAGAAATGGAGAAAGGCTTCACTTATTCTGATCATGTGGAACATAAATAATCACAGAGTGAAACTCATGTAAAGAATGAGAAAAGTCCATTAAGAACTACATACATTTTCATATTCACGATCATATTTTATTATCAAGTTCAGCACAGGTAGTCACTTGTCCTAGAAGTGCTTAACAGATGTACTGTCCTTTCTGATTATGGTTCTCAGTGCTTGTGTTGGTCTACTCATTACTATCTGTAATACCAGCTCTAGGGATATCTGATGTTTCTGGTCTCTGTGGATACCTGTACTCATACGTACTCATGGTACTATGCATATACCTCACACACAGACATACACATAATTTAAAATAAATCATAAAAATACAGGAGGGCTTCACAATCAAGATGCTCCATGAATGTAATGAATTAGGGAAAGTAACTGGAGTCAGCTCATAATGTGACAAGTAGAAGACCATACAATGTAACATGGAAACACCATTATTTCCTCAGGTTTTGCTAAGCATGTGAACATTTGCAATAAAGCAGAATACTATTGATATGTGATATGTATAGCAGTTATATGTCTGCTAAGTAATTTAATGTTTATTGGTGGTTTCCAAGTAGAGAACAACTTCATGAAAAGAAATACTAGAGCTAAAAAAAATCTATACCTTTGCTAAATGTTATTCACAATGAAGACAAATTACATATATGGAATATGGCAAATGCTTCCAGACGATCTCAAATCTGTGTGCTCACAGAGCCATGGATTTTTAGGTGTTTCTACAGGTACACTTTGAATGTTTTTTTTAAAAAAAGATTTATTTATTTATTTTATGTATATGAGTACATATATATATGTATATGTATGCATGTATATTGCTCTCTTCAGACATACCAGAAGAGAGCATCAGATCTCATTCTAGATAGTTGTAAACCACCATGTGGTTGCTGGGAATTGAACTCAGGACCTCTGGAAGAGCAGTCAGTGCTCTTAACCATTGTGCCATCTCTCCAGCCCCTCTGTACTCTTTTCAAGGGGGGCATGCCACTCTAGGCTATATGGATGAAAGTGGTTGTCCAAGGATTTCTCCTAAGAATACTTGTGATGGTTTTGTATATGCTTGACCCAGGGAGTAGCACTACTAGGAGGTGTGACCTTGTTGGAGTAGGTGTGTCACTGTGGCTATAAGACCCTCACTTCGGCTGCCTGGAAGTCAGTCTTCCACTAGCAACCTTCAGATGAAGATGGAGAACTCTCAGCTTCTCCTGCACCACTCCTGCCTGGATGCTGTCATGTCCCTGACTTGATGATACTGGACTGAACCTCTTAACCTGTAATCCAGCCCCAATTAAGTGTTGTCTTTTATAAGACTTGCATTGTTCATGGTATCTGTTCACAGCAGTAAAACCTTAACTAAGACAATACTTGGTTCTCAGATTGCTTGGACTTGGTTGCATGTTTTGCTACCTATCACAGGAAGCATACAACTGCTTATAGCACAGCAAGCTATACCATTCCATAGCACATGGGGTAATAAACCCATTATCAGTGGTGACCTCATAAAAATTCCACCTCAACTGAGTGTCTTATCACCTATTACAGCAACATGACTGCCCTTCTCCAACTCATATTAGGTTATGTAAGCCCATGTTTGTACGCTAGTTATGTTTGGCCTTTCCTGAGTAGATATGACTAAATATTCACTTCAGATAGGGCACCAATGACAGACTATAGAAATAATTCCACCCACATCTAACTTGGTGAGGCAACAAGTTTTTTAAGCGTTACCGTCTTAGGGTTACTACTGCTGTGATGAATCACTGTGAATAAAGCAACTTTGGAAGGAAAGGGCTTGCTTATGTGGCTTACACTTACATATCATTGTTCACCATTGAAGGAAGAAAAAAGAATATTAAAAGCTGCAAGGGGAAAAGACTAAGTAGCATATAAAGACAGATCTATTAGAATCATACTTGACTTTTCAATGGGGACTCTATAAGCCAGTAGTGCCTGGATAGATATGCTGCAGACTCTGAGATCACAGATGCTAGCCAGCCAACTATACCCAGCAAAACTTCCAATTACTATATATGGAGAAAACAAAATAGTCCATGACAAAACCAAATCTAAACAATATAATATAAATTGTTATAATAAACAATATAAACAAAACAACATAACTACAAATCCACCATACAAAAGGTGTGAGGCTGTGGACCGTGAGAGGAAGCCTAGTAAGGTTGAGCTGGGCTTGAATCCCTGGGGACCTGGAAGGGATGGTAGGAGCTTCACCTGCTCCTGAAACCAGGCCCCTAATACATAGCCACAGCCCGCCATAGAGAGAATTGTGGCCATCAGTCACAGAGCGGCAGTGTCCTCAAGCCCTTCCACATATATTTGAGGCATCCCTAACATCTCAGACCAAGCCCATAGGAAGCACCTGCTGTCAGACCCCAACCTACCCCCAAACTGTATATAAGATTCTATCTAGAAGGAATAAAGCTGTGGGAGAATTACTCTATTGTCTGAGAGCACCTGTCACATAAGAGTCGTAACACTGCCTGGGGAAAAAATGCTCTCTTGAAGCTTTTGCTACTAGATGTTCCCTCACACCTCAGGCTTGACTTGGCTCAGTGCTTCTAGTGCAGTGACTGGGAGCAACAGTGGTTACTCGCCAGAGCAGCAGAGGCAACAGAGAGGCAGCACTTCTCCCTCCCTGCTTATATTTTTCTCCTTCTCTGATACACAGACTACCAAAAGGTACCAGAAGAAAAACTTCAACCCAAGTTGGTTAACTACACCCAAGAAAATACAGGAAATAATTTTATACCAGCAAAACAAAACAAGGGAAACACACACACACACACACACACACACACACACACACACTCAAAATCAACAACAACATCAAAATAACAGGTATTGACAATCATTGGTCATTAATATCTCTCAATATGTGGGTTACAACTTGAGATCCATTCCTTGTTCAAGAAACAATCCCTGACACTATTAATGATACTCTGTTACGTGCAAACAGGAGCCTAGCATAACTGTCCTCTGAGAGCTCCATCCAGCAGCCAATAGAAACAGATGGAGAGACACATAGCCAAATATTAGATGGAGTTCAGGGAGCCTTGTGGAAGAGTTAGTGGAAGGACTGAGGGACTTGAAGGGGGTAGAAACTCCACAAGTAGACCAACAGAGTCAATTAACCTGTACTCTTGGCTCCTAGAGACCGAACCACCAACCAAAGAGTGAGCATAGGCTGGACCCAGGCTCCCTGCACATGTGCAGCAGATGTGCAGTTCGGTGTTCATGTGTTGGGGCAGCCCCCAAAGACTGGATCGAGGGTGACCAAGCTTGCTCAGTCAATAGGGTCTCAAGGGAGGGAGTGAGGATGAAAGAAAAAGACAATTAGACAATACAATAGCATGACTCCAACAAGCACTGAAGCAAATTTATTTTTTCCTAAACTGCTTTTATATAATTCTAAGTACATGCAAAGAATAGAGCCAGTTCTTGGTCAAAGAACAAACAAGGCATAAACAAAGTCCTTTGATAACATATCTAGGGACCTATTAAGATGATCAAAACACAAGGAAGACATTCCTCAGCTGTATTTTTCTTGAGCCTACTTCCTTGTACATTATCAAATATTCTTGTCGATTCCCTTGAAGTGGCACAAAGAGCTGTCTACACAAGGGCTGTTCCTAAATTTGCTGACAGCCTGTGCATCCTGTTCCCCTAACTGAGCTTCCATAGAAGAGATGCACCTAATCCTGCAGGGCCTTGATGTGCTGAAGGTGCTGTGATATCCAGAGAGTTCCTCCCCTTCTCAGAGGAGAAGGAGTTGTGGATTGGAGAGGGGCTGTGTGAGGAGGGACTGGGATGAGGTTGGCTGCGATCAGGATGTAAAGTGAATAAATATATAAATGAATGAGAAAGAAAAGGAAAAAAAGACATGGGCTAATAGGATGGCTGAGAAAACAGGATCCATAATTCTGTTACATACAAAAAACAAACTTCAACATCAAAGATAGTCATTACCTCAGAGGGCTGGACAAAGATTTTCCATGTGAATGTACTGAAGAAACAAGCTGGTATAGTCATTCTAATACCCAACAAAATAGACTTTCAACTGAAATTAATTGACAGAGATGGGGATGAACATTTCATATTCATTAAAGGAAAATTCCACCAAGATAACATTTCTCTCTTCCTTCCTTCCTTCCTTCCTTCCTTCCTTCCTTCCTTCCTTCTTTTCTTTCTTTTCTTTTTTTAAAATTCATTTCAAGATACTTTATTTCCAAAAAAAAAATGGGTCACAACATAAGCTTTTGGCCCATTCTGCCAGTGTACAAGCTACAAATGCTTGCTCAGCAGCTGAGGGGCACACAGTATCATGTCTGAAAAGTGAACAAAAATCCATATAAAACAAACATTCAAAGTTTCCACAGGAACACAGTTAGTGTGACCTCCATCTCCTAGCCTTCCACTGGTGCCAACCCTACTCTTTCAAAGACATTCCACACTAGCAGTAATTAAGTTAAATGGTCTCCCTAAATGCCTCAATTCAAGCTAAATTTGCTTGAATTTGTAAATGAGCTACAAGAATGGCATCTACACATTGATCCTAGCAGAAGTACAGGCTGCAGAATGATGGTCCATCCCACTTTCCTGGGCACAGGACATGGGCAGAGTGCCATCATCCTGCTCCTCCACTTCCAGCGGGAAGCCATGGCTCTGGATCTGCTTCATGAGTTGCCACATTGGCCATGACATTACGTAGTAGATGTTTGGCCTCTGGAACCCATTGAAAGTAGAAGCAGCAGCAACAGTGTATGCACCCACGTTCTCAAATAGCATCCAATCACCCACCTGCATCTCAGGCAGGTTACAGCGCTCGATGATCTGATCAAGGCCGTCACATGTTGGTCCCCAAATGCTGGATGAGTCATACTTCTCATCTGGCTTGAGTCTCTTCTGCAGCAGGGTCTTCACATGTGCGTGATCATAGAGAATGCAGTTAAATGATCCATGCGCTCCAT
Organism: Apodemus agrarius; assembly: GCA_964023405.1. Classification (NCBI taxonomy): domain Eukaryota; kingdom Metazoa; phylum Chordata; class Mammalia; order Rodentia; family Muridae; genus Apodemus; species Apodemus agrarius. Next base: position 20,644,202 of record OZ030012.1, on the reverse strand, counting down.
CATTCACATCATACATGAAGGTTTGCTCATTGGACTCATCTTCATCATTAGAGCCGGCCTGCTCCTTCCACATGGTCTTTTTGGCAATGATGTTGATTGCAAGTGTGAAAGCTGATGCAACATAGTATCTACCTGGCTCAGCTATGATTCTCACCTCAGAGTCTGGTGGGAAGTACTTGGCTAGAGCTGGGTTGATCACACTGGTGATCTCCTCAAATTTAAGCTTTGTATCTTCAGATCTAAGTAAAGCCACCACCAATATTAAGCAGATACAGAACAGAACGCAACTTCTGTTCCAATGTCGAACACACAGCTGGCATCTGACACCGCCTACATGAGGGTCTCAGGGTCAGTACATCCACTGCCCACATGGAAGCTGACGTCGATATTTAGCTCTTTTGCCCATTCTAAGAGATGCCTGCTGGTTTTGACTGTGGCACCAAACTTAACACTGAGGTGACAAACTGCTTTGGAATCATTAGTGGTGATCTGCAAAACCAACTTTGCCTTTGGATGTGCCCTGGCAACTTTCATCAATTCAATTTCACTGTCAAAAGTCATCATCTGGACTCCACTACTGGCAGCATACTTGATTGGAGACACTTGTTTACAAGGATTCACATAGATAATCCTCTCTGGAGGCACCCAAGCCACTGCACCAACTGTATCTCAGTCTTGCTTGCACAGTCAAATCCTGTCCTGATGGCAGCTAGAGTGCTCACTATGGCTCTGCTGTCATTACTCTTGACAGCATAAAGGGGAGTGACACGGGGAAGAGCTTTTAGCCACCTCAGATGCTTCTTGAGAATGTCTCTGAGCCGCAACATAGAGAAAGCATCCTTATCATCAGAGGAAGAGATTTCATTGATTTTTTTTTGGTCCAGAATGTCCTTGGCAGTGAAGCCTTAATCGAGAATATGGCAGTCAAATTCTTCCTTAGTAAAGTAGTGCTCATGGTTCTCGATGTGCCTACAGAAAACCTAGAGATGGAATTAAATTATCGACAGCTCCTCACAAGGCCAACTTATCCAAGAACTCTGAATGCTGTCTCCTTGGAGCTGTGGAAACATAGCACAGTGGCGTGGCTGGCCGGACCCATGGAGATGCCGCCACCCCGAACCCTTAGAGCACCCCGAGCCCCTTAGAGCACCCTGAACCCCTTAGAGTACCCGGCTGTCTGCCCGCTGCCGCCCCATCAGCCGCCACAGACACAGACCCGAGCTGCTGGCTGAGGGCAACCGGCGACTGCAGGGACTGACCCCAAGATAACATTTCAGTTCTGAGTATCTGTGCCCCAAATGCAGGGGCACCCACACTTGTAAAAGAAACTTTACTAAAACTCAAAACACACATTGAACCCCACATGATAATAGTGGGAGACTTCAATACCCCACTGTCTCATTGAAACAGAGACACAACAAAACTAATAGACGTTATGAACCAAATGAATCTAATAGATATCTACTGAACATTTCACCCCAGAACAAAAGAATATACCTTCTTCTCAGTACCTCATGGTACCTTCTCCAAAATTGACCATATAATCAGACAAAAAGATTGAAATAATCCCTTGTATTCTATCAGATCACCATGAACTAAGGCTGGACTTAAATGACAAGAAAAAGAATAGAAAGCCCACATATTCATGGAAACTGAATAACTACTACTCAATGATAACTTGGTCAGAGAAAAAATGAAGAAGTTAAAGAAATTCTAGAATTCAATGTAAATGAAGGCACAATATACCCAAACTTATGGGATACAATGAAAGCAGCACTAAGAGGAAAATTCAAAGCACTAAGTGCCTTCATAAAGCAATTAGAGAGATCTATACTAGCAACTTAACCACATACCTGAAAGCTCTATAACAAAAAGAAGCAAACACACCCAAGAGGAGTAGTTGACAGGAAATAGTCAAACTCAGGGCTGAAATCAACCAATTAATAAAGAGAAAAATAGAAACAATCAACAAAACCAAGAGTTGATTCTTTGAGAAAATCAACAAGATAGATTAAACCCTTAGCCAAATCAGAATTTAAAAGGAAGGCAATTACAGACACCGAGGAAATTAAAGAAAATCATCAGATCTTACTACAATAGCCTATACTCAACAAAACTGGAAAATCTAGACAAAATGAATGATTTTCTAGATAGATACCACATATTAAAGTTAAATAAAGACCAGATAAACTATCTAAATAGTTCAATAACCGCTAAGGAAATAAAAGCAGTCATTAAAAACTGCCTAACCAAAAAATGCCCAGTGCCAGATGGTTTTAGTGCAGAATTCTATCAGACCTTCAAAGAAGAGCTAATACTAATAATCCTCAAAATATTCCACAAAATAATCAAAAGGAACAATATTTAATTTGTTCTAGGAGGCCATAGTTACTCTGATACTTAAACCACATAAAGTCCCAACAAAGAAAAACTTTCAGACCAATTTTGCTTATGAATATAGATGCAAAAATACTCAATAAAATTCTTGCAAACCTAATCCAAAAATATATCAAAATGATCATTCACTATAATCAAGTAGGCTTCATCCCAGGGATGTAGGAATGGTTCAGAATATGAAATCCATCAACATAATCCATCATAAAGCAAACTGAAAGAAAAAAATCCCATGATCATCTTAGGAGTTGATGAAAAACCTTTGACCATATCCAATAACCCTTTATGCTATGAGTTGTTTCAGAAGAGAGTATGCTGTGCCTTATCCTCAACAAAAGGCTTGAGTGTTAGGTCAAAAGGAGTCTTCCTGTCATAGGAGACAAAACGATTACATACCAGGAAAGATATCTGTCAAAACCAAATAGACCCATGTCACGGACCAGCCTCTGTTTAGAGAGGAGTTCTGAGGAAAGTGTGTCTGGGATCTGTGAAAGAAATGACTCAAAGTCAAATCATGTGTACAAACTGACAGCCTGTGTTCCGTTCAAGGCAGTTTTCCAGACAGCTCTCTCCAGACACAATTCTCTCTTGAAATTCTAAAAACTCTCTGGATAGCTCATCTCTTGCAGACCAAAAGCCCAGCCTTTTATTTACATATCAATTCAATCACCCACCCTGGGTTCCCTTATGATTATCCCATGAATCAGCATCCCATGACTTTTGTGAGGCTTTTGATTATTAGAGAGAGTAAGTACATTTTTTTTTAAACATTGCAAATGAATTTAGATATCCGCCTACTTTTGTAAGCAGAGACAATAAGCTAGCTGGGTAGGATCCCATCCTGAGATTACCATTTCCACAACACCTGGGTTCAAACTAGCTCGGTCCCAGGCTGACCTTGAACTCAGGAATTTGTCTGCCTTTGCAAGCACAACAATAAACTTATCTGGGTGGGATCCTGTCCTGAAATCACCATTTCCTCCATCTCTTTATCTCCGTACTTAGTATTTTTCTGACAAGCTGGCTCGTGGTGCAGGTGGCTCTCTTCTTTAGGTCTGTGAAGCCCCTCATATAATTCATATTGCATCCTTGTGACAGATTTTCCTTGTCCAATCACATTGAAATATTAGTGCAGCAGGAGGACTGTGATTGGACAGGGAAAAGAGTTGCAAAGACAGAGAGTGTCTCGGGAGAGAGGGAGGAAGCGAAGATGGAGGTAGACAGACAGGAAGAAGAACCTGAACCAGTATGGCTTTAAATAGCCAGCCACAGGCAGTTATGATATCATAGAGGTTAGAATAATTGGGATAATTTGTCTAATCTAGGTAGGCAGCTTTTATCATTATCAATTGGTTCTGAAATTATTGTATTGGCATCTTGTGAATTGAGAATTTATTGATATATAAATCTAACTTGTTAATTATAAGCTTCTAGAGTTTTGTTTCTACCAGGTTGCTGGGTGTTGTGGCGACTGACCACGGGGTGAACAGTCACTGTATGGGGCTGTACTGTGCTGGGGCAGAGAGTTACCAATGGTAACACGGGAAGCCTGCAGGTCATTTTTTTTAAAATATTGAATATATTCTTCATTTACATTTCAAATATTATACCCCTTCCCTGTTCCCCCTCCCAGAAAACCACCAACCCATCCTCCCACTCCCTGCTTCCATGAAGATGCCCCTCTACGCAACCCACTCTCACCTACCCCCCCATTTCCTCATGCTGAGGTATCTATCAAGCCTTTGTAGGACCAAGGACCTCTCCTCCCACTTATGCCCAACAAGGAATTCCTCTGCCACACTTTTGGCTGGAATCATGTGTGCCCTTGGTTGATGGCTTAGTCCCTGGGAGCCCTGGGGTGTCTGCTTGGCCGACATCATTGTTCTTCCCACGGGGCTGCAAACTTCTTCAGCTCCTCCAGTCCTCCCTCCAACTCCTCCATTGGGGAACCCATGCTCAGTCCAATGGTTGGCTGCTAGCATCTGCTTCTGTATCTGTAAGGCTCTGGCAGGGCCCCTCCAGAGACAACCAAAACAGGCTCCTTTTGGCATGCACTTTTTGTCATCCATAATAGTGTTGGGGTTTGGTGACTGTTTATAGGATGAATCCCCAGGTAGGACAGTCTCTGGGCATCCTTTCCTTCAGTTTCTGCTCCACACTTTATCTTCATAATTGCTCCTGTGAGTATTTAGTTCCCTTTTTCAGAAAAACCAAAGCATCTACACTTTGGTATTCCTTCTTCTTGAGCTTCATGTGGTCTATGGATTGTAACTTGTTTATTTTGTGCTTTTGGGCTAATATCCACTTATCAGTGAGTGCATATCATGTGTGTTCTTTTGTGATTATTGGGTTACCTCACTCAGGATGACACTTTCTAGTTCCATCCATTTGCCTAAGAATTTCATGAATTCATTGTTTTTAATACTCTATTGTATATATATACACCACATTTTCTGTATCCATTCATCTGTTGAAGGACATCTAGGTTCTTTCCAGCTTCTGGCTATTATAAATAAGGTTGCCATGAACATAATGGAGCATGTGTCCTTATTACATGTAGGAGCATCTTCTGGATATATGCCCAGGAGTGGTATAGCTGGGTCCTCAGGGTAGTACTATGTCTAATTTTCTGAGGAACAGCCAAACTGATTTCCAGAGTGGTTTTTACCAGTTTGCAATCCCACCAGCAATGGAGAAGTGTTTGTCTTTCCACATCCTCTCCAGCATCTGCTGTCCCCTGGGTTTTTTATCTTAGCCATTCTGACTGGCATGAGGTGGAATCTCAGGGTTGTTTTGATTTGCATTTCCCTGATAACTAAGGATGCTGAATATTTCTTTAGGTGCTTCATGTCCACTCAAGTTTCCTCAGTTGAGAATTCTCTGTTTAGTTCTGTACCCTATTTTAATAGGGTTATTTGACTCTCTGGAGTCTATCTTCTCAAGTTCTTTGTATACATTGGATATTAGCCCTCTATCAGATATAGGATTGGTAAAGATCTTTTCCCAAACTTGGTTGCCATTTTGTCCTGTTGACAGTGTCCTTTGCCTTACAGAAGCTTTGCAGTATTATGAGGTTCCATTTGTGGATTATTGTTCTTAGGGTATAAGTCATTTGTGTTCTATTCAGGAAAATTTCCCCTGTGCCCATGTGTTCAAGGCTCTTCCCCACTTTCCCCTCTATAAGCTTCAATGTATCTGGTTTTATGTGAAGGTCCTTGATCCACTTGGACTTGAGCTTTGTACAAGGGATAAGAATGGGTCAATTTGCATTTTTCTGCATGTTGACCTCCAGGTGAGTTTTCCTCTTAGTACTGCTTTCATTGTGTCCCATAAGTTTTGGTATGATAGGTCCTGATTTTCATTAAAATTTAAAAAGTCTTTAATTTCTTTATTTCTTCCTTGACCAAGCTTTCATTGAATAGAGCATTGTTTAATGTCCATGTGTATGTGTGTCTTCCATTGTTTTTATTTGAACTTAAGACCAGCCTTAGACTGTGGTGATCTAATAAAATACATGGGATAATTCCACTATTTCTGTATCTGTTGAGATCTGTTTTATGACCAATTATATGGTCAATTTTGGAGAACGTGCCATGAGTTGCTGAGAAGAAGGTATATTCTTTTGCTTTAGGATGGAGTGCTCTATAAATATGTTAGATACATTTCGTCCATAACTTCAGTTAGTTTCATTGTGTCTCTGTTTAGTTTCCATTCCCACGATTTGTCCATCGCTGAGAATGGGGTGTTGAAGTCTTCCACTATTATTGTGTGGGATGAAATGTGTGCTTTAGTAGAGTTTCTTTTATGAATGTGGGTGCCCTTGCATTTGGAGCATAGATGGTCAGAATTGAGATTTCATTTTGGGAGTTTTTTTCTTTTGACCAGTATGACAAGTCCCACCTTATCTTTTTTGACAACCTTGGTGAAAGTCGATTTAATCCGATATGAGAATGGCCACTCCAGCTTGTTTCTTGGGCTTATTTGCTTGGAAAATTGTTTTTGAGGTAGTGACTGTCTTTGTCACTGAGGTTGGTTTCTTGTACACAGCAAATCCTGTTTACATATCTAGTCTGTTAGTCTATGTCTTTTTATTGGGAAATTGAGACCATTTGGATTTTAAGGAAAAGTGATTGTTACTTCCTGTTAATTTAGTTGTTAAATGTGGAATTTTGTTTGTGAGCCTATCTTCTTTTGGGTTTGTTGAAAGAAGATTACTTTATTGCTTTTTCTAGGGTGTAGTTTCCCTCCTTTTGTTGGTACTTTCCACCCATTATCCTTTTTAGAGCTGGGTTGTGGAAAGATATTGTGTAAATTTGGTTTTGTCATGGAATGTCTTGTTTGCTCTGTCTATTGCAATTGAGAATTTTGCTTGGTATAGTAGCCTGTCTGACATTTACGTTCTCTTAGTGTCAGTATGACATCTGCCCAGGATCTTCTAGTTTTCATATTTTCTGTGAGAATTCTGGTGTAATTCAGATAGGTTTGCCTTTTTATGTTACTTGACCTTTTCCCCTTACTGCTTTTAATATTCTTTGTTTAGTGCATTTGGTGTTTTATTATGTGATGGGAACAATTTCTGTTCTGGTCCAGTCTGTTTGGAGCTCTGTAGGCTTCTTTTATGTTCATGGGCATCTCTTTCTTTAGGGTAGGAAAGTTTTCATCTATAATTTTGTTGAAGATATTTACTGGCCCTTTAAGTTGTAAATCTTTGCCCTCTTCTATACCTATAATCCTTAGGTTTGGTCTTCTCATTGTGTCATGGATTTCCTGGATGTTTTGGGTTACAAGCTTTTTTCATTTTGCATTTTCTTTGACTGTTGAGTCAATGTTTTCTATGGTATCTTCAGCATCTGAGATTCTTCCTTCTATCTCTTGTATTCTGTTGTTGATGTTTGCATTTATGACTCTGGATTTCTTTCCAATGTTTTCTATCTTCAGAGTTGTCTCCCTTTGTGATTCATTTATTGTTTCTACTTTGATTTTTAGAGCCTGGATGGCTGTATCAGGAAATGGTGTCTTCATTGTGGCAGAGCTGGCAAGAGTCTGCCCCTGCAGAGAGGACAGGCGGAGGAAGGGGCAGAAGGAAGAGGAGTGCTATTCAGGAAGGTGGGGGTTTTGGTGGTTGCTGGGTATCAAGTCCTGCTGGACCCCCAGCAGCAGTTCTGGGACTGCAGAGGTGGGGGTGGGTTCCTTACCAAATGCCCTGAGTGCTGCTGGTTCTCTGGGATGTATCAGGAAATGGTATCTTCACTGTGCCAGAACTGGCAAGAGTTTGCCCCAGCAGAAGGGAAAGTGGGGCGGGGCAGTCATTTTTTAATATTTCCTGCAACAGGTGGTGAACCAACATTTTGGGCACGAATCTACTAGAAATTTAAGATTAGTAGCCTGAGAGTTAAAGTTTTATTTTCTACATGAAAGAAAGGTAGTGCTAGATGAGTCACGTGACTCAAGCACAGGAATTGAAACAAAGCAGGCTCTGAGGTCCCCTGTTGTGGGGAATTGTAGGCTGCTCTGAGTTAGAAGAATGAAGTTGCTTACTTTTTAGGGCACGGATGGATTGAACTGTGAATTTTAAATTGGGATTATTTGCATTTAGGATAGATTTATATACAGATTCTGTCTGAATCACATGGGGGAATTTCGCCTGTGTTTCAGAACTAGGATAGGAAAAATTAGTCACTGTCTCCAGAGTAGAGTGCAGTTATAATCATTGCTGGCTTTGATTATACTGACATCTTGTGAATTGAGAATTTATTGATATATAAATCTAACATGTTAATTATAAGCTATAAGTCCTTCTCCTAACTCTTCCATTGGGGTCCTCATGCTCAGTCCAATGGTTGGCTGCAAGTATCCATATCTGTATTGGTCAGGCTCTGGCTGAGCCTCTCAGGAGACAGCTACATTAGGCTCCTGTCATCAAGCACTTCTTGGCATCAGCAATAGTGTCTGGGTTTGGTGGCTGCATTCCCAGGTGGAGCCGTCTCTGGATGGTCTTTCCTTCAGTTGCTGCTCCACTCTTTGTCCCTGTATTTCCTTTAGACAATTCTGGGTTAAAACTTTTTGAGATGGGTGGGTGGCCCCCTCCCTCAACCAGGAGCCTTGCTTAACCTCTAGATATGATCTCTACAGGTTCTCCTTCCCCTTTGTTGGGTATTTCAGCTAATGTCATCCTCTTTGGGTCCTGGGAGCCTCTTGCTTTCCTGGCATCTGAGACTTTCTGGTGGCTACCCCCCAGTTCCCCAACCCCCATTGAATCTCTGTTCAATTTTCTGGTTTCTGTATATCTCCCATCTCCTCCCACACCTGATCCTTCCCCCTTTCCCCCTCCCCTCCTCCCAAGTCCCTCCCAGCCTCTACCTCCCATGATTATTTTGTTCCCTCTTCTAAGTAGGACTGAAGCATCCATACTTTGGTCCTCCTTCTTGAGCTTCATATGGTCTGTGAGTTGTATCATGGGTATTCCAAGATTTTTTCCTAATATCCACTTATCAGTGAGTACACAGCATGTGTGCTCTTTTGTGACCTCCAGCAATGTTTAACAAGCTACACTTTATAGCTCCTCAGGGAGGGGTGTGGGTCTCATGAGCCCTTGTGTGTCACCCTATTCCTGAAGAGACATGAACAAACATCTATTCATACCAGACAGGGAAGTGATGACATACAAAAGTATAGATATCACCAAAGCACAATTTGGTGAACAAATGAGTCTTATTGGGGTCATTTACAAGAATATGGGTGAAGTTCAAGTTATAAGAGCAGAAATAACTCCAAGATAGCTATGCCACCAACGCCCACCCCAGCATGGATGACAGTTCACAAAAGCTGGGAACCTGGGGCATCCTGCACAGCCTGCAGACCGTGTAACAGGCCAAAGAGTGTCCTTTCTAGGTAGGGTGTCATAACTCTCTTCTAGGCAGCATGGCTAATCTCTGCTTCTTCCAGGCTGCTCAGCTGGCACGAGCCTCTTCTAGGCAGCCCAGCTTGAGAGTATCTCACAGTAGTCCTTACTGCTAGTACACACTCGGCGGAGAAGGGAACCTAGTGATTCTGGTCAATTTCAGAAACTTCCTGATACCACTGAGTTGTTTGATTCTTGACCTTAAGACACTTCCCTGTAGGACAGAATATTTCAGCTCCAAGTAAATAACCTGTGACTTACAGAACTTCTGTAGGACATCCTGTGTCTTACCAACTGTTGACAGACATCCTGTGTAGGCACATTCAGCTGAGGTGTCCATCCATCGCTCCTCGGAGCTCATGAATGTTTTGATCATGTCTAGAACATAGTGTTCACAACACTCCTTTCAATTTTCCAGTTTATATTCTTTTAACCCTCTCTTCTTGATGTTTCCTGGACCTTGGAAAGAAGGATACTTATTTCCTAATTAAGGCTGACAACTACAGAGTTGCTTATCCTCAGCACCTTGACCCATTATAAGCCTCTGCATTACCCACTGCCCACTGGGGGTGGGGAGTGAAGATTAAGGCTGAGAGGAGCATAAATATATGGGTATAAGCATTTACCCATAACAATTACAAATTGTTAGAAATTAACAATGGCACCATTTAGCAAAGCCACAGTAGGAGGACACTCCCCTCCCCCAGGGTCTATAGCTTATCTTATTTTTTCTGAGCCTGTTAACAGGAAAGGCAAGATAGACCTACTTTTTCAGGCTTGTCCTAGCAGAGTGTAGTGACAGGAGAGACCAAAAGAAGCCACAGCAATATTAAACATATAAAAAAACCCAGCTGGCAGAAAGACTTCCTCACAGGGCTTTATATAACACGTATAACATATATGAAGCATGCTCAAAAGAAGTCCTTATATACTTAGGAGAGGCAGGTACTATAGAAATGTCATGTTGAGAGTCATAAGGAACAGTTTTCTTTTTTCTAGGTTCTTTGTTCTCCAGACCACTTCCATTGTCAAGAATGCTCCTCATCCCCTTTAAATTAATTTCCTTCCTTCCTTCCTTCCTTCCTTCCTTCCTTCCTTCCTTCCTTCCTTCCTTCCTTCCTTCCTTCCTTCCTCTTGCGTGTGACCCTATATTCCTGACTAATTTGAAACTATATAGACCCGACTGGACTCAACTCAGACTGCTTCTGACTCCAGCAAACTCTGGCGTGGGTCACTATGCCTGGCTCCAATCTGCTCCAGTTTTCTTCTAGTTATTATTTTGTATAATGTGGTTGAGAGTTCAGGTGCAGGTGTGACAGTCAGAGGACAACTTGTGGAGGTTCGGCTCGCCGGGTCTTGATCTGAGGTTAACAGACTTAGAGGCAAGCTCCTTTACCTTCTGAGCCACCTCATCCACCCTACTTTTCCTTTTCGTAATAAACTTTCTTTACATCTAACGACGTGTTTCTCGTCTAAGTCTGTGACTAGAGACACAAGGACCTGGATACTTAAGTGGGCGCATTGCGACTCACAAACAAGAGCAACACTGGGTGACATCCGTGCTCCGACAGGTCGGGCACAACTCCTGTGCTTGGTCTGGCTGTCGCCTTAAACAAGGCTAGTGGCCAGGCCAGCGGAGTCTTTAAACCGACTTGGGGGAAACTAATTGCTCTGCCCGAAGGGGCGTAAACTCAGGGTAAACTGAAGCGCCCCAAGCCGGAGGACACTTAAGCGGAAGAAAACAGAAGTGACACCAGCAGCCCTCCGCGGTCTCTTACGCTCCAGCTCTGGGCTGTGGAGTTCTTTTTCCATCTCCGTGGTCGTCAACCTGTACGGGACGCTGGTGATACTAATTAAATTCCTTTCCCCGAACGTCTTCCAAACGGCAGGGATTGGAACCGGTCCTGCAGCCCAGGCCGGAAGCGGAAGTGCTATCGGCGGTGTTACCTTCCGACTCTTCCGGCGCGGGCTCCAGGCGGTGGCGTTCCTTGGCTCCTCAGAGGCGGTGCCCCGCAGGCGAGTCCGGAGAGGCGGGTTCGGCCCCTGGGCGGCTGCACGTCCTCGCTGCGCGGTTGGTTCTCCGTCTTTATTTTCAGGAATTGGCGCATTCCGGTGAGTGCGAGGTGGAGGCTGTTGAGAGGGCGTTGCCACCTTGTATTTACAGACGCTTGTGCCACCAGAAATACGTCCCTTATTTGTTTCCAGCACGTAGTTACATCGGGGTGGAAAGCCATCTTTCCAGTTGTCGGTGTGCATGTAAACGCGAGTGTACCGGAAAAAAAAAAATCCTCAGACTCGAAATTCACTCATTGTAGCTGAACTTCTTAGGCCCTGCCCACAGGGATTCAAAACAAGGGCCTGTAGGAGGAATGGGTGGAGACTATTGAAGTATTTGGGTTGATTTATTTCTGCAGAAAAATGTTTGGGTGAGTTGTGTTGATGGGGGAAAAAATAGCTCTGTCATTAAGGAAATAAAAGTTGATCCTGAACCAAATAATGACAACGACCAGAGAATATATGTTTCCCCAAATAACATGTTCCATTGTGGAAGTGGTTACGTGATTTATTAGTGGTTTTATTTGTTTATTTACTTATTAGTGTTTTACTTATTAGTGCTTTATTTCTTCATTTCTTGTATATGTGACTAGTTGGTTATGGCAAGGCGCCAAAATTCAGCCTATAGATATTCTTAGGTAGCTTGTAGCAATTGGAGAAGCTTAATATTTAACAGAGGAAACAAGTATGTGACTGCAAATTGATGAAGACTCAAAGTTGAGGGCAATATTTTTTTTCTCTTTGTATGTGAATAGGTAAAATAAAGAAAAAGAATGATGATTTAATCCAAAATACTAGATGTTGGAGTTAGCAGTGCTGAAGTGAATGGGAGATAGTCACCTATCCCTCCTCCTAAAGTATTAACGTGTGTTAGGACTGCCTTTTTCAGTGTGTCACCTGAGACTCTTTGGAGATCGTTATTGTTTGGTTAGGATTGACAGAGGTAATATGATAATAAAAGGGAGAAGAGACAGACCCCAACAGAAAGAGATTGTCCTTCACTGTGAAAGTGGAGAGTGTGTGCCGAGGTGCAGGGGGCTTGGGGTTTTAGAGGGCAGAAAAAAGACGGAAATTTTATCTGTATGTTTGTTCTTTGTAGTCCCAGGACGGAGACATACCGGTAGTTGTTTTTTATCATATGCTGAGTGTTTTTGTAAGGTTTGCCCTGGCTCCTGACTGAGGGTCTTCTCATCACTGTTGGCTTTCTAGACAGACAGGCATTCTTATCAGTATGCTGAGTCAGGAGTTTCTCAGCCCCTCTGATACCCTTTGCTTTAGGTTATTAACCCGCCAGTGTAATGTTTCACTCCTGTTCCTGAAGAAGTTGGGTCTCACTGAGCTCTTGCTTGCAATGATAGTGTTGATGGCAGTTCTGTTAGGTAGCCTGGAAAATGTGTATTATTTCACTTTGGAGGTGGAAGCAAACTCCTGCCGAGAAGCTATTGAAATAGACACAGAACATGTTGGAACACTTAAGAATTTATTGGAGTTCAGTATTACCAGATGTTGAATGTATGGAATCAGTAATTTCATGAGTATTGCCTCTAGGGGGCTAGGTGGTGGTACCAGAAAATTAAGGGTGTAGTAAGACATTAATAGATGCCTTTTAATATTTGGATTTCAGCAAGCAAAGTTGGCCACAGATGGAGAAACAATAGAGATAGACAGTCACCTTCCTATAATTGTTTTTAATATAAAGTTTAACCCTGGGGTCCTTATTTTTTGTATATTGTCTCTGTTAGTTGTTTTAACTAGGGATCTGTGTGACCATTTTATCAAGCCAAGAAGTAGGAATGTCTTTGATTTTATTTTACTGTCTCCTATGTTAGAAGAAGATTTAAGGCCAAAATGGAATGTTTTTCTACAATAACATTGTAGAAAACATTGTGACTGTGGGAAATCTAAACAAGGAAAAAGTTCAAGTAAAGCCTGTGTATTGTTTTCTTCTGTATTTATTCATTCGCTTGAGAGGTTAGGGGCAAGTTTCAATTTAGTAGGATTCCCCCAGGCATAGCAAGATGATCTGAAAGCAAGATCAACTGAACTCATGCATTTTCACTGATATGGTTTTAGCAAGAGATAAAGTTTAAATACATCCCTGTTCCCTTAATCTGAATCAAGTGGAGATGTATAAGATCTTGCATATCAAAGTACCATTTGAGGATTCAAATGAAGAGCTTGAAATTGAGAACACTGTTGTTCTCAGTTTGTGTACATTTCAACCCTTTTCAGGTTGATGGTGTCTGTGTAGAGTGAGGGCTTATGTAAGTGATTTAAGAACTTGTCTTGTTAGTTAAATACCAAGAAGAAAGGAAAAGCATTGTTGGTACCTAGAGATACAAGCCATTGTTATTTATTTATAATATTTACGAACTGATTTTATTTACTATTTTTCTTGATATATAGGAATTGTATATTTTTGTGTATGATGAAATATTTTAGCAGCATTTGTACAATGTGTAATGACCAGATGAGGCTAGTTGTCTTGTCTTGTCTGCGGCCTCAAACATGTTTCTTTGTGATGGGAAATTGGAAATCTTTTTTGTCTTTATTTTTAAGGATTTTATTTTATTTTATTTATTTATTTTTTTGCATTTGAGTGTTTTGCCTGCATGCATGTATGAGCACCATGTATATGTATGCCTCATTCTTCTCCTTTGCCTTATGGGTTGCAGAGATTGTACTCAGGCTGCCATGCCTACCAGTAAGCATTTTACCTATGGAGTCACCTTCCTGGTCCTGAATCCAGATGCATTTGTTTCTTTTTAATTTGCTTATTTATTTTATGTGTATGAGTTTTTTTTTTTTTTTTTTTTTTTTTTTTGCCTGCATGTGTGTGTGTGTGTGTGCCTGGTATCTGTGGAGTTTATAGAGGTTATCCAGAGTTATGGATGGTTGTGAGCGACCATGTGGGTGCTGGGAACTGAACCCAGGTCCTTTGCAAGATCAATAAGCACTCTAACCACTGAACTGTCTCCCCAGGTCCCCTGAATCTAGGCTTTTAAGTATACATGTTGCTAATGATAGGGGTCTTTGAATCCTTAGAATAATTAATTTTTAAGTTTGTTTTTATTTTTATTCATGTTTATGATTGTGTGTGTCTGTGTGAGTGTATTCCATGTGTATGAAAATACCACAGAGACAGAAGAAGATGTCTGATTCCTCAGAACTGGAGTTATGGGAGGTGGAGTCTCAGCCCAGCATGGTGCTGAAAACTCAACCCAAATCCTCTGGAAGAGCAGCAGGTCCTCTTAACTAGTCAGGCATTTCTGCAGCTCATGCGTTATCGTTTTTTAGTGGCTTTTACCCATCAGAAAGAGAAAGAACTAATTATGATGCTTATTGATTATTAGGTAATATTTGATGATGAATGATCCATGTCTTCAAGAATGCAAGTAACACCGTAGAAAGAGGAAAGATCACCAGTAGCCGCTACTTACGTGTATAAATTGACCAGACATGTCCTTCAAATTCCGGAAGGGAGTGTTCTGGTGTATTTGACCATCACCTTTACAGGATGGAAGCCATCAGTTTGTCCTATGGTAAGTCTTGCTCTCTCTCCAGCCCCCAGAGTTACTCCTTGTTGAGTATTTTTTATCATAGCAATGAGAAGAATAACTAATACAGATGCTGAAGTCGGCAAGAGTTGCTGAAGTTGTCTGTGTTATAAGCGAGCTTGCTGATCTGTGTGCTTTGGTCATGGGTGCTTCATGATTTCATTCTTGAGTTATTCCACATGGGCAGGTAATAGGCCATGTTTCTAGGCTTACTGTTCTTTTCCTGTAAATGACACTGATATTCTTGGCCTCATGGGCAGTGTGGCTCACCATTCCTTTTTCTGAGTTTGATTGCTCTGGAACTATGTGGTAGTTCTGTATACATGTGAAATGGGGCAGGAGGGGGGAACACAGGGAGGGAGGGAGGGAGAGCGAGAGAAAGAGAGGCGCGCGCGCGCGCGCGCGCGCGTGCGCGCGCACACACACACACACACACACACACACACAAAGGGGGAGGGGAGAGAGAGAGAGAGAGAGAGAGAGAGAACAAGCATATGATTTCCTGTGTTGGACTATATGGGAATTTTGACCTAGGATAGAATGACATCCATGTATGTACATCTGAGAATTATGCATAACTCCAGTTTCTTTTTCTTTTCCCTACTAGGTTTATTTTCTAGGAACCCCAGCTACTTTCATAAGGAAAATACAGAGATGGAAAAGAGGGCGTCTGACTGCTCGACAAGTAGTTACCAGGTGTGACTAAAGTGTACCCTGCCATGATACCCGTAAGGCTGACACATTTCCATGTAGACAGACTTTCCTCCAGAGCTTCTAGAAGGAAAGAAAACCTCATTCAAGGACTGAGTGATTAGTTATATTTCTTTATGACTATCTATAAGCCAGAATAAATTCTTTTTTCCTGAAGTTGCTTCTTGTCATATATTTTATTATATCAATGAGAAAATTAAAGTTTTATATTGGTTTATAATTATTGTGAACATCATTTCAACATTTCAGTAATTTGTAATGAATCTTCACCCTGAGGACATTCATTGTATATTTCTGGTTTTCCTGTGTTCTGACAGTTGATAAAGGGGATAAATGTTCTCCTTTCTTAAGGACTTTCACTGTTTACCAAGTGTGTGCAGTGTGTTTAGTGTATGTAACTAGAAGGAAATACATGAGAAAGCCCATGTGGTCTGGTGTGGGTGGAATAGGAGATGTGTCAAGAAAGAAGTCCTGGCATGATGGTGCATGCCTTTAATCCCAGTACTGAGTAGGAAAAGGTGGGGGGAAGATAGAGACTTTAGTGTCAGCCAACCTGGCCAACCATGTCTTTAACAATAAGGTATGAAAGTGAAAATTAATTCTAGAGAGACAGATATAAAGAATACCTATGGCTAGTCACTGAACTCTGTCATAGGCTGCAGGAGAAATCCCAACTCTGTGTAGGCATTGAGTTCCTATCCTCAGTCTTCTGTGACTTGGAGATAGATGTCAGTTGGCTCAAATCCAAGTGTGTGTGATTGTAGGAGTCAGTGACCTTTGAGGATGTGGCTGTAGACTTCACTCAGGAAGAATGGATTTTATTGGACACAAAACAAAGGAACCTTTATAGAGAGGTGATGCTGGAGAACTACCAGAACCTGGCTACATTAGGTGAGTTCCCCTCATTCCCTGCAGACTCATAAAAACCAAAAATATGTATATTTTTCTAATTACATTTTATTATTTTATTCTCTCTCCTCTCTCTCTCTCTCTCTCTCTCTCTCTCTCTCTCTCTCTCTCTCTGTATGTGTGTGTTTATTTGTATTATAGTTCACAAATGGAGTTCAGGGGACAACTTTGGGGGAGTCGTCTCTCATTCTACTATGTGAGTTCTAGGGATGAAACTTAGGTTGTCAGGCTTGGCAGCAAGCACCTTTACCTGATGAACCATCACACCAATGCATTTTCTGTTTTAGAATTGGTGATGGCAGCTCTAAGGACAGTTGAAAATAATAGAGGTTTCAGGAGGATCTCTGTGCATTTGAATACGTACTTTCTCAAAAAACAAAACAAGCAAAAAACTGCAGAGGAGAGAAAAGTAGAGAGGAGAAAAGAGGAGAAGAGGGGAGGGGGAGGGGGCAGAGGAAAAGAGAAAGAAAGAAAGAGAGGCCTTATACTCTGTCCTATTATGTTTTCATCTGCCCTGTTGTGTCTTAAGACACAGCCCTAAAATCACCAGTATTGCTGTTGTGCTCCATTTAAAGGAAATTATCAGACTATCCTTGAAAAACTGAATCAGAAATATTATTTGGTGTCCTGATTGTATCTGTTTTAATGTTGCTTCCATATGATTTGAATGCACTGCATTATTTAACGACTAGTATAATATTTTTCTCCATGATAACAAAGATCTTGTGGATGTGGTAATACATGCCTTTCATGTTAGTACTCCAGGAAGTACAGACAGGCATATCTGAGTTCAAGGCCAGCCTTGTCTACAGAGTTTTAGGCCAGCCAAGGCCATACAGTGGAAATTTGTCTCACTTCTACTTTCTTTTATATTTGGTTATGTTTGACTAGTGCTTAAAGGTGTTTTGTTTACATTTTTTTTGTTTGTCATAGTGTATGTCTAAAGTCAGTAGATAATTTGTGGGAGTCAGTTCGTTCCTCCCACTATGTCCCAGGCATGTAAACAGGTGGTCAGGCTTAGTGGCAAGCATTTTACCTAGTGAGCCATCCAAGTGACCCAACACTAGTGTTTTGTCCTGTCTTTGTAACTATCACATTAGGCTTTAAAGGTATGAAGTCAGTACCTACCAACACATAAAACAGCTGTTTATATATTGGTGTCTTTAGCAGTATTTTATTTTGTTATTGGAACTGAAGTTTCTAAGTCATGGAAAGGTATACCCTTTCTTGCTTGATCTGTTTTCATTAATGCATCTTTCCTCATGTGTAGGGTGTCAGCTTATCAAATCCAGATCCAGTTTTTGCTTTGAGGCTGAAAAGTTGAGAGTAGTCAAGTGAAGAGTTCACCAAGGTAAATGCTTGGGAGTTCTATTTGGAATACTGTAGGACCCCCCTCCCCACTTCTGTGCCAGGCACAAAGGCAGAATAAGCAAGTGGTTTAACACTAAGGTATATTACCAAGAAGAGGAAACTTGAGTCAGAAAGCTGAGACCATAGAACGTGAATGTTTTATGAGATCTTCATGCCTCTAAACTATTACTTTTCATCTACTGGATCCAACACCTCTTTTAAAAACAAGGTTATTTATTTACTTACTTACTTACTTACTTACTTACTTACTTACTTATACTTACTTACTTACTTACTTACTTACTTATACTTACTTACTTACTTACGTATTTATTAGACCAGTAAGTGTTCTTAACCTCTGAGCCATCTCTCCAACCCCCAGGGACTCTTTATTCTGACGTGGACTTATATTCCCAGTCTGTAAAATCTTAGACATAGCCAAGTTGTTAACACTTAACAGCTTTATTTTTAACTTGTTTAATATGAAAACAAATTAAAATGAGATATATTATTAATGTTTCTATTTCAGTGTGGAAGCACTTACATGTTTTTTTGTTGTTATTTAACTTCAGAATGGGCTATGCAACTTAACACCAGAGGGACAGTGTTTCAGCAGGATATTTTTCAGCTAAAAATGTCAAATGAGATACTACTGGTAAGAGTCACAACAAATATTTCATATTTTTCATTGAAATAGACTGGATATGTCATATAAATTTCATCAAAATGCTTACAGAAGAAGAGGTATTAGAGAAATAGCCTGCATCCACAGGAGTAGTGTCTAGAAAGATGTCCTAATCACAGTTTGAAACTTGAGTTCCTATTAGCACATATTCCTACCGATAGCAATAGACATTGGGCTTTTAAAACAAGTTCTTGGAAGCCCAGGAAGCCTATCAGAATTAGAACAGATGGCATAAGATTCTTGCAATAGGATTATTTTTCATTCACATTGAGTGAAATGCATGTAATTAAAATGGGAAAAAATCATCCTCATCAGGTTCTTGTCTTTAGATAAGTGAAGTATACTAATACATTTGAAAAAAATTAATATCTTTTTATTGTTTTAATCAACAGTCAAATAGCCACGATGGAAAGGAGCTCTGTGACTTTAAGCCACCTGGAGAAACAGGCCAAGAACCGTCATGCAGTTTGACACACATAGGTGTTGAAAACACAGGGAACATTTATGATTGTGTTCAGTATGGACAAGCCTTTCCTATTCGGCCTAAGGAGACCTCACCTGCAGACAATGGTCCTGAATTACGCCAGTATAGAAAAGACTTCAGTATGATTGCAAGAACAGCTTACCAGACAACATGTGTACAAAACAAATTCATTGAATCCAGGGAATTCCAGCAAGTCTTTGATAATCAGTCATCTCTTCAGAGGCCTGGGAGAAGTCACAGTGAAGACAAGCTCTTTAAATGGGTGCAGTGTGGTGATTCTTTTAGCCCAGCCATGAGTCATGCTGAGAGTGCTCAAACATACACTGGGAAAAAATCCTATGAATGTAAGGAATGTGGGAAAAGTTTTAAATATTCTGCCAACCTTAATATTCATATGCGTACTCACACTGGGGAGAAACCTTATCAATGTAAGGAATGTGGGAAAGCCTTTTCTAGGTGTTATCCTCTAACTCAGCACTTAAAAACTCACTCTGAAGAGAAGCCCTTTGAATGTAAGGTTTGTGGAAAATGCTTTAGAAATTCCTCATGTCTTAATGATCACTTTCGGGTTCACACTGGAATAAAACCCTATAAGTGTAAGGACTGTGGCAAAGCCTTCACAGGGCGTTCTGGCCTTAGTAAACATTTACCAACACACACCGGAGAGAAGCCCTATGCATGCAAGGAGTGTGGGAAGGCCTTCACTTCAACCTCAGGCCTTATTAAACACATGAAAAGTCACATGGGAGAGAGACCCTTTGAATGTGATCACTGTGGGAAAGCCTTTGCGTCCTCCTCAACCCTTATTACACATTTGAGAACACACACTGGAGAGAAGCCCTTCGAGTGTAAAGTATGTGGGAAAGCATTCACATGCTCTTCTTATCTTCGAATTCACATGCGGACCCATACTGGAGAGAAGCCCTATGCATGTAAGGAGTGTGGCAGAGCCTTCACTGAGCGCACAAGCCTGACTAAACATTTACGAACACACACTGGAGAAAATCCCTTTGAGTGCAATGTGTGTGGAAAAGCGTTTGCATGTTCTTCCTACCTTCATAATCACATACGAACTCACACTGGAGAGAAACCTTACGTCTGTAAGGAATGTGGAAAAGCCTTCACTGTTTCTTCGCATCTAAGTAAACACATGAGAATTCACACAGGAGAGAAACCCCATAAGTGTGAGGAGTGTGGGAAAGCGTTCACTGTGCGCTCTGGCCTTACAAAACATATCCGAACTCACACTGGGGAGAAGCCCTACAGTTGTAAAGAATGTGGGAAAGCGTTCACTACATCCTCAGGCCTCCTTGAACATGTAAGAAGTCACACGGGAGAGAAGCCATATGAATGTGACCAGTGTGGAAAGGCCTTTGCTTCTTCCTCCTATCTTATTGCACATTTGAGAATTCACACTGGAGAGAAGCCCTTTGAGTGTAACGAGTGTGGGAAAGCCTTCACATGTTCCTCCTACCTTCATATTCACATGAGAACTCACACTGGAGAGAAGCCCTATGACTGTAAGGAGTGTGGGAAGGCGTTTGCTGTCTACTCTCATCTAAGTAAACATGTAAGACTTCACAGTGCAGAGAAAGCCTACACTTGTAAAAGTGATGGAATAGCCTTCAGTCCCCATCTTACAGAACACATGAAAAATTTTGAGATAAATTCTTTTGTTGGAGGGAATGAAGAGACTGCTTTAGGAAGTTCTATTGCTTTAGCAGTGCATCCAAATTCACAGTGTCAAGAAAGCTTATCAGTATAAGCCATTTGTAAAGTGATTATTTATATCCTAGTTAACTTCAAAGACAAAAGAAATTGTGTTGCAAAGATGCCTCATGAATGTAAAGAATGGGGGAAGTGATCAGAATGCTCAAAACCCAGCTCACACAAACTGACTTTGAAGCTTCACAGTCAGAAACATGGAAAGCCTTCACTGTTTCTACAGCTTTTTATAAGGACATGAGAAAAACTCTGTTGAAAGACAATGTGGAAAATTGTATTTCTGCTCAGTTCTTTGATGATTACCCTCAGTAAAACAGTGAAGGATTTTGTGAAAGTAAGAAATGTTGGAAAGTAATTACTTCCATTAGTCATCAATATTCAATAAAGTGATTCATATTTGGGAAACTTCATGTGTAGAATATGGGGATTGTTTATGTGTCTTAAGATCTTGAAGACTAGCAGAAACAACTTTCTTGGTGGTTTTATAAGCTTATTTTGTCCATTTTTTGCATTTTTGATATTTTTAATATTTGCACATAATGACGTTCCAGTTTTGTTTTCTTTGTTTTTGTTTTTTGTTTGTTTTTTTTTTTGAATCAGGGTTTCTCTGTGTAGCCCTGGCTGTCCTGGAACTCACTCTGTAGACCAGACTGGCCTCAAACTCAGTAATCCGCCTGCCTCTGCCTCCCAAGTGCTGGGATTAAAGGTGTGTGCCTCCACTGCCCGGCTACATTCCAGTTTTAATATGTACAAGCTTCTATGGAATATACCATGAAACAATTATTAGGCTAATTAAAATGTGATACAGTAATTTGGTTTTGGTATTATGAAGCCCTTTTTACTATCTCAGAAATTTTAGGTAATACACATTATTAACTGTATTCACTAATTGTACTTTTAAGTTGCTCATTTTATAATTGAAAGTTTGTAACCTTTAATAGTAACTCATAAACACTACCTTGTTATAGTCAGGCTCTCACCTCTCTGTGTAAACTAGACCCTCTGCCTGTCAAGTGCTGGGATTAAATGCATACACTGCTATGCCCAACTACACTCTATATTTAAATAAGATAATATATTGTTTTTAGTTTTTGTGTGTCTGGCTTATTTTCACATAACAAAGTGTCTTCTAGTTTCATCTTTGCTGTCTTGCAATGACAGCCTTTCCTTTAGAAAACAAAAGGGGGTAGACATTCATTTTATGCACAGATTCAAAATATTTGTATATATGTGTATATATGTTGTGTGTTTGCATGTGTCTCTGTGTGTATGAATGTGGCCTCTATAGCTAAGAAGCTTGGGTTTCATCCTAACTTTCTACTTGTAGACAGAGTCAATGTCTTATCTCCCCGGCCCCTATGAAATTTTCTTTACACAAAAGAACGCTTAGGTTGTTTACATACTTTATTGTTGGTGCTGCTACGCTGAACATAGATTACAAATATCTCGTTAAGCATTCCCTGAGTGTACGGCCATAATCAGTTTGTTGGAGTATTTAGTTGGTGTAGTTATAGATTTATGAGGAGTTTTGATGCTGTTTTCCAGATAGCTGTACCAATCCTTCTTCCATTCAGAATGGAAATAGATGCAGAGTTTTGTCTTTTTTATTTACATGCCATTTCTTTCTTTTTTTATTTTACTGGCTCAAACTTGAAATATTATAATGAATATAAGTTCCAAGCAGGGATATTGTTCTTGATCTTAAAGGAAAAGCTCCGGACTTTCACTGAGTATGATGACAGCCACTGGCTTGCCATACATATGCAGTCACTAGCAAATTAAGGTGCAATCATTTCTGTATCCAACTGTTGGGAGTATCATAAAAGGATGTTGACCTTTTAAGTGCCTTTTATATTTGTAACTTTTTCTTTTTTTCTTTTTTACAACTCTTCACCTTTTTTCTATTAAACTAATAAAATTTGTTTTAAAATATACAACTCAGTATTGACATTTTTAAGTCATCAAAATAATTTATAATAGTCAAATGCCTCTTAAATGTACATGATGTCTGCTGAAGTTAACAGTAGTATACACTCAGTCAGGCGGTGGTGGCGCACGCCTGTAATCCCAGCACTTGGGAGGCAGAGGCAGGCGGATTTCTGAGTTTGAGGCCAGCCTGGTCTACACAGTCAGTTCCAGGACAGCCAGGACTACACAGAGAAACCCTGCCTCAAAAACCAACCAACCAACCAACCAAACAAACAAAAAACAAAAAACAAAACAAAAAAAGCAGTAGTACATACTCAATCAGTTTTCAAACTCTATTTGGAACCTTAAATATGATAGACGTAGGAAAAAATCTCTTGTGAAGTCCTTTATGAAAGGAAATTGTGACAGGTTCCTGATTAGACAGAACCCGTTCCATCTCCAAGGGAGAATACGCAGTGTAACTATGGTTTCATAGAATGAATTGGGTAGTGTTGCTTCTGTTTCTAATTTGTGGAATAGTTTGAAGAGTATTGGTATTAGGTCTTCTTTGAAGGTCTGATAGAATTCTGCACTAAACCCATCTGGTCCTGGGCTTTTTTTGGTTGGGAGGCTTTTAATGACTGCTTCTATTTTTTTAGGGGTCTTGAGGGCTGTTTAGATGGTTTATCTGATCCTGATTTAACTTAGGTATTTGGATTTGTCTAGAAAATTGTCCATTTCATCCAGATTTTCCAGTTTTGTCGAATATAGGCTTTTGTAGTAGGATCTGATGATTATTTGAATTTCCTGTTTCTGTTGTTATTTCTTCCTTTTCATTTCTGATTTTGTTGATTTGGATACTGTCTCTGTGACCTCTGGTTAGTTTGGTTTATCTATCTTGTTGATTTTCTCAAAGAACCAGCTCGTGGTTTGGTTGATTCTTTGTATAGTTCTTTTGTTTCTAATTGGTTGATTTCAGCCCTGAGATTGATGATTTCCTGACATCTACTCCTCTTGGGTGCATTTGCTTTTTTTTTTTCCATTCTAGAGATTTCAGGTGTGCTGTCAAGCTGCTAGTGTATGCTCTCTCCAGCTTCTTTTTGGAAGCACTCAGAGGTCAGAGTTTTCCTTTTACCACTGCTTTCATTGTGTCCCATAAATTTTGGTACAATGTGCCTTCATTTTCATTAAATTCTAAAAAGTCTTTAATTTCTTTATTTCTTCTTTGACCAAGTTATCAAGTAGGGTTCAGCTTCCATATGTATATGGCCTTTCTGTTGTTTTTGTTGCTATTGAAGGCCAGCCTTAATCCATGGTGATCTTATAGGATGCATGGGATTATTTAGATCTTTTATCTGTTGAGGCCTATTTTGTGACTGATTATATGGTCAGCTTTGCAGAAGGTACTGTGCTGTGAAGAAGGTATATTCTTTTGTTTTAGGATGAAATGTTATATAGATATCTGTTAAATCCATTTGGTCCATAACTTCCGTTAGTTTCACTGTGTCTCTAGTTTGTGTTTCCAAGATCTGTCCATTGATGAGAGTGGGGAGTTGAAAGTCAATTTCATGTGATATTAGGATGGCTACTCCAGCTTGTTTCTTGGGACCATTTGCTTGGGAAATTGTTTTCTAGCCCTTTACTCTGAGGTAGGGTCTATCTTTGATACTGAGGCTGCATATCCTGTATGCAGCAAAATGTTGGGTCCTCTTTATGTATCCAGTCCATTATTCTGTGTCTTTTTATTGGAGAATTGAAACCGTTGATGCTAAGAAATATTAAGGAATAGTGATATTTGCTTCCTGTTATTTTTGATATTATTTTTATGTTTCCGTGGTTATCTTCTTTGGGGTTTTTTGGAAGGGTTTCTTTCTTGCTTTTTCTAGGGTGCAGTTTCCCTTCTTGTATTGGAGGTTTCCATCTATTATCCTTTGTAGAGATAGATTTGTGCAAAGATATTGTGTAACTTTGTTTTTGTCATGGAATATCTTGGTTTCTCCATCTATGGTAATTGAGAGTTTTGCTGTGCATAGTAGCCTTGGCTGGCATCTGTGTTCTCTTAGGGTCAGTATACCATCTAGCTTTCATAGTCTCTGGTGAGAAGTCTGGTGTAATTCTGATAGGTCTGCCTTTATATATTACTTGACCTTTCCCCCTTACTGCTTTTAACATTCTTTCTTCATTTTGTGCATTTGGTGTTTTGACTATTACGTGGCAGGAGGAATTTTTGTTCTGGTCCAATCTACTTGAAGTTCTGTAGGCCTCTTGTATGTTTATTGTCATCTCTTTCTTTAGGTTATGGAAAATTTCTTCTATAATTTTGTTCAAGATATTTACTGGCCCTTTAAGTTGGGAATGTTTGCTCTCTTCTATAGCTATTGTGTCCTGGATATTTTGGATTAGGAGTTTTTTGCATTTTGCATTTTCTTTGGGTGTTGTGTCAATGTTTTTTATAGTATCTTCTGCATCTGAGATTCTCACTTCTATTCTTGCATTCTGTGGGAAATGCTTGCTTCTGTGACTCCTGATCTCTTTCCTTGGTTTTCTTTTTTTATTAGATATATTCTTTATTTACATTTCCAATATCATCCCCTTTCCTGGTTCCCCCTCCCCCCCAAATCCCATAGGCCATCTCCCCTCCCCTTGTTCCCCAATCAACCCTCTCCCACTTCCCTGTCCTGGTATTCCTCTACACTGTGGCATTGAACCTTTCCAGGACCAAGGGCCTCTCCTCCCTTTGGTGTCTAACAAGGCCATTCTCTGCTGCCTAAGCATCTGGAGCCAAGTGTACTCTTTGGTTGATGGTTTTGTGTCCTTTCCCCTCTTCAGTGTTTGAGCTAGGCTTCTCAGCCTCTGCTCTGATAATCAGTCCTCAGCCTGTGAAATTCCTGGCCTCACAGCCTCAGGGCAGCCTCACCTGGAAGCCACTCAGAAGCAGTCTGGACCTGCAGTTCTCTGATCTCAGCAGAAGACCTGCTGAGATTGGAGCCAGCGAAGATCTCAAGCCTGGGGGGAGGGAATCCTCCAGACTATATATTGCCTAACATTTATTAAGGCTTTGGTCTTGAATGGCAAATGTCTCCTCGACCCAATTCTATTTTGCCACTTCCCCCTCCATCCCCTTTTCTCTTCCAGAAACCAGTTTTCAGTAGCTGCAGGTAGCTACAGAATACAACAGTTTTGTCCCTGGCATCTTTGGGAGTACTAGGTGGCTCATACTGTTGTTTCTCCTATGGCACTGCAAACCCCTTCAGCTTCTTGGGTCCTTTTTCTAGTTCCTCCATTGGGGAACCTGTGCTCAGTTCAATGGCTGGCTGAGAGTGTCCCCCTCTGTATTTGTCATGCACTAGCAGAGCCTCCCTTTCCTAGGTTTTCTATCTCCAGGGTTTTCTCCCTTTGAGATTTCTTTATTGTTTCTATTTTCATTTTTAGATCCTGAATGGTTTTGTTCAATTCCTTCACCTATTTGGTTGTATTTTCTTGTAATTCTTTAAGGGATTTTTGTGTTTCCTCTTTAAGGGCTTCTAGATGTTTACCTGTGTTCTCCTGTATTTCTTTCTTTTTTTTTTATTTTCTATATTCTTTGTTTACATTCCAAATGATTTTCCCTTTCCTGGTTCCCCCTTCCCCATAAATCCCATAAACCCTCTTCCCTCATTCTGTTCTCCAATCAACTACCTCCTACTTCTCTGTCTTGGTAATCCCCTACAATGCTGGATCAAGCCTTTCCAGGACCAGGGACCTCTCCTTCCTTCTTCTTGGAAATGTGAATTGTGTCTTGGGTATTCAAAGCTTCTGGGCTAATATCCACTTATCAGTGACTGCATTCCATGTGTGTTCTTTTGTGACTGGGTTACCTCACTTAGGATGATATTTCCCAGATCCAACTATTTGCCTAAGAATTTCATGAATTCATTGTTTTTAATTGCTGAGTAGTACTCCATTATGTAAATATACCACATTTTCTATATCCATTCCTCCATTGAGGGACATCTGGGTTCTTTCCAGCTTCTGGTTATTATAAATAAGGCTGCTATGAACATAGTGAAACATGTGTTCATATTGCATGCTGGGGAATCCTCTGGGTATATGCCCAGGAGTGGTATAACAGGGTCCTCTGGAAGTGTCATGCCGAGTTTTCTGAGGAACCGCCAGACTGATTTCCAGAGTGGTTGTACCAGCTTGCAATCCCACCAGCAGTGGAGGCATGTTCCTCTTTCTCCACATCCTTGCCAATATCTGCTGTTGAAAGAAAGAATAAAAGAAGTTAAAATTTCTCAGGGCCCATGACTAAAAGAAACAAACAGTCATAGGGAAGGATAAGAGCAGTACAAACCCAGGATTCACCCGGACTTACTGTTAAGGCATTCCGGGAACAAGCGGGCCATAAAGATAAGAAACATGCCTGAACTATCTCCGCTGAGCCTCTAGCCATCTGGACTGGCTGGTGTCACCCTGTCTAACTCCAAAAGATAAGCTGCCCTCCTGCATTTCGGATGTACTGATGTAATTGTGCGCCAAGAATTTGCCTGTCATCGTTTGAATCAACCTATTATGTGTAACCATGTCAACCTCCCTAACTTTTTCTATAACCCCCCCCCCCCGATATTTGAGCCTCGAGGTTGACCCCTCTGTCCCCTGCGTGGGATAAGTGTTGGCCCAGAGCACCGTTTATTAAAGCTACCTCATGTGTTTGCATCAAGTTGGTCTCTCGTGTCTCCTGGGGCATGCACTCTTGAGGTATGGGTAAGGCCTTCATAATTTGGGGTCTTACATTTTGGAGGTCCCACCGAGATCATTAAGCGACCCCTGGGGCTTGACAACCCCTTGGAGGTATGTTAGTGTGGTTTGTGAATGTTTGCAGCGCCGCAGTGTGTGTGTGTGTGTGTGTGTGTGTGTGTGTGTGTGTGTGTATACCGTGTTTTGGTCTTGGCTGGTGACAAGGGAGTGGACATGGAATCCCACTGCTTGTGTTCTGGTCTTGGCTGGTGGCAAGGGGATGGACGTGGAATCCCACTCTGTTTGTGCAGTTGCCTTTGTGGTCTGTAAGGACCCTCTGGCTGCAGTAGGAGATTCAGTTCGCCTCGGTCCTGCAGACTGCGACCCGCAGAAGATGTTTCGCGGGGGGTGGGGAGGAGGGGGCAGCCAGGAAGGTCTGGCTGTGGATAGTTGAAAGGAACTGGTGGTGGTTTTTTTGGAACCGAGGAGGTGGAGAGCTCCTCGTCCCCAGGCAGGAGTGGATGCAGAGTCCCGCTCCATCAGAGGTTGCATTCAGTTGCCTAATCCATTCTAGGTGTGGACAGGTGTGCCTGAGTGTGCTAGTGTTGGTTGTCTGCATTTCGTTTTTGTGTTGGGAGATCTTCGCTATGGGGCAGTCTTTGATGACTCCTTTGTCTCTGACGCTAAATCATTGGACGGACATCAGGGAAAGAGGACAGAAACTGTCAGTAGAGTTAAAAAGAGGTCATGGCAGACTCTCTGTGCTTCAGAGTGGCCTGCTTTTGGGGTCAGGTGGCCCGAAATTGGAACTTTTTATATGACCACTATCAGGGCCTTGAAAGCTTTTGTCTTTCGAGAAGGTTGGGGATCACTCCCAAACCAACAACCGTACATCGAGGTGTGGGAGGATTTAGCAAAGAACCCGCCTCCTTGGGTCCAAGCTTTCCTCACACCCCGCCTTTCCAGCTCCAGGGTCCTGACTGCTCAAAAAGGTGTTGCAGGTGGGAAAATAAAGAAGCTACAGGGAGATGGTGGAAGTAACCCTCCACCCTCCCCAGCATCACCCACACCGCCGCCGCCAGCTCCCCAGAGTGCTGGGGCCTCCCTCCTGCCTGGGGGCCCTCTAGCTTCCCCCACTCCAGACTGCACAGTCAGTGCAGGGTGGATCTCTGCTGCCACTCCCACCACTGCCGCCACTGCTGCTGCTCCAGAGGGAAGGAGCCTGGTAGCGATACCTGATGGGGCAGGGCAACAGGGCTCTTACCACCTCTGCCTGATAAGATCTATCCTGAAATAGAAGAACCCCCTGAGTGGACTCCTCTCCCCCACTGCCTTTTTACCCCTAATCCCCCCAGCCAGAACCCCAACCCTCGGCCCCACTCGTTTCCTTTCCAGCCCCGGCCCCTGAAGGAGTGCAGAGAGGACCCTTGGCGGGAACGAGAAGCTGACGGGGAGTCACCCCTGATTCCACTGTGGCACTTCCCCTTAGAGCAATCAGGCTGCCACCAGACCCAGAGGACCAACATGGTTTGCAGCTCCTGCAATATTGGCCCCTTTCCTCCTCTGATCTCTATAACTGGAAAATTAATCACCCTCCTTTTTCAAAAAATCCCGTGGGACTGACAGGCCTGATAGAATCTCTGATGTACTCACATCAGCCTACCTGGGATGACTGCCAACAACTCTTGCAGACCCTATTTACCACTGAGGAGAAGGAGAGGATTCTCCTTGAGGCTCAGAAGAATGTCAGGGATAATGCGGGATAACCTGTCCAGACTCCAGCTGAAATAGTTGAGGGGTTCCCCTTAATGTGCCCCCAATGGGATTACAACATGGCATTAGGAAGGGAACGGGTGTCCAATTACTACTGGGCTCTAGTGGCGGGTCTCAAGGAGGCTGCACGGAGGCCCACTAATCTGGCTAAGGTAAGAGAGGTCCTGCAGGGGGCAACTGAACCCCCTTCAATTTTCCTAGAAAGACTTATGGAGGCTTACAGAAGGTGTACCCCTTATGACCCCACATCCAAAGGGCAGTGGGCCTCTGTAATAATGGCCTTCATCGGGCAATTGGTACCAAACATTAGAAAGAAATTGCAGCAGATTGAGAGATTACAAGATTATACTATAAGAGACTTAGTTAGGGAAGCTGAGAAGGTGTATCACAAGAGAGAGACAGAGGAAGAGAAGCAGGAGAGAGAAAAGAACGAGAGGAAAGAGGATGAAGACAGGAGAGAGAAGAGGTAAGAGAAAACTTTGACTAGGATATTGGCCACAGTAGTAGATAGAGATAAGGACAGGATTAGACAGCAAGGAGATCTGGGAGGTGAAAAATGGCAGGGGCCAAGGAGACCCAGAAGAGGAAAGCAGCGTATAGAGAACGATCAATGTGCATTTTGCAAAGCCAAGGGGCACTGGGCCCAGGACTGCCCCAAAAAGGGAAGAGAAAAAAAGGTGTTAACTCTTGAAGACAATGAAGACTAGGAGGAATGGGGCTTGGCTCCCCTCCCCGAGTCTAGGGTAACCCTGAGAGTGGAGGGGACCCCTATAAGTTTTTTGTTTAAGACAGGGGCAGAATACTCAGTGCTTAAAGCCCCTATGGGGAAGACAAAAAAAAAAAAAAAAAAGAAAAAAAAAAGAGAGAAGACCCTAGTAATCGGGGCTACTGAACAAAAATTCTACCCATGGACCACTAGTCGGATGGTGGACCTAGGAAAAAATATAGTGACCCATTCATTCTTGGTCATCCCAGAGTGTCCTACGCCTCTCCTAGGGAGAGACTTATTAACCAAACTAAAACCCCAAATAACTTTTGCCCCTACCGGACTAGAGCTAACGTGGAGAGCACCCCACCAGACTTTGGGGCTGTCTCTGCAGTTAGGGGAAGAATATCGAATATACCAAAGGAAAATGACACCTCCTGAAGGGCTACAGGACTGGTTTACTCAATTCCCTCAGGCATGGGCTGAGACTGGGGGAATGGGTATGGCAAGACAAGCTCCCCCAGTGGTGGTTGAGCTTAAGTCTGGAGCTACTCCTATCAGGGTTCGGCAGTACCCCATGGGAAAGGAAGCACAGAAGGGCATACGCCCCCACATTACCAGGCTACTTCAAGAGGGGATCTTGGTCCCCTGTCGGTCCTCTTGGAATACTCCCCTGCTACCAGTAAAGAAACCAGGAACAAATGACTACCACCCCATACAGGATCTCAGAGAGGTAAATAAAAGAATATAAGATATACATCCCACTGTACCAAACCCTTACAATCTGCTCAGTACACTGCCACCTGAACGAGCCTGGTATTCAGTGTTAGATCTTAAAGATGCTTTCTTCTGTCTGAGGCTGCACCCCAACAGCCAGCCCTTGTTTGCCTTTGAATGGCGAGACCCTAAAAATGGTAAAACTGGACAATTGACATGGACTCGGCTGCCTCAAGGGTTCAAAAATTCGCCCACTCTATTTGATGAGGCCCTGCATCGAGATTTAGCCCCTTTTCGGACCAACAATCCACAGATAACTCTTCTACAGTATGTAGATGACCTTCTTGTTGCTACAAAAACATGCAAGGAGTGTGAACACGGAACCCAGGACCTTCTGGCCGAGTTAGGTGAGTTGGGGTACTGGGTTTCAGCTAAAAAGGCTCAGCTATGTCAGACGGAAGTAACCTATCTGGGATACGCCCTGAAGAATGGACAGCAATGGCTCATGGAGGCCAGGAAATGGACAGTGACACAGATCTCAACCCCAACCACCTCTCGCCAGGTAAGAGAATTTCTGGGGACAGTGGGATTTTGTAGATTATGGATCCCAGGGTTTGCCACCTTGGTGGCCCCCTTACACCCCCTGACAAAGGAAAAAGGGGAATTCATTTGGACAGAAGAACATCAGTTGGCCTTTGAAACCCTTAAAAAGGCACTATTACAGGCACCTGCCTTAGCGTTGCCTGATTTAAAGAAACCTTTTACTTTATACATTGATGAAAAGAATGGAGTAGCCAGGGGTTTCCTCACTCAGACTCTGGGACCATGGAAGCGCCCAGTAGCTTACCTATCAAAAAAACTAGACCCGGTGGCCAGCGGATGGCCCTCATGTCTACGGGCGATAGCAGTCACTGCCATATCGGTAAAAGATGCTGATAAACTGACTATGGGCCAAAATTTGACTATAGTGGCCCCTCATGCCCTCGAGAGTGTCATTCAACAGTCCCCAGACTGCTGGATGACTAATGCTCAGATGACTTACTACCAAAGCTTGTTGCTGACTGAACAAGTGACCTTTGCTCCACCCGCTATTCTTAACCCTGTTACCCTGCTACCCGAAGCTGACGAGGCCCCCATGCACTGCTGCGAAGAAATACTAGCAGAAGAAACTGGGACCCAATCAGACTTAACTGATCGACCTTGGCTGGGGGCGATGAACTGGTTCACAGATGGGAGCAGCTTCGTGGTGGAAGGTAAGTGTAGAGCCGGGGCAGCGGTGGTGGATGGAAAATCTGTCATATGGGTTAGCAGCCTGCCTGAGGGGACTTCAGCTCAAAGAACGGAACTCATTGCCTTAACTCAGGCTTTGAGACTAGCAGAGGGAAAAGCTGTAAATATTTATACTGACAGCCGATATGCCTTTGCTACAGCTCATGTTCATGGAGCAATTTACCAACAACACCGACTGCTGACTTCCGCTGGAAAAGATATTAAAAATAAAGAAGAAATCCTTAGCTTGCTAGAGGCGGTTCATTTGCCCCGCAAGGTGGCAATCATCCATTGTCCAGGGCATCAAAAAGGAACAGGACCAATAGAGAGTGGGAATCAGAGGGCAGACTGAGCAGCTAAAAAGGCAGCACAAGGGCCAATGACTCTGACAATTAAAACCATGCCTCAGTCAAGCGAGTGGATCTCAGAGAAACAAACTCTCACAGAAGAAGAGGGGCTAGAATATCTGACTAATGTACACTGTCTCACTCACCTGGGAGAAAAAAAATGATAAAGCTTGCAAATAGGTCCCCATATTATATTCGTCAATTACAGAAGATTGTAAAAGACTTAATAAAGAACTGTAGAGTGTGTGCTCTCACCAATGCCAGGTCAAGCAAGACCCTGAACAGAAGACGTTTGCGGGGAGATAGGCCAGGCACTTACTGGGAAATTGACTTCACAGAAGTCAAGCCAGCCAAATATGGAAACAAGTATCTCTTAGTTTTTGTAGACACCTTTTCAGGGTGGGTTGAAGCTTTCCCCACAAAGAGAGAGACAGCTAACGTGGTGGCCAAGAAGATACTCAAAGAAATTTTTCCTTGGTTTGGATTACCTAAGGTAATTGGGTGAGACAAAGGGCCTGCCTTCATCGCCCAGGTAAGTCAGGGGCTGGCCACTCAATTGGGGATAAATTGGAAATTACATTGTGCTTATCGACACCAGAGTTCAGGACAGGTAGAGAGGATGAATAGAACTTTAAAAGAGACCTTAAGTAAATTGACCTTGGAGACCGGTGGGAACGATTGGACAGCCTTACTCCCTTACACTCTTTTTCGGGTTCGAAATACTCCCAGGACCTCAGGCTTAACACCCTTTGTTTGGGGCACTGCCACCCCTCTAAATGACTATAGAAAGTAAAACTTGTCCTGATATTTCCCCTTCCACTATTCCCCCTTCTCGTCTCCTAGCTCGATTGAAGGCGCTTGAGGTCATGAGAAGAGAAATCTGGGAACAATTAAAAGAGACCTACACCACTGGTGACCTGCGAGTACCACATCAGTTTGAGGTGGGAGATGCGGTCTTGGTGAGAAGATACCAAGCGGGGAATCTTGAGCCATGGTGGAAAGGACAATACCTGGTTTTGCTGACTACCCCCACTGCTGTGAAGGTAGAAGGAATCCCCACCTGGATCCATGCCTCACATGTCAAGAAGGCTCCCCCAGGGACTAAGCAAGATGGATGGACTCTGGAAAAGACTGATAATCCTCTCAAGTTGCACCTGCGTCGCAAGGACAACCCTGGACAATGACTTCAACCCTCATTCTCCAGTGCAACAAGTTCTGGAAGTGCTCAATGAGGAAGGGGATGTAGTCTGGTCAACTACTGCAACCCATCCCCCTTGGACTTGGAGGCCTGACATGACACCTGACATTTGTAAGTTAGTAGCGGGATTACCTGGGATCTCTCTGACCATGATAGCCTCCTTAACCCCCCAAATGAAAAGCAGTGTGTGCCAAGTGGGATCGGGGCGACCTATGGGTGCTCAGAGCAATTTTACCAGGCCAACTTACGGTCTGCAGGATTTTATGTTTGCCCCGCCCAAGGGCAAGAAAAAAAAACTATGGTTCCAATGTGGAGGGTCATCTGTCTATTGTGCTGAATGGGATTGTGAGACCACAGGAGATGTTCATTGGAATCCTTCCTCTACTTGGGACCTCATCACGGTAAAAAGAGGTGGTGGTTATGACAGGCCAAATGAGGGTGAAAGAAACAGCCATAAATACCTAGATAGCGGGTGTGCTACTCCCCTTAGCCCCAATGGAGTTTGCAAAAATAAATATTGCAACCCAATACTTATAAAATTTACTAACCAAGGAAAGCTAGCCCGTCAGAGCTGGATTAGGGGAAATAGTTGGGGCCTACGATTATTTGCACCAGGAAAAGACCATGGGTTGATTTTTAGGATTAAATTAACTATAAAAAGCCCACCCACCATGCCTATTGGACC
Source organism: Apodemus agrarius (assembly GCA_964023405.1). Taxonomy (NCBI): domain Eukaryota; kingdom Metazoa; phylum Chordata; class Mammalia; order Rodentia; family Muridae; genus Apodemus; species Apodemus agrarius. The sequence continues at coordinate 20,610,109 of OZ030012.1, read as the reverse complement.
CAATCAGATCCTTCCAGAACAGGGTCCCCTCACCAGGCGAGGTCCCCTTACCAGATCCAAGCCTCTGCCACCTATAACTGCTAGACCTGTCCTGGCGAGATATCCTAATGCAGCCACTCCTTACGAACCCTGGACAATAATCCCTACGTACCCATCAACTGGCCAGAGGTTGTTCAACCTAATTAGAGGAGCTTTCTATGCCCTTAACAGCTCAGATCCAGACGCCACCATGAACTGTTGGTTATGTTTGTCTTCTGGCCCCCCATACTATGAGGGTATTGCTTATAATGGAAACTTCAATAGAACTAGCAATCATGCCTCCTGCTCATGGGGGTCTGGACAGAAATTGACCCTCACCGAGGTTACAGTGTCTGAAGGGGGTCCCGGTTTGTGTATAGGAACTCCTCCTCCTTCTCATCGTCATCTGTGCAACCAAACTCAGTCCGTAAGCAGGACAGACACCAGCCATTACCTTGTACCATCTCCAGCTGGTTGGTGGGCATGTAACACAGGACTGACCCCTTGTGTTTCAACTAATGTTTTTGACTCCTCTCCCGATTTCTGTGTCATGGTCCAACTTCTACCCCGAGTGTATTATCACCCCTCTTCTTATTTAGAGGAAGAATACACCAGCAAAAGGTCCAGAAGAGAACCGGTTTCCATAACCCTAGCCATGATGCTGGGAGCTGGGCTTGCGGTAGGTGTAGGAACAGGAATAACAGCCTTAGTAGAAGGCAGACAAGGAGCTCATTCTTTCCAGACCCTAAAGAATGCCATGGAGGAAGATTTACGAATGCTAGAAAAATCCATCGATGCCTTAGAAAAGTCTCTGACCTCCTTATCTGAAGCAGTATTACAAAATAGAAGAGGTTTAGACCTAGTATTTTTGAGAGAAGGGGGACTGTGTGCAGCCTTAAAAGAAGAGTGCTGTTTTTTGCAGACCATATGGGGATAGTCTGAGACTCAATGGAGAAATTAAGGGAAAGGCTTGAAAAAAGAAAACATGACTGGGAGGCACAGCAGGGGTGGTTTGAATCATGGTACTCTAAGTCCCCATGGATGACCACTCTATTTTCTGCCCTTGCTGGGCCAATTCTCATTATATTTTTTATTCTAATCTTTGGTCCTTGTATGATAAACAAGGGACTGGCTTTTGTTAGGGCTAGGATAAATGCAGTGCAGCTTATGGTCCTCCAACATCAATATCAGCCTGCTGTTATAGAAGATGAAGATGTTTTAGATGAAGATGCCACTCTATGAATTCTAGGATTAAATTAGTTTCAAAGAAGAAGAGGGGAATGAAAGAAAGAATAAAAGAAGTTAAAATTTCTTAGGGCCCATGACTAAAAGAAACAAACAATCCTAGGGAAGGATAAGAGCAGTACAAACCCAGGATGCACCCGGACTTACTGTTAAGGCATTCCGGGAACTAGCGGGCCATAAAGATAAGAAACATGCCTGAACTATCTCCTCTGAGCCTCAAGCCATCTGGACTGGCTGGTGTCACCCTGTCTAACTCCAAAAGATAAGCTGCCCTCTTGGATTTTGGATGTACTGGTCTGCACGTATTGCCCGCTGATGTAATTGCGTGCCAAGAATTTGCCTGACACCATTTGAACCAACCTATTATGTGTAACCACGTCAACCTCCCTAACTTTTTCTATAAAAACCCCCAATATTTGAGCCTCGAGGTCGACCCCTCTGCCCCCTGTGTGGAGTAAGTGTTGGCTACCTCATGCGTTTGCATCAAGCCGGTCTCTCGTGTCTCCTGGAGCATGCAATCTTGAGGTATGGGTAAGGCCTTCATAATTTGGGGTCTTACACTGTCTCCTGAATTTTTAATCTTAGCCATTCTGACTGGTGTGAGGTGAAATCTCTTAGCACTGCTTTCATTGTGTCCCATAGATTTGGGTATATTGTGCCTGCAATGTGTGCTTTGAGCTTTAGTAAAGTTTCTTTTATGAATGAGGGTGCCCTTGCATTTGGAGCATAGATGTTCAGAATTGAGAGTTCTTCTTTGAGGATTTTTCCCTTGACCAGTAAGAAGTGTCCTTCTGTGTCTCTTTTGATGGCTTTAGGTTGAAAGTCAATTTTATCTGATATTAGAATGGCTACTCTGGCTTGTTTCCTAAGACCATTTGCTTGTAAAATTGTCTTCCAGCCTTTTACTCTAAGGTAGTGTTTTCTTTGACCCTGAGGTGTGTTTCCTGTAAGCAGCAAAATGTAGGGTCCTGTTTCCATATCCAGTCTGTTAGTCTATGTCTTTTTATTGGGGAATTGAGTCCACTGATGTTAAGAGATATTAAGGAATAGAGATTATTACTTCCTGTTATTTTTGATGTTATGTTTATATTTGAGTGGTTATCTTCTTTTGGGTTTGATGAAAGTAGGTTATTATCTTGCTTTTTCCAGGGTGTAGCTTCCCTCCTTGTATTGGTGTTTTCCACCTATTTTCCTTTGTAGGGCTGGGTTTGTGGAAAGATGTTGTATAAATTTGGTTTTATCATGGAATATCTTGGTTTCTCCATCTATGGTTATTGAGAGTTTTGCTGACTATAGTAGTCTTGGCTGGCATTTGTGTTCTCTTAGAGTCTGTTTGAGATCTTCCCATGATCTTCTAGCCTTCATGGTCTCTGGTGAGAAGTCTGGTGTAATTCTGATAGGGCTTGCTTTATATGTTACTTGGGCTTCTTCTCTTACTGCTCTTAATATTCTTTCTTTGTTTAGTACATTTGGGGTTTTGACTATTATGTGATAGGAGGTATTTCTGTTCTGGTCCAGTCTGTTTGGAGTTCTGTAGGCTTCTTGTATATTCATGGGCAACTCTCTCTTTAGGTTAGTGAAGTTTTCTTCCATAATTTTGTTGAAGATATTTGCTGGCCCTTTAAGTTGTAAATCTTCACTCTTATCTATACCTATAATATTTAGGTTTGGTCTTCTCATTGTGTCATGGATTTCCTGGATGTTTTGGGTTACAAGCTTTTCACTTTTTGCATTTTCTTTGACTGTTGAGTCTATGGTTTCTATGGTATCTTTGGCATCTGAGATTCTTTCTTCTATCTCTTGTATTCAGCTGTTGATATTTGCATCTATGGCCCCTGATTTCTTCCCAAGGTTTTCTATCTCCAAAGTTGTTTTCCTTTGTCATTTCTTAGTTGTTTCTACTTTTGTTTTTAGATCTTGGATGGTTTTGCTCAGTTCCTTCACTTGTTTGTTTGTGTTTTTCTGTATTTCTTTATTTTATTTTATTTCATTTCATTTTATTTTTTATTGGATATATTCTATACTTACATTTCATTTCTCTTTTCCTGGTTCCCCTCCCCCCAAAGGTCCCACATGGCCTTTTCCCTCCCCCCTGTTCCCATCCACCTTCCCACTTTCCTGTTCTGGTATTCTCCTACACTGATGTATTGAGCCTTTCCAGAACCAGGGTCCACTCCTTCCATCTTGTTGGACATCATTTGGTATGTGGATTGTGTCTTTGGTGTCCCAAGATTCTATGCTAATATCCAATTATCAGTGAGTGCATACAATGGGTATTCTTTTGAGACTGGGTTACCTCACTTAGTATGATGTTCTCCAGCTCCACCTATTTCTCTAAGAATTTTATGAATTCATTATTTCTAATGGCTGAATAGTACTTCATTGTGTATATATACACCACATTTTTTGTATCCATTCCTCCGTTGAGGGACATTTGGGTTCTTTCCAGCTTCTGGCTATTATAAATAAGGCTGCTATGAACATAGTGGAGCATGTATCCTTATTGCATGCTGGGTAGTCTTCTGGGTATATGCCCAGAAGTGGTATGGCTGGGTCATCTGAAAGTATTGTGTGCAGTTTTCTGAGGAACCGCCAGACTGATTTGAAGTGGTTGTACCAGCTTGCAATCCCAACAGCAGTGTAGGAGTGTTCCTCTTCACATCCTCACCAACACCTGCTGTCTCCTGAGTTTTTAATCTTCACCATTCTGACTGGTGTGAGGTGAAATCTCAGGGTTGTTTCGATTTGCATTTCTTGAATGACTAATGATGTTGAACATTTTTTAAGGTGTTTCTCAACCATCTGAATTTCTTCAGGTGAAAAGTCTTTGTTTATCTCTGTGCCCCATTTTTGGATAGGGTTATTTGGTTTTCTGGGGTCTAACTTCTTTTTTTAATTTTTATTTATTTATTTATTATTGGATATATTCTATATTTACATTTCATTTCCCTTTTTCTGGTTCCCCACCCCCCAAAGGTCCCACATTCCCTCCTCCTGTTCCCTTATCCACCCCTTCTCACTTCCCTGTTCTTGTATTCCCCTACACTGATGCTTTGATCCTTTCCAGCACTAGTGTCCACTCCTTTCTTCTTGTCAGACATAATTTGTTATGTGAATTGTGTCTTTGGTGTTCCAAGATTCTAGGCTAATATCCACTTATCAGTGACTGCATACCATGGGTATTCTTTCGAGACTGGGTCACCTCATTTAGTATGATGTTCTCCAGCTCCATCCATTTCTCTAAGAATTTCATGAATTCATTGTTTCTAATGGCTGAATAGTACTCCATTGTGTATATATACCACATTTTTTTGTATCCATCCCTCTGTTGAGGGACATCTGGGTTCTTTCCAGCTTCTGGCTATTATAAATAAGGTTGCTATGAACATAGTGGAGCATGTATTCTTATTGCATGCTGGGGAATCTTCTGGGTATATTCCTAGGAGTGGTATGGCTGGGTCCTCCGGAAGTATCATGTCCAGTTTTCTGAGGAACCATCAGACTGATTTCCAGAGTGGTTGTACCAGCTTGCAGTCCCATCAGCAGTGGAGGAGTGTTCCTCTTTCTCCACATCCTCGCCAACACCTGATGTCTTCTGAGTTTTTAATCTTAGCCATTCTGACTGGTGTGAGGTGAAATCTCAGGGTTGTTTTGATTTGCATTTTCCTAATGACTAATGATGTTGAACATTTTTTAAGGTGTTTCTCAGCCATCTGAATTTCTTCAGGTGAAAAGTCGTTGTTTAGCTCTGTACCCCATTTTTTGATAGGGCTATTTGGTTTTCTGGGGTCTAACTTCTTGAGTTTTTTGTATACATTGGATATTAGCCCTCTGTCGGATGTGGTTTTGGTGAAGATCTTTTCCCAATTTGTTGGTTGCCAATTTATCCATTTGACAGTGTCTTTTGCCTTACAGAAACTTTGTAATTTTATGAGGTCCCATTTGTCTATTCTTGATCTTAGAGCATAAGCTATTGGTGTTCTGTTCAGGAATTTTCCCCCTGAGCCAATGTCCTCATGGGTCTTCCCCAGTTTCTTTTCTATTAGTTTTCTTTAAGAGGTTTGTTTATGTCTTTTTTTGTGTTCCTCTAGCAGCATCATGACCAGTGCTTTTATATCCAACTCTTGTTTTTCTGGTGTGCTGGGGTATCCAGGACTTACTGTGGTTGGTGAATTGGGTTCAGATGGTGCCATATTGCCTTGATTTCTGTTAGTAATGTCCCTACATTTGTCTTTGGCCATCTGTTTATCTCTGGAGTTAGTTGGTCTTATTGTTACTGGTTGGAGTCTGAAGCTCCTGTGAGCCTGGTCTTTGGTGCTGCTGTAGTAGAGGGCATCCGTGCTCCTGATCCCAGCCTCCAGTCATCTGCCATGACCTGATCCCAGCAGCCAGCATTCTGCTGTGTCCTGAGGCAAGATGGCACCTTGCTGAAAGCCCGGAGAGCCGCTCCGCAGCGGTCTGCAACCGCAGCTGAGCTGTAGGTGCGCAAATCTTCTGCCTAGCTCCTCTGGCTCTGTGGGCTGGCCAGAGCCTGATGGTGTTGTCTATGCTAAGCTAAGCTAGTTCTCTGTCCACACATCTGACTCCAGCTGCTAGCAACCCACGCAGTTTCCCGAGGCAAGATCGGGGTCTAACTTCTTGAGTTCTTTGTATACATTGGATATTAGCCCTCTGTCAGATGTAGGGTTGGTGAAGATCTTTTCCCAATTTGTTGGTTGCCGATTTGTCCTTTTGACAGTGTCTTTTGCCTTACAGAAACTTTGTAATTTTATGAGGTCCCATTTGTCTATTCTTGATCTTAGAGCATAAGCTATTGGTATTCTGTTCGGGAACTTCCCCCTGATCTTCCTCAGGGGTCTTCCCCAGTTTCTTTTCTATTAGTTTTAGTGTGTCTGGTTTTATGTGGAGGTCCTTGATCCACTTGGAGTTGAGCTTAGTACAAAGAGATAAGAGTGGATCAATTCTCATTCTTCTGCATGTTGACCTCCAGTTGAGCCAGTACCATTTGTTGAAAAGGCTATCTTTTTTCCACTGGATGTTTTCAGCTCCTTTGTTGAATAGCAATTGGCCATAGATGTGTGGGTTCAATTCTGGGTCTTCAATCCTATTCCATTGATCCACCTCCCTGTCACTGTACCAATACCCTGCGGTTTTTAACACTACTGCTCTGTAGTATTGCTTGAGGTTGGGGATACTGATTCCCTCAGAAGTTCTTTTACTGTTGATAATAGTTTTAGCTATCCAGTTTTGTTATTCCAGATGAATTTGAGAATTGCTCTTTCTAACTCTATGAAGAGCTGAGTTGGTATTTTGATGGAGAGAGCATTGAATCTGTATATTGCTTTTGGCAAGATTGCCATTTTAACTATATTAATCCTGCCAACCCACGAGCATGGAAGATTTTTCCATTTTCTGAGGTCTTCTTCCATTTTCTTCTTCAGAGACCTGAAGTTCTTGGCACACAGATCTTTCACTTGTCTGGTTAGAGTCACACCAAGATACTTTATATTGTTTGTGGCTATTGTGAAGGGTGTCATTTCCCTAATTTCTTTCTCAGCCTGCTTATCCTTTGAGTATAGGAAGGCTACTGATTTGCTTGAGTTGATTTTATAACTAGCCACTTTGCTGAAGTTGTTTATCAGCTGTAGGAGTTCCCTGGTGGAGTTTTTTGGGTCACTGAAGTATACTATCTTATCATCTGTGAATAGTGATAGTTTGACTTCTTCTTTTCCATTTTGTATTCCTTTGACTTACTTATGTTGTTGAATTGCTCTAGCTAGTACCTGAAGTACTATATTGAAAAGATATGGTGAGAGGGGGCAGCCTTGTCTAGTCCCTGATTTTAGTAGGACTGCTTCAAGTTTCTCTCTGTTTTTCTTTGATGTTGGCTACAGGTCTGCTGTAAATTGCTTTTACTATGTTTAGGTATGGGCCTTGAATTCCTGTTCTTTCCAAGACTTTTAGCATGAAAGGATGCTGAATTTTGTCAAATGCTTTTTCAGAATCCAATGAGATGACCATGGGTTTTTTTTTCTTTGAGTTTGTTTATGTAGTGAATTATGTAGTGAATTGTCCTACTCTTGGGTGCTGTTGGAGCCCTGGTTTTCCATGTCCCAAGCCATTGAGTTGTCTCTGTGTACCTGGTGTTGCCTGTCTGGTCTGTCCAGTAGTGAATATAGTTGATGTTGTGAGGACCCCCTCCAAGCACCAATCACTCTGCAGGGTAAATGTCCCAGGTCAGGTCTTGCTGCCGGATTTCAAATGCTCTGCTGATTCTGGTTCTTGAATACCCCGCTTCTACTGAATAACCTGCTCCTGTCCGTTCTTGAGAGAGTATCAGGAAGTGGGATTTTCCCTGTGTCAGATGTGGCACAGGTCTCTGGCTGAGCTGGCTGCTTGGTCACAGGAGCCAAGATGGTGGCAACCTCAGACTGCAGGACTCTCTCTAACCACAGGACTCCCTACAGGTCAGATGCTGCCCCACAGGACATGCACCCAGACAGCTGTAGAGCTGCCCAGCTCCTGTGTGCAGAAGTAACTCAGGCGGGCTGTGTCCCAAGTGGTCTCTCACTCTGGTGTTCCCTGCGCACCTGGCTGAGCTGGCTGCTTGGACACAGGAGCCAAGATGGTGGTGACCTCAGACCATAGGGTGGGACTCCCTGTAGGTCTGATGCTCCCCCAGCCCCCCTGCAGGGTAAGTGCCCAGGCAGTTGTAGAGCTGCCCAGCTCCCATGTATGGAGGGAACCCAGGCAGGCTGTGTCCTGAGCAATCCTTCACTCTGGTTTTCTCTGTGTACCTGGCTGAGCTGGCTGCTTTGTTACATGAACCAAGATGGTGGCAACCTCAGACCTCAGGCCTCCCTCTAACCACAGGACTCCCTGCAGGTCAGACGCTCCCCTGCAGGATACCCCTGTATTTTTTTAAGGGAATTATTTATGTCCCTTTTAAAATCCTCTATCATCATCATGAGTTGCAATTTTAAGTCTGAATCCTACTTTTCTGGTGTGTCTGGGAATCCGCAAATTGCAGGGATGGGAGAACTGGGTTCTGTTGATGCCAAGTAGCCTTGGTTTCTGTTGTGTATATTCTTGTCCTTGCCTCTTGCCATCTGGTTATTTCTGGTGTTAGCTGGTCTTGCTATCTCTAACTGAAGCTTGTCCCTTCTGTAAGTCCCTGTGTCACTACTCCTAGGAGACCAGTTCTTTCTGGGAGGAATTTGGGTATGGAGAGTTGTGGCATAGTGTCAGCTTTGGGTTGCAGACAGAAACCGGAAGGATCCTGTCTCCAGCTATTCCTTGGTTCCTGTGTTCTGATGGATCTGCGAGGGTCCCTCCTCGGCCAGGAATTTGAGCAGAAGTGGTGGTCTTACCTGTGCTCACAGGCATGTCTGCACTCCTTGGAGACCAACTATCTCCCAGTGGTATTTGGGTATGGAGTGCTGTGGCACAGGGTCAGCTTGGGGCACAGACAGTATTTGTCACTTTTTCTATGGTGATTTTCTTATTCTTTTATGTCACATGTGAAATCTGATTATTGCACATTGCATTAGTATAAATACAAACCACAGTGCATGATCATTTTGTAAAATAGGTTCTTTAAATGTGATGATTAAATTTATCTACCAAAAGACAGACAAGATGGCTCATTGATTAAAGGCACTTGTCACTAAGCCTGACAGCCTGAGTTTGAGTCTCGAAATACACATGATAGAAGGAAAGAACTATCTCTTGCAGGTTATCCTCTGGCCTCCTCATTCATGACACACATGACCATATACATACACAAAGTAAATAAATGTGAAAATAAGACATGAGAAATCCTCAGACTACTCTGGACAGGGAAGCAGGTAGGTTACCTGCAGTTTGTCACCTTTCCCTCCACTCCTCCAAATCCAATGCTCCAGTCCACCCCCAGCCCTGCAGCAGACCATCTGCCATGGCCTGCCTTCCTCCCAACCCCCATCTCCAGTGGATCACACAGATTATCCTCCATCTAACTTCCCTTCCCCCAGGTATTGCTTTATCCCAATCTTCATTCCCAGCAGGCTACTCCCTGGGAATCTGTAGGCCACTCCAGTCAAGGAGGCAGGTAGGTTTACTGATGATCTTCACCTCTCCCTCTGAGCCTCCAAATACAAACCTCTAGTGTCATCCCTATGTCTGTGGCAGACCCCTACTATGGCTGACTTTCCTCATTCACAACCAAGCATTCACAACTAGCACAACTATTCTGGTGGAATAGTCCACTATTTTCCAATGAATTATACTTCCCCTTCCTGGAAAATCCCCACTTCTAAGAAGCTCCCAATACCTAGAAATACATTTTACCTGGACTCCCTGTGGCCACATTTATTAGGATATCAGAAGAATCTCCTACTAGGCAACACAGAGACACCACACACTCCTAAGTATGAAACCATGGTACAAAACACCTGCCTAAATAAGAAAGGATCAGCTATTGGCACCTAGAATTATAATCTTCCCAAACTCATGCCTACAAACCAGCATAAAAACACAGTAACAGGTAGGATGTGTTTCCAATAGAGCCCAGAAATCTTACTATGGTAGGCCCTGCCTATTGTACCATAGCTGAAGCACAAGAAAAAGACAATACAGTATCATATTATGAATATGGTAGAGGCCTTTGAGGAAGAAATAAAAAAAATTCCCTGAAGAAATTTATGAAAATACAAATAGCTAAAGATATGAATAAAATAGTTCAAGAACTGAAGGTGGAAATAGAATCAATAAAGAAAACCCAAACTGGGAAAAAACAGGAAGTGGAAAATTTAGGAACTTTAACAGGAATCTCAGAGGCGAGCATAACTAGTAGAATACAAGAGATGAAAGTAAATCTCAGTCATTGAAGACTTAGTAAAAGAAATAGATACATTGGTCAAAAAAGTGTTAAATCTATAAAACTCAAGACACTTAAACATCTGGGAAATCTAAGAATAATAGGAATAGAGGGAAGAAAAGAAACCCAGGTTAATGGCTCAGAAAATATTTCAATAAAATTATAGAACATTTCTATAACCTAAAGGAGATGCCTATCAAGGTACAAGAAACATACAGAACACAAATAGTCTGGACCAGGAAAGGAAGCTGCTTTGGCACATAATAATCAAAACAGTAAAAGTAGAAAATAATACTTTTCTGCAAGGGGAAAAGAAGATAGAACATATAAAGACACATTTATTAGAATCAAATCTCTTATCTCAATGAAGACTCTAAACACACCAGAAGGGCCTGGTTGAAATGCTGCAGCCTCTTAACAGACCATAGATGCCATCCTAGTCTACTCTATGCAGAAAAATCTCATTCACCATAGATAGAAAATGAGAATCCCATGATAAAACCAAAGTTAAGTAGTATCTATCTAAAAAGGCAGCCCCACTGAAGGCATTAGAAGGAAAACTCAAGTGTATAGATGTTAACTACAAAACCCACAAGGAAAAAATGGCTCCAGGCCAGCAAATTAAAAGAACACACACATACATCCTACCACTTCCACCTCAGCAAATATAACAGTAATCAACAAACTGATCATTGATATCTCTCAAAATCACTGGTCTCAAATCCCTAATAAAAAGAATTAACAATATGGATGAAAAACCAGAATCCATCCTTCTACTGCATCTAAGAAATACACCTTAACATTAAAGATAGACATCACCTCCCTCCTGGGGGTAGAGGGAAGGATGGAAAAGATACTCAAAGAAATGGACCTGTATTGGCTGGTTTTGTGTGTCAATTTGATACAAGCTAGAGCCATAAGAGAGGAAGGAGCCTCAGTTGAGGAAATGACTCCATGAGATCCATCTATAAGGCATTTTCTCAGTTAGTGATCAATGGGGGGAGGTCCAAGTCTGTGGTGGGTGGTATCATCCCTGGTCTGGTAGTCCTGGGTTCTATTTTAAAGTAGGCAGAGCAAGTCATAGTAAGAAAGCAAGCTAGTAAGCAGCACCTCTCGATGGCCTCTGCATCAGCTCCTGCCTCCAGATTCCAGCCCTGCTTAAGTTCCTGTCTTGAGTTCCCCCAATAATGGAAATGTAAGCCAAATAAACCCTTCCTCCCCAACTTTATTTTTGGTCATGGTGTTTTGTTGCAGCAACAGAGACCCTATTTAAGAGAAATTGGTAACAGCATAGTGGGGTATTGCTGTGACAACCCTGACCATGTTTTTAGGAGAATTAAAATTGACTTTAGAACTTTGGTCTAGCAGAGCCATTGGATGTTAAGATCTCTATGGGATATTCTGTAGGAGCTTGATAGCAGTGAAGAAGATGGGAATCATGGCTTATGACATTTCAGAGGGAAGATCAAAGACTTTATCCTGGCCATTTGTTGTTGAAGACCAGCTTTGACATCACAGGATAAACTGAGGCAGGGTGTAGAGTCTGTGGTTGATCATTCATCAGATTTTTCTCTGAGAGAACAAAGCATCATTCTCTGGGGTTGGTGAAAAGCACGAAGGAGCCAAACTTAATTCTCTGGGGCTGGTGAAAAGGGTGAGGAAACACACACACACACACACACACACACACACACACACTCTTTGTGTATTAAACAAGGTTTCATAAGCTCCAACAACTTTACATACATATGTACATACATACATACATACATACACACACTTGCATTTGGTGGATGGACCAAAGCTTCAACCAGCTTTATATACATATGTATACATTTGATGAAAGAAGCAGCACGGGTCCTCTGTGAAGGGGTCCTGACAGGGGAGAGCTGGTCTCTAGGGAGTGCTCTGACTCCCGGGTTTGGAGGCAAGATCATCATTTTCTCTTGTGATTGTCCAAGGTGGAACCTGCCAGGAGCACACAGGGCACAGTGGAGCAGCTGGGACAGGATCCTTCCAATCATCACCATTTGCACCTGGGAGCTAGAGCTGTCCCACAACCCTCTGTGCACGGGTCCTGCCAGGGGAGAGCTGGTCTTCAGGGAGTGCGCTGACCCCAAGGCTTGGAGGTAAGATTGCCATTTACTCTCCTGTGGCCTGGACAGAAGCGCACAGGGCACAGGAACAGTGGAGCAGGTGGGACAGGATCCTTCTGGTTGTCGCCCTCTGCACCTGGGAGATAGGGTTGTCCCACACACCTCTGTACATAGGTCCTGTCAGGAGAGAGCTGGTCTCCTAGGAGTGGTGACATAGGCTTACAGGCCCACAGGAGGGACAAGATCCAGCCAGAGACAGAGAGACCAACTATACCAGAGATAACCAGATCTCTGAAAGGCAAGTGCAAGAACCTTACCAACAGAAACCAAGTCTACATGGCATCATCAGAACCCAGTTCTCTCACCACAGCAAGTCCTGTATACCCCAACATACCAGAAAAGCAAGACTCTGATTTAAAATTATGTCCCATGATGCTGATAGAGGACTTTAAGGAGGACATAAATTACTCCCTTAAAGAAATACAGAACACAGCTAGAAGTCCTTAAAGAGGAAACACAAAAATCCCTTGAAGAATTAAAGGAAAACACAACCAAACAGGTGAAAAATTGAACAAAACCACCCAGTATTTAAAACTGGAAGTAGAGACAATAAAGAAATCATGAAGGGAGACATCTCTGGAGATAGAAAACCTTGGAAAGAATTCAGGAGTCATAGATGCAAGTATCAACAACAGAATACAAGAGATAGAAGAGAGAATCTCAGATGCAGAAGATACCATAAAACATTGACACAGCAGTCAAAGAACATGACAAATGCAAAAAGTTCATAACCCCAAACATCCAGGAAATCCAGGACACAATGAGAAGACCAAACCTAAGAATAATAGGTATAGAAGAGAGTGAAGATTTTTAACATAAAGGGCCAGTAAATATGTTCAACAAAATTATAGAAGAAAACTTCCCTAACCTAAAGAAAGAGATGTCTACGAACATACAAGAAGCCTACAGAACTCCAAATAGATTGAACCAGAAAAGAAATCCCTCCATCACATAATAATCAAAACACCACATGCATAAAACAAAGAAAGAATATTAAAAGCCATAAGGGAAAAAGGGTCGAGTAACATATAAAGACAGACCTATCAGATTTACACCAGACATCTCACCTTAGACTATAAAAGCCTGAAGGTCCTGGGCAGATGTCATACAGACCCTAAGAGAACACAAATGCCAACCTAGGCAAACTCTCAATTACCCAGCAAAACTCTCAATTACTATCAATGGAGAAACCAAGACATTAAATGACAAAAACAAATCTACACAATATCTTTCCACAAATCCAGCCCTCCAAAAGATAGAAAATGGAAAATACCAACACAAGGTAGGAAACTTCACCCTAGATAAAGCAATAAAATAATCTTTTAGCAAACCAAAAAAGAAGACAGCCATCACGTAAACACAATTCCACCTCTAATAACAAAAATATCAGGAAGCAACAATCACTTTTCCTTAATATCTCTTAATATCAATGGACTCAATTCCCCAATAGAAAGACATAGACTAACAGACTGGCTATGTCAACATTTTGCTGCATAGAGAAAAGTGACCTCAGTGACAAAAACAGTCATTACCTCAGAGTAAAAGGCTGAAAAACAATTTTCCAGGCAAAAGTCTCAAGAAACAAGCTGGGATTTGCCATTTTGGGAGTAGCCATTCTGATATCACATAAAATCAACTTTCAACCAAAACTTACCAAAAAGGATGAGGAAGGACACTTCATACTCATCAAATAAAAAATCTACCAAGAAGAACTCTCAATTCTGAACATCTATGTTCCAAATGCAAGGGCACCCACATTCATAAAAGAAACCTTACTAAAGGTCAAAGCACACACTGCACCTCACACAATAATAGTGGGAAACTTCACCACCCAACTCTCAGCAATGGACAGATCATGGAAACAGAAACTAAAGAGAGAAGCAGTGAAACTAACAGAATTATGAACCAAATGGATTTAACAGATATCTATAGAACATTTTATCCTAAAACAAAAGAATATACCTTCTTATCAGTACCTCATGGTACTTTCTACAAAATTGACTGTATAATCTGTCACAAAACAGGTCTCAACAGATGCAGGAAGATTAAAATAAACCTATGCATCCTATTGGATTGCCACAGACTAAGGCTGGTCTTCAATAACAACAAAAACAATAGAAAGCCCACATACATGTGGAAGCTGGACAACACTTTACTCAATGATAACTTGGCCAAGGAAGAAAAAAGAAAGAAATTAAAGACATTTTAGAATTTAATGAAAATGAAGCCACAACATACCCAAACCTATGGGACACAATGAAAGCAGTCCTAAGGGAAAACTCATAGCTTTGAGTGCCTCCAAAAAGAAACTGGAGAAAGCATACACTAGCAGCTTGATAGCAAATCTGAAAGCTCTAGAACAAAAAGAAGCAAATACACCCAAGAGGAGTAGATGTCAGGAAATAATCAAACTCAGGGATAAAATCAACCAAGTAAAAAGAAAAGAACTATATAAAGAATCAACCAAACCAGGAGCTGGTTCTTTGAGAAAATCAGCAAGCGAGGTAAACCCTTAGGCAAGTTGACAAGGGGTCAGTTGTATTGGCTGGTATTGTGTGTCAACTTGACACAAGCTAGAGTCATTAAAGAGGAAGGAGCCTCAGTTGAAGAAATGGCTCCATGAAATCCAGCTGTAAAGCATCTTTTGAATTAGTGATCAATGGAGGTGGGCCTAGGCCAATATTGGTGGTACCACTTCTAGATTTGTAGTCTTAGGTTCTATAAGAAAGTGGGGTAAGCATGTTATGGGAAGCAAACCAGTAATCAGGACCCCTCCATGGCCTCTGCATCAGCTCCTGACTCCAGGTTCTAGCCCTGCTTGAGTTCCTCCAATAATGGATGTGTAAGCTAAATCAACCCTCTCCTCCCCATCTTGGTTTTTGGTCATGATGTTTCTTTGAAGCAACATAAACTGTCAGGAAGACAGGATCTAAGAAACAAGCTATCTGAGCCATATTAATATCTAACAAAATAGCCTTCAAACCAAAGCTAATCAGAAAAGATTAGAAAGGACACTATATACTCATCACAGGAAAAAGTCCACCAAGATAACATTGCAATTCTTAAAATATGTGCACCAAACGCAAAGGCACCCAAGCTCATAAATGAAACATTATTACTATTGCATGTGATTTTTGCTACCTGACTATGCTCTCGAATGGGACACACTATCAGTTCCCACCCAGCTTCCCTTGAATCCATGCATAAAACACACACACACACACACACACACACACACACACACACACACACACAGAGAGAGAGAGAGAGAGAGAGAGAGAGAGAGAGAGAGAGAGAGAAAGAGAGAAGATACTCATTTTTAACTTGCTTTCTGACACAATTGCTGGGCACTACTATCCCCCCCTTGGAAAAGTGTACCCTTATCAATACTCTTTTCTCCACACCTCCCATTTGCCCTAAACTTCAGTGACTCAGATACATCTAGTCCCTGCTAAACATTTCCAACCTCTGGCCCGTAGGAGCAGCCACAGGCCACTGCTCCTTCTGAGATCTCACATGGCTGCTTGGTTTTTATCTCTCCAAAGCCAGGCTAATTCTCTCTTGCATTTGTCTCTTTTTCTCCAAGTATCAGAAGTTCTGCCTATTTCCTCTGCCCAGCAATTGGCCCATGACTTCTTTACTAACAGATCAAGAACCAATTCGGGAACAGGACCTTAGCATCAGAACTGCCCCTACATATTACAGCTTAAATCACAATTTGCTGCTCATACACTAATAGTGGGTGATTTCAATATTTTGAACTCACCAATAGACAAAATTGAGACAAAAATTGAATAGAAATTCTGGCAGTAACTGATTATAAGCCACATGGACCTAACAGTTATTTACAGAATATTTTACCTAACATGAAGGAATATACCATTTCAGCACTTCATGGAACTTTCTTCAACACTGACCATATACTGGGACATAAATCAAGTCTCAACATATATAAGAAAATTGAAGTGACACCCTGCATTCTATCTGACTACAACAGCCTCACTCAGGGAATTTGAGAACCAGCTGAACGCAGGGCATTTGGAGTATGGAGAGGCCTGGGAGCACAGGAGACCTGGTCTCCCAGGATAGCCTACACACCTGTGTGCACAGAAAGAGCAGGAATCCCAGGAGTACAGATACACAGGCTTACAGGACAGATAAACCACAGTCAGAGACAGAAAGACCAGCCAACACCAGAGAAAACCAGATAGCAAAAGGCAAATGCAAGATCATTACCAACAGAAACCAAGGCAACACGGCACCATCAGAACCCAGTTCTCCCACAACAGTAAGTCCTGAATACCCAAACAAACTGGAAAATCAAGAGCCAGATTTAAAATCACATCTCATGATGCTGATCGAGGACTTCAAGAAGGACATAAATAACTCCCTTAAAGAAGTACAGGAGAACATGAGTTAACAGGTAGAAGCCCTTAAAGAGGAAACACAAAAAACCCTTAAAGAAATACAGGAGAACATGGGTCAACAGGTAGAAGCCCTTAAAGAGGAAACATAAAAAGCCCTTAAAGAAATACAGGAGAACATGGGTCAACAGGTAGAAGCCCTTAAAGAGGAAACATAAAAAGCCCTTAAAGAATTTCAGGAAAACACAAACAAACAAGTGAAGGAACTGAACAAAACTACTCAGGATCTGAAAATCAAAGTAGAAAGAATAAAGAAATCACAAAGTGAGACATCTTTGGAGATAGAAAACCTTGGAATGAATTCAAGCTTCATCCTAGGGATGCAGGGATGGTTCAATATATGGAAATCCATCAATGTAATCCACTGCATAACAAACTAAAAAAAACCCCTCATGGCCATTTCATTAGATGCTGAAAATGCTTTTGACAAAAGTAAGCATCCCTTCATCATAAAAGTTTTGGAGAGATCAGGAATTCAAGGACCATACCCAAATATAGTGAAGCAATGTACTGCAAACCAGTAGCCAACATCAAACTAAATGGAGAGAAAGTTGAAGCAATACCACTAAAATTGCGGACTAGGCAAGGTTATCTACTCTCTATCTATTCAATATAGTACTCAAAGTCCTAGCCAGAGCAATTAGAGAACAAAAGGAGGTCAAAGGTATACAAATTAGAAAGGAATAAGTCAAACTATCACTATTTGCAGATGATATAATTGCATACTTAAGGGACTCCAAAAATTCCACCAGAGAACTCCTAAACCTGATATATAACCTCGGCAAAGTGGCTGGATATAAAATTAACTTAAACAAATTAGTAGCCTTCCTCTACTCAAAGGATAAACAAGCTGAGAAAGAAATTAGGGAAATGACACCCTTCATAATAGTCACAAATATTATTATATACCTTGGTGTGACTCTAACCAAGCAAATGAAAGATCTGTATGACAAGAACGTCAAGCCTCTGAAGAAAGAAATCACATATCTCAGAAGATAGAAAGATCTTTCATGCTCCTGGATTGGCAGGATTAATATAGTAAAAATGTCCATCTTGCCAAAAGCAATCTACAGATTCAATGCAATCCCCATCAAAATCCCAAATCAATTCTTCATAGAGCTAGAAAGAGCAACTTGTGAATTCATTTGGAATAACAAAAAACCCCAGGATAGTGAAATCTATTCCCCACAACAAAAGATCTGCTGGGTGAATCACCATCCCTGACCTCAAGCTCTACTACAGAGCAATAGTGATTAAAAACTCTATGGTATTGGTATGGAGACAGGCTGGAAGATCAGTAGAATAAAATTGATGACCCAGAAATGAACCCATACACCTATAGTCACTTGATATTTGACAAAGGAGCTAAAAACATCCATTGTCAAAAAGACAGCATTTTAGCAAATGGTGCTGGATCAACTGGAGGTCAACATGCAGAAAAATGCAAATAGATCCATTCTTATCTCCTTGTACAAAGCTCAAGTCCAAGTATATCAAGGACCTCCACATAAAACCAGATACATTGAAGCTTATAGAGGAGAACGTGGGGAAGAACTTTGAACACATGGGCAGAGGAGAAAATTTCCTGAATAGAACACAAATGGCTTATGTTTTAAGAACAAGAATCGACCAATGGGACCTCATAAAATTGCAAAGCTCCTGTAAGGCAAAGGACACTGTCAATAGGACAAAACAGCAACCAGAAGATTGGGAAAAGATCTTTACCAATCCTACATTTGATAAAGGGTTAATATCCAAGATATACAAAGAACTCAAGAAGTTAGACTCCTGAGAGTCAAATAACCCTATTAAAAATGGTGTACAGAACTAAACAGGGAATTTTCAACTGAGGAAACTTGCATGACTCTGAAACACCTAAAAAGTTGTTTAGCATCCTTAGTTATCAGGGAAATGCAAATAAAAACAACCCTGAGATCCTTTCTCACACCAGTCAGAATGGCTAAGATGAAAAACTCAGGGGACAACAGATGCTGGAGAGAATGTGGAGAAAGAGGAACACTTTTCCATTGCTGGTGGGATTGCAAGCTGATAAAACCACTCTGGAAATCAGTTTGGCTGTTCCTCAAAAGGTTAGACATAGTATCACCCGAGGACCCAGCTATACCACTCCTGGGCATATACCCAGAAGATGCTCCTATGTGTAATAAGGACACATGCTCCACTATGTCCATAGCAGCCTTATTTATAATAACCAGAAGCTGGAAAGAACCTAGATGTCCTTCAACAGAGGAATGGATACAGAAACTGTAGTATATATACACAATGGAGTGCTATTCGGCTATTAAAAACAATGTATTCATAAACTTCTTAGGCAAATGAATCAAACCAGAAAGTGTCATCCTGAGCAGGTAACCGAATCACAAACAAACACACATGGTATACACTCACTGATAAGTGGATATTAGCACAAAAACTTAAAGTAAAGAAGTTACAATTCACAGACCACAGTAAGCTTCAGAAGAAGGAAGACCATATTGGGGTTGCTTTGCTTTTTTTCTGAGAAAGGGAACAAAATATTCACAGGATACTCACAGGAGCAATTATGGAGACAAAATGTGGAGCAGAGATTGAAGGAAAGGCTACTGAGAGACATTCCTACCTTGGGATTCATCCTATAAACAGTCACCAAATCCCGTCACTATTATGGATGACAAGAAGTACTTGCCAAAAGGAGCCTGTTATGGTTTTCTCCAGAGGGTCCCTGCCAGAGCCTTACAGATATAGAGACAGATGCTAGCAGCCAACCACTGGACTAAGCATGGGTTCTCCAATGGAGGAGTTGAAGGGGTTTGCAGCCCCATGGGAAGAAAGACCATGTCAGTCAGCCAAATGCTCCAGGGCCCCTAGGGACTAAGCCATCAACCAAGGGGTACACATGGTTCCAGCCAAAGGAGTCTCAGAGGAATGCCTTGCAGGCATCAGTGGGAGGAGAGGTCCTTCATCCTATGATCAAGACGGGTAGGTGGGAGTGGGTTGGGTGGAGGGGCATATTCTTGGAGGCAGGGAGTGGGAGGATGGTTTGGGGGTTTTCTGGATGGAAACCGGGAAAGGGTATTACATTTGAAATGGAAATGAAGAATATATTCAACAAAAAATGCCAAATAACAGGGGAAACAGGGCACCCACTGGCCATCTCTTGTTGCCAAATGAAGCTTCTAGTACCAGGATGTATGGAAATAAATGTGGGGAGAGTGTGTTCTGCATGGATACAGGAGACTGCTGCATGACCCCACAGGCCACTGCAGGTGTGAGGATGCTGGACCCCACTCCAGGGGATGGGGAAAGTGAAGTTCATGGTCCGTGGGCCTCATGGAAGCTTGGACGACAGGTTCTAGCTGTTAGGTATCACAGAACATGTCTGGATACTGCAGAAGAGCTGAGAATGGGTGGGGGCCCTGGGAAAAGAGCAGGAGGAGGTACTGGCTGGTTCCAGCTTGGGTGAGAATGTCCTTGGTCTGGTCTGGTGGCTGCTGGTGGCTGGGCTTGGTGGGGATCATGACTGGAACACAGAGAGGCCCCCCTGTCAGGGAATTAGCCATAACTCTTTAGGGGAAGGCACCAGCATGGTGAGTCCAGATGAAAGGAGATAGTCCATTGTTTTAGAGCTTTAAGTGAGGTAACTCATTCACAGAACACACATGGAATGCACTCAATAATAAGTAGATATTATCCCAGAAGCCCTGAATATCCAAGACACAACTCACATATCAAATCATTCCCAAGAAGAAGGAAGGAGAGGGTCCTGGTCCTGGAAAGGCTTGATGCAGTATTGTA
This sequence comes from Apodemus agrarius, assembly GCA_964023405.1. Taxonomy (NCBI): domain Eukaryota; kingdom Metazoa; phylum Chordata; class Mammalia; order Rodentia; family Muridae; genus Apodemus; species Apodemus agrarius. Next base: position 20,589,614 of record OZ030012.1, on the reverse strand, counting down.
GGGGACTGCCAGGACAGAAAAGTGGGAGGGGGTTGATTTGGGAATGGGTGGAGGGAAGAGGACTTATGGGATTATGGGGAGGGTGGAACCTGGAAAGGGAAAATCATTTGGAATGTAAAAAAAGAATATAGAAAATAATAAAAGAAATAGAGATATGAATATCCTCAAAAAAAAAAAGAAAGAAAGAAAAGTAGGCAGTGAGAAGGTAGAGAAGTAGAAGCCTTGTTGAGAGATGGGGAAGGGAATGGGGAGAGAAAGGGAACAGGGGGCAGAGACAAGAGAGTGAGAGAAGAGATAGGGTGTAGCTGCCTGCAGCTACTGCGAACTGGGTTCCTGGAACGGAAGCTGAGGGATGGATGGGGAGGGCGAAAAGAATGAGGGCCAGGATGATAGTTTACCGATTGAGGCCAAAGTTTAATGGAGGTCTGACAATTTAACAGTTTGGGTGAGCGCCTTCTCCCAGACTCCTGCATGAGTTCGAAGAACTGATCTGGTTGTTTGTTGGATATTGGCTTCACTGCTCAGGCAACTGGGCAGGTCATCTGCTTAATTCAGGAATTTGTAGATCTGGAGGAACTTCACCTTCATGCTGAGCACTCCACCCTAGGTGGAGCAGGATCCTGAATAGCACAGGAATCCCTGCTCAACAAAGGCTGGGAGAGGAAGTTCACCTTGATCAATGCCAGGTTCCTACCATGTGGCATAACATACTATTATGGATGTGTACATTTCCTCCCTTTTTATTAATTTGAAAATGAGGAGGTAGAAAACAAGTGGATAAACATCCATCATAAGATGGTGGGCCTTAACTAGGAAGGGAAAGCATTGACTATAATTCTTCTTAAATATTGTATGATGTCTTTTGCAAAGGAGAGGTAATAGGCTCCCTTATTTTAAAGACAGCCTCTCAATGTTATCCCCTATGCAATTAGGTGTACTTTCTGGGGACTCAGAGGTAGAAATTCACTTCCCCACGCGGTGCTTTGCCTCACACTTCTCACTGGTGCCCATGTTTGCTTGATTAGCAAAAACACATAGATCTGAGTTCTATGTGGCTCCCTTTTTGGAGACCCACTTGTATAAGTTTTGAAGCCAGGGGTCTGCAAGTGTCTCTAACAGACACTGGATCTTTTTATACAGGTGAGTCTGGGTGGAGACAGCCAGTCGGCTTAACAAACAAGGTCAAGAGTTAAAGGTGGAACAGGATTAACTAGTCTATGGATGTCCCTGAGGTATCCAATTCAATTGCAAATTAGCAACTTAAAAGACACAAAGCCTACCCTCTGGGGTGAGGAATGTAACTTTGTGTATCAAGAGATAAGCTGTTACTTCTCAGGAAAAATGGAGACTATATTTTAAATTAACTTAGCTGGCTGAAGATCTTTTTAATTGGAATCTCCAATATTGGATTTATTTCTAGACCAGTTTATGACTGAGTCAGCTGATCACATTAAAGGAAAGAGAAGAGTCATTATAACAACTCTTTATATTAATTTTTTCTAAGCTAGTTTAACAGTCTCCTTGTTCTGTCCCACCAGGTCTAAAAGCTTAAAGCAAGGCAATTTATCTAATCTGGGACATTTGACAAAGTCATGTCAAGAACTATACCTAATACAGCTCTTATGTTACCATTGTCTGGGCCCTCAGCAAGCCCACAGTCAGCAGATCTTCAGCATGCCACACCAATTACTCTGGCAGCTAGCATGCTTCTGCAGCATTCTGTGGGAAAAACATAGACATTCCTTTTTCTCCAATATTACATTAGGATCATGGCATATGTCAATAAGTGAATTCCTTCATTTCACCCAGGCATCAGTATGCCTAGTTACAGGATGCCATACACAGCAAGGAGTTCCATGGCATCCAAACTTCAAAACCTTTTTTTAAAATATACAAGCACAATTTAAATAATATGCATGGGGACACAATTTCCCCTCTCTTTTCTCTTCTAAGAAGATATTGTTTTATAAATTTAAGTTCGAAACCAAGCATATACCATAATGTAGGCAATAACTATACAATTATAGAAAATAAACATAGCATTTTTAGTTGCTTTTTCTGTTAGAGCAGTTGGGTTTAATAATTTTAAATCCCCCTTTAAAAATTTTTTTCTATATTCTTTGCTTACATTCCAAAGGCTTTCCCCTTTCCCAGTTCCCCCCTCACCATATGTCCCCTAAGTCCTCTTCCCACCCCTCCCTCCACCTATTCCCCAATCACTCAAACCACCATTTTTCTGTTCTGGTACTCGCCTATAAAACTGGGTCCAGTCTTTTTAGGACCAGGGTCCTCTCCTTTCTTCTGGGGAATCCTTTGACTTGCTAATTGTGCCTTGAGTATTCAGAGTTTCTGGGCTCATTAATATCCACTTATGAGTGATCGCATTTCATGTGTATTCTTTTGTGATTGGGTTAACTCACTTAGGATGATATTTTCGAGATCCAACCATTTACCTACAAATTGCATGAATTCATTATTTTTAATTGCTGCGTAGTATTCCATTGTATAAATATACCACATTTTCTGTATCCATTCTTCCTTTGAGGGACATCTGGGCTCCTTCCAACTTCTGGCTATTATAAATAAGGCTGCTATGAACACAGTGGAGCATATGTCTTTATTGCATGCAGGGGAATCCTCTGGGTATATGCCCAGGAGTGGTATGACAGGGTCCTCTGGAAGTGTCATGCCCAATTTTCTGAGGAACCGCCAGACTGATTTCCAGAGCGGTTGTACCATCTTGCAATCCCACCAACAGTGGAGGAGTGTTCCTCTTTCTCCACATCCTCACCAGTACCTGCTGTCTCCTGTTGTCTTAGCCATTCTGACTGGTGTGAGGTGGAATCTCAGGGTTGTTTTGATTTGCATTTCCCAGATGACTAGTGATGTTGAACATCTCTTAAGGTGCTTCTCAGCCATCTGAATTTCTTCTGGTGAAAATTATTTGTTTAGCTCTGTACCCCATTTTTAATAGGGTTATTTGGTTCTTTGGGGTCTAAGTTCTGGAGTTCTTTGTATACATTGGATATTAACCCTCTGTCGGATGTGGAGTTGGTGAAGATCTTTTCCCACTTTGTTGGTTGCCATTTTGTCCTTCTGACAGTGTCCTTTGCTTTACAGAAACTTTGTAATTTTATGAGGCCCCATTTGTCAATTCTTGATCTTAGAGCATAAACTATTGGTGTTCTGTTCAGGAACTTTCCCCCGTGCCCATGTCCTCCAGGGTCTTCCCCAGTTTCTTTTCTATTAGTTTCAGTGTGTCTGGTTTTATGTGGAGGTCCTTGATCCACTTGGAGTTGATCTTAGTGCAAAGAGACAAGAGTGGGTCAATTCGCATTCTTCTGCATGTTGACCTCCAGTTGAACCAGCACCATTTGTTGAAAAGGCTATCTTTTTTCCACTGGATGGTTGTAGCTCCTTTATCAAAGATCAAGTGACCATAACTCTGTGGGTTCATTTCTGGATCTTCAATTCTATTCCATTGATCTACTTGCCTGTCGCTGTACCAATACATTCAGTTTTTAACACAATTGCTCTGTAGTACTGCTTGAGGTCAGGGATATTGATTCCCCCAGAAGTCCTTTTATTGTTGAGAACAGTTTTAGCTATCCTGGGTTTTTTGTTGCTCCAGATGAATTTGAGAATTGCTCTTTCTAGATCTATGAAGAATTGATTTGGGATTTTGTTGGGGATTGCATTGAATCTGTAGATTGCTTTTAGCAAGATGGCCATTTTTACTATATTGATCCTGCCAATCCAGGAGCAAGAAATATTTTTCCAACTTCTGAGGTCTTCGATTTCTTTCTTCAAAGACTTGAAGTTCCTGTCATACAGATCTTTCGCTTGTTTGATTAGAGTTACACCAAGGTACTTTATGTTGTTTGTGGCTTTTGTGAAGGGTGTTATTTTCCTAACTTCTTTCTCAGCCTGCTTGTCCTTTGAGTACAGGAAGGCTACTGATTTGCTTGAGTTGATTTTATAACCAGCCACTTTGCTGAAGTTGTTTATCAGCTGTAGAAATTCTCTGGTTGAATTTGTTGGGTCGCTTAAGTAAACTATCATATCGTCTGCAAATAATGATAGTTTGACTTCTTCCTTTCCAATTTATATCCCTTTGACTTCCTTATGTTGTCTAATTGCTCTCACTAGAACTTCAAGTACTATATTGAAAAGATATGGAGAGAGAGGGCAGCCTTGTCTAGTCTCTGATTTTAGTGGGAACGCTTCAAGTTTCTCTCCATTTAGTTTGATGCTGGCTACTGGTTTGCTGGAGATTGCTTTTACTATGCTTAGGTATGGGCCTTGAATTCCTGCTCTTTCCAAGACTTTTAGCATGAAAGAATGCTGAATTTTGTTAAATGCTTTTTCAGCATCTAATGAGATGACCATGTGGTTTTTTTTCTTTTAGTTTGTTTATGTAGTGGATTACATTGATGGATTTCTGTATATTGAACCATCCCTGCATCCCTGGGATGAAGCCTACTTGATCATGGAGAATGATCATTTTGATGTGCTCTTGGATTCGGTTGGCAAGAATTTTATTTAGTATTTTTGCATCGATATTCATAAGGGAAATTGGCTTGTATTTCTCTTTCTTTGTTGGATCTTTGTGTGGTTTTGGTATCAGCATAATTGTGGCTTTGAAGAACGAGTTGGGCAGTGTCCCTTCTGTTTTTATTTTGTGGAATAGTTTGAAGAGTATTGGTGTTAAGTCTTCTTTGAATGTCTGGAAGAATTCTGCACTAAAACCATCTGGTCCCAGGCTTTTTTTGGTTGGGAGGCTTTCTATAACCCCTTCTATTTCTTTAGGGGTTATGGGACTATTTAGCTGATGTAATTGATCTTGATTTAATTTTGGCATTTGGTATCTGTCTAGGAAATTGTCCATTTCCTCCAGATTCTCCAGTTGTGTTGAGTATAGACCTTTGTAGTAGGATCTGATGATCTTTTGAATTTCCTCCATTTGTGTTGTTATGTCCCTCTTTTCATTTCTAATTTTGTTAATTTAGATACTGTCTCTGTGTCATTTGGTTAGTCTGGCTAAGGGTTTAAATATCTTGTTGATTTTCTCAAAGAACCTGCTCCTGGTTTTGTTGATTCTTTGTATGGTTTCTTTGTTTCTACTTGATTGATTCCAGCCCTGAGTTTGATGATTTCCTGTCTTCTACTCCTCCTGGGTGAATTAACTTCTTTTTCTTCCAGGGCTTTAAGGTGTACCATTAAGCTGCTAGTGTATGCTCTCTCCAGTTTCTTTTTGGATGCACTTAGAGCTATGAGTTTTCCTTTTTGTACTGCTTTCATAGTGTCCCATAGATTTGGGCAGGTTGTACCTTCATTTTCATTGAATTCTAAAAAGTCTTTGATTTCTTTTTTTATTTCTTCCTTGATCAAGGTGTCATTGAGTAAAGTATTATTCAGTTTCCATGTGTATGTGGGCTTTCTGTTGTTTTTGTTGTTATTGAAGACCACTCTTACTCCATGGTGATCTGATAGGAGGCATGGGATTAGCTCCATCTTCTTGTATTTGTTGACATCTGTCGTGTGACCAATTATATGATCAATTTTGGAGAAGGTACCATGCGGTGCTGAGAAAAAGGTATATTCTTTTGCTTAGGATGAAATGTTCTATATATATATCTGTTAAATCCAATTGGCCCAAAGGTTCAATTAGTTTCACTGTTTACCTGTTTAGTTTCTGCTTTCCTGATCAGTCCATTGGGGAGAGTGGAGTGTTGAAGTCACCCACAATTATTGTGTTAGGTACAATGTGTGCTTTAAGCTTTAGGAAGGTTTCTTTTAGGAATGAGGGTGCCCTTGCATTTGGAGCATAGATGTTCAGTATTGAGAGATCTTCTTGGTGGATTTTCCCTTTGACCAGCAAGAAGTGACCTTTTGAGTCTCTTTTGATGACTTTAGGTTGAAAGTCAATTTTATCTGATATTAGAATGGCTACTCTGGCTTGTTTCCTGAGACCATTTGCTTGTAAAATTGTCTTCCATCCTTTTACTCTAGGGTGGTGTTTGTCTTTAACACTGAGATGTGTTTCCTGTATGCAGCAAAATGTAGGGTCCTGTTTCCATATCCTGTCTGTTAGTCTATGTCTTTTTATTGGAGAATTGAGTCCATTGATGTTAAGAGATATTAAGGAATAGTAATTACTACCTCTCGACATTTTTGAAATTATTTTTTTATATTTGAGAGGTTATCTTCTTTTGGGTTTGATGAGAGGAGCTTTCTATCTTGATTCTTCTGGGGTGTGGTTTCCCTCCTTGTGTTGGTGTTTTTACCCTATTATCCTTTGTAGGGCTGGGTTTGTGGAAAGATATCTTGCAAATTTGGTTTTGTCATGGAATACCTTGGTTTCTCCATCTATGGTGATTGAGAGTTTTGCTGGGTATAGTAGTTTTGGCTGAAGTTTGTGTTCTCTTAGAGTCTGCATGAAATCTGCCCAGGATCTTCTAGCTTTCATGGTCTCAGGTGAGAAGTCTGGTGTAATCCTGATAGGTCTTCCTTTATATGTTACTTGGCCTTTTTCTCTTGCTGCCCTTAATATTCTTTCTTTGTTTAGTACATTTGTGGTTTTGATTATTATGTGACGGGAGGTATCTGTTCTGGTCCAGTCTGTTTGGAGTTCTGTAGGCTTCTTGTGTATTCATGGGCATCTCTCTCTTTAGGTTGGGGAAGTTTTCTTCCATAATTTTGTAGAAGACATTTACTGGCTCTTTAAGTTGTATATCTTCCCTCTCATCTATGCCTATTATCCTTAGGTTTGTTCTTCTTATTGTGTCCTGGATTTCCTAGATGTTTTGGGTTACAAGCTTTTTGCATTTTGTATTTTCTTGGACTGTTGAATCAATTGTTCCTATGGTATCTTCGGCATCTGAGATTCTTTCTTCTATCTCTTGTATTCTATTGTTTATATTCGCATCTATGGCCCCTGATTTCTTCTCAAGGTTTTCTATCTCCAAAGTTGTCTCCCTTTGCAATTTCTTAGTTGTTTCTACTTCTGTTTTTAGATTCTGGATGGTTTTACTCAGAGCTTCCCCTTGCTTTTTTGTATTTTCATGTATTTAAGAGTTTTTTGTATTTCTTCTTTCATGACTTTTACTAGTTGGCCCATGTTCTCCTTTATTTCTTTAAATGATTTTTGTACTTCCTCCTTATTGACTCTAAATTTTTGATCCATATTCTCCTGAATTTCTTAATTGATTTTTGTGTTTGTCTTGAAAGGGCTTCATATTTTTGACCCATTTTCTCCTGTATTTCTTTAAGAGATTTATCTATGTGTTCTGCTATCAGCATCCTGACCAGTGATTTAGATCCAAATCTTGTTTTTCTGGTGTGGTGGGGTATCTGGGACTTACTGCTGTCGGTGTGCTGGGTTCAGATGCTGCCATATTGCCTTGATTTCTGTTAGTAACGTTCATATGTTTGCCTTTTGCCATCTGGTTATCTCTGGCCTTAGATGGTCTTGTAGTCACTAGCTGGTGCTTGAACCTCCGGTGGGCTCGAAAGGCTATTTCCCTACCACTGGATGACTGGGTTTCCCCTGGCACAGATTGCTGATGTGTTGTTCTCCTCTTGGGTGCTGTTGGACCCCTGGTGTTTCTTGCTCTAAGCAATGTTGTATTCGGTTATCACTGTGGACATGATGCTGCTTGTCTTCTCTGGATCTGTTTGCTTAGTTCAGTCAGCAGCAAGGATGCTGTCTGAGGCCTCGGGGAGTGGGGAGTGAGGAGTGAGGAGTGCAGGGACTCCCAGAGGGCCAGGAACCCACGCCCTGGTGGAACAAAGGAACTGCTGCTCTGCCAAGCTCCTGTTCTCAGATGACTGGCTGGCAGCCCAGGTCTCCCGAGATCTTAAGCTTGGGGTATCTCGATATCAGTTTCTGCCCACTCAGTCTAAGCACCCGCCACCAAAATGGTCAAGGATGAGCAGAGTGCAGAGTTCCCTCAGAGCACAGAGCCCACGCCTGGTTGGGGCCCAGGAACCCTGCTCCACCTGGTTTGCTGCCAGGTGGTCTTGTGACCCCAAAGATTTAAAGTTCTGGGTTTCACGGGTACCTGGCTCTGCTCTCCTTATTCCAGACCACTGCAAGGATGCCGGCGGTGGCCACTGGATGAGGTGTGTTTCTTATATGCAGCAAAATGATGGATCCTCTTTATGTATCTACTCTGATAGCCTGTGTCTTTTTTTGTAAATTCAGACCATTGATATTGAGTGATATTAGTAACTAATGATTACTAGTTTCTATAATTTTGATATTTATGGCTCTACTATATATGTGTGAATCTCTTGTTTTGCTATGAAATAATTAATTTCTTGTGTTCTCTTGAGTGTAGTTACCCACTGTACTGCAACTTGACTTCTAATATCCTCTTTATGGCTGGATTAGAAATCATTCTATAGATTTGAATTTTCCATGAAATATCTTGGTTTCTCCTTCTATGGTAAAAGAAAGTTTTACTTAATTTGGGTGTATCAATAAGAGTGTATCAATTCTCATTCTTCTGCATGTTGACCTCCAGTTGAGCCAGCACCATCTGTTGAAAAGGCTATCTTTTTTCCACTGGATGTTTTCAGCTCCTTTGTCGAAGATCAATCAGCCATAGATGTGTGGGTTCAATTTTCAGTCTTCAATCCTATTCCATTGATCCACTTCCCTGTCACTGTACCAATACCATGCGGTTTTTTAACACTACTGCTCTGTAGTATTGCTTGAGGTCCGGGATATTGATTCCCCTAGAAGTTCTTTTACTGTTGCTGATAGTTTTAGCTATCCTGGGTTTTTTGTTATTCCAGATTAATTTGAGAATTGCTCTTTCTAACTCTATGAAGAATTGATTTGGGATTTTGATGGGGATTGTGCTGAATCTGTATATTGCTTTTGGCAAGATTGCCATTTTAACTATATTAATCCTGCCGACCCATGTGCATGGAAGATTTTTCCATTTTCTGAGATCTTCTTCAATTTCCTTCTTCAGAGACCTGAAGTTTTTGTCATATAAATCTTTCACTTGTTTGGTTAGAGTCACACCAAGATACTTTATATTGTTTGTGGCTATTTAAAAGTGTGTCATTTCCCTAATTTCTTTCTCAGCCTGCTTATCCTTTGTGTATAGAAAGGCTACTGATTTGCTTGAGTTGATTTTATAACCAGCCACTTTGCTGAAGTTGTTTGCTGTAGGAGTTCTCTGGTGGAGTTTTTTGGGTCACTTAAATATGCTATCATATCATCTGCGAATAGTGATAGTTTGACTTCTTCCTTTCCAATTTGTATCCCATTGACTTCCTTATGTTGTCAAATTGCTCTAGCTAGTACCTCAAGTACTATAATGAAGAGATATAGTGAGAGGGTGCAGCCTTGTCTAGTCCCTGATTTTAGTGGGATTGTTTCAAGTTTCTCCCATTTAGTTTGATGTTGGCTACTTGTCTGCTATAGATTGCTTTTATTATGTTTAGGTAAGGGCCTTAAATCCCTGTTCTTTCAAAGACGTTTAGCATGAAAGGATGCTGAATTTTGTCAAATGCTTTTTCAGCATCCAATGAGATGACCATGTGGTTTTTTTCTTTGAGTTTGTTTATGTAGTAGATTACGTTGATGGATTTCTGTATATTGAAACATCCCTGCATCCCTGGGATGAAGCCAACTTGATCATAGTGAATTATCGTTTTGATGTGTTCTTAGATTCTGTTGGCAAGAATTTCATTGAGTATTTTTGCTTCGATGTTCATAAGGGAGATTGGTCTGAAGTTCTCTTTCTTAGTTGGATCTTTGTGTGGTTTTGGTATCAGGGTAATTGTGGCTTCATAGAATGAGTTGGGTAGTGTTCCTTCTGTTTCTATTTTATGGAATAGTTTGAAGAATATTGGTATTAGGTCTTCTTTTTTTTTAATTTTTATTTTCTATATTCTATGTTTACATTCCAAAGGCTTTCCCCTTTCCCAGTTCCCACCCACCATAGTTCCCATAGTTCCTCTCCCCCCAACTGTTCCCCAATCATTCCGCCTCCCCCCTCGGTTTCTTTACTAAACTGGATGCAATCTTTACAAGCCCAGGGTCCTCTCCTTTCTTCTTCTTGGGAATCATTTGACTTGCTATTTGTGTCTTGAGTATTTAGGGCTTCTGGGCTCATTAATATCCACTTATCAGTGATTGCATTTCATGTGCATTCTTTTGTGATTGGGTTAATTCACTCAGATGATATTTTCCAGGTCTAACCATTTACCTACAAATTGCATGAATTCATTATTTTTAATTGCTGAGTAGTAATCCATTGTATAAATATACCACATTTTCTGTATCCATTCCTCCTTTGAGGGATATTTGGGCTCCTTCCAATTTCTGGCTATTATAAACAAGGCTGCTATAAACATAGTGGAGCATGTGTCTTTATTGCATGCAGGGGAATCCTCTGGGTATATGCCCAGGAGTGGTATGCCAGGGTCCTCTGGAAGTGACATGCCCAATTTTCTGAGGAACCGCCAAACTGATTTCCAGAGCGGTTTTACCATTTTGCAATCCCACCAACAGTGGAGGAGTGTTCCTCTTTCTCCACATACTCGCCAGCACTTGTTGTCTCTTGAGTTTTTAATCTTAGCCATTCTGACTGGTGTGAGGTGGAATCTCAGGGTTGTTTTGATTTGCATTTCCCTGATGACTAATGATGTTGAACATCTTTTAAGGTGTTTCTCGGCCATCCGAATTTCTTCTGGTGAAAATTCTTTGTTTAGCTCTGTGCCCCATTTTTTGATAGGGTTATTTGGTTCTTTGCGGTCTAACTTCTTGAGTTCTTTGTATATATTGGATATTAGCCCTCTGTCGGATGTGGAGTTGGTGAAGATCTTTTCCCACTTTGTTGGTTGCCGTTTTGTCCTTCTGACAGTGTCCTTTGCTTTGCAGAAACTTTGTAATTTTATGAGGTCCCATTTGTCGATTCTTGATCTTAGAGCATAAGCTATTGGTGTTCTGTTCAGGAACTTTTCCCCTGTGCCCAAGTCCTCCAGGGTCTTCCCCAGTTTCTTTTCTAATAGTTTCAGTGTGTCTGGTTTTATGTGGAGGTCCTTGATCCACTTGGAGTTGATCTTAGTGCAAAGAGACAAGAGTGGGTCAATTCGCATTCTTCTGCATGTTGACCTCCAGTTGAACCAGCACCATTTGTTGAAAAGGCTATCTTTATTCCACCAGATGGTTGTGGCTCCTTTATCAAAGATCAAGTGACCATAAGTCTGTGGGTTAATTTCTGGGTCTTCAATCCTGTTCCATTGATCTGCTTGCCTGTTGCTATACCAATACCATGCAGTTTTTAACACAATTGCTCTGTAGTACTGCTTGAGGTCAGGGATATTGATTCCCCCAGAAGTCCTTTTATTGTTGAGAATAGTTTTCACTATCCTGGGTTTTTTGTTGCTCCAGATGAATTTGAGAATTGCTCTTTCTAGATCTATGAAGAATTGAGTTGGGATTTTGATGGGGATCGCATTGAATCTGTATATTGCTTTTGGCAAGATGGCCATTTTTACTATATTGATCCTGCCAATCCAGGAGCAAGAAATATTTTTCCATCTTCTGAGGTCTTCTTCGATTTCTTTCTTCAAGGACTTGAAGTTCCTGTTGTACAGATCTTTCGCTTGTTTGGTTAGAGTTACGCCAAGGTACTTTATGTTGTTTGTGGCTATTGTGAAGGGTGTTATTTCCCTAATTTCTTTCTCAGCCTACTTGTCCTTTGAGTACAAGAAGGCCCCTGACTTGCTTGAGTTAATTTTATAACCTGCCACTTTGCTGAAGTTGTTTATCAGCTGTAGAAGTTCTCTGGTGGAGTTTTTTGGGTCGCTTAGGTAAACTATCATATCGTCTGCAAATAATGATAGTTTCACTTCTTCCTTTCCAATTTGTATCCCTTTGACTTCCTTATGTTGTCTAATTGCTCTTGCTAGAACTTCAAGTACTATATTGAAAAGATATGGAGAGAGAGGGCAGCCTTGTCTAGTCCCTGATTTTAGTGGGAATGCTTCAAGTTTCTCTCCATTTATTTTGATGTTGGCTACTGGTTTGCTGTAGATTGCTTTTACTATGTTTAGGTATGGGCCTTGAATTCCTGATCTTTCCAAGACTTTTAGCATGAAAGGATGCTGAATTTTGTCGAATCCTTTTTCAGCATCTAATGAGATGACCATTTGGTTTTTTTCTTTCAGTTTGTTTATGTAGTGGATTACATTGATGGATTTCCGTATATTGAACCATCCCTGCATCCCTGGGATGAAGCCTACTTGATCATGGTGGATGATCGTTTTGATGTGATCTTGGATTCGGTTAGCAAGAATTTTATTTAGTATTTTTGCATCTATATTCATAAGAGAAATTGGCCTGTAGTTCTCTTTCTTTGTTGGATCTTTTTGTGGTTTAGGTATTAGCGTAATTGTGGCTTCAAAGAATGAGTTGGGCAGTGTCCCTTCTGTCTCTATTTTGTGGAATAGTTTGAAAAGTATTGGTGTTAAATCTTCTTTCAAGATCTGGTAGAATTCTGCACTAAAACCATCTGGTCCCGTACTTTTTTTGGTTGGGAGGCTTTCTATAACCCCTTCTATTTCTTTAGGGGTTATGGGACTATTTAGCTGATCTACTTGATGCTAATTTTGGTATTTGATATCTGTCTAGGAAATTGTCCATTTCCTCCAGATTCTCCAGTTGTTTTGAGTATAGACCTTTGTAGTAGGATCTGATGATCTTTTGAATTTCCTCAGTTTCTGTTGTTATGTCTCCCTTTTCATTTCTAATTTTGTTAAGTTGTATACTGTCTCTGTGTCCTTTGGTTAGTCTGGTTAAGGGTTTATCTATCTTGTTGATTTTCTCAAAGAACCAGCTCCTGGTCTTGTTGATTCTTTGTATGGTTCTCTTTGTTTCTATTTGATTGATTTCAGCCCTGAGTTTGATGATTTCTTGTCTTCTACTCCTCCTGGGTGAATTAACTTGTTTTTCTTCCAGGGCTTTAAGGTGTGCCATTAAGTTGCTAGTGTATGCTCTCTCCAGTTTCTTTTTGGATGCTCTTAGAGCTATGAGTTTTCCTCTTAGCACTGCTTTCATTGTGTCCCATAGATTTGGGTAGGTTGTACCTTCATTTTCATTGAATTCTAAAAAGTCTTTGATTTCTTTTTTTATTTCTTCCTTGACCAAGGTGTCATTGAGTAGAGTATTGTTCAGTTTCCATGTGTATGTGGGCTTTCTGTTGTTTTTGTTGTTATTGAAGACCACTCTTACTCCATGGTGATCTGATAGGAGGCATGGGATTAGCTCCATCTTCTTGTATTTGTTGACATCTGTCTTGTGACCAATTATATGGTCTATTTTGGAGAAGGTACCATGTGGAGCATAGAAAAAGGTATATTCTTTAGCTTTAGGATGAAATGTTCTGTATATATCTGTTAAATCCAGTTGGTCCAGAGTTTCAATTAGTTTCACTGTGTCCCTGTTTAGTTTCTGCTTTCCTGATCGGTCCATTGAGGAGAGTGGAGTGTTGAAGTCACCCACAATTATTGTGTTAGGTGTAATGTGTGCTTTAAGCTTTAGTAAGGTTTCTTTTACGAATGAGGGTGCCCTTGCATTTGGAGCATAGATGTTCAGTATTGAGAGCTCTTCTTGGTGGATTTTCCCTTTGGCCAGCAAGAAGTGACCTTCTGAGTCCCTTTTGATGATTTTAGGTTGGAAGTCAATCTGATATTAGAATGGCTACTCCAGCTTGTTTCCTGAGACCATTTGCTTGTAAAATTGTCTTCCAGCCTTTTACTCTAAGGCAGTGTTTGTCTTTAACACTGAGATGGGTTTCCTGTATGCAGCAAAATGTAGGGTCCTGTTTCTGTATCCAGTCTGTTAATCTATGTCTTTTTATTGGGGAATTGAGTCCATTGACGTTAAGAGATATTAAGGAATAGTAATTATTTCCTCCAGACATTTTTGAAATTATATTTATTTATTTTATTTATTTTTTTATATTCGAGAGGTTACCTTCTTTTAGGTTTGATGAGAGGAGGTTTCTATCCTGCTTCTTCCCGGGTGTAGTTTCCGTCCTTGTCTTGGTGTTTTCCCCCTATTATCCTTTGTAGGGCTGGATTTGTGGAAAGATATTGTGCAAATTTGGTTTTGTCATGGAATACCTTGATGTCTCCATCTATGGCGATTGAGAGCTTTGCTGGGTAAAGTAGTTTTGCCTGAAGTTTGTGTTCTCTTAGAGTTTGCATTATATCTGCCCAGGATCTTCTAGCTTTCATGGTCTCAGGTGAGAAGTCTGGTGTTATTCTGATAGGTCTTCCTTTATAAGTTACTTGGCCTTTTTCTCTTGCTGCCTTTAATATTCTTTCTTTGTTTAGTACATTTGGAGTTTTGATTATTATGTGACAGGATGTATTTCTGTTCTGGTCCAGTCTGTTTGGGGTTCTGTAGGCTTCTTGTATATTCATGGGCATCTCTCTCTTTAGGTTGCGGAAGTTTTCTTCCATAATTTTGTAGAAGATATTTGCTGGCCCTTTAACTTGTACATCTTCATTCTAGTCTATACCTATAATCCTTAGGTTTGGTCTTCTCATTGTGTCCTGGATTTCCTGGATGTTTTGGGTTACAGCCTTTTTGCATTTAGTATTTTCTTTGACTGTTGAATCAATGGTTCCTATGGTATCTTTGGCTTCTGATATTCTGTCTTCTATCTCTTGTATTCTATTGTTGATATTTGCATCTATGGCCCCTGATTTCTTCCCAAGGTTTTCTATCTCCAATGTTGTCTCCCTCTGCGATTTCTTAGTTGTTTCTACTTCTGTTTTTAGTACCTGGATGGATGTGCTCAGATCTTTTGCTTGCTTGATTGTGTTTTCATGTATTTCTTTAATAGATTTTTGTGTTTCCTCTTTCATAGCTTCTCCTTGTTGGCCCACGTTCTTCTGTATTTCTTTAAGTGATTTTTGTCTTTCTTCCTTATTGTCTTCCTCTTTTTGATCCATCTTCTCCTGCATTTCTTGAAGTGATTTTTGTATTTGCCTTGTAAAGGCTTCTAACTTTTGATCCATTTTCTCCTCTATTTCTTTACGAGATTTTTCTATGTGTTCAGCTACCAGCATCCTGACCAGTGATTTTATATCCAAGTCTTGTTTTTCTGGTGTTTTGGGGTATCCAGGGCTTCCTGTTGTTGGCGAACTGGGTTCAGATGCTGTCATGTTGCCTTGATTTCTGTAGTGACGTTCCTTCATTTACCTTTTGCCATCTGGTTATTTCTGGTGTTAGTTGACCTTGTTGTCACTGGCTGGTGTTTGAATCTCCTGTGAGGCTGGGCTTACCTGTTGTTTCTCTACTGGTGGTTATGCGTGATTGCTGCTCAACGGGATCACGAGCTGGCTGCCACCCACTGACTTTGTGCACGGCCTGAGGTCTCCGGGAAGTGTGGGGGAGTGCAGCAGAGCCTCGGCAGGTGCTGCTGGGCCTGCCTAGTAGGGAGAGCCTACCAGATCCCCCCACGTGGTAGCCCCTGATGGAATCTGTCTACCTGTGCCTTTCCAGCTGTGTCCTGGTTGCAATATGGAGGCCTGCCGCTATCGCTGGTCCGGGGTCCTGGGGAGCTGGGTGGTTCTGGCTGCCTCGGTGCACGTCCTAAGCTCGCAGGGACGTGCTGCAGAGCCTAGGCGCCTGGGCCCGCCTGTGGGTGAGAGCTTAGCAGCTCTCCCTGCTCTAGTCCCAGACGGAGTCCCTACCTGCACCTTTCCTGCTGTGTCCTGGTTGCAATATGGAGGCCTGCCGCTATCGCTGGTCCGGGGTCCTGGGGAGCTGGGTGGTTCCGGCTGCCTCGGTGCACGGCCTAAGCTTGCAGGGACGTGCTGCAGAGCCTAGGCACCTGGGCCCGCCTGTGGGCGAGAGCTTAGCAGCTCTCCCTGCTCTAGCCCCAGACGGAGTCTCTACCTGCACCTTTCCAGCAGTGTCCTGGTTGCAATATGGAGGCCTGCTGCTATCGCTGGTCCGGGGTCCTGGGGAGCTGGGTGGATCCAGCTGCCTCGGTGCACGTCCTAAGCTCGCAGGGACGTGCTGCAGAGCCTAGGCACCTGGGCCCGCCTATGGGCGAGAGCTTAGCAGCTCTCCCTGCTCTTAGCCCCAGACGGAGTCTCTACCTGTGCCTTTCCAGCTGTGTCCTGGTTGCAATATGGAGGCCTGCCGCTATCGCTGGTCCGGGGTCCTCGGTATTAGGTCTTCTTTGAAGGACTGATAGAACTCTGCACTAAAACCATCTGGCCCTGTGATTTTTTTGGTTGGAAGACTTTCTATGACCCCTTCTATTTCTTTGGGGGTTATGGATCTGTTTAGAAGATCTATTTGATTCTGATTTAATTTTGGTATTTGGTATCTGTCTGGGAAATTGTCCATTTCCTCCAGATTCTCCAGTTGTGTTGAGTATAGGCTTTTGTAGTAGGATCTGATGATTTTATGAATTTCCTCAGTTTTTGTTGTTATATCTCCCTTTTCATTTCTAATTTTGTTAATTTGAATACTGTCTCTGTGCCCTTTGGTAAGTCTGGAACAACAAGAATTAGTGTTGCTTACTTAGTTATATGTAAATAAAGAAGCACTCTGACAGTCAGCCAGGGTATAGAAGACTTGCTACCACTTTATCTGACTCACTTCTTCCTCACTGACTTTTTATCTCCACTGTGGGATCTGGCTATCACTGGGCCTGGCCCTCAGCAATATATTAAAGAATCACTCAGAATAGAACCAAATCTATCCCAGATATGCATCTGACAGAGGATTAATATCCAAAACATGCATAAAACAAAAAAAAGCAAAATTAACAAATAATCCAACTAAAAATGGGCTGGTAGTCTAAACAGAGAACTCTCAATAGAAAATATCAAAATGTATAAGAAATAATACAAAAAATGGTCATCCTTAGCAATTAGGGAACAGTAAATAAAAAAACTGTTACATTCTTTCTTACCCCAGTGAAAATAGCTAAGATCAACAAAAAATTGACAACAAATGCTGGTAAGGTTTAGGAAAAGGAAACTCTTATTCACTGCTGATAATAAAGCAAATTGGTGCTGCCATTCAAGAAATCAGTGACACAAATGCTCAAAATATTTATGAAAATGTATAAATAAGTTTTCTGTAAGACACAAGTATGCCACTCCTCCAGATATATGGACAAAGAAACCAACATCAAGATTATTTTTGAGAATTCCAAACCTACTAATTTCTGTGATTTCTTCCTATGCAACCTGAGTAGGAAAGTACAAGTCAATAGTTTTAACATGTACCACCAGTAGGTGATCTTAGAAATTTTTGGTGCTTCTTTTTCAAAGAAGAAACACATGAGAGGGTAATCATAAATATAACCACTGATTTTCTCCCAGGAATAAAAATAATTGAGATCTTAGAGCATCTTTCCTGTGTGGTCTCTGCCCTTGAATAGCAGGCAATGAACGTACCATTGATCAATTTGTATAATTAGCTTCAGAGGGATACAACTCCCAGGATGCACCTATAACTTATAGTTACCAAGACTGAACATATCACATGTCTTTGCCAGAAGAAACAATGCAGGTTCTTTCCTATATGTTTGGTTCTTTCACCTTTTTCTTATGGACAGATCTTCTGTCTCTCATAACCAATGTTCCTTGAGCAAGTAATATTCGAAGGAGTTGGCCCATGGTGAGTTTATATTGCCAAGCCTATATAGTCCAACAGATGTTGAAGGAAATGAAGAATGAAGAGCTTGATAGGAAAAGTATTAACTCTTCAGCATAGGTAAGAGAACCCACTATTTCATCCAGAGGTTGCTCTTAGAAACAGTAGAATCACTAGGATATTAACTGTAAGTTACATTTTCAGTTACCATTTACTTTGAATTTGTATTTTTGTAGGTATATTGCTGAGGAGATATTATGGTTTTGGTTTTTGTTTTATTTTGTTTTCCAGGAACACGATAACACTATGATAACAGTCCCCTGGACAAACTGTTTAGTGACTTAGTTATCACTATAAGTTGTACATGGTAGAGCCTGGTGACAATTTACAGTGAAATTGTTCTTTTCTAGTTCTGACCGATATTATGATCTCAACCAAGGAAGCCACAGATTCCATTCTTTCTCAGCCTAGAACTAGCATTTGTGACTTTTCTTTCACATTCACTTGTTTGGGACTATCTCAGGATTCTCCTGATAGAACAACCCCGATTTCTGCTCCTAGTTTCCTTTTGTATGTTGTGCTTACTAGAATTTCTCTTCCATAAGAAAGAGGCAGCTTGCTTTTTCTCAAAGAAATTAGTTTCTAAACCCGAATTTATATATACACAGCATATTCCTATCTCCACTGTACAGTGAGGAGATGAGAACATATTAAAAGACCAAGATCCTTTATGTAATTTTTTTTATTTAAGGGAAGGTTGATGCATGCAGTACCTTACAACCAAATATTATGCAGTTATTTATTTGAGCTTTCCACATTTTGAGAAATCTCAGGGTCACAATATCTGGAGTACAATGTTTATCCATGTTTTTGATCATGGTGTCTTCAATTCCAGTGAAGGATTGGAAGGAGTAGACAAGCTTTTTATTAATCAGTTCCCAAATAAGGAGAATCCACAAATACCTTCAAGTATTCTCCCCTATGTTGTGCACTAAATGTTTGTAAAAGATAGACATTGAATTAGGGTCTTTGCATAAATGCCAAAACACAGGAGGATCAAGTATGAGATGTTGTGGAGAACTGCTCTGAGAAACAGGCAACCTGAAATTTTGTTCTAAAAGCAACTATTTCATGTCTGTTTTCTGAAAATCATTTTTGTAGATGCAGATGAATTCATGTCTGTGTCCACTGAAATTTATTTACTCTATTGACTAAAATGAATATAAAGGTTTTTGAAAAGACACTACAAAGAACTTTGGTGCATAAGCATTGGAATAATATGGGTTAAAGATGAAAAATTGGGGAAAAGCAGAGGTCTACTACTAAGTCCTCTCTATTTCATACTATGTAGATTTGAAAACATTAGAGAATCATTGGCTTCATTATTTTTCTTTATTCAATTACTCAATCAGAGCTCTCATGCTCAATCAGACTGTCTGTTAGCAACATACTGACATCATTTTTCTACGTGTTACAGCCTTTATTTTTATCTTTGGATTTGGAAAACTTTGAGCTTCTCTTTGCAGTTGGATTATGTGAAAATTTGATATTGCTGTTTCTCTATACTTAGTTTTCTCTGTTCTAAAACTATTGTTGTCTCCAAACCAAAAAGAAAATCATAATTTATATCATTAGTCTTTCAGTGCAGTCAATACACAGCGTTGTGTATCATCCACCCATCACTACCTCTCTAGGTTTGTGTCATGTCATTCTTTGCCTTTCCTTTTACCACTGTGCACTTAAACAATATTGCTAAGAATACTAGCTTCCCTGGTGATTCTTGTATTGTGTCCTTTAATCTTGATTCTTGCATTGTATCCTTTAATAGTCCATGCTAAAATTCCTTATTCTCATACCACCAACAAGATAATTCTTTTGTCAGACACCTATCCTCAAGAACTCCATCTCTGACTTCACCAAACCAGATTACATTCAAAGATGCCCTCTGAATCCATTCAGCAATTAAAACTTTATCCTAGTTTTTAATTATTCTGTACTATAACTGCCACTTCTTCCATTTCCACTTCTGGGAGGTGGAAATGTGAGTACACAAACAAAACTGCATGTTTGTTTTCACAGAATCAAACACAGGTGTGTCCAAGGAAACTTTTCTTGAAGAAGAGCTTCCACAAAATTTTCAAAAACCAATAAAAGCCTAACTCAATTCCTTGAAACTTACTGATGTAATTCAACAATTTTTCCAAGCAATACCAGACACAGTGACCAGAACAAGCAGATTGTTTCTTATATGTGAGCTTCTCAAAAGTATGTTATTTTTAATGTGATAAGTTTTTAAATAATAGTTTGGTTGTTGCTTTTCCTGTAGGTAAGAATTTAGGAGATAGGTTAACACTGCAGTGAACAACACTCCTTTGTAGTTGTTGGATAAAATCTAGACTCTTGCAGATGCTGGGCAAACATTCAAACACTGGGCCATAACCCCAGTCCATGTGACTTCTGGGTTCTTCCAAACAAAGCGTATAGCATCCAGATCATCTGTATTATATTTCAGGTTAAGGTTCATTCCTTCTGCTTCCTCTTTGTCATGTATATTACACTTATCACTGAAGATGTTCATTATTTTGATCTTAAACTTTTAAATAAAGAAGCAATATTTAATTATCTTGGAAATAAAAACATGCTACTGACTAAATATCTTCTTAGCTTAATTATATTTAAGAAAAGGGGTTTTCACTCAGAGATGGAGGATGTCTGGTCATTTTATACGCAAATGAAATGATAAGAAAATGAGTATTGAGTACTTTCAAGAATGGAAGTTTAGAAGAATATTTATTGATATTATAAACACAGCCATCAATGTCAATTCTTTGTAAATGTCTTCTAGCATTCAATTTCAGAATTTATTCTTCATATTACCTTGGTTTTTAACTATAAAAGATTAAGGAAAGAACTATGAGTGATGAGTTGATGACTCAGGAAAAATTTAGTGTTAATAAGGGATGGATACTGCAGGGAAGCATACAAGGTAAGATTACCTAAAAATATTAATAAAAGGGAAATATGATAAGTTTTTGGGGCATATATTTATACGTGCTGGCAATTTAATGAATTAGAATTGATTGAAGGACCAGGGTGATAAGTAGCCACATTTTTTCTATACCTTCCTACTATCTTACTTATCTAGTCTCTTTATAATAGTTTTCTTTAGAGATAGAGTTAGTGAATATTTTGGACAGATGACCAGATTGTAGTAGAAATGCTACACAAGTAGAAAGTTGTTTGTTTTTGTGTTTACTGATTCATTAATTCAGCTGTCAAAATGATGTAAAATCTCCCTCTATGTGAAATAATCATCTGGTATTGAGACCAGATGGGAATGGGAATCAACCAGTCATCTATGAAACGTATCACATACAAAAAACAGGCAGGCATTAAAAAGAAAAAGGTGTCTACAAAGGAAAGGAATCTCAAAAGAAATGGATACAGAAAAGGCATAATCATGTTCACAAACAGAAGCCTTTCTGAATGATCAGAATTTAGTGTAACCACTGAAAAATGTTGAGAAGTGAGATGGGGATCAGAGTGGATCCATCATAGAGAAAGGATTTAAAATAGGTTTAGACACTGACTGTTTTGTTCTCAATAATTCCAGAGGTTCTCTAATGTTCATGTGGTATAAATTTTGAGGAGTTAATAGTTCTAAGTAGAGATAAGAAAAAAAGAAGTCTCTGAAAGGGAAAGTTAGTATTATAAGATAATCTTTTCAATGATGAGAAAATGTGTACTCCTAAGTTTTATAGTCATAAGACCTTTATTCCAGTTATCTCAATAAATAAAAAGACAGAAACATTAGATACTGTGGTGTATGTTTCCCAATCTTTCTCTCCCATAGGTGTCTACCTTTTTTGTCAACAACATGAAACCACAAAACCAAACAAATATTTTAGAATTTTTGCTTCTGGGATTTTCTCAATATCCAGAGCATCAACCCATGGTATTTGGACTGTTTCTGATCATGTTTGTGGTCGCTGTGCTTGGGAATCTGCTCATCATTCTGGCTGTCAGCATTGACTCTCACCTGCATACTCCCATGTACTTCTTCCTGTCTAATCTGTCCTTTTCTGACATTTGTTTCATCTCTACAACTATCCCTAAGATGTTGGTGAACATCCAAACACAGAGCAAGTCTATCACCTATGCAGAATGTATCACCCAAATGTATTTTTTCATGGTCTTTGCAGGCATGGACATATGTCTCCTCACTGTGATGGCCTATGACCGATTTGTGGCCATCTGTCACCCCCTTCACTATTCAGTCATTATGAATCCCAATATAAGTGGCTTACTTGTTCTTGTATCATGGGTTATTAGCTTTTCATATTCTCTGATACAGAGTCTATTGATGCTGCGGGTGTCTTTCTGAACCAATCAGATAATTAAACACTTTTACTGTGAACATGCTAGAGTACTCACTATAGCCTGCTCAGATACACTAATCAATCATATCCTTCTTTATATACTGATATGTGTCCTTGGCTTCATTCCTTTCTCAGGAATACTTTATTCCTACTCTAAAATTGTTTCTTCTATTTTGAGAATTCCATCAACAGATGGAAAATATAAAGCATTTTCTACCTGTGGGTCTCATCTATCAGTGGTTTCCTTATTCTATGGAACAGGTCTTGGTGTATATCTTAGTTCTGATGCAACTTCCTCTTCTTGGAAGGGTATGGTGGCCTCAGTAATGTATACAGTGGTCACCTCCATGCTGAACCCTTTCATTTATAGCTTGAGGAACAAAGACATTAAGAAGGCCTTAAAAACACTTGGAACAATACTTATTTTAAGTGATAATTTCACTGGTGTTAGTATTATAAAAGGTAAAGCAATGGGCTAAAGAAATTCTCTCGCTTAATCATGTACAATTTTTATTCAATTTGTTCTTCTGTTTTTCATCAAAATTATATTGTTAATACTTTTATCTGAAACTCATATGATACCTCATATGTTATCCTCAGTTCTATTCACCTCTCTTTTATAGAACATATTTTTCACTTCAGTTAAATGTTAACATTTCTGTAAGTTAATGCAACCACTCAAATATCAATTCCTGAATTATCTAATAGAAGTTATGAAACAATATTTTATTTATCTATAAATAGTTCATTTATAGAATTTTAGTTCATGTGTAGTTTTACAATATCTATGTCTATAAAGGCTACATTATTTACACGCATTCTAGATTGTATGTTGTTTTAGACATTCCTTTCTGTACAGGCTGTACCTTACCATGAATTCTCTTCTCACCACTCAGAAATCACCACTGAAATTTTAGACCTGAAATTCCTACTGGAGAGAAAATTTTATCTTGCTACTATATAATAACTAAAATAGTCTCCTGTGATATGAATATTTTTGTCCTCCTGACTTCTATGTTAAAATGTTAAAACAGTGTGATTTCATTAAAAAAGGAAGAATTGGGAAGCAATTAGGTTGATTTCTATTGGTGCCCTCAAGAATAAAGCTTGAAACAGAAAACCCTAGGGAGCTTTCTTGCCTCTGCTAAAACAAGAGACCATAGAAAAGTGTCATCTATGAACAAGAAAATTGGCTCTCAGTAGAAACCAAATCTGTCATTTCTTAATTTTAAATATCCCAATCTCCAGATATGTGCGAAACAAACTTTATTATATATCAGGTGCTTAATCTAAGAGATTTGTTATAATGATCTGAACATATTATCCTATGTTCTAAAGGATAATAAATTAATGACTAAAGGATATAAATTAATCTTGAAACTTAAAATGTCTATAACATTATAAGACAATGTCAGAAATGCAATCTAATGGGGAGGGCAGCAGTACTAAGAAATTCTCTACAATGTAATGAAAATGATTCATAAAAGATACCACTGGAAATGTGAAAACAGCTACTTAGAAGATGTACTCAGCCTAGCAATGGTTGTCTCCAGAGGGGCCCTGCCAGAGACTTAAAAATACAGAGGCAGATGCTAGTAATCAAGTATTGAACTGGGCATGGGGTCCTCAGTGGAGGATCTGGAGGGAGGTCCAGAAGAGCTGAGGGGGCTTACAGCCCCATGTGAAGAACAATGATTTTGGCTACCCAGATGCCCCAAGACTTCCAGGGACTGAACCATCAACCAAGGGGCACACATGGTTCCAGTCAAAAATGTGGCAGAGGAAGGCCTTGTTGGGCATCAGTGGGAGGAATGGTCCTTGGTCAGGTAAAGGCTCAATAGAGGCCCCAACAAAGGGAAACCGAGGTGGGGAAGTAGGAGTGTGTCAGGTGGAGGGGCATAGATGTGGGAGCACGGGGAAGGAGGAAGGGTTGGGGATATTTGGGGAGGGGGAAATTGGGAAAGGTTTTACCATGGCAATGTAAATGAAGATGATATTCAATAAAATAAAAAGAAAAAAAGATGTACTCAGACGTTTTATTCAATCTTACTACATGAATGATATTCCATTAGCGATTCTCAGCTCACCTCCAAAAATTGTTTTGCTCTTGGATGGTAACGCTAACCATGAATGGATAGAAAGATGTGAGTTTGAATAAAGAAGATAGAAGCAGTCACTTCAAAGAAATAACCTATTTGTCTATTTGTTTGAACTAGCTTTCTCTTCATTGGTTGTTCAATCTAATTTATTTTTTCTCATTTATTTTTATTAATGAAATTTTAATTAAAACAGTTATATCACATTTCCCATTCTCTTTCCTTCTTCCAACCTCTCTTATGTCCCTTAACTCCAAGCCATTCCATACAACACTAACCCCAAACACTTTCAAATCCATGGCTTCTATTTATTTGATGATTATTGTTTATATAACATACACGTACACACAGAGAGAAAACTGCTCTGAGTCTATTATGGTCTCTTTTTATATAGTTTCAGTGTGAATCCCTTTCTTTTGGATAACTAATTAAAGGGCGTCATTTATAAATGAGACTGATGCTCCTTCTCAATAGTCATTAGCTGCCAATACTTTTGACTAGAGATAGGACACAGTGAGATTTCCTCCATCTGTGTTAGCACAGCTATGGTTATTATTCAGGTCTTGTTTAGGTACCATGGGTGTAGTTTTTGGTGATCTCTAGGAGTCACCCTCTCATAGCAGATTTTCTAGTCTTGAAGCTTTTATTATCTTTTTTGTTCCCTTTTCTTGTTGCATTGATTCTGGTGTTCAGAATTGTGTGTAAATGCAACCTTTGAAGCTTGTCTCCTTGATTTCTTGATCCCTGCACCATGACCAGTTGTTGTTCTCTGTAATGGTCTTCTAGTTCCTTCTCTAAATTTTTCATGGATCTAGAGGTATATTTATACAATGGAATACTACTCAGCAATTAAAAATAATGAATTCATGCAATTTGTAGGCAAATGGTTGGATCTGGAAAATATCATCCTAAGTGAGTTAACCCAATCACAGAATACACATGAAATGCAATCACTGATAAGTGGATATTAATGAGCCCAGAAGCTCTGAATACTCAAAGCACAATTAGCAAATCAAAAGATTCCCAAGAAGAAGGAAGGAGAGGACCCTGGTACCGAAAAGACTGGATCCAGTTTTGTAGGAGAGTACCAGAACAGAGAAATGGTGGGGGGGGTGATTGGGAATGGGGGGGGGGAAGAGGACTTATGGGACATATGGTGAGGGGGGACTGGGAAAGGGGAAAGACTTTGGAATGTAAACAAAGATTATAGAAAATAAAAAATAAATAAAAGAAGTTAAAAAGCCTCAGAAATTTTATGAATAAGAACCTAGAGGAAATTAAATATAAATATCCTCATTACATTTCAATTAATGTGATAGCAGGTTGAGTTCATGGAATTCAGCTATTTCCAGATTTAAAAAAAATAGCAGGAATTTTCCAGAGGGATATTATTATTATGTGGGGAATCATTTTCATAGTAGAAATTTTAGAACATGCATATTTTTCTTTTTCTTTTTTTATTGGATATATTCTATATTTACATTTCATTTCGCTTTTTTTTGTTTCCCCACCCACCTAAGATCCCACATGCCCTTTTCCCTCCCCCTGCTCCCTCATCCACCCCTTCCCACTTCCCTGTTCTGGTATGCCCCTACACTGATGCTTTGATCCTTTCCAGCATTAGTGTCCATTCCTTTCTTCTTGTCAGACATCATTTGGTATGTGAATTGTGTCTTTGGTGTCCCACGATTCTAGGCTAATATCCACTTATCAGTGACTGCATACCATGAGTATTCTTTTGAGACTGGGTTACCTCACTTAGAATGATGTTCTCCAGCTTCATCCATTTCTCTAAGAATTTCATGAATTCATTGTTTCTAATGGCTGAATAGTACTCCATTGTGTATATATACCACATTATTTGTATCCATTCCTCCGTTGAGGGACATCTGGGTTCTTTCCAGCTTCTGGCTATTATAAATAAGGCTGCTATGAACATCGTGGAGCATGTATCCTTATTGCATGCTGGGGAGTCTTCTGGGTATATTCCCAGGAGTGGTATGGCTGGATCCTCCAGAAGTATCATGTCCAGTTTTCTGAGGAACTGCCAGACTGATTTCCAGAGTGGTTGTACCAGCTTACAGTCCCACCAGCAGTGGAGGAGTGTTCCTCTTTCTCCACATCCTCGCCAACACCTGATGTCTTCTGAGTTTTTAATCGTAGCCATTCTGACAGGTGTGAGGTAAAATCTCAGGGTGGTTTTGATTTGCATTTCTCGAATGACTAATGATGTTGAACATTTTTTTAAGGTGTTTCTCAGCCATCCGAATTTCTTCAGGTGAAAAGTCTTTGTTTAGCTCTGTACCCCATTTTTGGATAGGGTTATTTGGTTTTCTGGGGTCTAACTTCTTGATTTCTTTGTATACATTGGATATTAGCCCTCTGTCGGATGTGGGGTTGGTGAAGATCTTTTCCCAATTTGTTGGTTGCCGATTTGTCCTTTTGACAGTGTCTTTTGCCTTACAGAAACTTTGTAATTTTATGAGGTCCCATTTGTCTATTCTTGATCTTAGAGCATAAGCTATTGGTGTTCTGTTCAGGAATTTTCCCCCTGAGCCAATGTCCTCAAGGGTCTTCCCCAGTTTCTTTTCTATTAGTTTTAGTGTGTCTGGTTTTATGTGGAGGTACTTGATCCACTTGGAGTTGATCTTAGTGCAAGGAGATAAGAGTGGATCAATTCTCATTCTTCTGCATGTTGACCTCCAGTTGAGCCAGTACCATTTGTTGAAAAGGCTATCTTTTTTCCACTGCATGTTTTCAGCTCCTTTGTTGAATATCAATTGGCCATAGATGTGTGGGTTCAATTCTGGGTCTTCAATCCTATTCCATTGATCCACCTCCCTGTCACTGTACCAATACCATGCGGTTTTTAACACTACTGCTCTGTAGTATTGCTTGAGGTCCGGGATATTGATTCCCCCAGAAGTTCGTTTACTGTTGCTGATAGTTTTAGCTATCCTGGGTTTTTTGTTATTCCAGATGAATTTGAGAATTGCTCTTTCTAACTATATAAAGAACTGAGTTGGGATTTTGATGGGGATTGGGTTGAATCTGTATATTGCTTTTGGCAAGATTGCCATTTTAACTATATTAATCCTGCCAACCCACGAGCATGGAAGATTTTTCCATTTTCTGAGATCTTCAATTTCCTTCTTCAGAGACCTGAAGTTTTTGTCATATAAATCTTTCACTTATTTGGTTAGAGTCACACCAAGATACTTTATATTGCTTGTGGCTATTGAAAAGTTTGTCATTTCCCTAATTTCTTTCTCGGCCTGCTTATCCTTTGAGTATAGGAAGGCTACTCATTTGCTTGAGTTGACTTTATAACCAGCCACTTTGCTGAAGTTGTTTATCAGCTGTAGGAGGTCTCTGCTGGAGTTTTTTGGTTCGCTTAAGTATACTATCATATCATCTGCGAATAGTGATAGTTTGACTTCTTCCTTTCCAATTTGTATCCCTTTGACTTTCTTATGTTGTCGAATTGCTCTAGCTAGTACCTCAAGTACTATATTGAAGAGATATGGTGAGAGGGGGCAGATCCTACTACAAAAGCCTATACTCAACACAACTGGAAAATCTGGAGGAAATGGACAATTTCCTAGACAGATATGAAATACCAAAATAAAGGCACAACATACCCAAATCTATGGGACAAAATGAAAGCAGTACTAAGAGGAAAACTCATAGCCCTGAGTGCCTCCAAAAAGCAACTGGAGAAAGCATACACTAGCAGCTTAACAGCACACCTGAAAGCCCTGGAACAAAAAGAAGCTAATTCACCCAGGAGGAGTAGAAGGCAGAAAATCATCAAACTAAGGGCTGAAATCAATCAAGTAGAAACGAAAAGGACCATACAAAGAATCAACAAAACCAACAGCTGGTTCTTTGAGAAAATCAACAAGATAGATAAACCCTTAGCTAGACTAACCAAAGGGCACAGAGACAGTATTCAAATTAACAAAATTAGAAATGAAAAGGGGGATATAACAACAGAAACTGAGGAAACTCAAATAATCATCAGATCCTTCTACAAAAGCCTATACTCAACACAACTGGAGAATCTGGAGGAAATGGACAATTTCCTAGACAGATACCAAATACCAAAATTAAATCAGGATCAATTAGATCAGCTAAACAGCCCCATAACCCCTAGAGAAATAGAAGGGGTTATAGAAAGTCTCCCAACCAAAAAAAGTGCGGAACCAGATGGTTTTAGTGCAGAATTCTATCAGACCTTCAAAGAAGATCTAACACCAATACTCCTCAAACTATTCCACGAAATAGAAACAGAAGGCACACTGCCCAACTCGTTTTATGAAGCCACAATTACACTGATACCAAAACCACACAAAGATCCTACAAAGAAAGAGAACTACAGGCCAACTTCCCTTCTGAATATTGATGCAAAAATACTAAATAAAATTCTTGCCAACCGAATCCAAGAGCACATCAAAACGATCATTCACCATGATCAAGTAGGCTTCATCCCAGCGATGCAGAGATGGTTCAATATATGGAAATCCATCAATGTAATCCACTACATAAACAAACTAAAAGAAAAAAACCACATGGTCATCTCATTAGATGCTGAAAAAGCATTTGACAAAATTCAGCATCCTTTCATGCTAAAAGTCTTGGAAAGATCAGGAATTCAAGGCCCATACCTAAATATAGTAAAAGTAATATACAGCAAACCAGTAGCCAACATCAAAATAAATGGAGAGAAACTTGAAGCAATCCCACTAAAATCAGGGACTAGACAAGGCTGCCCTCTCTCTCCATAACTTTTCAATATAGTACTTGAAGTTCTAGTGAGAGCAATTAGACAACATAAGGAAGTCAAAGAGATGCAGATTGGAAAGGAAGAAATCAAACTATCACTATTTGCAGATGACATGATACTATACTTAAGTGACCCAAAAAACTCCACCAGAGAACTCCTATAGCTGACAAACAACTTCAGCAAATTGCTTCGTTATAAAATCAACTCAAGCAAATCAGTAGCCTTACTGTACTCAAAGGACAAGCAGGCTGAGAAAGAAGTTAGGGAAATAACACCCTTTACAATAGCCACAAACAATATAAAGTATCTTGGCGTGACTCTAACCAAACAAGTCAAAGATCTGTATGACAAGAACTTCAAGTCCTTGAAGAAAGAAATCAAAGAAGACCTCAGGAAATCAAAAAATATTTCATGCTCTTGGATTGGGAGGATCAATATAGTAAAAATGGCCATCTTGCCAAAAGCAATCTACAGATTCAATGCAATCCCCATCAAAATCCCAACTCAATTCTTCATAGATCTAGAAAGATCAATCCTCAAAGTCATCTCAAATAACAAAAAACCCAGGATATCTAAAACTATTCTCAACAATAAAAGGACTTCTGGGGGAATCAATATCCCTGACCTCAAGCAGTACTACAGAGCAATTGTGTTAAAAACTGAATGTATTGGTACAGCGACAGGCAAGTAGATCAATGGAATAGAGCTGAAGATCCAGAAACGAACCCACAAAGTTATGGTCACTTGATCTTTGATAAAGGAGCCACAACCATCCAGTGGAATAAAGATAGCCTTTTCAACAAATGGTGCTGGTTCAACTGGAGGTCAACATGCAGAAGAATGCGAATTGACCCACTCTTATCTCCTTGCACCAAGATCAACTCCAAGTGGATCAAGGACCTCCACATAAAACCAGACACACTGAAACTAATAGAAAAGAAACTGGGGAAGACTCTGGAGGACATGGGCACAGGGGTAAAGTTCCTGAACAGAACACCAATAGCTTATGCTCTAAGATGAGAGATGGCTCAGCCGTTAAGAGCACCGACTGCACTTTCAGAGGTCCTGAGTTCAAATCCCAGCAACCACATGGTGGGTCACAACCATCTGTAATGAGATCTGACACCCACTTCTGGTGTCTGAAGACAGCTACAGTGTATTATACACATATAATAATAAATACATCTTATTGACAAATCGGGCCTCATAAAATTACAAAGTTTCTGTAAGGCAAAAGACACTGTCAGAAGGACAAAACGGCAACCAACAAAGTGGCAAAAGATCTTCACCAACCCCACATCTGACAGAGGGCTAATATCCAATATATACAAAGAGCTCAAGAAGTTAGACCCCAAATAACCAAATAACCCTATTAAAAATGGGGTACAGAGCTAAACAAGGAATTTTCACCAGAAGAAATTTGGATGTCTGAGAAGCACCTTAAGAGATGTTCAATATCACTAGTCATCAGGGAAATGCAAATCAAAACAACCCTGAGATTCCACCTCACACCAGTCAGAATGGCTAAGATTAAAAACTCAAGAGACAACAGGTGCTGGCGAGGACGTGGAGAAAGAGGATCACTCCTCTATTGTTGGTGGGATTTCAAGATGTTACAACCGCTCTGGAAATCAGTATGGTGGTTCCTCAGAAAATTTGGCATGACACGTCCAGAGGATCCTGTCATACCACTCCTGGGCATATACCCAGAGGATTCCCCTGCATGCAATAAAGACACATGTTCCATTATGTTCATAGCAGCCTTATTTATAATAGCCAGAAGCTGGAAAGAACCCAGATGTCCTTCAACGGAGGAATGGATACAGAAATTGTGGTATATTTATACAATGGAATACTACTCAGCAATTAAAAATAATGAATTCATACAATTTGTAGGCAATTGATTGGATCTGGAAAATTTCATCTTAAGTGAGTCAACTCAATCACAGAAGAATACACATGAATTACAATCACTGATAAGTGGATATTAATGAGCCCAGAAGCTCTGAATACTCAAGACAAAATTAGCTAAGCAAAAGATTCCCAGAAAAAAGGATGGAGAGGACCGTGGTCTGGAAAAGACTAAATCCAGTTTTGTAGGAGAGTACCAGAACAGAGAAATGGTGGGAAGAGGGCGTGATTGGGGAATGGGGGGGAAGAGGACTTATGGGACATATGGTGAGGGGGGAACTGGAAAGGGGAAAGCCTTTGGAATATAAACAAAGAATATAGAAAATAATAAAAAAAAGAAAAAAGAAAAAAAAAGAAAAGTGAGTAGAGTGTCTGGGGAGCAAGTCAGCTAGGGATGAAATGCACAACATTGCTAAGGATAGAAGCAAAAATATAGGCAGAAATGGGACATTAATGACAGCACTAAATGGAGAACTATCAAACCTCCACTGCTCTATCATTTGATTTTTTCTCAAAGAACAGAAATTCAATCAACAAGCAGATGAAATGGAAGCTTGTCGTTGGTGTAAGGACAGTGACACCAAAAATGCTAACTTAAATTTTTTGTTCATGTCTGCAGTATGGATCATGATGAGGCTTGTTTCCACTAAACCACTGTTTCTTCATTATATGTGTGAAAGTATCAGTGACTATAATTAAAACAAGAACTTTTTTTTTTTAAAGAAAAGATATGGAGAGAGGGGGCAGCCTTGTCTAGTCCCTGATTTTAGTGAGATTGCTTCAAGTTTCTCTCCATTTAGTTTGATGTTGGCTACTGGTTTGCTGGAGATTGCTTTTACTATGTTTAGGTATGGGCCTTGAATTCCTGCTCTTTCCAAGTCTTTTTGCATGAAACGATGCTGGATTTTGTTGAATGCTTTTTCAGCATCTAATGAGATGACCATGTGGTTTTTTCCTTTTAGTTTGTTTATGTAGTGGATTGTTGATGGATTTCCGTCTATTGAACCATCCCTGC
Source organism: Apodemus agrarius (assembly GCA_964023405.1). Taxonomy (NCBI): domain Eukaryota; kingdom Metazoa; phylum Chordata; class Mammalia; order Rodentia; family Muridae; genus Apodemus; species Apodemus agrarius. The sequence goes on along the minus strand of OZ030012.1, from coordinate 20,557,771 downwards.
ATCCCTGGGATGAAGCCTACTTCATGGTGAATGATCGTTTTGATGTGCTCTTGGATTCGGTTGGCAAGAATTTTATTTAGTATTTTTGCATTGATATTCAGAAGGGAAATTGGCCTGTAGTTCTCTTTCTTTGTTGGATCGTTGTGTGGTTTTGGTATCAGCTTAATTGTGGCTTCATAGAACGAGTTGTGCAGTGTCCCTTCTGTTTCTATTTTGTGGAATAGTTTGAAGAGTATTGTTGCTAGGTCTTCTTTGAAGGTCTGATAGAATTCTGCACTAAAACCATCTGGTCCCTTACTTTTTTTGGTTGGGAGGCTTTCTATAACCCCTTCTATTTCTTTGGGGGTTATGGGACTGTTTAGATGATCCAATTGATCCTGATTTAATTTTGGTATTTGGTATCTGTCTAGGAAATTGTCCATTTCCTCCAGATTCTCCAGTTGTGTTGAGTATAGACTTTTGTAGTAGGATCTGATGATCTTTTGAATTTCCTCAGTTTCTGTTGTTATATCTCCCTTTTCATTTCTAATTTTGTTAATTTGGATGTCTCTGTGTCCTTTGGTTAGTCTAGCTAAGGGTTTATCTATCTTGTTGATTTTCTCAAAGAACCAGCTCCTGGTTTTGTTGATTCTTTGTATGGTTTCTTTGTTTCTACTTGATTGATTTCAGCCCTGAGTTTGAGGATTTTCTGTCTCCTACTCCTCCTGGGTGAATTAGCTTTTGTTCCAGGGCTTTCAGTTGTGCTGTTAAGCTGCTAGTGTATGCTGTCTGCAGTTTCTTTTTGGAGGCACTCAGGGCTATGAGTTTTCCTCTTAGTACTGCTTTCATTGTGTCCTATAGATTTGGGTAGGTTGTACCTTCATTTTCATTGAATTCTAAAAAGTCTTTGATTTCTTTCTTTACTTCTTCCTTGACCAAAGTGTCATTGTTCAGTTTGCATGTGTATGTGGGTTTTCTGTTGTTTTTTTTGCTATTGAAGACCACTCTTATTCCATAGTGATCTGATAGGAGGCATGGGATTTGTTTGACCTTCTTGTATTTGTTGACATCTGTCTTGTGACCAATTATATGATCAATTTTGGAGAAGGTACCATGTGGTGCTGAGAAAAAGGTATATTCTTTTGCTTTAGGATGAAATGTTCTATATATATCTGTTAAGTCCAATTGGTCCAAAGTTTCAATTAGTTTCACTGTATCCCTGTTTAGTTTCTGCTTTCCTGATTGGTCCATTGAGGGGAGTGGAGTGTTGAAGTCACCCACAATTATTGTGTTAGGTGCAATGTGTGCTTTGAGCTTTAGTGAAGTTTCTTTTACGAATGTGGGTGCCCTTGCATTTGGAGCATAGATGTTCAGTATTGAGAGTTCTTCTTGGTGGATTTTCCCTTTGACCAGCAAGAAGTGTCCTTCCATGTCTCTTTTGATGACTTTAGGTTGAAAGCCAATTTTATATGATATTAGAATGGGTACTCCAGCTTGTTTACTGAGACCATTTGCTTGTAAAATTGTCTTCTAGCCTTTTACTCTAAGGTAATGTACGTTTTTGACTCTGAGATGTGTTTCCTGTATGCACCAAAATGTAGGATCCTGTTTCCATATCCAGTCTGTTAGATTATATCTTTTTATTTGGGAATTGAGTCCATTGATATTAAGAGATATTAAGTGAAAGGAGTTTTAAAATTTTCAGAGCCCACGATGGAGGCAGCAGAGCAGAATAGGCCTGGGAATGCCAGGGCAGGCCTGAAATAAGGCTGCTGAATTATTCTGGGAACTAACTGGCCACGAAGGATAAGGGACGTGCCTAGACAATCTCCACTCTCCACTGAATCATGGGCTATCTGGACTGGGCCCCCTGGTCTCCAGTCTCCCCCTCGATGCAGTTTGAGGTTAATCTGACCTCTTGCTAACCAAAATAAGCCATTTTCCCACATTGCTGAAATATCAATCTACACGTACTGCTTGCTGATGTAACTGCATGCCAATTCTCTCTGTTAATGTTTAAATCAGCTAATTACGTGTAACCACGCCACCCCCTACTTTTCCTATATAAACCCCTAACTTCTGAGCCTCAGGGTCGACTCCTCTGTCTCCTGTGTGAGATACGAGTCGTCCTGGAGCTCCGATATTAAAACTGCCTCATGCAATTATGCAATTGCATCAAGCTGTTCTCTTGAGTTTCTTGGTGAAGCACCATCCCGAGATTAGAATAGGGGTCCCCAAAAGGGGGCCCAACATTAAAGAATAATAATTATTTCCTCCTGACATTTTTGAAATTATTTTTTAATATTTGAGAGGTTATCTTCTTTAGGGTTTGATGAGAGGAGGTTTCTATCTTGCTTATTCTGGGGTGTAGTTTCCCTCCTTGTGTTGGTGTTTTCCCCCTATTATCCTTTGTAGGGCTGGGTTTGTGGAAAAATATCGTCCAAATTTGGTTTTGTCATGGAATACCTTTTTTTCTCCATCTGTGGCGATTGAGCCTTTTGCTGGATATAGTAGTTTTGGCTGAAATTTGTGTTCTCTTAGAGTCTGCATGATATCTACCCAGGATCTTCTAGCTTTCATGGTCTCAAGTGAGAAGTCTGGTGTAATTCTGATAGGTGTTCCTTTATATGTTAATTGGCCGTTTTCTCTTACTGCCTTTAATATTCTTTCTTTGTTTAATACATTTGGGGTTTTGATTATTATTTGACAGGAAGTATTTCTGTTCTGGTCCAGTCTGGAGTTCTGTAGGCTTCTTGTATATTCATGGGCATCTCTCTCTCTTTAGGTTGGGGAAGTTTTCTTCTAAAATTTTGTAGAAGATATTTGCTGGCCCTTTAAATTGTAAATCTTCACTCTCATCTATACTTATAATCCTTAGGTTTGGTCTTCTCATTGTGTCCTGGATTTCCTGGATGTTTTGGGTTACAAGATTTTTGCATTTAGCATTTTCTTTGACTTTTGAATCAATGGTTGCTATGGTATCTTTGGCATCTGACATTCTTTTTCCTATCTCTTGTATTCTATTGTTGATATTTGCATCTATGGCCCCTGATTTCTTCCCAAGGTTTTCTATCTCCAAAGTTGTCTCCCTCTGTGATTTCTTAGTTGTTTCTACTTCTGTTTTAAAATCCTAGATGGATTTGCTCAGATCTTTCGCTTCCTTGTTTGTGTTTTCATGTAATTCTTTAAGAGATTTTTGTGTTTCCTGTTTCATAACTTCTACTTGTTGACCCACGTTCTCCTGTATTTCTTTAAGTGATTTTTGTATTTCCTCTTCATTGGCTTCTATTTTTTGATCCATATTCTTCTGAATTTCTTTAAGTGATTTTTGTGTTTGCCTTGTAAGCGCTTCTAACTTTTGATCTATTTTCTCCTGTATTTGTTTAAGAGATTTATCTATGTGTTTCACTATCAACATCCTGACCAGTGATTTTAGATTCAAATCTTGTTTTTCTGGTGTGTTCGGGTATCCAGGACTTCCTGTTTTCGGCGAACTAGGTTTGGATGCTGCCATATTGCCTTGATTTCTGCTAGTAATGTTCCTACATTTGCCTTTTGCCATCTGGTTATCTCTGGCCTTAGTTGGCCTTGTTGTCACTGGCTGGTGATTGAACCTCCTGTGAGGCTGGGCCTGCCTGTTGGTTCTCTACCGATGACCAGGTGGCAAGATGTTGACTGACCACCACCTCAATCCCCTTTTATACCAGTTTAATTACATGCAGGAATTAAGGTAAAAAAGTAGTACAATGTGGAACATATAAGACAATAACTAGAAAATTGTTCAAGGGTATGTAAGGATGACCAAAATACCTGACCCTACTTTCTTGTCCAAGCCCAGAATCTTGCCTGAAGCTTGTTTCTCTCATTTCACCCTTAGATAAAACTTCCTGACTTAACCTATTTCCCTATTATGCCTCAATGTCAAATTCCTGCTTGAAGTCCTTGTCCTTGAGGATTATAAGCAGTCCCAGTAATATGCGTGATAATAAACTGTCTGCAGAAAGTCTCAAATGCTTGACTGAAATAGTCAGTTTCATTATGTGTTTTAATCTGATTTGGAACAACCAATATAGAAAAACAGTGTAGGCAATGTTTCCTTTTTTAGTTCCTTCTCCTGTTTTCAGGCAACTAGAAAGCCTGAAAAGGTGTCAATAATCACATGTACATATCTTAATTTTCTAAATTAGAAATATGAGTATCATTTATCTGTAATAATTAAGTCCTCTAGAATTAACACCATTATGTGGTAGAGGTAGAAATTGAGGACACCAAGAACAAATCTTTATAATTTGATGTGCACAAAAATACAAAACTTTTAGGTTATTATTATTTTGATGATATAAAGAATATGCTTTTATATACAATTGTTTCTATAAAGTCTGTCTTAGATACAAATTTCATGTGCCTTGCCTTAAGGGGCCTTGCCCATGTACTTTTTAAAGATTAATTATATATAATTATATTGTAGCTGTCTTCGGATACACCAAATGAGGGTGTCAGATCTCATCATAGATGGTTGTGAGCCACCATATGGTTCCTTGGATCTGAGCTCTCATACTCCATGATTGAGGGCCTAGCCTTTAATGACTGAGCCATCTCTCCAGGCTTTGGATCAGCTCTCAAATATCCAGGACAGTAATTTACAGAACCTTTATTTTTTAACTTGAATTACATTTGCATAAACAATTGTAAAAATTAAGAATTAGCAGTATTAAAATAAGGAACAATTTTAAGCAATTGTAAACTATGATATATATATATATATATTGATTATTTAAAGCTTGATTTTTAATATCTTAAAATGCTGAAGCAGGGGGAAACTCAAAAGAATAAGCATGTGATCCAATTACATGAGCTTCAATCCAACAGTAGTTGTAGTCTTTATAGGATGTATGTATAGAAATATAAAAGCAAATTGCAACAAGTTATCTTTTGGATAACAATTATAAATTTTGCCTAAAAAGACTTGCCAATGGAATAGATTAACCATCAATAATAATCAATTTGATTGCTGTTTTAAAAATGGTACATATGTTTTATCAGGCTCTTAAAACATTCCTTTTAAAATATTTTTATAATTTTTTTATCAACATGTCAATATCGTTATTGGAGGATGTAAAAACTTTATTTGGAGAAGAAAAAGGGTGATTTTTATATTAACGTTCCCTTTGCCAAGGAATGGCAATGAACACATATCAAAAACAGCTGATTATAGTAGCCTTCATTATCTGTAAAACTATCTATCCTTTTGCCAGTTAATTTGTATCTACCTTGAAAACAGAGGTTTAAGTCCTCCTTTGGCAAGCTTAAAGGGATGTCTTAGCCAATTAGTTTATTCTATCTTTTGAAAATCATTTACTTAAAAAAATTGAAAGCCCATAGTTAAGAGAAAATTCCTGTAACACACATTCCATGAACATTATACTCTGAAAAATCTAAGATCCTAGCTTCTCATATTGAAGCAGAGACAAAACATTTTTTCCTCACATAAGGTAAGACCATTCCTTGAGGAAAAAATCCTTTTAATGAAGTTGCTTTATTGTTTCTTTTTAAAGTTAGCACATAGAAGCAAATGCTTTTATAATTATCAGAATGTAAAGCAAAAAACAACCCTTTAAGTCTACAATAATTTTGTATGGAGTAGGCAGGTCAAATTTTAGTGCCTTCATAAGTTTTACTTAGCCTTATTAACCTTTCATAAGTTTGAACTGCAGTTTGAACCATACCTGGATTAAATCAAGAATGTTGTTTTGGCCAAATACTCCTTATGTGGGGTCTGCAGGATAAAAGCACTTCCTTACAAGCTTCCTCTGAGGAAGCTCTAAGCTTTGCATTAACTCAAATGTAATTTTTTCCCTAATCTGCCCAACACTCACCTGTCCAGCAAGGACATCTATGAGGTTCCTCAAATGTAAATATCTTCTAATCTGAGCCTATTATCTAAGACCAGACCCAAACTCACCTGTCTTGCAAGAACATGAGGGTCAAATAACAAACAAAAGAAACCTGTAATTTCAGGGTTCCTGGAAAAACTCTAGTTTCAAAGTAGTGCAAGGAGCCTGTTTGATATAAAATAAATTTCCATTGAGGTCTCTTTTTTAATCTTGGAGGGTTAAATTTTGCTTTTACCATTGTAGCCAATAAACTGGTGAAAAAGTGGCAATAGACCCATACTGGCCACAGCTGTTTTTATCCTTTATCACTCTGGAAATCATTTTAATTATGAAATGTGTTAAGAATTATGAGCCTTCACTTAGACTGCAGTCAATGGCACACTGGCAATTTTTATCATAACTCTTAATTTTCTCTTGTAATATTAAAGCATAACTACAACTTTGGAAGCAAAACCCAATTTTAAACAATCTATTTTATTTAAAATTAATGGCAAACACATTACTTTCACACTTCAAAATTAGTCTGCCAGTTCGTATGTTTAAGTGTATGACAGTTTAACTAATTAAAAGACATTATTTTAAATCGTATTCCTTATAAGTTTAATTTCTAGGTTAAGATTCACACAAAACACTATGACAATTTAGATGCATCCCAGAGGCCTGTGTTTTATGAATCACAACATGCCATGTGCTCAAGATGGTCATAACCTCGAGCTATCAGCTCCAGACTTGCCTCTTATTGCCAACTCTACTCCATTTAAATCATGCACAATAATTCACAAGCCAATACTCTGTAGTCAACACATGCAGAACCTACTTATACTTTTAAGACCAATTATAAAAAAGGAAACAAAGCATGCATTGCGTAGGGCCACATGTTGCTGGTTAAACTAACCTTTTCTTAATATCATTATACCTTTAAAATTATGTCCAATGACTTATAAGCCAATACTCTATATAGTCAAGACATGCAAAATATATTTATACCTCTAAGACCAATTATAAACAAGAATAAATTGATTACACAAATCTCATAAACTTAAACCAAACAAATTTCCCTTTTTCTAGCTGCAATTTCAAGAGAACAGAAAGCACTCTGAACCAAAAAACACAATTGTAGAGATCCTTCTTCAGGAGAAATAACCATTAAACCACTTGTCGTAGACTTGAGGCTGCTGGCCCCTTTTTAAAAGCAGCTTTCTCTCTAACTATGTTTGACTCCTAGCTGAGTATGGGACACCTTAAATCAGCCTCTGCTGTGTAAACTGCGGCTAGAGTAAGAGATAGACTGACAGCAGATGAAATTTTTATCATTTTTTAAACATGAAACAATTAAACAGTCATTCACACACGAATAGGACATAAACATACATGTAGACACGGTGTTCACCAAGGACAAACAGAAAGGGAAGCATGCTTGTTACACAATTACATCCATTTTCCTACTCTCTTTCTCTCTCAGTTTTCCAACTTTCTTAAAGCAGCTCTTGGAGGCTGCAGACATATGCCTATTTTTAAGTCCTTTTCTTTTTCGCTTGAATCAGCTCTTAAAAGCTGTGGACAAATGCCTGTAAAATTCTTGCCCCATTTTCCACTGTCTGCCCCTAAGTGAGTTCAATGTTGGGTTGATACTGCCTCACTTAGTCCATATCCTCCAGCACCTATTTTGCTCACTGTGCAGGATACCATCTTTTTCCATTTTCTGTGAAGCTTGCCAAGACAGGGTCACCTCAGGAAATCTTCTCAAGTCCAGCTCTGTGTCCGGATGGCATTCTGTAGCTGCCTGCAGCTACTGCGAACTGGGTTCCTGGAACAGAAGCTGAGGGATGGATGGGGAATTGGGGGAAAGAATGAGGGCCAGAATGATAGTTTACCGATTGAGGCCAAAGTTTAATGGAGTCTGACAATTTAACAGTTTGGGTGAGCCCCTCCTCCCAGACTCCTGTGTGAGTTCCAAGAACTGGTCTGGCTGTTCGTTGGGTGTTGGCTCCACTGCTCAGGCAGCTGGGTGGGTCATCTGCTTAATTCAGAAATTCATAGATCTGGAGGAACTTCACCTTCATGCTGAGCACTCCACCCTAGGTGGAGCAGGATCCTGACTAGCACAGGAATCCCTGCTCAACAAAGGCTGGGAGAGGAAGTTCACCTCGATCAATGTCAAGTTCCTACCAAGTGGCATAACACACTGTTATGGCTCTCTACAATAGGGGAGCAAGATAGAGAGGAGGGGGCAAGCACCTCCTTTTATAGTGAGTTGGGCCTACCTGACTGTTGCCAGGTAACCATGGGGAGGGGCATACCTGGTTGTGGGGGTAGAATCAAGCCAGAATACTGAGGGCTTAGGGCGTGGCCCTATGTGACTGCCACAAAATTATGGAGTTGAGGGCCTATTGTCAGGAGCCTAAGTGTCTGGGAACATGGCTCACGGTTTTGTTCCTTGTAGAATATATTCTACTGAGTCTCCAGAGTAAGCCTTGTTCAATCAGCCCACAGACTGCCTTTCATGACCGTATACCAGGATTGGATTATATCTCATTGAATGGTTGGCCAAACGGTCCCATAGGAACTACCAAACAACCCAGCTGTTGGCAAGACTATAGGTTGCTCTCCACAAACTACAGCAAGGCCCATTGCTGAAGACAACACCTGCATAACTCATTGAACATGGTTAAGTTGGCCTAGTGTTGACATTGAGCTTTTACCCCATATGATATTATCTGTAGTACATAAGGTACTCTGCACACTATGAAGCAAGAAATGCAAACACCAATTCAGCCACAAATACTTTGATCTACAGTGGTGGCCTACTTGCAAGATATGCTAGTGCAATGGTGGCATGGAGCTTATGGGGGTAACCAACCAATATCTGCTTTGACTTAAGGCTTACTCCATGACATGGAACCCATACTTGACACTGCTTGGGTGACCAAGAATCTGAGACTAGATAGCTCAGGGATCTAGGGTACAATCAAATACTACTGTTTTTTAAGAACAATAAAATTGTGGAATAGTGGACTGTGCCAGGAAACTTGGTAAAGTTAAGCAGGTTGGAAGTCCCAAAACCTCTGAGAGGATGGTAGGAGCTTCACCTGCTTCTGACTAGGCCTCTGTGACATGACCACACTCCCTACATAGGAATGTGACCTATTGTCATGTAGATCAGAACAGAGTTCTCTAATGAGGTATCTAGAGGCTCTAAGGGTTTAGCCAATATGCTTCTCTTCCTGGACATTCCTTCCTGCAAAATGTATTTAATCTCTGGCCCACCCTGAAGAGATGGTATGCACCATTTTCCACGATGAACAATCCATAAACAGTTTGGAACCAACCAACCAACCAAGAACTGTCTCTTTGATTAAGAACCACTGTGGGGAGCATGGAGAAAGCCTTCCTCTACAAAGCCACATTGCTTAACTCTCCTGCAGAGGACCCTTCTATGCTCCTGGACTTGATACCATTAAGCTAAGGTAGAGTTATGTATCCCCCTCATTGCTCCCTCCCCAGCTTTGGGCTCATCCTCAGCTCTTGGACCACCTTCATTCCCAACTCCCTTTGACCCAGTGGCACCTGAATGTCCAGGAGTTTGAGAGCCCCTGGTCCCAGGCTCCTCATCGCAGGCCTGGGAACCCCAGGGTTTCCAGCAGTGACTGGATGCCCAAGAGTTAGGAAACCCCAGCTCCCATATCTTTGGCTGATTTTCCTACCCACGGAGTGGTGTATCTGTGCTTCCCTCAAGCCTAGGACCCAACAGTAGATATAGGGTAATTGCAGCTTAGCATCTCCATGTTCTGTCTGGCCAGCACCAGTTGCCACATCCCAGTGGCTGGGTGAATTGGGAACCCACACTAAATGACGCATTTTTCTTCTTCCATTTATTTATTTATTTATTTATTTATTTATTTATTTATTTACCTTGGTTACTGGTTTCTACTCCTGTTCCCTCTTCGCAAATCCCTCCCCCTTTTCTCTTCTGAGAGAGGCCCCCTCTGAATATCTTCTCACCATGGCACATCATGTCTTTGCAGGCATATCCTCTGCCACTGAGCCAGACAAGGCAGCCCAGCCAGGGGAACAGATTCCACGAAGAGACAACAGCTATAGGGACAGTTCCCACTCCAATTTAGGGACCCACATGAAGACCTGGCTGCACATCTGCTGCATATATATGGGGAGCCTAGGTGCAGCTGATACATGCTCTTTGGTTGGTGGTTCAGTCTCTGAGAGCCCCCAAAGGTCCAGGTTAGTTGACTCTGTTTGTCTTCCTGTAGAGTTCCTATCCCCTTTGGGGCCTTCAATAATTTCCCCAACTCTTCCATAAGCGTCCCCAAGGTCCACCCAATGTTTGGCTGTGGGTCTCTATGAGGCAGATGGAGGGAGAGAACTGCGTATGAAAAGAGATAGAAAAGGGGGCTGGGGGAATTGGGGATTGGAGTGGGGAGAAAGGAGAGGGAGGGTAAGAGGCCAGGAGAGTGAATGGGGATCTGTGGCTGGCAGGGGTAGGGACATCTCTAGGATGTGCCAGAGACCTGCAGTTGGGGAGACTCCCCAGAGTCTACAGGGGTGATTTTAGCTGAAATTCATAGCAGTGGAGATATGAAACCTGAAGTGGCTACCCTCCTGTAGCCACTTAGGACCCCCCTGGAGAGAGACAAGAACACTAGCCCACTCACAAAACTTTTGGCCCAAAATTTGTCCTGTCTATAAACAATACATGGACAAAGAAGGAACAGAAACTGAAGAAATGGCTTACCAATTAATAGTTTTGGGGATTTGTGATTTTTGAACATAATTTAAAAAATTATTATTCTATTTATTTATAATCCAGTTGTTGCCCCCTTCTTGTCACCCCTTCCCATTGTTCCTCATCCCCTTCCTCCTCCTCCCTGTTTCTAAGAGGATGCTTCCCTGCAACTAGGCTTCTCCCCTCCCTGGGGCCTCAAGTCTCTCGAGGATTAGGCAACTGTTCTCCTCTGCTATATATGTGCTAGGGCCCTTGGACTAGCTCCTGCATGCTGCCTAGTTGGTGGCTCAGTGTCTGAAAGCTCCCAGGGGTCCAGGTTAGTTGAGATTGCTGGTGTTCCTACAGGTTGTTTAAATCTACTAAATTAATTTGGTTCATAACTTCTATTAGTTTCACTGTGTCTCTGTTTAGTTTCTATTTCAATGACCTGTCCATTGGTGAGAATGGGGTGTTGAAGTCTTGCACTATTATTGTTTGGGTTCAATATGTGTTTTGAGCTTTAGTAAAGTTTGTCTATTGATTGTGGCTGCCCTTGCATTTGGTGCATAGATGTTCAGAATTGAGAATTCATCTTGGTGGATTTTTTCTTTGATGAGTATAAAGTGTCCTTCCCCATTGATAACTTTTGGTTGAAAGTCTATTTTATTGAATATTAGAATGGCTACTCCAGCTTGTTTCTTGGGACCATTTGCTTGGAAAACTTGTTCCCAGCCTTATACACTGAGGTAGTATCTGTCTTTATCTTGTATGGAACAAAATGCTGGATTTTGCTTGCATATCCAGCCTGTTAGTTTATGTCTTTTTATTGGAAAATGAGTCCATTGATGTTGACATATATTAAAGACGGGTGATTGTTAGTTCCTGTTATGTTTGCTGTTGGAGGTGGTATTATGTGTGTGTGATTCTCTCCGATTTGGTTTGTTGTGAGATGTTTTAATTTCTTGGTTTTTTTGATGTAGATACCCTCTTAATGTTGATGTTTTCCTTCTAGAATCCTCTGTAGGTCTGGATTGGTAGATAGATACTGTTTAAATATAGTTTTGTCATGGAATATTTTGGTCTCTATCTATTGATGATTGAGAGTTTTGATGAGTATAGTAGCCTGGTCTGGTATTTGTGTTCTCTTAAGGTCTGCATGACATCTGTCCAGAATCTTCTATTATAGTCTCTGTTGAGAAGTCTTGTGTAATTCTGATTTGTCTGCCTTTATATGTTATTTGGCTTTTCCCTCTTACTGCTTTTAGTATTTGTTGTTTTGTGCATTTAGTGTTCTGATTATTATATGATGAGAGGATTTATGTTTCTGGTTCAATCTATTTGGTGCTCTGTATACTTCTTGTACATTTATGGCTATCTCTTTCTTTAGGTTGTGGAAATTTTCTTCTATGATTTTATTGAAGATGTTTTCTGCTCCTTTGAGCTGGGAATCTTCATTCCCTTTTATTTCTATTACTCTTAGGTTTGGTCTTTTTATTGTGTCCTGGATTTCCTGGATGTTTTGGGTTAGGAATTTTTCCTGCATTGTATTTTCATTGACCATTGTGTCAAGATCCCTTATGTTATCTTCTACACCTGTGATTCTCTCTTATATCTCATGTATTTTGTTGCTCCTGATTTCTTTCCTAGGTTTTCCATTTCCAGGGTTGCCTCCATTTATTATTTCTTTATTGTTTCTACTTCCAATTTTAGGTCTTGGACTGCTTTGTTCACTTCCTTCACCTGTTTGCTTGTGTTTTTCCTGTATTTCTTTAAGGAATTTATTTCCTCTTTAAGAGCTTCTACCTGTTTGGCTGCATTTTCCTGCATTTCTTTCAGTAAGTTATTTATATCCTCCTTAAAGATCTATATTATCTTCATGAGATGGGACTTTAGGTCAGCATAATGCTTTTCAGGTGCGTTGGATTATCCAGGGCTTCCTGTGGTGGGAGAACTGGGTTCTGATGGCTTCTGTTGCTTCTGTTCTTGCACTTGTCTCTCAACATCTAGTTATCTTTGGTGTTAACTGGCTGGGTGGCTCTCTCTGGAGCCTGCCTTCTGTGTCTCCAGATGCAGCAAATCTCCTGGGAGACATGCAGATTGTGGGGTGGTAAGAAGGGCAGATATGCCTATCTGTCCTAGCAGAGCAGATAGGGTTGGTGAAGAGAGGAGGGGTACTGTGTCTGCTGGGTTCCTTGGGGGTTCCAGCAGGTGCAGTTATTTGGGCGGTGGTCTTTCCTCATGCCCTGGCTGCAGCATATATCCTGGGAGTCCTACAGACTATGGGGTGGTGACAGGGGCAGATTGGGGTACCCTGATCTGCCCCAGAGGAGGTGCAGACCATAAGGGAGTGTTGTGCTATGAAGCATTCATGAACCCTCAAAGACCATCAAGGAGCCAGTTCTCTTTTTTATTAATCATTTTATTCATTTACATTTCAAATGATATCCCCATTTCCTTTTCCCCCTCCATCCCATCTCCCATCCCCTATACCTCTATGAGGGTGCTCTTCCACTCCTACCCCACTCCCACCACCCCACTCTAGTATCCCCCTATACTGGGGCACCAAGCAGTCTAAAAGAATATCTAAAACAATCAGACTAATTTTTGATCAACTGTTGCTAGGAAGTAGCTAGGGAGTAACTCTGGCCAAGGACAAGCAGTGGAGTCCTTTCTGATACTTGGGTTTATCTGCAGGACATGTTCTCAAGTCTTTTTTTCCTTCCCTACTTGTTTTTCTTATGGAGGACAGTTCCAAGATGGAGTAGGTTTGGCCTCTCAGGAGATAGGGTTCATGTGGAGGGGAGGGGTCCAGCATTCATTGGACTCCTTGGGGGGTTCCAGCTGGTGTGGTTATTTGGGTTGTGGTTTTACCTATTGCCTGACTGCTGCAGGTCTCTTGGGAGACCTGCAGCCTGAGGAGTGTGAGAGGGACAAGCACACCGATTTGCTGAACATTTCTTTAAGTGCTTCTCAGCTATTAAAGATTCCTCTTTTGAGAATTCTCTGTTTAGCTCTGTATCCAATTTTTAAACTCAGTTATTTGGCATTTTTAGAAGAGCAATTCTCAAATTCATATTCAAAAACAAAAATCATTGTGGACAGTGTTACCACTGAGTTGTCCTTGGTGCTATAAGAAAGCAGACTAACTCAAGGTGGATGCTATTGCAGACTGGGTTCATGCTTTCCATGTGAAACCTACAGATCCCTGATCCCCAGAGACTCCTGTTGGAGGGTACAGAAGATAGACAATCTGCTCAATGTAAAGATCACTCGACCTTGATCATGACTGCCTGGTGGTACACTTGGATTCTGGTTCCTATGTGCCTGTATACCTCAGTGTCTCCTTTCTTTTGGGGTTGGGGATGCTTGGGGCAGCCACCAGGACTTCCATCCTGGTCTTACAAGTGGAAAATTATGAGAATCTGAGGACAGCCATTGATTTAGATGTAGGTAAAATAGAAACTTCCATCAGTCACCTTCAAGAATCACTGACTTCATTACAAAAGCAGAACTGCAGGATAGGAGGGCTCTGTGCTGCCTTAGCTGAGTGGGGCTGCTTGTGTATAGACCATTCCAGGGTTGTTAAAGAGTCAGTGGCCAAGGTGAGGATAGGGTTAGTCAAGCAGAAAAGAGAGAGAACAGAGTCTTGGCTTAACTTCTCTGCTTGGTTATCCACCCACACATCCATCCTGTTAGGACCCTTAATTGTTCTCCTGCTATTGTTGACCTTTGGCCCCTACATTTTGGACCACTTGGTCACTCTTGTTAAGAAACACACAGGCACAGAACGGCTAATAATCTTAAAGCAGAAATGCAAAGAACTAGAAACAGAAGACCAGGAGTATGAGCTATTAGAATACCAGCAATTGTCTAAGTGCATCCAAAAAGAAACTGGAGAGAGCATATACTAGCAGCTTAATGGCGCATCTTAAAGCCCTGGAAGAAAAACAAGTTAATTCACCAGGAGGAGTAGAAGACAAGAAATCATCAAACTCAGGGCTGAAATCAATCAAATAGAAACAAAGAGAACCATACAAAGAATCAACAAGACCAGGAGCTGGTTCTTTGAGAAAATCAACAAGATAGATAAACCCTTAGCCAGACTAACCAAAGGACACAGAGACAGTATACAAATTAACAAAATTAGAAATGAAAAGGGAGACATAACAACAGAAACTGAGGAAATTCAAAAGATCATCAGATCCTACTACAAAGGTCTATACTCAAAACAACTGGAGAATCTGGAGGAAATGGACAATTTCCTAGACAGATATCAAATACCAAAATTAAATCAGCATCAAGTAGATCAGCTAAATAGTCCCATAACCCCTAAAGAAATAGAAGGGGTTATAGAAAGCCTCCCAACCAAAAAAAGTACGGGACCAGATGGTTTTAGTGCAGAATTCTACCAGACCTTCAAAGAAGACTTAACACCAACTCATTCTTCGAAGCCACAATTACGCTAATACCTAAACCACAAAAAGATCCAACAAAGAAAGAGAACTATAGGCCAATTTCTCTTATGAATATAGATGCAAAAATACTAAATAAAATTCTTGCTAACCGAATCCAAGAGCACATCAAAACGATCATCCACCATGACCAAGTAGGCTTCATCCCAGGGATGCAGGGATGGTTCAATATACGGAAATCCATCAATGTAATCCACTACATAAACAAACTGAAAGAAAAAAACCACATGGTCATCTCATTAGATGCTGAAAAAGCATTCGACAAAATTCAGCATCCTTTCATGCTAAAAGTCTTGGAAAGAGCAGGAATTCAAGGCCCATACCTAAACATAGTAAAAGCAATCTACAGCAAACCAGTAGCCAACATCAAAATAAATGGAGAGAAACTTGAAGCATTCCCACTAAAATTAGGGACTAGACAAGGCTGCCCTCTCTCTCCATATCTTTTCAATATAGTACTTGAAGTTCTAGCAAGAGCAATTAGACAACATAAAGAAGTCAAAGGGATACAAATTGGAAAGGAAGAAGTAAAACTATCATTATTTGCAGACGATATGATAGTTTACCTAAGTGACCCAAAAAACTCCACCAGAGAACTTCTACAGCTGATAAACAACTTCAGCAAAGTGGCAGGTTATAAAATTAACTCAAGCAAGTCAGTGGCCTTCTTGTACTCAAAGGACAAGCAGGCAGAGAAAGAAATTAGGGAAATAACACCCTTCACAATAGCCACAAACAACATAAAGTATCTTGGCGTAACTCTAACCAAACAAGCAAAAGATCTGTACAACAGGAACTTCAAGTCCTTGAAGAAAGAAATCGAAGAAGACCTCAGAAGATGGAAAAATATTTCTTGCTCCTGGATTGGCAGGATCAATATAGTAAAAATGGCCATCTTGCCAAAAGCAATATACAGATTCAATGCGATCCCCATCAAAATCCCAACTCAATTCTTCATCGATCTTGAAAGAGCAATTCTCAAATTCATCTGGAGCAACAAAAAACCCAGGATAGCTAAAACTATTCTCAACAATAAAAGGACTTCTGGGGGAATCAATATCCCTGACCTCAAGCAGTACTACAGAGCAATTGTGTTAAAAACTGCATGGTATTGGTATAGCAACAGGCAAGCAGATCAATGGAACAGGATTGAAGACCCAGAGGTTAACCCACAGACTTATGGTCACTTGATCTTTGATAAAGGAGCCACAACCATCCGGTGGAATAAAGATAGCCTTTTCAACAAATGGTGCTGGTTCAACTGGAAGTCAACATGCAGAAGAATGCGAATTGACCCAATCTTATCTCTTTGCACTAAGATCAACTCCAAGTGGATCAAGGACCTCCACATAAAACCAGACACACTGAAACTATTAGAAAAGAAACTTGGGAAGACCCTGGAGGACTTGGGCACAGGGGAAAAGTTCCTGAACAGAACACCAATAGCTTATGCTCTAAGATCAAGAATCGACAAATGGGACCTCATAAAATTACAAAGTTTCTGCAAAGCAAAGGACACTGTCAGAAGGACAAAACGGCAACCAACAAAGTGGGAAAAGATCTTCACCAACCCCACATCCGACAGAGGGCTAATATCCAATATATACAAAGAACTCAAGAAGTTAGACCGCAAAGAAACAAATAACCCTATCAAAAAATGGGGCACAGAGCTAAACAAAGAATTTTCACCAGAAGAAATTCGGATGGCCGAGAAACACCTTAAAAGATGTTCAACATCATTAGTCATCAGGGAAATGCAAATCAAAACAACCCTGAGATTCCACCTCACACCAGTCAGAATGGCTAAGATTAAAAACTCAAGAGACAACAAGTGCTGGCGAGGATGTGGAGAAAGAGGAATACTCCTCCACTGTTGGTGGGATTGCAAAATGGTAAAACCACTCTGGAAATCAGTTTGGCGGTTCCTCAGAAAATTGGGCATGTCACTGCCAGAGGACCCTTGCATACCACTCCTTGGCATATACCCAGAGGATTCCCCTGCATGCAATAAGGACACATGCTCCACTATGTTTATAGCAGCCTTGTTTATAATAGCCAGAAACTGGAAGGAGCCCAAATATCCCTCAAAGGAGGAATGGATACAGAAAATGTGGTATATTTATACAATGGAATACTACTCAGCAATTAAAAATAATGAATTCATGCAATTTGTAGGTAAATGGTTAGACCTGGAAAATATCATCCTGAGTGAATTAACCCAATCACAAAAGAATGCACATGAAATGCAATCACTGATAAGTGGATATTAACGAGCCCAGAAGCCCTAAATACTCAAGACACAAATAGCAAGTCAAATGATTCCCAAGAAGAAGAAAGGAGAAGACCCTGGGCCTGTAAAGATTGCATCCAGTTTAGTAAAGAAACCTTGGGGGGAGGGGGAATGATTGGGGAACAGTTGGGGGGGGGAGAGGAACTATGGGAACTATGGTGGGTGGGAACTGGGAAAGGAGAAAGCCTTTGGAATGTAAACATAGAATATAGAAAATAAAAAAAAAATTAAAAAAAAAAAGAATACCAGCAATTGCTTCAGGATTGAAGCATGCTCAAAGAAAAGGGGGGGGGATGAAAGGGTTAGCTCAGGAACTTTGGGAAGGTCATGGAACACTTGTCCTTCCCAAAATGGAGAGGCTAAATTACATTCCTCAGACCTCAGGGAGGTCCCTGTGGCTAGGGGACGTCCAGAGATATTCTGAGACCATTGGCCACCTACCTCATTCCCTTACAACTAATTAGTTTAAAGATAACACTGTTCTGCCAATCACATTGTGCATAATGACAGATGCCCTGAGAACTGCATAAGGGCCCACTACACCAGCTAAGCATGGTTGTTCTCTCCCCATGTGCAGGGTGACCCCAGCATGCTGGATTAAATAAATTTTCTCTTGCTTTTTGCATTGAGAATAAAAGAAAGCAGGCTAACATGTTAGCACTCTCTTGTAATGACATACTCACTTGTTCAAACCAGTTCTCAAACATAGTTTCTAGATCCACGAAAAATTTGTATTTAAAGAAGAAAACAGGTAACTATTAAAAAAACTACAATGGGTCATAATGCAGAAATCAAAGGATTGTGGGAGAACAGCTCCAAAGGCTGCATCTACACATAATTCCTTCACATAAGGCTCAAGGGAACAAGAAATGAGGACAAAAAAGATAGTAAAAGCTTGGAGACCAGGATTTCTGCTGAGAGGGTGACTCCTAGATATGACAGAAAATTATACCCATGGTACCTAAACAAGACCTGAACAAAAATCATACCTATGCTAACAAAGATGGGGGAAATCTCACAGAGTCCTACCTCTAGGCAAATCTAAACGCAGCTAATGACTATTAAGAGGGAGAATTAACCTCTTCTATAAATAGGTCCTCTTAATTAGTTATTCAAAACCAAAGGATAAGTACTGAAACTACACACACACAAGCCATACCAGACAGACTCAGAGCAATTGTATGTGTGTGTGTGTGTGTGTGTGTGTGTGTGTGTGTGTGTGGTGTGCATATGTGTGTGTATATGTAGTGTATAAGCAATAATTATCAAAGAAAAAGGAGCCATGAATTTGACAGGGATTGGCGGTAGTGGTGTATGGAATAGCTTGGAGCTTAGGGACATAAGAGGGGTTGGAGGAAGGAAAGAGAAGGGGAAAAGTGATATAACTATTTTAATTAAAATTTCATTAATAAAAATAAATAACACGAAAAAGAAAAAATCAGACTGAGCAAGCAATGAGGAGAAAGCCAGTCAGTAGCACTCCTCCAGCATCATTTCTTGCCTCCAGCTTTCTACCCTAAGTTCCCTAGGGTGATGTGCTATGAACTGTAGCCCTAAGACCTATGGGCTTAAAATTTTATAGTGATGTCCCAAGATTATTATTCACAAAGGCATAACTTTAATAGGCCAGTTTTTTATTTCATTTTTGCATAACCAGATGGCCAGAGAATTGGTCCACATCCTTGCATTGGTAAAAGTTCAAACAAATAGACAAATAGTGCAGGTTATCTCTTCGAAGTGACTGTTTTTAATCTTCTTTAATTAAACTGGCAGCCTTCTACTCATTCATGGTGGGTTTGTCATCCAAGAGCAAAGCAGTGTTTGTAGGTGAGCTGAGAAACATCCACAGATCGGTATACAAGTAGGAACATGGGAAGCCGGGTGTGGTGGCGCAAAGTTGTTTGGATACATCTCCTAAGTCACTACTTGTGCATCTGGAATGGTATCTTGTATAAGTCATTTCTCTTATATTACAGAGATTTAATAAGTACTGCCTTCTCCAGCAGAGTACATCTCTGACATTGCCTTTATATATTATATACATTCTGGTTTCAAGATCATTTTACACCCTTTTGTCATAGGGGATAATATGTTCAGAATGATATAACAAATCTCTTAGATTAAGTACCTGATATACAATAAAATTTTTTTCACACATCTGGAGATTGGAAAATTTTAAATTAAGAAATGACAGATTTGGTGCCTACTTAGAGGCAATTTTCTGGCTCATAAATTGTACCTTCCTATTATGGTCTCACGTTGTAGAGGTAAGAAAGCTCTAAGAGATCTTTAGGTTCTATAAGAAGCTTTATTCCCAAGGACACCATTATTGCTTCCAAGTTTCTCTATTATTAATAAAATCACAGTGGTTATAGCAATTTAACATTTATGCCAGAGGGACAAAAGTTTTCACAGCATAGAAACCCATTTTAATCAGTATGTAGTGGCAAGATAAAACTTCTCAAGTGGAAATCTCTGGTTTAAAATCCCATTGGTGATTTTTGAGTGATGAGTAGATACTTTCATGTTAAGGTTCAGCCTGTACAGAAAGGAATGTCTACTAGTAACATATATTTTAGCATGTCTTTAATTAAAGTATCATTTATTAGCCATGGGTATTGTCTTGTAGAAATTTCCAACCTCAATAAAACCCATATAAAAACATACAATCCAATTATTATAATTGTAAGTTATATGCCTAGCTTGGATAGATCTAACAGTATATTAGCTTATTCTTCATCTATAAGACCTCTTGATACTTGTGGATTCTACTGCAACATGGTTCTGGTCCATTGCAGATACCTCCACTTATTCCTTCATTCTCTCATCCTCTCTATCTCTCTACCTGCCCCCACACTTGAATGCCCCTCTCCACTTTTCTCTCTCCACTTTTCTCTCCACTGCCCAATCAAAGGATCTAGCCTTTATTGACCAGTGAAATTGAGAGAAGGTTCACATGAAGTCTCCTGAATACGTGCTGTACTACAGGGGCAACCCCACTTGAAGAAGCAGAATTAACATCAGATTGAAAACAGTGTCAGGCCAACCCATAACAGTATTGTATACATATACATGGACTTATGTTCTGTAAATGAACTATTGCATAACTTTTATTAAAAAATTATGGTTGGTATTTGAATGGTTGTATTCACCTACTGAAATGTAAACATTGTACTGAAGTGAAGAAATATGTCATATAAAAAGAGTGAAAGAGAGAAAGAACTGTGAATAAAAAGGCATTGTAGACATTTCAGATAAAATATTCACAGAATAATTTTAATCAAATATAGAAGAACAATTTGGATAAAATTTCTACATGATTAAGGGACAGAATTTCTTTATTTCAGTACTTTATTTCTATCACTTCAGAAGTCTAAAACCAGTGAACTCACCACTTAAAAAAAGTATTCTCCCAAGTGTTTGTAAGGCCTTCTTAATGTCTTTGTTCCTCAAGCTGTAGATAAAAGGATTCAGCATGGGGGTGACCACTGTATACATTACTGAGGCAATCATGCCCTTCCCAGAAGAGGAAGTATCATTAGAACTAAGGTACACACCAAGGCCTGTCCCATAGAATAAAGAAACCACTGATAAATGAGACCCACAGGTAGAAAATGCTTTATATTTTCCATCTGTTGATGGGATTTTGAGAATAGAGGAAACAATTTTGGAATAGGAATAAAGGATCCCTGATAAAGGAACAAAGCCAAGGACACATGTTACTATATAAAGAAGAATATGATTGATTTGTGTATCTGAGCAGGCTATAGTGAGGACCTGGGCAAGTTCACAGTAAAAGTGTTTGATTATCTGATTGGTGCAGAAGGACAGCTGCAGCATTAATAGACTCTGGATCAGAGAATATGAGAAGCTAATGAACCAGGACACGAGAATGAGCAAGCCAGTTAGTTGGGGATTCATAATGACTGGATAGTGAAGGGGGTGGCAGATGGCCACAAATCGGTCATAGGCCATCACAGTGAGGAGAAATGTGTCCATGCCTCCAAAGACCATGAAAAAATACATCTGGGTGATACATTCTGCATAGGTGATGGACTTGCTTTGTGTTTGGATGTTCACCAACATCTTAGGGATAGTCGTGGAGATGAAACAAATGTCAGAAAAGGACAGATTAGATAGGAAGAAGTACATGGGAGTATGCAGGTGAGAGTCAATGCTGACAGCCAGAATGATGAGCAGATTCCCAAGCACAGCGACCACAAACATGATCAGAAACAGTGCAAATAGCATGGGTTGATGCTCTGGATCTTGGGAAAACCCAAGAAGTAAAAATTCTAAAATACTTGTTTGGTTTTGTGGTTTCATGTTGTTGACAAATAAGGTAGACATCTATGGGAGAGAAAGATTGGGAAACATACACCACAGTCTCTAAGGTCTCTGTCCTTTTATGTATTGGGATAATTGCACATAAATGTTTTATTACTTTAAAAATTAGGAATCATGCATTTTATCATTCATTATAAAGACCACCTCTTAATATTAATCTTCCCTTTGGGAGACTTTTCTTTTTTTTCTCTTACCTCTACTTAGAACTACTAACTCTACAAATTTTAAACCATTTGAAGACCAAATAACCTCTGGAAGTATTTAGATCACAGCTTTCAGTTTCTATAAGTCCTGTAAATCCTTTTTCTATGATGGACCCACTATGGTCCCCAATCTAACTTCTCAACATTTTTCAGTGGTCACACTAAATTCTGATTGTTCAGAAAGGTTTCTGTTTGTGAACATGATCATACCTTCTCTGTATCCCTTCCTTTTGAAATCTCATTCTTAGACACATTTATCTTCTTAATGCTTGCCTGTTTTGTATATGTGATACATTTCTTGACTGTCTGGTTGATTCCCATTCCCATCAGGTCCCAATGCCAGGTGATTATTTGACATAGAGGAAGATTTTCACACTGTTTTGCTAGCTGAATTAATGAATCAATGAATATGTGAACAAATAACTTTCTTCTTCCACTTCCACTACAATCTGGGCATATGTCCAAAGCCTTTAACAACTCTGGCTCTAAAGAAATCTACTATAGAGAAATAAGATAAGTAAGATAGGAGGAAGGTATAGAAAAATGTTCACTTATTACCCTGGCCTTTCAATCAATTCTAATTCATTTCCCAGCACATATACCTACCTCTCTCCAAAAGTTATTCTATGTTCCCTAACATTAATATTTTTATGTAATCTTACCATGTACCTTCCCTACAGAAGCATCAACACTAATCATTTCCTGAGTCATCAACACATGGGTAGTATTTTTTTTTCCTAAAAAACAAAACAAAGGTAGTTGGAAGAATAAACTGAATGTTAGAAATTGAATGTTAGAAGACATTTACAAAGAATTGACAGAGATGACTGTGTTTAGAATGTAAATAAAAAATTCTTCTAAACTTCCATCTTTGAAAATACTCAATACTCATTTTCTCCTTTCATTTGCATATAAAATGACCAAACACCCCCCATCTCTGAGTAAAAATCCCACTTCTTAAATGTAATTAAGGTAAGAAGATAGTCAGGAGCATGTTTTTATTTCCTGGATAATCAAATATCACTTTTTTTTAAAAAAAAATCTCAAAGCATGAAAGGGTATAGAATTAAATTCCCTTTCACCTATTATTCAAATTTTGCTTCTTTAAACCAAAGTTTAAGATAAAAATAATGAACATCTTCAGTGATAAGTATAATATACATGACAAAGAGGAAGCAGAAAGAATGTATCTTAATATGAAGATAAAGTACAGGGTCTGGATTCTACAGGCTTTGCTTGGAGGTACCCAGAAGTCACATGGACTGGGGTTGTAGCTCAGTGTTTGAATATTTGCCCAGCATCTACAAGATTCTAAATTTTATCCAAGAACTACAAAGAAGCATTTTCCGCTGCAGTGTTAGCCTATCTCATGAAATTCTTGCCTCCAGTAAATGCAACAACTAAACTATTATTTAAAAGAATTGTGACATCATAAATAACATCCTCTTAAGTAGCTCTCATATAAGAAATACTCTATTTGTTCTGTTCCTAGTATCTGGTATTGCTGGGCAAAAGTGTTGACTTATATCAGTAAGTACCAAAGACTTGAGTTAGGCTTTTATTGGTTCTTGAAAATGTTGTGAAAGTTCTTCTTCAAGAAAAGTTTCCCTGGGCAGGCCTGTATTTGATGCTGTGAAAATACAGATGCAGTTTTGTTTTTGCACTCACATTTCCATCTCCCAGAGGTATAAATGGATGTAGGAAGTGGCAGTTTTAATACAAATATTTAGACACTAGGATCAAGTTTATTATAACACTGAATAATTAAACACTAGGACAAAGTTATTTGCTGAACGAGTACAGAGGGTATCATTGAATATAATCTGGATTTGTGAAGTCAGGGATGGATTCCCAGAGGATGGTTATCTTACAGAAAAATTACTTAGTGAGAGGTATGAAAATAAGGTATTTTTAGCAGGGAAAATTCAAGACCCAGACACAAGAATTAAACAAGGAAACGAGTATTCCTAGTAAAATTGTTTAGGTGCACAGTGATAAAAGAAAAGACAAAGAATGTCATGACAGAAATAGCCTGTGACAACTCCCAAAATACATAGAGATAAACCAAGAGAGGTAGTGATGGCTGGATGATGCACAAGGCTGTGTACTGACAGCACTGAAATAAATGATGTCATAAATTATGATTTTCCTTGTGGCTTGGAGCCAACAATAGATTTAGAACAGAGAAAACTAAGGATAGAGGCACAACAATATGGAATCTTCACATCAGTATACATGGAAGTGCAGACTCAAGCTTTCTGTAACAAAAGATAAGAAATAAGGGCTGGAACAAGTAGAAAAATTATTCCTATGTCTTGCTAATAGAGTCTGCTTGAGGATGAGACCTACTCAAGTGAATAAAAAAATAATGTAGCCAAAGGTTCTCTAATGTTTCCAAATATAATTGATATGAAGTAGAGAGGACTCATTAGAGGACCTGTCCTTGGTGCCCATTTTTCTTCTTTCAGCCACATTATTCCAATGCTTATGCACTAAATCTCCTTTTACTGTCTCTTCAAAAACATGTCTATTCCCTTTTCTCAATGTGGACATGGACATAAATTCATTTGCATCTACACAGATGATTCTCAGAAAACAGACAGGAAATAGTTGTTAGAACAAAATGTCTGAGCTCCTGCTTCTCAGCACAGTTCTCAACATCACCTCATGACTGATCCTCATGTACTTTGGCATGTATGCAAAGATCCTGATCTAATGTGTATCCTGTACAAATATTTAGTGCACACCATAGGGCATAATACTTGAAGGTATTTGTGATTCTGCTTATTTGAGAAATGACTAATAAAAAGCTTGCCCACCATCCTTCACTGGCATGGGAGACACTATGATCAAAAACATGGATTACCATTGCACTCCAGATGTTCTGACCCTTGAGGTTTCCCCAAATGTGGAAAAGTCAACTGAAGAACTGCTTAATTTGTGGTGGGGTGCTGCATGAATCCACCTCCCCTTAAATAAAAAAGTCTTGGTCTCTTCACACTGTACATGAGAGACAGGAATATGCTGTTCATAGATAAATTCAGGTTTTAGAAACTAATTCCTTTGATAAAAGCAAGCAGACTCTTTATTCTTGAAGACAAATTCTAGTAAGCACAAGACACAAAAGTAAACTAGGTTTAGAAAGGGAGGCTGGTTTATCAGGAGAAGCCTGAGACAGTCTCAAGCAAGTGAGTTTGAAAGAAAAGTCACAAAGACTGAGGGAGAATGGAAGCTCTGGCTTTCTTGGTTGAGATCATAGGATCTCTTAGAACCAGAAGAGAATGACTTCACCTTAAATTATGCCACCATGTACAACTCATAGTGGTAACTAAGTCACTAAACTTTTGTTCAGGGGAGTCTTTGGGTATCCACGTGTCATGGTGTACCTGTAAAAAACTCCATATTATCTCCTCTGCAATTTACCCTCAATAATATATCCAAAGTAAATGCCACTATGAAAATGTAACTTGATCCTAGTGAGTCTACTTTTTCAGATATTACCCATAAGAACAACCTCTGCATGAAATAACAGGGTTTTCCCTTACCTATGCTGAAGAGTTCATACTCTATCAACCACTTCATTCTCCATTTCCTTCAACATGTTGGACTATGTAGGCTTGGCAATATATACTCACCATGGGCCAACTCCTTTGAATTTTACTTGCTCAAGGAAGATTGGTTATAAAAGATAGAAGGTCTGTCCACAAGAAAAAGGTGAAAGAACCAAAGATGGACAAAAGAACCTGGATGATTTCTTCTGGGAAAGACATGAGGTATGTTCAGGCTTAGTAACTATAAGAGTTATAGGTGTGCCCTGGGAGTTGTATCCCTCTGAAGCTTATTATACAAATTGATCAATGGTATGTTCATTCCCTGCTCCTCAAGGGCAGAAACTAAACAGGAAAGAGGTTCTAACATCTCAATTTCTTATCCCTGGGAGAAAAATCAGTGGATATATTTATGATTACTCTCTCATGTGTTTCTTCTCTGAGAAAGAGTCACTAAAATTTTTCCAAGATCACCTACTGGTGTCAAAACTTTCTGACTTGTACTTCCCTACTTAGGTTTCATAGCAAGGATCCCCAAAATTTAGTAGGTTTAGAATTCTCAGAAATAAGTTTGATGTTGGTTTCTTTGTGCTTATGTGAAGGAGTAGTATAGCTGTGTCATACAGAACACACACACACACACACACACACACACACACACACACACATTAGATTTTTTGGGCATTTGTCTCACTGACTTCTAGAATGGCTGTACCAATTTGCTTTCTCATCAGCAGTGAATAAGGAATCTCCTTTATCCACCTCACTGGCATTTGTTGTCAGTTGTTTTGAGTATCTTAACCATTCTGCCTAGAGTGAGAAGGAATGTCACAGGTTTTTTGTTTTTGTTTTTGCTCATTTTCAGTATTTCTTAGACATTTTGATATTATCTATTGATAATATCAAATCCTCTGTTTAGACTATTAGCCTATTTTTAATTGGATCATTTGTTCCTTTTACCTTTTTTTGTTTTGTGTATATTCTGGATATTAATCTTCCTACAGGTGTATATCTGGCAAAGATTTTGCCCTATTCTGAGAGATTCTTTACTATATTATTGATGGTCAGGTCCCATGGTGGTGGTAAGGAATTAGTGAGGAAGAAATGAGTCATGTAATATAGTCAGGAGACTTACAGCCTGGCTGAATGTCAGAATGAGACTGAACTCAGGGTGCCTGGTGGGAGTTCTGGAAGAAGGACTGGAGGAGTGTAAGGGGATTTAAACCACACTGGAAGAACAACATAGACTGTCCTGACTACCCAGTTCTTCCAAAGTCTAGACCACCAACCAAGTAGTGTACCTGGAGGGACCATGGCTCCAGATACATATGTAGCAGAGGATGACATTGGGAGGGGAGGTACTTGGTCTCAGGAGGTTTGATGCTCCAGTGTAGGGATGCTGGAGCAGTAGGGCAGGAGAGTATGGGTGAATGGGGTAGCACTCTCATACAGGCAAGGGGGAAGGGGGACGGCATATGTGGGATTGGTGATTGGTGGAGGAGTAACAGGGAAGTGGAATATCATGGGATGAGGGGTTGGTGGAGGGGGTAACCAGGGAGTAGGGTGTCATTTGAGATGTAAACGAACTAAATGATTAATAAAAAAGAGCAATTTTCAATTTCATATGGAATAACAAAAAACCCAGGAGAGTGATATTATTCGCAACAATAACAGAACTTCTGAGGGGCAATCACCATCCCTGACTTCAATCTCTATTATAGAACAATAGTGATAAAAACCTCATGGTATTGATACAGAGACAGACAGGTAGATTAATGGAATAGAATTGAAGACCCAGAAATAAGCCCATATTTCTATGGTCACTTGATCTTTGACAAAGAAGCCAAAACCATATAGTGGAGAAAAGAAATGATCTTCACTCTTTGACTCTTGGTTTTGGAGGTGAGACCACCATTTTCTCTCCTGTGGCTGTGCAGGCCAGTATGGCCAGGAGCACAGGGAACACAGGAGTGGCAGAGCATCTGCGATAAGGTCCTTCCAAGCTTTATCTGAATCCAGGGGCTGGGCTGAGCCACAGCACTCTGTGCCAGGGGAGAGCTGGTTTCCCGGGGGTTCTGAGACAGGCTGCCAGGCTGACAGGAGAGACAAACTCCAGCCAGAGACAGCAGGGACCAACTAACACCAGAGATAACCAGATGTATAAAGGCCAATGCAAGAACATTACCAACAGAATCCAATGCAACATGGCACCATCCAAACCCAGTTCTCCCACAACAGCAAGTCCTGTATACCTCAAAACACCAGAAAAACAATACGTGGATATAAAATCTCATGATGCTGATAGAGGATTTCAAGAAGGACATAAATAACTCCCTTAAAGAAGTACAGGAGAACATGAGTCAACTGGTAGAACCCCTTAAAGAGGAAACACAACAAGTGAAAGATTTATATGACAAAAACTTCAGGTCTTTGAAGAAGGAAATTGAAGAAGACCTCAGAAAATGGAAAAATCTTCCATGCTCTTGGGTTGGCAGGATTTTTTTATGGTTATGTTTTCTTTTTTTTAAATTTTAATTCTATATTTACAACTCATTTCCCTTTTTCTGGTTCCCCACCCCCCAAAGGTCCCACATGCCCTTTTCCCTCCCCCTGCTCCTTCTTCCACCCCTTCCCTCTTCCCTGTTCTTGTATTACCCTACACTGATGCTTTGATTCTTTCCAGCACCAGTGTCCTCTCCTTTCTTCTTGTCAGATATCATTTGGTATGTGAATTGTGTCTTTAGTGTTCCAAGATTCTAGGCTAATATCCACTTATCAGTGACTGCATACCATGGGTATTCTTTTGAGACTGGGTTACTTCAATGGGAAGACCAAACCTAAAAATTATTGGTATAGAAGAGAGCAGAGATTTACAACTTAAAGAGTCAGTAAATATCTTCAACAAAATTATAGAAGAAAACTATACTAATGTAAAGAACGAGATGTCCATGAACATACAAAAGGACTACAGAACTCCAAACAGACTGGACCAGAACTTAATAATATCCTGTCACATAATAATCAAAAAACTAAATGTACTAAACAAAGAAAGAATATTAAAAGCAGTAAGGGAAAAAGGCCAAGTAACATATAAAGGTAGACCTATCAGAATTACACAAGACTTTTTACCAGAGACCACGAAAGAAAAATGATCCTGGGAAGATCTCATACAGACCCCAAAAGAACACAAATGCCAGCCCAGACTACTATACCTAGCAAAACTCTCAATCACCATAGATGGAGAAACCAAGATATTCTGTGATAAAACCAAATTTACATAATATCTTTCCACAAATCCATCCCTACAAAGGATAATAGATGCAAAAAGCCAATATAAGGAGGCTAACTACACCCTAGAAAAAGCAAGATAGTAATTTTCTTTCAACAAATCCAAAAGAAAATAACCATGCAAAGATAAAAATAACATCAAAAATAACAGGAAGCAATAATCACTATTCTTTAATATCTCTTTACATCAATGGAGTCTATTCCCCAGTAAAAAGACATAGCCTAACAGACTGGATAAGTAAACAGGACCCAACATTTTGCTTCATACAGGAAATGCACCTCAGTGACAAAGATAAATACTACCTCAGTGTAAAAGGCTGGAAAACAATCTTCCAAGCAAATAATCCCAGGAAACAAGCTGGAGTAGCCATTCTAACATTGGATAAAATTGACTTTCAACCAAAAGTCATCAAAAAAGACACGGAAGGACACCTCACATTCATCAAAGAAAAAAATCTACCAAGAAGAACTGTCAAGTTTGAACACCCATGCCCCAAATACAAGGGCACCCTCATTCATAAAAGAAACTTTAAGAAACTAAAGCTTAAAGCACGCATCACACCGCGCACAATAATTGTGGGTGACTTAAACACCCCACTCTCCACAATGGATAGATCAGGGAAACACAAACTAAACAGACACAATGAAACTAACAGAAGTTTTGGACCAAGTAGATTTAATAGATATCTATAGAACATTTCATCATAAATAAGAAGAATATACCTTCTTCTCAGCAACTCATGGTACCTTCTCCAAAATTGACCATATAATTGGCCACAAAACAGACCTCAACAGATATAAGAAGATCAAAATAATTTCATGTCTCTTATCAGATCACTATGGAGTAAGGGTGGTTTTCAATAGCAACAAAAAACAACAGAAATCCTACATATACATGGAAGCTGAACAATGCTCTACTCAATGATACCTTGGTCAAGAAAGAAATAAGGAAAGAAATTGAAACCTTTTTAAAATTTAATGAAAATGAAGGCAAAACATAACCAAATTTATGTGACACAATGAAGGCAGTGCTAAGAGGAAAACTCATAGTTCTGAAGGCCTACAAAAAGAAGCTGGAGAAAGCATACACTAGCAGCTTAACAACACATCTAAAAGCTTTAGAACAGAAAGAAGCTAATACACCCAAGAGGAATAGAAGGCAGGAAATCATCAAACTCAGGGCTGAAATCAACCAAGTAGAAACACAAAGAACTGTACAAAGAATCACCAAAACCAGGAGCTGGTTCTTTCAGAAAATCAACAAGATAGATAAACCTGTAGCCAGACTAACCAGAGGGCAGAGAGACAGTATCCAAATTAACAAAATCAGAAATGAAAAGGGAATAATAACAGAAACTGAGGAAACTAAAAAATAATATCAGATCCTACTACCAAAGCCTATACTCAACACAACTGGAAAATCTGTAGGAAATAGACAATTTCCTAGACAGATAACAACTACCGAAATTTAATCAGGATCAGATAGACCATTTAAATGGTCATATAACCCCTAAAGAAATAGAAGTGGTCATTGACAGTCTCCCAACCAAAAAAAGCACAGGACCAGATGGTTTTAGTACAGAATTCTATCAGACCTTCAAAGGAGACCTAATACCAATACTCTTCAAAGTATTCCAAAAAATAGAAATAGAAGGAACATTACCCAACTTGTATTTTTTTATTTTTATTTTCTATATTCTATGTTTACATTCCAAAGGTTTTCCCCTTTCCCAGTTCCCACCCACCATAGTTCCCATAGTTCCTCTCCCCCCAACTATTCCCCAATCATTCCTCCTCCCCCCTCGGTTTCTTTACTAAACTGGATGCAATCTTTACAGGCCCAGGGTCCTCTCCTTTCTTCTTCTTGGGAATCATTTGACTTGCTATTTGTGTCTTGAGTATTTAGGGCTTCTGGGCTCATTAATATCCACTTATCAGTGATTGCATTTCATGTGCATTCTTTTTTTTTTTTTTTTTGGTTTTTCGAGACAGGGTTTCTCTGTGTAGCCCTGGCTGTCCTGGAACTAGCTCTGTAGACCAGGCTGGCCTCGAACTCAGAAATCCACCTGCCTCTGCCTCCCAAGTGCTGGGATTAAAGGCGTGTGCCACCACCGCCCGGCCATGTGCATTCTTTTGTGATTGGGTTAATTCACTCAGGATGATATTTTCCAGGTCTAACCATTGACCTACAAATTGCATGAATTCATTATTTTTAATTGCTGAGTAGTACTCCATTGTATAAATATACCACATTTTCTGTATCCATTCCTCCTTTGAGGGATATTTGGGCTCCTTCCAATTTCTAGCTATTATAAACAAGGCTGCTATAAACATAGTGGAGCATGTGTCTTTATTGCATGCAGGGCAATCCTCTGGGTATATGCCCAGAAGTGGTATGCCAGGGTCCTCTGGAAGTGACATGCCCAATTTTCTGAGGAACCGCCAAACTGATTTCCAGAGCAGTTTTACCATTTTGCAATCCCACCAACAGTGGAGGAGTGTTCCTCTTTCTCCACATCCTCGCCAGCACATGTTGTCTCTTGAGTTTTTAATCTTAGCCATTCTGACTGGTGTGAGGTAGAATCTCAGGGTTGTTTTGATTTGCATTTCCCTGATGACTAATGATGTTGAACATCTCTTAAGGTGTTTCTCGGCCATCCGAATTTCTTCTGGTGAAAATTCTTTGTTTAGCTCTGTGCCCCATTTTTTGATAGGGTTATTTGGTTCTTTGTGGTCTAACTTCTTGAGTTCTTTGTATATATTGGATATTAGCCCTCTGTCGGATGTGGGGTTGGTGAAGATCTTTTCCCACTTTGTTGGTTGCCATTTTGTCCTTCTGACAGTGTCCTTTGTTTTGCAGAAACTTTATAATTTTATGAGGTCCCATTTGTCGATTCTTGATCTTAGTGCATAAGCTATTGGTGTTCTGTTCAGGAACTTTTCCCCTGTGCCCAAGTCCTCCAGGGTCTTCCCGAGTTTCTTTTCTAATAGTTTCAGTGTGTCTGGTTTTATGTGGAGGTCCTTGATCCACTTGGAGTTGATCTTAGTGCAAAGAGATAAGAGTGGGTCAATTCTCATTCTTCTGCATGTTGACCTCCAGTTGAACCAGCACCATTTGTTGAAAAGGCTATCTTTATTCCACTGGATGGTTGTGGCCCCTTTATCAAAGATCAAGTGACCATAAGTCTGTGGATTAATTTCTGGGTCTTCAATCCTATTCCATTGATCTACTTGCCTGTTGCTATACAAATATCATGCAGTTTTTAACACAATTGCTCTGTAGTACTGCTTACGGTCAGGGATATAGATTCCCCCAGAAGTCCTTTTATTGTTGAGAATAGTTCTAGCTATCCTGGGTTTTTTGTTGCTCCAGATGAATTTGAGAATTGCTCTTTCTAGATCTATGAAGAATTGAGTTGGGATTTTGATGGGGATCGCATTGAATCTGTATATTGCTTTTGGCAAGATGGCCATTTTTACTATATTGATCCTGCCAATCCAGGAGCAAGAAATATTTTTCCATCTTCTGAGGTCTTCTTCGATTTCTTTCTTCAAGGACTTGAAGTTCCTGTTGTACAGATCTTTTGCTTGTTTGGTTAGAGTTACGCCAAGATACTTTATGTTGTTTGTGGCTATTGTGAAGGGTGTTATTTCCCTAATTTCTTTCTCAGCCTGCTTGTCCTTTGAGTACAAGAAGGCCACTGACTTGCTTGAGTTAATTTTATAACCTGCCACTTTGCTGAAGTTGTTTATCAGCTGTAGAAGTTCTCTGGTGGAGTTTTTTGGATCGCTTAGATAAACTATCATATCGTCTGCAAATAATGATAGTTTGACTTCTTCCTTTCCAATTTGTATCCCTTTGACTTCCTTATGTTGTCTAATTGCTCTCGCTAGAACTTCAAGTACTATATTGAAAAGATATGGAGAGAGAGGGCAGCCTTGTCTAGTCCCTGATTTTAGTGGGAATGCTTCAAGTTTCTCTCCATTTATTTTGATGTTGGCTACTGGTTTGCTGTAGATTGCTTTTACTATGTGTAGGTATGGGCCTTGAATTCTTGCTCTTTCCAAGACTTTTAGCATGAAAGGATGCTGAATTTTGTGGAATGCTTTTTCCGCATCTAATGAGATGACCATGTGGTTTTTTTTCTTTCAGTTTGTTTATGTAGTGGATTACATTGATGGATTTCCCTATATTGAACCATCCCTGCATCCCTGGGATGAAGCCTACTTGATCATGGTGGATGATCGTTTTGATGTGCTCTTGGATTCGGTTAGCAAGAATTTTATTTAGTATTTTTGCATCTATATTCATAAGAGAAATTGGCCTGTAGTTCTCTTTCTTTGTTGGATCTTTTTGTGGTTTAGGTATTAGTGTAATTGTGGCTTCGAAGAATGAGTTGGGCAGTGTCCCTTCTGTCTCTATTTTGTGGAATAGTTTGAAAAGTATTGGTGTTAAGTCTTCTTTGAAGATCTGGTAGAATTCTGCACTAAAACCATCTGGTCCCATACTTTTTTTGGTTGGGAGGCTTTCTATAACCCCTTCTATTTCTTTAGGGGTTATGGGACTATTTAGCTGATCTACTTGATGATGATTTAATTTTGGTATTTGATATCTGTCTAGGAAATTGTCCATTTTTTCCAGATTCTCCAGTTGTTTTGAGTATAGACCTTTGTAGTAGGATCTGATGATCTTTTGAATTTCCTCGGTTTCTATTGTTATGTCTCCCTTTTCATTTCTAATTTTGTTAATTTGTATACTGTCTCTGTGTCCTTTGGTTAGTCTGGCTAAGGGTTTATCTTTCTTTTTGATTTTCTCAAAGAACCAGCTCCTGGTCTTGTTGATTCTTTGTATGGTTCTCTTTGTTTCTACTTGATTGATTTCAGCCCTGAGTTTGGTGATTTTTTGTCTTCTACTCCTTCTGGGTGAATTAACTTCTTTTTCTTCCAGGGCTTTCAGGTGTGCTGTTAAGTTGCTAGTGTATGCTCTCTCCAGTTTCTTTTTGGATGCACTTAGGGCTATGAGTTTTCCTCTTAGCACTGCTTTCATTGTGTCCCATAGATTTGGGTAGGTTGTACCTTCATTTTCATTGAATTCTAAAAAGTCTTTGATTTCTTTTTTTATTTCTTCCTTGACCAAGGTGTCATTGAGTAGAGTATTGTTTAGTTTCTATGTGTATGTGGGCTTTCTGTTGTTTTTGTTGCTATTGAAGACCACTCTTACTCCATGGTTATCTGATAGGAGGCATGGGATTAGCTCGATCTTCTTGTATTTGTTGACATCTGTCTTGTGACCAATTATATGATCAATTTTGGAGAAGGTACCATGCGGTGCTGAGAAAAAGGTATATTCTTTAGCTTTAGGATGAAATGTTCTATGTATATCTGTTAAATCCAGTTGGTCCAAAATTTCAATTAGTTTCACTGTGTCCCTGTTTAGTTTCTGCTTTCCTGATCGGTCCATTGAGGAGAGTGGAGTGTTGAAGTCACCCATAGTTATTGTGTTAGGTGTAATGTGTGCTTTTAGCTTTAGTAAGGTTTCTTTTCTTTCTTTTTTTTTTTCGAGACAGGGTTTCTCTGTAGCTCTGGCTGTCCTGGAACTCACTCTGTAGACCAGGCTGGCCTCGAACTCAGAAATCCGCCTGCCTCTGCTTCCCAAGTGCTGGGATTAAAGGCGTGCGCCACCACCGCCCGGCTTTAGTAAGGTTTCTTTTACGAAGGAGGGTGCCCTTGCATTTGGAGCATAAATGGTCAGTATTGAAAGCTCTTCTTGGTGGATTTTCCCTTTGGCAGGCAAGAAGTGACCTTCTGAGTCTCTTTTGATGACTTTAGATTGGAAGTCTATTTTATCTGATATTAGAATGGCTACTCCAGCTTGTTTCCTGAGACCATTTGCTTGTAAAATTGTCTTCCATCCTTTTACTCTAATGTAGTGTTTGTCTTTAACACTGAGATGTGTTTCCTGTATGCAGCAAAATGTAGGGTCCTGTTTCTGTATCCAGTCTGTTAATCTATGTCTTTTTATTGGAGAATTGAGTCTATTGATGTTAAGAGATATTAAGGAATGGTAATTATTTCCTCCAGACATTTTTGAAATTATTTTATTTATTTATTTATTTATTTATTTATTTATTTATTATTATTTTTTTTATATTTGAGAGGTTATCTTCTTTTGGGTTTGATGAGAGGAGGTTTCTATCTTGCTTCTTCCTGGGTGTATTCTCCATCCTTGTCTTGGTGTTTTCCCCCTATTATCCTTTGTAGGGCTGTATTTGTGGAAAGATATCATGCAAATTTGGTTTAGTCATGGAATACCTTGATGTCTCCATCAATGGCGATTGAGAGTTTTGCTGGGTAAAGTAGTTTTGGCTGAAGTTTGTGTTCTCTTAGAGTTTGCATGATATCTGCCCAGGATCTTCTAGCTTTCATGGTCTCAGGTGAGAAGTCTGTTTTTATTCTGATAGGTCTTCCTTTATATGTTACTTGGCCTTTTTCTCTTGCTGCCTTTAGTATTCTTTCTTTGTTTATTACATTTGGAGTTTTGATTATTATGTGACGGGATGTATTTCTGTTCTGGTCCAGTCTGTTTGGGGTTCTATAGGCTTCTTGTATATTCATGGGCATCTCTCTCCTTAGGTTGGGGAACTTTTCTTCCATAATTTTATAGAAGATATTTGCTGGCCCTTTAACTTGTAAATCTTCACTCTCGTCTATACCTATAATCCTTAGGTTTGGTCTTCTCATTGTGTCCTGGATTTCCTGGATGTTTTGGGTTACAACCTTTTTGCATTTAGTATTTTCTTTGACTGTTGAATCAATGGTTCCTATGGTATCTTCGGCTTCTGAGATTCTGTCTTCTATCTCTTGTATTCTATTGTTGATATTTGCATCTATGGCCCCCGATTTCTTCCCAAGGTTTTTTATCTCCAATTTTGTCTCCCTCTGTGATTTCTTAGTTGTTTCTACTTCTGTTTTTAGTATGTGGATGGTTGTGCTCAGATCTTTTGCTTGCTTGATTGTGTTTTCATGTATTTCTTTAATAGATTTTTGTGTTTCCTCTTTCATAGCTTCTACTTGTTGGCCTACGTTCTTCTGTATTTCTTTAAGTGATTTTTGTCTTTCTTCCTTATTGTCTTCTTCTTTTTGATCCATCATCTCCTGAATTTCTTGAAGTGATTTTTGTATTTGCCTCGTAAAGACTTCTAACTTTTGATTCATTTTCTCCTCTATTTCTTTATGAGATTTTACTATGTGTTCAGCTACCAGCATCCTGACCAGTGATTTTATATCCAAGTCTTGTTTTTCTGGTGTTTTGGGGCTATCCAGGGCTTCCTGTTGTTGGACAACTGGGTTCAGATGCTGTCATGTGGCCTTGATTTCTGTTAGTAACGTTCCTTCGTTTTCCTTTTGCCATCTGGTTATTTCTGGTGTTAGTTGGCCTTGTTGTCACTGGCTGGTGTTTGAATCTCCTGTGAGGCTGGGCTCACCTGTTGTTTCTCTACTGGTGAATATGTGTGACTGCTGCTTTAAGGGATCATAAGCTGGCTGCTACCCATGCGATGGTAGCCCCTGATGGAGTCTGTCTACCTGGGCTTCTCCAGCTGTGTCCTGGTTGCAATATGGAGGCCCACCGCTATTGCTGGTCCAGAAGCCAGCGAGCTGGTTGCCACTTGCTGCCTTGGTGCACGGCCAGAGGGCGTGGGGGAAGTCCCGCAGAGCCTAGGCGGTGCTCTCGGCCTGCCTGGCGGCGAGAGCCTAGCAGATCTCCCCGTGAGGGTAGCCCTGGAAGGAGTGTCTACCTGGGCCTTTCCAGCTGTGTCCTGGTTGCAATATGGAGTCCCGCCTCTATCAATTTGAGACACTTTTAATTTTAAGTATATGATCCAACAATCATGGTCTTTGTCAAAGGGATTTATTGGTTAAGCCATCCAAATACAGTGGTTTTATTGATAATCATCAATTCTCAGAAAAAACAATGTCCTCCAGTGGATGAGTGGAAAAATAAACATCAGATAATGGAATATGGTGTCTCCCATTCTATGTACAGAGAAGGAGAGGGAGGGGAAGAGGGAGAGGGAGACAGAGAAGGAGAGGGAGGGAGAGGTACAGAGACACATGAAGGCACAGAGAGGGACAGAAAGATAGACACTCAGAGAGACAGAGATACACACACACACACAGAACTATTTGTGAATAGTATGAAATATGTGATATAATGATGTAATTAGATTTTGAGGTTATATACTATGAAGATGGAAAAATGTGTCATAAGTCAAGGCATATTGAAGGCTATGGTAGGCAGAATAGAAAGCCAATGAAACATCTTCAGAGAAGAGGAACCAGCATGCTGCTGATATCTTTATTATAGCTCCTGTAGATATGTCCTTCACAATTTTATGATTATAATCCATGTTACATACTCATATGAATGAATGGATAAATAAATAAATAAATAAACAAAGTATAGTTTGTTTTACCATACAAATATGAAACTGAAAATTATATAACTCAAAAATGTAGAATTGAATTTCTTTTTTTTGCCAGGAGCCATTCTCACATAGATCTCAAAACCTCCTTTCAGCCATTTCTAGCCTGCTTCTTCTAGCCTGCTTTTAGCAGGAAAAGTACTAGCTTAAAGATTAGCCAAGTAAGCTAGATGGTCAGTACATGCAGAGCTCACCCGAGTGGGCTAGAACAAATGAAGCTCACCTGTGTTTAGTTTACCATAGCAACCCCTTTCCACTTCACCTCCCCTTGATCAATTTCTGATGCCAAGTTCCTACAGTAGATGCCAACCTTCCCTGAGATTCTGAGAGACAATTCTGAGAAACTATTCCTGAGAAATGATACTAGCCCCCTGAGATTGTTCCCCCCAATACAATGACTTTCCCCCTTTCACCCCTCCCCTTCCCTGCTCTTTCCCCTTTAAGAAGCCTTGTGTAAAAAAATAAAATTTGACAGCTTGATTAGAATACTGTCTTGTGGCCATCATTTACCTCATGCCACTGTTTAGCATCCAACATGAATCCAGTGATGAAAACCGGAACACTGCTCATCATGACTTTATCTTTTCTCTGTTTTGTGGAGGGTAAGTGCCTGCAAAGGGGGAATTAAGGGAGGTCTTAAGGGTGTTAGTCTCTAAACCACTGTTCTCCAGTCTGACTCAGGTGTTGAAGCTCAAACCTGAAGACTGAGGCTTTGGGCACTAGGGAAATCATATGTGATACACTAATGAAGAAAAATTCCCAGTAATTGCAATAAATAGGACAGTACTTTTCAGACATTTAGTTTTTGAGTTTTTAGTTATATGTTTCCATTTAATTTACCCATTTTCTTGAAACACTGTTATGGTGTATTATACACAACACTCCTCTCCTCACTCTTTCCTCTGGTCACTTCTTCTCTGGGTGAGAGAGGAGACAGGGAGGGCGAAAGGGGAACACGATAACATATTAGTGGAGGACAGGAGTGAAGCTCTGAGGCCAGCATAAAGAATGGAAACAGGCAACCTCAGGAGGTAGGGGTCCGGGCTCTAGAATGTACCAGAGACCTGGGAGTTGAGAGAGACTAAGGACTCAAAGAGAAGGATCTATGATGAAATAAATACCCTACAGTGGGGAAAGTGAACTTGGAGAGTCCACTACCAGTAGAAATACAGGTCATCAAGTGGAGAGTTAGAGTTGCCATCCTACCGTCAAAAACTCGGACCCAGAATTTTCCCTGTCTAAAAGAACTGCAGGCTAGTGGGGTGAGCTTGGAGGATCCTCCCGAGTGATGGTAGCCCCTGATTGAATCTGTCGACCTGGGCCTCCCTAGTCCTGTCCTGGTAGCAATATGGAGGCCTACCGAGACTGCTGCTCTAAGGGACCTCGGGCTCAATTGGAGGTCAACATGCAGAAGAATGAGAATTGACCCACTCTTATCTCCTTGTACTAAGATCAACTCCAAGTGGATCAAGGACCTCCACATAAAACCAGACACACTGAAACTAATAGAAAAGAAACTGGGGAAGACCCTGGAGCACATGGGCACAGGGGGAAAGTTCCTGAACAGAACACCAATAGCTTATGCTCTAAGATCAAGAATTGACAAATGGGACCTCATAAAATTACAAAGTTTCTGTAAGGCAAAGGACACTGTCAGAAGGACAAAACGGTAACCAACTAAGTGGGAAAAGATCCTCACCAACCCCACATCCGACAGAGGGCTAATATCCAATATATACAAAGAATTCAAGAAGTTAGACCCCAAAGAACCAAATAACCCTATCAAAAATGGGGTACAGAGCTAAACAAAGAATTTTCACCAGAAGAAATTCGGATGGCCGAGAAACACCTTAAGAGATGTTCAACATCATTAGTCATCAGGGAAATGCAAATCATAACAACCCTGAGATTCCACCTCACAACAGTCAGAATGGCTAAGATTAAAAACTCAAGAGACAACAAGTGCTGGTGAGGATGTAGAGAAAGAGGAACACTCCTCCACTGTTGGTGGGATTGCAAAATGGTAAAACCACTCTGGAAATCAGTGTGGCGGTTCCTCAGAAAATTGGGCATGTCACTTCTAGAGGACCCTGGCATACCACTCCTGGGAATATACCCAGAGGATTCCCCTGCATACAATAAAGACACATGCTCCACTATGTTTATAGCAGCCTTGTTTATAATAGCCAGAAATTGGAAGGAGCCCAGATATCCCTCAAAGGAGGAATGGATACAGAAAATGTGGTATATTTATACAATGGAATACTACTCAGCAATTAAAAATAATGAATTCATGCAATTTGTAGGTAAATGGTTAGACCTGGAAAATATCATCCTGAGTGAATTAACCCAATCACAAAAGAATGCACATGAAATGCAATCACTGATAAGTGGATATTAATGAGCCCAGAAGCCCTAAATACTCAAGACACAAATAGCAAGTCAAATGATTCCCAAGAAGAAGAAAGGAGAGGACCCTGGGTCTGTAAAGATTGCATCCAGTTTTGTAGACTCAGAACAGAGAAATCGTGGGGTGGGGGATGATTGGGGAATAGTTGGGGGGGTGGAGAGGAATTATGGGACGTATGGTGGGGGGGAACTGGGAAAGGGGAAAGCCTTTGGAATGTAAACAAAGAATATAGAAAATAAAAATAAAAAAAAAACTGCAGGGACAAAAATGGAGAAGATAGGTCCAGTGACTGACTCAAATTGAGATCCAGTTTAAGGGGAGGCTCCAATGCCTGACACTATAATTGATGCTATGGTGTGCTCACAGACAGGAGCCTAGCATGGCTGCCCTCTAAGAGGCCCAACAAGCAGCACTGATGGTTTAGGATATAGACTTCTGCCCCTAACCTATCTGATCAATGCATGGTTAGGGAACTCTTTGGATGTTCTTTTCAGTGTGGGGTTTTATATAAAGTGAGTCTTGCTGAGGTTGGGCTCTGAATGTTCTGTCCTCTCTGTCTCTGGTGTAGAAGAAATACAAAGTAATACAGTTGTTTTTTAAATAGATTTGCTTATGAGACACTAAATCACACAAAGCAGAATTTAGGTAATGGATCACTGCCTTCCCCAAATACCCCAAAGATAAGCAATATGCCAAGCTGGTCTGGTACAGATAAATGAAATTTAGGATGCTAAAATGTGTTTATTTATGTCTATTCCTATAACATATGACTATGTTTTGTCCATTATGTCTATTCCTATAACAAAGACATCATCTAAAGAGCAGTCAAGGAAGATGGCTAAGTTCACAACTATTATTAATTTCTGGTCTATCATTAAGTTCCCATGTTCTAATGAGGAAAACCACAATTCTTTCACATGGGCAAGATGATCCTAGGTAACAACTCATCAAAAAAGAACAAGATTGGTGTACTTAAGAAATAATTTGGGCAATATTTTTCTTATTTATTCCCCATCTGTGCATGTGGCTAGATTTGCAGCCTCCTGTCTCAGTTTAGCCTTTTCAAAGTAAAACCTGGGTCCAGGATTTAACAGAGATTTAAGGATAATGGCACATGTAAGACACCTAAGCCAAGGTATGTGTAAGCTAGTGAGATCCTCTACTCAAGTCTGACTCTTTTGTTTAATTGACATACAAAAGATACTTTGTTCTAATTGGATATACTTTTCTTAATACTTTTTATCGAATATTTGTGAGTTTCACACCATGCATCATAGTCCCATTCATCTCCCTGTCTCCTTGTATTTGCCCTTTGCCCTTGCAACCTCTGTCTCAAAATACACACACACACACACACACACACACACACACACACACACACGCACACACGCATTCACGCACGCATGCGCGTGCACACACACACACACCCCAAAAACAAACTATCAAAAATAAAAGAGACCAATGATTTATTGCAATGAACATTTGCAAAGGAAGATGTGTGGGGAGAGTGGTATGTTGGGGGACATATTGTGACACACTACAGCTTCTATAATGAGATGTATTCAAGACTGACTCTTATTTGGCTTTAGCCACAACCATCCAGGCATTTCAGCAAAGAGCTTTTCCTTCATGTCTTAAGTTATGAAGTGATTGTTCACTGAGATGATGTATCATTTCTATAGCACCAGGACTCCACTACAATGAAATGGCACAGCATTTTACTCCTGCTGTCCCCGAATGCTAGTGAGTTTCTTCAAAAGTGATAGATTCTGGCAATTAGTGGGGCAGTTGCTGGCAGACAGATTTTTCTGATTGCCACAGATTGCTGTGCTTGAAGTGATGAAGAGCAGCAATTAGGACCTTACTGCATTCAGAGGTGATCCCTAAATCCCTCATCCTCATATCCCCACATCTGCTTTTCCTCCTTGCCTCTTCTGTGCCTAATACAAAGCTTCCTTCCTCTTCACCCTTGTAGGCCTGGTGTCCTTCCTCCAATTCCCTGTCTCCCTCATTCTTCTTTATCCTCTACCATATTCCATTCAACTTCTGTCTCAAGACTAATCCTCATCATCCTCAGTTATTCTGTGTTCTTTTTGCATGATCTTAGAATCTTTCTTCCTTCCTTCCTTCCTTCCTTCCTTCCTTTCTTTCTTTCTTTCTTTCTTTCTTTCTTTCTTTTTCTTTCTTTCTCCTTCCCTCCTTCCTTCTTTCTTTTTTTCTTTCAACAGTTTGAAGATGTAACAACACAAGTTGTGTTTTAAGAAACACCTTTGCTTTCTTCCTTTAAAAAAACCAATTATTTTATTTATTTACATTTCAAATGCTCTCAACATTTCCTGTATCCCCTCTGCAACCCTCCAGCTCATCCCCCCCTCTCCTTTGCTCTAAGAGGTACTCCCCTACCAACCCATCCACTCTCAGTCCAGTATCCCCCTTTGCTGGGGCAACAAGCCTTCACAGGACCAAGCACCTCCCCTCCCATTGATGTCAGATAAGGCAGTCCTCTGCTACATTAAGTAGTGGGAGCCACAGACCCACCCATGTATACCTTTTAGTTGGTGGTTTAGTCCCTGGCAGCTCTGTGGGGTCTGGTTAGTTGATATGGTTGTTTTTCCTATGGGATTACAATCCTTTTCAGCTCATTCAGTCTTTCTCCTAACTCTTACCTTGAGCTGTGCTCAGTCCAATGAGTGTTTGTGAGTATCTGCATCTGTCTTCTTCAGGTGTTGGCAAAACCTTTCAAAATATAGCCATTCCACTGTCCTGTCTTGCAAGCATTTCTTGGCATCTACCACAGTGTTAGGGTTTGATGTCTGTGGATGAGATGGATCCCAATTGACACAACAGTCAAAGAAAATACAAAGAACAAAAGATTCTTACAGGATGAAGCCAGTGAAAGTATGTAAAGTATTTTTCAGTCCTATGTTGTCAGCTCAGGCATCCTACATGGCAATTTTGATTTTCCTCCTCACTATCTTGTCCATTATCATTATTTGGGCTGAGTGACCATTCCTGCCTGCCTCAGGTCATTCTCTTCATGACTTTAAAGTCATGAACCTCTCTAGAAGGGTCAGCAAAACATTCATATATCTCTATCCTTGTCATTGTTTCTTATTCATGGATCAGAACCATTGGGTCACCTCCCGCCTGAAGCTAAAGCCATGGCTCTGAATAAGCCTCTTGCACTTGCTTTTGC
Organism: Apodemus agrarius; assembly: GCA_964023405.1. Lineage (NCBI taxonomy): Eukaryota > Metazoa > Chordata > Mammalia > Rodentia > Muridae > Apodemus > Apodemus agrarius. The sequence goes on along the minus strand of OZ030012.1, from coordinate 20,514,941 downwards.
ATTTTCACCTCTGATATATATTCAATGTTCATTTCAATTCTTAGGGGATTTGTGTTAAAGGGGGAATCTCCTATGAGGGTAAAAGTGGCTAAGATGTGATATGTGGACAATATTTCAGGTGTAAAAGACCTGGAACATCTCACGGTGATCCTCTTAATCTCTCAACCACTTTCAGATTCCTGCAGTAGAGAATGTGGTTTCCCTGTAACAGAAGACTACTCTGTATATTGGTTCCTACTGACTCTTGGTCAGACCAACAAACCTTGAAGAGAAAGTCTTCAAGGAGTCTCTGGAATTTCCTCTGGGGAGTTTTGGATGAACATACTCAGAGATAACAGGATATGAAGTTACACTTATCCCTTTTCAGAATTCAAATCATGCCAATTAAGAAGACTATGGGGTTGAGGAATGATGGTTCACAGAGGTTACCTTATTTATCTCAGAGTGGCTGATGGATCTTCTACCTGGAAACCTTGACCATACTCATTTAATGAATTACCATGTCTTTCCACAAGTATTTATTTTCTTCTAGTCCTACTTCTCTGGGGGGCAGGATATATAGTTTGTGTTGTAGAATTGTACTGGTGGAAGATTCAGTCTGGTGGGCCCTAAGTGAAATGTGACAAAGGAATGTATGTATTTCCAGGACAAATCTTTCTGTAACATGCTTTGGTTGCCTTGCTGTTTTCTCCTGTTCTACTTTAGGTAAGCCCTCAGCACAGTCTGTCCTCCTGTAGACTGCAAACACTTGACCATCTATTCCTAAGTCCTGACACCTGACTGTGCTCATACTCAGCATGTGTTAATGTTTCCATGGCTCAACTGGGGATGTCTCAACTAGAAAGATGCTCTACGCTTCCTTCCATCCTCGATGCTCCCTATTGCCTCATACTCTGGCTTCCTTCCTTCTTTCCATCTCTCTCTCCAGCACTGACTAGCATTTAGCATGCTCTCTGCCTTGTGTCTTTATTCTTACCTATTTTCAATGAATGTGTTCTGACTGATAAACATTGAAGTTATGTGTATGTTTTTCAACAGATCTGACCCACCTTTCAGTTTAGTGATATATTTTGGGGGAGGGGCAGACTGACCAGCAAACAATAGTTTCAATATCTTTTTTTCCTAATCATATAGAATCCAGGGCATATGTTAGATAGTTTTTCACTGCTATGACCCTAGAAAAGTAATAAAAAACAAAGGAGGAAGAATTTATTTTAACTAATGAATTAAGAAGCTTGTGTCATCATGGCAAGAACATGGTATATTCATACTGTTCAACATATCTTATACAGGGAGCATAGCTGAACATAACAGGAAGGGGACCAATACAAGCTATCATTCCCCCATCACCCATTTCCTCCAACCAGACTCTACTCACCACAATCCTGCAACCTGGTAACAATCTGTCCAAACTGTGACTCCACAAATGGTTAAGACCACTGCTCAGGCCACAGATCTCACATCCTAATCATCTCAGAAAATGTCCTTACAGCCACACCTGGAGGTAAGCTTGTATAATCTCTTAGACATCCTCTATACCATCAAGTGACTAGGATCAGACATCAGCACCTGAAGGTGCTTCTGCACCACAGTGTCCACTTCTACTGCAAGTTCACATACATATAGACCTTATTGTCCTTCTCAAAAGTTCGACTGTTTAGTTTTAGTTTTAACAATTAGGTTCTATAGCTTCTTGAATTAGGATTGCCTAGAAATTTTATCTTCATATGTTTTTCAGTGGATTTCCTCTTTAACCTAGAAAAAGTAGATAATATCACTCTCAAGAAAACCTGCTAGTGATTGTATCCCATGCTTCAGATTTACAGTCCTGCTTATTGTTTCAGGTGAATATCAAATCCTTTAGGGTCATGACTATGTAATAGCATGGATTTATACATATTTAAATATAAATATTTATATACCTATAAATATTTAAAAATTATGGGGGGCTGGAGAGGTGGCTCAGTGGATAAAAGCACTGACTGCTCTTCTGAAATTCCTGAACTCAAATCCCAGCAATCACAGGGTGGCTCACAACCATCCACAAAGAGGTCTGATGCTCTCTTCTGGTGAATCTGAAGACAGCTACAACATACTTAGATACAGTTATAACAATAATAATTATCTGTAACAAATTATGATAATCTATTTTTTAAAAATAGTGCCATTCATTGACTCATGGTCCTAGAACATACCAGTCAGAAGCATTCTTTACACACCATTTTGGGAGCCCTGCTTCTTTCTATACTGTATATCTTCTTTCTATACTGTATATCTTAGATTTTTTGGTCACTCTGTTTACTAACAGTGGAGTCACCTTATTTATGCTCAACTCTTTTTTGGAAAGTGGATCAAAACACCCATGGCTCACAGCCAACCAATAGAATGAGAATAGGGTCTCCAATGGAGGAGCTAGAGAGAGGAACCAAGGAGCTGAAGAGGTTTGCAGCTCTATAGGAGGAACAATAATATGTACCAAACAGTATCCCCTGCCCAGAGCTCCCAGGGACTAAACCAACAGCCAAAGAGTATACATGGGGGAACCCACGGCTCCAGCTATATATATAGCAGAAGATGACCCTTTTAGACATCAGTGAGAGGAGAGGCCATTGGTATTGTGAAGGCTTGCGGGGAGGGTTAAGCAGGAGAAGGGGGATGGGATAGGGGTTTTTTGGTGGAGGTAACATTTGAAATGTAAACAAAGCAAATATCTAATTAAAATATTTTTCTAGTCACAAAAAAGAGAAAGGGCTTTGTTTATATTTGGTACTGGAACCACTTGCAGGGAATGTTAATGATAGATAAGCCCCCTGTCACTGAGCTGAATTTCTATCACAACTGATGATGTTTTGCATCTACATTATTTCACTTAGGATAGTTCTATTTAGATTAATATGTGTTGTATCTATGTGAATTATTTTTTCCAACTGGGTAGTACTTATATTTAGAAGACAATTTAGGCTTTTGCTGGTCGATGGATATTTGGGTAGTGTCTTAGTTAGGGTTCCTATTGCAGTGATAAAACACAATGAGCACATCATTGTACACTTCCAGGTGTACAATGTAACCACAGTCCATCACTAAGGAAATAAGATCAAAAACTGAAGTAGGTCAAGTATCATGAACTGAAATAGAAGCTATGGTGAAACACTGCTTCCTGGTGTTTGATCCCCATGGCTTGCCTTATTTCCTTTTTTATATTATTGGGACAATTGGCACTTGTCTGGGAGGGCCATGGTTGGCTTGGCCCTTTAACATCAACCATAATCAAGAAAATACCCTGAAGCCCAATGGAGGAGTTAGAGAAAGGACTGAAGGAGCTGAAGGGATTTTCAACCCATAGTACAAACAATATCAACCAACCAGACTTCCCAGCACTCCCAGGGACTAAACCACCAACCAAAAAATGCACATGGAGGGACCCATGGCTCCAGCAGCGTATGTAGCAGAGGATGGCCTTGTTGGACATACTGGGAGTGTTGGAGAATGCCAAGGCGGGGAGGCAGGAATGAATGGGTGGGTGGGGGAGCACCGTCATAGAAACAGGGAGAGGGAGAATGGGATAGGGGATTTTCTGGAGGGGAAACTGGGAAAGGGGATACCATTTGAAATGTAAATAAATAAAATATCCAATAAAAAAGAAAAAAATTGACACGTGAACCTTCAAACCTATTCTGCACCCAGAGAACCCATTATAGATGACTTCTGGGTCATTTATCACAGCATCCTTTCTTTTTGAGACAGACATAGCCTTAGAGTCCACCATCATACTTCCTTCTAGGCAGATCAAAATTCACAGAAGAATTAAAGTTAAAAATTAGTTTCTTTCTCCTTTAATGGCAATTAGCTAGATGGGTTATAAAAAATGGCTAATCTAATCTGGTGGGATTATTTTTCAGTTGAGATTCCCTCTTCTCAAATGACTATCTTGTATGCAGTTGACATTTCCTTAATGCGGGCAGGTGGTTTTAAATGTTCTCTTATGTGCAAACACTTCTATCAAGACTTCTGTGTACAAAATGTTTCAGAATTTAACAGTAGTATAATTTGATTTTTTACTTCCTGTTGTACAAATAGAATTCACATTCTGTAGGAGCTTATGCCACTTTTCTCATTGCCATAATCTTGTACTTGACAAATGTAATTTAGGGACAGAAGCATTTTGGGGGGGCAGTTATAATTTTAGTAAAACAATCCACCATGATGGGAAGACCTGGGGACAGGAGTGTGAAGAAGCTGATCATGTTATTCCTACAGTCAGGAGTTAGAGAGAGATGACTGCGGGTGCTCCACTAGCATCCTTTATTCCCCTTTTATATAAAGAAGACTCTGGCCCATTGGATGGCCCCACCAACATTCTGAGTGGATCTACTCAGTTAATTCTCCCTGGAAACACCCTTGAATAATAGGGTCCATAATACTCTTTTAGGATGCTGAGCAGCTATGGTGGGCCCTGCTCCCAATCAGCTGTATTATTTATCTCATGAATATTGTACAACAAATCACCTTTGTGTTCCATGATTTTCCCAACTAGAGTTAGATGTAGTTCAAGCACATTCAAGGCAGGCTCAGCTGTGGTAGTTGTCAGGCTGCATTCATTAACTGTGGTTTATTGGCACAAACTATTCTCCATCCAAAATGAAGGAATATCTGCAGTTCTTCCTGGGGCATATGCTTCCAGTTCTCTTGGAGGGTTACTGATGTATGTCTAATAAATGTGTTTTTTAATTTTAGAGGAAACTTTAAGACTCTTCTCCAGAGGAAGGAATAATATGTATAATATCAGAATTACTTGCTAAACTTAATTGTTTAACTTCTCAAAAAGTTTTAATTTAAAGCTCCATATAGCTTGCTCTTCCTCTCTTAGCCTTCATATTCAAGTGTTCCCAATCCTACCAGCCCACTGTAGTTGACAGGATAAAGACAATGAGGTGCTAGAAAGAACTGTCCCATTATGGATGGTGGGCTCAAGCATCTGCATCAGAACTTTGCCCTTCCTTCTCATTGCCTCTTTTATTCTCAGGATTTGAGATAGAGGATACTTCTGGCTCTCCTCAAATTGTGCCTTTGTGAGACCAAGTTCATGGCCCTTCTTGTATCACTCTTCACACAGCAAACACCTTCCATTGCCATGACTTTTTAAAAATCCATTAGTACTTCAGGTCGAGTGCTCTGAAAGTGTCTTACTCTTGCCTTTCCCCTTGCAGCTCTAAAATGCTTCCAATGCACTTTGTTCAACTTTGTGGGATATGTTTATACCGAGAAGCCCCCTGTGAGATCCAAAATAACCAGGAATGTGTCTTGTGGAGAATATCTGCAGGTATGTAAATCAGGAAGTCTCAGGATGATGGATTCTGCTTTTCCTCAAAGGCTATATCCTTCCCTATACCTGGGATAGAAGTGGATACTGTGGGAGAACACACTATTCTGTTAAAATGAACGTCTCCTCTGTGTCTCTACTAGCTTCCACTGGCAGAGGAACAAACCTAGAAAGAGAAAGTACACATTCTGTTGGTTTCCTGGGTCATTTCCAGGGGATTTTTAGGTAGACATAGTCAGGTAGACAAGATTTGGACCCTAAGACTTCACTCAGAAATTTTGGGATTGGAGTCTCAGCTGTGAGCAGATTAGGGCTTGAGGGATGACGGCCAGAGAGGTGAGTTCAGTCATCTCAGTGAGGATGCTGAAGCTCCAAGAGCCTGACTCCTCATTTACTGAGTCGTTGATTTGACAAACATGTTTTGACCCTTGTCCTATTTCTTTTTCAGGTGGCAAGATGATGTACGGGTTCCAGGAACCCATTAATCAAACATTATTCTTGAGAAATAAGACAACTAAGATGAAATATTGCAAGGACAAATCTTTCTGCAATAAGTTTTAGAACCCTAGACCATCCTGGCCTGTTCCAAGGACAGCCCTTAGTCCTTCATCACCTCCTTGTGCCCTCACAACACTGCACCATCTATTCCTACACTGCCCAATCTCTGACACCAGATTGTACTCTGCATCAGGTGTGGATAGTTGGACAGTTCAGCTGGGGATAAAGAAATGTTCTGTGCTCCTCACAACCCTCAGTGCTCCTCTGACCTTTTGTAGATCCCAATTTCCTTTCTTCTCTCCTTCTATCCCTCCAGGACTGACAGATTGCACACTCATCTTCCTCTGCTGTTCATACTAACCTCTTTTCCACAAATGCATCTAGATTGATAACTAACACTCTGATTAGGTCCTGGTTTTCCAATAGCGACAATGGCAGAGCTGACACCTGCCCTTGATGATCAGTTCAGTGGTGCATTTTCTGTTGGGTTGTCCATCAGACAGTAGCTCTAGCATTTTACTGCAGTTTTATTCATAGAATTTCAGGTGTGTGTTATGTAGTTTTGCACTACTGTGGCCTGAGTAGAGCAGCATAAGTGATACCTAGGTGAGGTGGCACATGCCTTAAACCCCAGCACTTGAGAGGCAAAGGCAGGAGGATTTTTATGAATCTGAGGTTAGATTGTTCTACTTAGTGATAGTGCCTCAACACACACACACACACACACACACACACACACACACACCACATGAATGCATGCACACACATGTGCATACACACATGCACACACCACCCCTACTACCACGACTAATAAAAACAACAAACTCAAGTAGTGCAATGGAGGAAGAATTTATTTTATTCCTCTTTCTTCCCCTCATCTTAGTATTGCTCTTTCCCCACCACTCCCAAATAAGCTCCCTCTTCCATTTTCCCCATCTCCCCTTTCTGAGCACTTGTGTCCCATTAGCTCCATCCCTGGAGAGTACTTGAGTTCACATAATTTCATTTAAGCCCTTTTTGTGTTGTGAATATTTTTCTCGTCAATAATGTTTTAGATGCCCAACATTGCCTTTGCAAGAGCAATAGACATCAATTTTAATAATATTGTTTGTAGTTTCATTAAGTTGTTTTGCTAAAACACTGTGATAGAAAACAATTTAGAGGTGAGCCTGTTTATGTCACCTTAGAGGCTACAGTTCACCTCCAGCTTCTTCTACAGGCCAGATGTGTGAATTACCAGAGATCCATATGTTGGAGTTTAGTCCCTGAGGTGGTGGAATTTGGAAATGAGACTTTTGGGAGGTGGATAGGTCATGAGGGTAGATTCAAAACAAATCAGACTCATGCCCTTAGCAAAGAGACAAATACAGGAATTCCTAGTTTCTTTTCCTATACATGTGTACACGGAAGAGGGTCATTTAGGTACCAGATAATGCCCTCATCAAGCCTCCAAATCTGTTGGAAACTTCATTTTGCACTTCCTAGCCTTAAAATATATGAGAAAATGTCTCTTTTCAAGACAGAGACCATTTGAGAAAACCACAACAAATCAATATGAGTTTTGGGGCCCAGTCCCAACAGATACATTTACAAAACAACTTACACATAAGCAATCTTGTGTAATAACAGCATGCAAGATTATAAAAGTCAGAGGATCTGGGAATTTGCTGTGAGAGTGTGTATCCTGGAAATTTTAGAGGTTAAACTCATAAAGTACCACCAACATGACTGTGTAGGCATGTGCTGAACAAGGAAAAAATGATAGAAATGCTAATTTGTATGTGGAGGTGCTGTGGAGAAGACCAAGAAGGCCTCAACCCAATATTAACAACCACAGACAACTAAAAGATGGTGAGAGCTAAAGAAATAGTCTTCTCCAGGAAAGAGCACATCAGTTGGTTATCTAATATCAAATGCTCAGTCCTGAAAACATATATACAAATAACAATATACATAGTGGTCTGGTTGTATTTATATATTTAGGAATATATATGTACATAAATACCCATATATGCATGTAACAATGACAAAAAAGAGGGCATGAATTTGAAAAGAAGCAAGGGGGATATACGGGAAGTGTGAAGTGAGAAAAGAAATAGGAAATTATAATTATAATAAGAGGAATTATAATTATAATCTCAAAAAATGAAATAAATGATTTAAAGATTTTCTTGTTCAGAAGCTGGATAATCTATAAATTTTCTTTTTTCTTCAGTATCCTAAATGGACTCAGGGAATGACTTGTCTAAGATATCAAAATTCTTTGCTAAGGTCAAAATTCTTGGAGAATATAAATACTCTTTTATTTTTGTAATTTTAAACTTTGGAGTTTTATATTTGTTTTGTCATGTATTTTATTAATGTTTATACTACTCATGATGGATCAAAGATATTTTGTTTCTTTATTTTTCCTATGAATGTCTAATTCTTTGATAATTTATTTGAAACTTCTTTTTTCTTCTCCTAATTATAAAGGCTTACTGTACAAATCCATGTAAGTTTATAGCAAAACACTATATTTTTCTTTCTCTCATTACATGTTATAATTTTCCTTGATAACTGTAGAATTTTTGGACCTTTAAAATCAGACGCGTCTTCTAATTTTGCTCTTTCTTAAAGTTATTTTTATTATTTTAAGATCTTTCAATTGCTATAGAGATTTTCAGACCATCTTATTGATGCTAATAAAATTATTGAGAAGACTGCTATTGGTGTTGCATATTGAATTTTTGTCATTGCTTTTCTGTGTCTTACAAATTTTTCATATGTTGGGATTCAATTTCCAATTATCTTGTAATATTTCATTTTAAATTTGTATGTATGCATATCTCCACTTGTTTCTATTTTCACTAGTCACATTCTGGTTCCTTCTTCAGAGATGGCTGGATCCCCTCAATCTGTATTAGTTACAGGTTGTTGTAAGTTCCTTGATGAAAACCAAACTATTTCTTTTGCAAGGATTGTTAATGCTTTTAATTACTGAATGATCTCAGGCTATGTCATAATCTAGTAGTATTTTTTGTTGGCTTGTCCTAGAAATTACTGAGGATATTTTATTAGATATATTCTTTATTTACATTTCAAATGTTGTCCCCTTTCCTGGTCCCTCTACCCCTGAAAACTCCATAAGCCATCTCCCCTTTCTCTGTTCCCCAATCAACCCTCTCCTGCTTCCCTGTCCTGGTATTCCTCTACACTGAGGCTTCAAGCCTTCCCAGGACCAAGGATCTCTCCTCCATTTGATGTCTAACAAGGCTGTCTTAATGCTGCTATGCTTCTGGAGCTGTGGGTAACTTCATGTGTACTCTTTGGTTGATGGTTTTGTCCCTGGGAGCTCTGGTAGTACTGGGTGACTCATATTGTTGTTCTTCCTATGGTACTGCAAACACCTTCAGCTCCTTGGGTCTTTTCTCTAGGGTACTTTGTGCTCAGTTCAATGACTGGCTGAGAGTGTTCTCCTCTGTATTTTTTATATACTAGCAGAGTCTCCCAGGTGACAGCTATATCCAGCTCTGGTCAGTAAGCACTTGTAGGCATTGATAACAATATATGGGATGGATCCCTAGGTGGGGTAGTCTGTGGATGGTCTTTCCCTCAGACTCTGCACCACATTTTGTGTCTATATATCCTTCTGTGGATATTTTGTTCCCCCTTCTAACAAAGACCAGAGTATCCATACTTTGTTCTTCTTCCTTCTTGGGCATCATTTGTTATGTGAAATGTGTTTTGGGTATTCCAAGCTTCTGGGCTAATATCCACTTGTCAGTGAGTGCATACTGTGAGTGTGTTTTGTGACTGGGTTACCTCACGCAGGATATTTTCAAGTTCCACCCATTTGCCTAAGAATTTCATGAATTCATTGTTTTTAACAGATGAGTAGTATTCCATTGTGTAAATATACCACATTTTCTATATTCATTCCTCTGTTGAGGGACATCTGGGTTCTTTCCAACTTCTGGCTATTATAAATAGGGCTGCTATGAACATAGTGGAGCATGTGTCCTCATTACATGCTGGAGAATCCTCTGGGTATATGCCCAGGAGTGGTACAACAGGGTCCTCCAGTGGTATTATGCCCAGTTTTCTGATGAACCACCAAACTGATTTCTAGAGTGGTTCTAGCAGCTCACAATCCCACCAGCAGTGGAGGAGTGTTCTTTGTTCTCCACATCCTTGCCAGTACTTGCTGTCTCCTGAATTGCTGATCTTCGCCATTATGACAAGTGTGAGGTGAAATCTCAGGGTTGTTTTAATTTTCATGTCTTTGATGACTAAGGATGTTGAACATTTCATTAGGTGCCTCTCAGCCATTCCATATTTCTCAGGTGAAAAGTTTTTGTTTAGCTCTGAAACCCAGTTTTTAATAGGGTTACTTGACTCTCTGGGATTTAACTTCTTTTTTTTTTTTATCATTTTTTTTTTATTTTCTATATTCTTTGTTTACATTCCAAAGGCTTTCCCCTTTCCCAGGTACCCCCCACCATATGTCCCATAATTCCTCTCCCCCCCCATGCTATTCCCCAATCTTTCCCCCCCCCCCACGATTTCTCTGTTCTGGGTCTATAATACTGGATCCAATCTTTACAGGCCCAGGGTTCTCTCCTTTTTTTCTTCTTGAGAGTCATTTGACTTGCTAATTGTGCCTTGAGTATTTAGGGCTTCTGGGCTCATTAATATCCACTTATCAGTGATTGCATTTCGTGTGTATTCTTTTGTGATTGGGTTAGCTCACTTAGGATGATAGTTTCCAGATCTAACCATTTACCTACAAATTGCATGAATTCATTATTTTTAATTGCTGAGTAGTACTCCATTGTATAAATATACCACATTTTCTGTATCCATTCCTCCTTTGAGGGATATCTGGGCTCCTTCCAATTTCTGGCTATTATAAACAAGGCTGCTATAAACATAGTGGAGCATGTGTCTTTGTTGTATGCAGGGGAATCCTCTGGGTATATGCCCAGGAGTGGTATGCCAGGGTCCTCTGGGAGTGGCATGCCCAATTTTCTGAGGAACCGCCACACTGATTTCCAGAGTGGTTTTACCATTTTGCAATCCCACCAACAGTGGAGGAGTGTTCCTCTTTCTCCACATCCTCGCCAGCACTTGTTGTCTCTTGAGTTTTTAATCTTAGCCATTCTGACTGGTGTGAGGTGGAATCTCAGGGTTGTTTTGATTTGCATTTCCCTGATGACTAATGATGTTGAACATCTTTTAAGGTGTTTCTCGGCCATCCGAATTTCTTCTGGTGAAAATTCTTTGTTTAGCTCTGTGCCCCATTTTTTGATAGGGTTATTTGTTTCTTTGCGGTCTAACTTCTTGAGTTCTTTGTATATATTGGATATTAGCCCTCTGTCGGATGTGGAGTTGGTGAAGATCTTTTCCCACTTTGTTGGTTGCCGTTTTGTCCTTCTGACAGTGTCCTTTGCTTTGCAGAAACTTTGTAATTTTATGAGGTCCCATTTGTCGATTCTTGATCTTAGAGCATAAGCTATTGGTGTTCTGTTCAGGAACTTTTCCCCTGTGCCCAAGTCCTCCAGGGTCTTCCCAAGTTTCTTTTCTAATAGTTTCAGTGTGTCTGGTTTTATGTGGAGGTCCTTGATCCATTTGGAGTTGATCTTAGTACAAGGAGATAAGAGTGGGTCAATTCGCATTCTTCTGCATGTTGACCTCCAGTTGAACCAGCACCATTTGTTGAAAAGGCTATCTTTTTTCCACCGGATGGTTGTGGCTCCTTTATCAAAGATCAAGTGACCATAAGTCTGTGGGTTAATTTCTGGGTCTTCAATCCTATTCCATTGATCTACCTGCCTGTTGCTGTACCAATACCATGCAGTTTTTAACACAATTGCTCTGTAGTACTGCTTGAGGTCAGGGATATTGATTCCCCCAGAAGTCCTTTTATTGTTGAGAATAGTTTTAGCTATCCTAGGTTTTTTGTTGCTCCAGATGAATTTGAGAATTGCTCTTTCTAGATCTATGAAGAATTGATTTGGGATTTTGATGGGGATTGCATTGAATCTGTAGATTGCTTTTGGCAAGATGGCCATTTTTACTATATTGATCCTGCCAATCCAGGAGCAAGAAATATTTTTCCATCTCCTGAGGTCTTCTTCGATTTCTTTCTTCAGGGACTTGAAGTTCCTGTCATACAGATCTTTCACTTGTTTGGTTAGAGTTACGCCAAGGTACTTTATGTTGTTTGTGGCTATTGTGAAGGGTGTTATTTCCCTAACTTCTTTCTCAGCCTGCTTGTCCTTTGAGTACAAGAAGGCTACTGATTTGCTTGAGTTAATTTTATAACCAGCCACGTTGCTGAAGTTGTTTATCAGCTGTAGAAGTTCTCTGGTGGAGTTTTTTGGATCGCTTAAGTAGACTATCATATCATCTGCAAATAATGATACTTTGACTTCTTCCTTTCCAATTTGTATCCCTTTGACTTCCTTATGTTGTCTGATTGCTCTCGCTAGAACTTCAAGTACTATATTGAAAAGATATGGAGAGAGAGGACAGCCTTGTCTAGTCCCTGATTTTAGTGGAATTGCTTCAAGTTTCTCTCCATTTATTTTGATGTTGGCTACTGGTTTGCTGTAGATTGCTTTTACTATGTTTAGGTATGGGCCTTGAATTCCTGCTCTTTCCAAGACTTTTAGCATGAAAGGATGCTGAATTTTGTCAAATGCTTTTTCAGCATCTAATGAGATGACCATGTGGTTTTTTTCTTTTAGTTTGTTTATGTAGTGGATTACATTGATGGATTTCCGTATATTGAACCATCCCTGCATTCCTGGAATGAAGCCTACTTGATCATGGTGAATGATCGTTTTGATGTGCTCTTGGATTCGGTTGGCAAGAATTTTATTTAGTATTTTTGCATCAATATTCATAAGAGAAATTGGCCTTTAGTTCTCTTTCTTTGTTGGATCTTTTTGTGGTTTAGGTATCAGCGTAATTGTGGTTTCGAAGAATGAGTTGGGCAGTGTCCCTTCTGTCTCTATTTTGTGGAATAGTTTGAAGAGTATTGGTGTTAAGTCTTCTTTGAAGGTCTGGTAGAATTCTGCACTAAAACCATCTGGTCCCGTACTTTTTTTGGTTGGGAGGCTTTCTATAACCCCTTCTATTTCTTTAAGGGTTATGGGACTGTTTAGCTGGTCTACTTGATGCTGATTTAATTTTGGTATTTGGTATCTGTCTAGGAAATTGTCCATTTCCTCCAGATTCTCCAGTTGTTTTGAGTATAGGCCTTTGTAGTAGGATCTGATGATCTTTTGAATTTCCTCTGTTTCTGTTGTTATATCCCCCTTTTCATTTTTAATTTTGTTAATTTGGATACTATCTCTGTGCCCTTTGGTTAGTCTAGCTAAGGGTTTATCTATCTTGTTGATTTTCTCGAAGAACCAGCTCTTGGTTTGGTTGATTCTTTGTATGGTTCTCTTTGTTTCTGCTTGATTGATTTCAGCCCTTAGTTTGATGATTTCCTCTCTTCTACTCCTCCTGGGTGAGTTAGCTTCTTTTTGTTCCAGCGCCTTCAGGTGTGCTGTTAAGTTGCTAGTGTATGCTCTTTCCAGTTTCTTTTTGGAGGCACTCAGGGCTATGAGTTTTCCTCTTAGCACTGCTTTCATTGTATCCCAGAGATTTGGGTAGGTCCTACCTTCATTTTCATTGAAGTCTAAAAAGTCTTTGATTTCTTTCTTTATTTCTTCCTTGACCAGGGTGTCATTGAGTAGAGTATTGTTCAGTTTCCATGTGTATGTGGGCTTTCTGTAGTTCTTCTTGCTATTGAAGACCACTTTTACTCCATAGTGATCCGATAGGAGACATGGGATTAGTTCGGTCTTCTTGTATTTGTTGAGGTCTGTCTTGTGACCAATTATATGATCAATTTTTGAGAAGGTACCGTGCGGTGCTGAGAAAAAGGTATACTCTTCTGTTTTAGGATGGAATGTTCTATATATATCTGTTAAATCCAATTGGTCCATAGCTTCAATTAGTTTCACTGTGTCCCTGTTTAGTTTCTGCTTTCCTGATCGGTCCATTGAGGAGAGTGGAGTGTTGAAGTCACCTACAATCATTGTGTTAGGTGCGATGTGTGCTTTAAGCTTTAGTAAAGTTTCTTTTACGAATGAGGGTGCCCTTGCATTTGGTGCATAGATGTTCAGTATTGAGAATTCTTCTTGGTGGATTTTCCCTTTGACAAGCAGGAAGTGACCTTCTGTGTCTCTTTTGATGACTTTAGGTTGAAAGTCGATTTTATCTGATATTAGAATGGCTACTCCAGCTTGTTTCCTGGGACCATTTGCTTGTAGAACTGTCTTCCAGCCTTTTACTCTAAGGTGGTGTTTGTCTTTGACACTGAGATGTGTTTCCTGTATGCAGCAAAATGTAGGGTCCTGTTTCCGTATCCAGTCTGTTAGTCTGTGTCTTTTGATTGGGGAATTGAGTCCATTGATATTAAGAGATATTAAGGAATAGTAATTATTACTTCCTGACATTTTGGGAATTGTTATTATTATTTGTATTTGAGTGGTTCTCTTCTTTTGGGTTGGATGAGATGGGGTTTCTATCTTGTTTCTTCTGGGGTGTTGTTTCCCCCCTTGTGTTGGTATTTTTCCCCTATTATCCTTTGTAGGGCTGGGTTTGTAGATAAGTATCTTGCAAATTTGGTTTTGTCGTGGAATATCTTGGTTTCCCCATCTATGGCAATTGAGAGTTTCGCTGGGTATAGTAGTCTTGGCTGAAGTTTGTGTTCTCTTAGGGTCTGCATAAGGTCTGCCCAGGATCTTCTAGCTTTCATGGTCTCAGGTGAGAAGTCTGGTGTAATTCTGATAGGTCTTCCTTTGTATGTTACTTGTCCTTTTTCTCTTACTGCTTTTAATATTCTTTCTTTGTTTAGTACATTTGGGGTTTTGACTATTATGTGACGGGAAGTATTTCTGTTCTGGTCCAGTCTATTTGGGGTTCTATAGGCTTCTTGTATATTCATGGGCATCTCTCTCTTTAGGTTGGGGAAATTTTCTTCCATAATTTTGTAGAAGATATTTGCTGGCCCTTTAAGTTGTAGATCTTCATTCTCATCTATCCCTATAATCCTTAGGTTTGGTCTTCTCATTGTGTCCTGGATTTCCTGAATGTTTTGGGTTACCAGCTTTTTGCATTTTGCATTTTCTTTAATTGTTGAATCCATGGTTCCTATGGTATCTTCAGCATCTGAGATTCTGTCTTCTATCTCTTGTATTCTATTGTTGATATTTGCATCTATGACTCCTGATTTCTTCCCAAGGTTTTCTATCTCCAACATTGTCTCCCTTTGCGATTGCTTAGTTGTTTCTACTTCTGTTTTTAGGTTTTGTATGGTTTTGCTCAGATCTTTCAGTTGCTTGTTTGTGTTTTCCTGTAATTCTTTAAGGGATTTTTGTGTTTCCTCCTTTATGACTTCTACTCGTTGACCCATGTTCTCTTGTATTTCTTTGGGTGATTTTTGTTTCTCCCCCGTATTGGGATTCACTTTTTGCTCTATATTCTCCTGGATTTCTTTAAGTGATTTTTGTGTCTGCCTTGTATGGGCTTCTAGTTTTTGATCTATTTTCTCCTCTATTACTTTAAGAAATTTATCTAAGTGATCCTCAATCTGCATCTTTACCAGTGATTTTAGATCTGAGTCTTGTTTTTCTGGTGTGTTGAGATATCTGGGATTTAATTGTGTTTGTCTTGCAATGGCTTCTAGCTTTTGATCTATTTTCTCATGTATTACTTTAAGAGATTTATCTAAGTGTTCCTCTATCAGCATCCTGACCAGTGATTTTAGATCTGAGTCTTGTTTTTCTGGTGTTTCGGGGTATCCAATATTTATTGCTGTTGGGGAACTGGGTTCGGATGCCGCCATATTGCCTTGATTTTTGTTAGTAGCGATCTTACGTTTGCCTTTTGCCATCTGGTTAACTCTGGTGTTAGTTGGTCCTGTAGATACTAGCTGGTGCTTGACCCTCCTGTGGGGTTGTAAGGCTATTTCCCAGTGACTGGGATACCTGAATCACTGTCCTGCGGGGGTCTTGCTCACAGATTGCTGACGGGTGGCCTGAGTCCCCCGAGGTCTTAACCTCAGGATATCCCAGGTATTTGGTTCCGCCTGTTGGGCGGCTGCTCTGCACTGCTCCTGCTCAGGGTTCGCTGTCTGATATCCTGTTTCCCCAGGGGTCTTAAAGATGGGATATCTCAGTTATCTGGTTCCGCCTGCTGGTCCCAAGCTGCTGGGAAGCTGGCTGGGTCCGGTTTCCAGCTTCCCTGCCACTGGCTGGATGGGAGGCTGGTTCGGTCTCCGGCTGGGTCTGGGTACCTGGCACACTGGCTGACTCTGGCTTCCTCACCACCAGCTGGACGGGAAGCTGCAGGCAATATGGCAGCTGCCTGCAGGGAGCTCGGGGTCCGCCCTGCGCGCGAGTGCAGAGTGCACCCGCTATTTTGTGCCCAATTCCCACTCCAGGCCTGAGTCCCCGAAGGTCTTAAGCTCGGGCTGTCTCGGGTACCTGGTTCTGCCGCCGCCGCCGGATGGTTCTGAGCACCTGGCACGCTGGGTGACCCTCCGGCTTCCCCACCACCAGCTGGGCGGGAAGCTGCAAGCAATATGGCAGCTGCCTGCAGGGAGCTCAGGGTCCGCCGCGCGAGTGCAGAGTGCACCCGCTATTCTGTACCCAACTCCCACTCCAGGCCTGAGTCCCCGAAGGTCTTAAGCTTGGGCTGTCTCGGGTACCTGGTTCTGCCGCCGCCGCCGGATGGTTCTGAGCACCTGGCACGCTGGGTGACCCTCCGGCTTCCCCACCGCCAGCTGGGCGGGAAGCTGCAGGCAATATGGCAGCTGCCTGCAGGGAGCTCGGGGTCTGCCCCGCGCGCGAGTGCAGAGTGCACCCGCTATCCTGTGCCCAATTCCCACTCCAGGCCTGAGTCCCCGAAGGTCTTAAGCTTGGGCTGTCTCGGGTACCTGGTTCTGCCGCCGCCGCCGCCGGATGGTCGGGATTTAACTTCTTAAGTTCTTTGTATATATTGGATATTAACCCTTTGTTGGTTATAGGGTTGGTAAAGATCTCCCAATTTGTTGGTTGCCGTTTTGTTCTCTTGACAGTGTCCTTTGCCTTACAGAAACTGTAATTTTATGTGGTCCCATTTGTCAATTCTTTATCCTAGAGCATAAGCTATTGGTGTTCTCTTCAGGAAAATTTCCCCTGTGCCCATGTGCTCAAGGCATTTCCCCAGTTTTTTTTCTAATAGTTTCAGTGTGTCTAGTTTTATGTGGAGGTCCTTGATCCATTTGGACTTGAGCTTAGTACAAGGAGATAAGAATGGATTGATTTGCATTCTTCTGTATGCTAGCTGCTAGTTGAGACAGAACCATTTGTTGAAAAGTCTATCTTTTTTCCACTGGCTGGTTTTAGCTCCTTTGTCCAAGATCAAGTGACCATAGGTGTGTGTGTTCATTTCTGGTTCTACAGTTCTATTCAGTTTATCTACCTGCCTCTCACTGTACCAATAACATGCAGTTTTTTAACACTATTGCTCTGTAGTACTGCTTGAGGTCCAGTATACTGATTCCTCCAAAAGTTCTTTTACTGTTGAGAATAGTTTTAGCTACTCTGCGTTTTTTGTTATTCCAAATGAATTTGAGAATTGCTCTTTCTAATTTTATGAAGAACTGAGTTGTGATTTTGATGTGGATTGCATTGAATCTGTAAATTGCTTTAAATTGCTTTACAGATTTAAATTGCGTTGCTGTAAATGGCAAGATGGCCATTTTTACTATATTAATCCTGCCAATCCATGAGCATGGGAGATCTTTCCATCTTCTGAGGTCTTCTTCAATTTCTTTCTTCAGAGACTTGAAGTTCTTGTCATACAGATCTTTCACTTGTTTGATTAGAGTCACACCAATATACTTTATATTGTTTGTAACTATTGTGAAATGTTTCCTTTCCCTAATTTCTTTCTCATCCTGTTTATCCTTTGAGTATAGGAAGACTACTGATTTTTTTGAGTCAATTTCATATCTGGCCACTTTGCTGAAGTTGTCTATTAGCTGTAAGAGTTCTCTGGTGGAATTTTTGGGGTCACTTAAATATACTATCATATCATTTTCAAATAGTGATAATTTGACTTCTTCATTTCCAATTTGTATCCCTTTGACCTCTTTTTGTTGTCTAATTGCTCTAGCTAGAACTTCAAGTACTATACTGAATAGATATGGAGAGAAAGGGCAGCCTTGTCTAGTCCCTGGTTTTAGTGGAATTGATTCAAGTTTCTCTCCATTTAGTTTGATGTTGGCTACTGGTTTGCTGTATATTGCTTTTACTCTGTTTAGGTATGGGCCTTGAATTCCTGATCTTTCCAAGACTTTTAACATGAAAGGATGCTGAATTTTGTCAAATGCTTTTTCAGCATCTAGTGAAATGACCATGTGTTTCTTTTCTTTGAGTTTATGTTGTGGATTACATTGATGGATTTCCTTATATTGAACCATCCCTGCATCTCTGGGATGAAGCCTACTTGATTGTGGTGAATGATTGCTTTGATGTATTCTTGGATTCAGTTGTTGAGAATTTTATTATTTTTGCATCAATATTCATAAGGGAAATTGGTCTGAAGTTCCCTTTCTTTGTTGATGTTTGTGTGGTTTTGGTATCAGCGAAATTGTGGCTTGATAGACCGAGTTGGGTAGTGTTATTTCTGTGTCTATTCTGTGGAATAGTTTGAAGATTATTGGTGTTAGGTCTTCTTTGAAAGTCTGATAGAATTCTGGTCCTGTGTTTTTATTTGGTTGGTGGACTTTCTATGACCCCTTCTATTTCTTTAGCAGTTTTGGGACTGGTTAGAAGGTCTATCTGATACTGATTTAACTTTGGTATTTGGTGTCAGTCTAGAAATTTGTCCATTTTATTCAGATTTTACAGTTGTGATGAGTATAGTCTTTTGTAGTAGGATCTGATGATTTATTGAATTTCCTCAGTTTCTGTTGTTATATCTCCCCTTTCATTTCTAATTTTGTTAATTTGGATACTGTCTCTGTGCCCTCTCGTTACTCTGGCTAAGGGTTTATCTATCGTGTTGATTTTCTCAAAGAACCAGCTCCTGGTTTTTTTGATTCTTTGTATGTTTTTTTTTCCTACTTGGTTGATTGCAGCCCTGAGTTTTATGATTTCATATCTTCTACTCCTCTTGTGTGTGTATTAGCTTTTTTTTTGACTTTTATTTTTATTTTTATTTTTATTTTTTTTAGTTATTTTTATTTTCTATATTCTATGTTTACATTTCAAAGGCTTTCCCCTTTCCCAGTTCCCACCCACCATAGTTCCCATAGTTCTTCTCCCCCCCAACTATTCCCCAATCATTCCCCCTCCCCCCTCGGTTTCTTTACTAAACTGGATGCAATCTTTACATGCCCAGGGTCCTCTCCTTTCTTCTTCTTGGGAATCATTTGACTTGCTATTTGTGTCTTGAGTATTTAGTGCTTCTGGGCTCATTAATATCCACTTATCAGTGATTGCATTTCATGTGCATTCTTTTGTGATTGGGTTAGCTCACTCAGGATGATATTTTCCAGGTCTAACCATTTACCTACAAATTGCATGAATTCATTATTTTTAATTGCTGAGTAGTATTCCATTGTATAAATATACCACATTTTCTGTATCCATTCCTCCTTTGAGGGATATCTGGGCTCCTTCCAATTTCTGGCTATTATAAACAAGGCTGCTATAAACATAGTGGAGCATGTGTCTTTATTGCATGTAGGGGAATCCTCTGGGTATATGCCCAGGAGTGGTATGCCAGGGTCCTCTGGAAGTGCCATGCCCAATTTTCTGAGGAACCGCCAAACTGATTTCCAGAGTGGTTTTACCATTTTGCAATCCCACCAACAGTGGAGGAGTGTTCCTCTTTCTCCACATCCTTGCCAGCACTTGTTGTCTCTTGAGTTTTTAATCTTAGCCATTCTGACTGGTGTGAGGTGGAATCTCAGGGTTGTTTTGATTTGCATTTCCCTGATGACTAATGATGTTGAACATCTCTTAAGGTGTTTCTCGGCCATCCGAATTTCTTCTGGTGAAAATTCTTTGTTTAGCTCTGTGCCCCATTTTTTGATAGGGTTATTTGGTTCTTTGCGGTCTAACTTCTTGAGTTCTTTGTATATATTGGATATTAGCCCTCTGTCGGATGTGGGGTTGGTAAAGATCTTTTCCCACTTTGTTGGTTGCCGTTTTGTCCTTCGGACAGTGTCCTTTGCTTTGCAGAAACTTTGTAATTTTATGAGGTCCCATTTGTCGATTCTTGATCTTAGTGCGTACGCTATTGGTGTTCTGTTCAGGAACTTTTCCCCTGTGCCCAAGTCCTCCAGGGTCTTCCCAAGTTCCTTTTCTAATAGTTTCAGTGTGTCTGGTTTTATGTGGAGGTCCTTGATCCACTTGGAGTTGATCTTAGAGCAAAGAGATAAGAGTGGGTCAATTCGCATTCTTCTGCATGTTGACCTCCAGTTGAACCAGCACCATTTGTTGAAAAGGCTATCTTTATTCCATCGGATGGTTGTGGCTCCTTTATCAAAGATCAAGTGACCATAAGTCTGTGGGTTGATTTCAGGGTCTTCAATCCTGTTCCATTGATCTGTTTGCCTGTTGCTATACCAATACCATGCAGTTTTTAACACAATTGCTCTGTAGTACTGCTTGAAGTCAGGGATATTGATTCCCCCAGAAGTCCTTTTATTGTTGAGAATAGTTTTAGCTATCCTGGGTTTTTTGTTGCTCCAGATGAATTTGAGAATTGCTCTTTCTAGATCTATGAAGAATTGAGTTGGGATTTTGATGGGGATTGCATTGAATCTGTATATTGCTTTTGGCAAGATGGCCATTTTTACTATATTGATCCTGCCAATCCAGGAGCAAGAAATAGTTTTCCATCTTCTGAGGTCTTCTTCGATTTCTTTCTTCAAGGACTTGAAGTTCCTGTTGTACAGATCTTTTGTTTGTTTGGTTAGAGTTACGCCAAGATACTTTATGTTGTTTGTGGCTATTGTGAAGGGTGTTATTTCCCTAATTTCTTTCTCAGCCTGCTTGTCCTTTGAGTACAAGAAGGCCACTGACTTGCTTGAGTTAATTTTATAACCTGCCACTTTGCTGAAGTTGTTTATCAGCTGTAGAAGTTCTCTGGTGGAGTTTTTTGGGTCGCTTAGGTAAACTATCATATCGTCTGCAAATAATGATAGTTTCACTTCTTCCTTTCCAATTTGTATCCCTTTGACTTCCTTATGTTGTCTAATTGCTCTTGCTAGAACTTCAAGTACTATATTGAAAAGATATGGAGAGAGAGGGCAGCCTTGTCTAGTCCCTGATTTTAGTGGGAATGCTTCAAGTTTCTCTCCATTTATTTTGATGTTGGCTACTGGTTTGCTGTAGATTGCTTTTACTATGTTTAGGTATGGGCCTTGAATTCCTGCTCTTTCCAAGACTTTTAGCATGAAAGGATGCTGAATTTTGTCGAATGCTTTTTCAGCATCTAATGAGATGACCATGTGGTTTTTTTCTTTCAGTTTGTTTATGTAGTGGATTACATTGATGGATTTCCGTATATTGAACCATCCCTGCATCCCTGGGATGAAGCCTACTTGATCATGGTGGATGATCGTTTTGATGTGCTCTTGGATTCGGTTAGCAAGAATTTTATTTAGTATTTTTGCATCTATATTCATCAGAGAAATTGGCCTGAAGTTCTCTTTCTTTGTTGGATCTTTTTGTGGTTTAGGTATTAGCGTAATTGTGGCTTCGAAGAATGAGTTGGGCAGTGTCCCTTCTGTCTCTATTTTGTGGAATAGTTTGGAGAGTATTGGTGTTAAGTCTTCTTTGAAGGTCTGGTAGAATTCTGCACTAAAACCATCTGGTCCCGTACTTTTTTTGGTTGGGAGGCTTTCTATAACCCCTTCTATTTCTTTAGGGGTTATGGGACTATTTAGCTGGTCTACTTGATGCTGATTTAATTTTGGTATTTGATATCTGTCTAGGAAATCGTCCATTTCCTCCAGATTCTCCAGTTGTTTTGAGTATAGACCTTTGTAGTAGGATCTGATGATCTTTTGAATTTCCTCAGTTTCTGTTGTTATGTCTCCCTTTTCATTTCTAATTTTGTTAATTTGTATACTGTCTCTGTGTCCTTTGGTTAGTCTGGCTAAGGGTTTATCTATCTTGTTGATTTTCTCAAAGAACCAGCTCCTGGTCTTGTTGATTCTTTGTATGGTTCTCTTTGTTTCTATTTGATTGATTTCAGCCCTGAGTTTGATGATTTCTTGTCTTCTACTCCTCCTGGGTGAATTAACTTGTTTTTCTTCCAGGGCTTTAAGGTGTGCCATTAAGCTGCTAGTGTATGCTCTCTCCAGTTTCTTTTTTTTTCTGTTAACATTTTTTTTGTAATTCTTTTTTTTTAATTTTCTATATTCTTTGTTTACATTCCAAAGGCTTTCCCCTTTCCCATTACCCCCCACGATATATCCCATAATTCCTCTCCCCCCCATGCTATTCCCCACTCTTCCCCCCCCCATGATTTCTCTGTTCTGGGTCTACAATACTGGATCCAATCTTTACAGGCCCAGGGTCCTCTCCTTTTTTTCTTCTTGAGAGTCATTTGACTTGCTAATTGTGCCTTGAGTATTTAGGGCTTCTGGGCTCATTAATATCCACTTATCAGTGATTGCATTTCGTGTGTATTCTTTTGTGATTGGGTTAGCTCACTTAGGATGATAGTTTCCAGATCTAACCATTTACCTACAAATTGCATGAATTCATTATTTTTAATTGCTGAGTAGTACTCCATTGTATAAATATACCACATTTTCTGTATCCATTCCTCCTTTGAGGGATATCTGGGCTCCTTCCAATTTCTGGCTATTATAAACAAGGCTGCTATCAACATAGAGGAGCATGTGTCTTTGTTGTATGCAGAGGAATCCTCTGGGTATATGCCCAGGAGTGGTATGCCAGGGTCCTCTGGGAGTGGCATGCCCAATTTTCTGAGGAACCGCCACACTGATTTCCAGAGTGGTTTTACCATTTTGCAATCCCACCAACAGTGGAGGAGTGTTCCTCTTTCTCCACATCCTCGCCAGCACTTGTTGTCTCTCGAGTTTTTAATCTTAGCCATTCTGACTGGAGTGAGGTGGAATCTCAGGGTTGTTTTGATTTGCATTTCCCTGATGACTAATGATGTTGAACATCTCTTAAGGTGTTTCTCGGCCATCCGAATTTCTTCTGGTGAAAATTCTTTGTTTAGCTCTGTACCCCATTTTTTGATAGCGTTATTTGGTTCTTTGGGGTCTAACTTCTTGAGTTCTTTGTATATATTGGATATTAGCCCTCTGTCGGATGTGGGGTTGGTAAAGATCATTTCCCACGTTGTTGGTTGCCGTTTTGTCCTTCTGACAGTGTCCTTTGCCTTACAGAAACTTTGTAATTTTATGAGGTCCCATTTGTCAATTCTTGATCTTAGAGCATAAGCTATTGGTGTTCTGTTCAGGAACTTTACCCCTGTGCCTATGTCCTCCAGGGTCTTCCCAAGTTTCTTTTCTAATAGTTTCAGTGTGTCTGGTTTTATGTGGAGGTCCTTGATCCACTTGGAGTTGATCTTAGTACAAGGAGATAAGAGTGGGTCAATTCGCATTCTTCTGCATGTTGACCTCCAGTTGAACCAGCACCATTTGTTGAAAAGGCTATCTTTTTTCCACTGGATGGTTGTGGCTCCTTTATCAAAGATCAAGTGACCATAAGTCTGTGGGTTCATTTCTGGGTCTTCAATCCTATTCCATTGATCTACCTGCCTGTTGCTGTACCAATACCATGCAGTTTTTAACACAATTGCTCTGTAGTACTGCTTGAGGTCAGGGATATTGATTCCCCCAGAAGTCCTTTTATTGTTGAGAATAGTTTTAGCTATCCTGGGTTTTTTGTTGCTCCAGATGAATTTGAGAATTGCTCTTCCAGTTTCTTTTTGGATGCACTTAGAGCTATGAGTTTTCCTCTTAGCACTGCTTTCATTGTGTCCCATAGATTTGTGTAGGTTGTACCTTCATTTTCATTGAATTCTAAAAAGTCTTTGATTTCTTTTTTTATTTCTTCCTTGACCAAGGTGTCATTGAGTAGAGTATTGTTCAGTTTCCATGTGTATGTGGGCTTTCTGTTGTTTTTGTTGCTATTGAAGACCACTCTTACTCCATGGTGATCTGATAAGAGGCATGGGATTAGCTCGATCTTCTTGTATTTGTTGACATCTGTCTTGTGACCGATTATATGGTCTATTTTGGAGAAGGTACCATGCGGTGCTGAGAAAAAGGTATATTCTTTAGCTTTAGGATGAAATGTTCTATATATATCTGTTAAATCCAATTGGTCCAGAGTTTCAATTAGTTTCACTGTGTCCCTGTTTAGTTTCTGCTTTCTTGATCGGTCCATTGAGGAGAGTGGGGTGTTGAAGTCACCCACAATTATTGTGTTAGTTGTAATGTGTGCTTTAAGCTTTAGTAAGGTTTCTTTTACGAAGGAGGGTGCCCTTGCATTTGGAGCATAGATGTTCAGTATTGAGAGCTCTTCCTGGTGGATTTTCCCTTTGGCCAGCAAGAAGTGACCTTCTGAGTCTCTTTGGATGATTTTAGGTTGAAAGTCAATTTTATCTGATATTAGAATGGCTACTCCAGCTTGTTTCCTGAGACCATTTGCTTGTAAAATTGTCCTCCAGCCTTTTACTCTAAGGTAGTGTTTGTCTTTAACACTGAGATGTGTTTCCTGTATGCAGCAAAATGTAGGGTCCTGTTTCCGTATCCAGTCTGTTAATCTATATCTTTTTATTGGGGAATTGAGTCCATTGACGTTAAGAGATATTAAGGAATAGTAATTATTACCTCCAGACATTTTTGAAATTATACTTATTTATCTTATTTATTTTTTATATTCGAGAGGTTATCTTCTTTTGGGTTTGATGAGAGGAGGTTTCTATCTTGCTTCTTCCCGGGTGTAGTTTCCGTCCTTGTCTTGGTGTTTTCCCCCTATTATCCTTTGTAGGGCTGGATTTGTGGAGAGATATCTTGCAAATTTGGTTTTGTCATGGAATACCTTGATGTCTCCATCAATGGCAATTGAGAGTTTTGCTGGGTAAAGTAGTTTTGGCTGAAGTTTGTGTTCTCTTAGAGTTTGCATGATATTTGCCCAGGATCTTCTAGCTTTCATGGTCTCAGGTGAGAAGTCTGGTGTTATTCTGATAGGTTTTCCTTTATATGTTACTTGGCCTTTTTCTCTTGCTGCCTTTAGTATTCTTTCTTTGTTTATTACATTTGGAGTTTTGATTATTATGTGACGGGATGTATTTCTGTTCTGGTCCAGTCTGTTTGGGGTTCTATAGGCTTCTTGTATATTCATGGGCATCTCTCTCCTTAGGTTGGGGAAGTTTTCTTCCATAATTTTATAGAAGATATTAGCTGGCCCTTTAACTTGTAAATCTTCACTCTCGTCTATACCTATAATCCTTAGGTTTGGTCTTCTCATAGTGTCTTGGATTTCCTGGATGTTTTGGGTTACCACCTTTTTGCATTTAGTATTTTCTTTGACTGTTGAATCAATGGTTCCTATGTTATCTTCGGCTTCTGAGATTCTGTCTTCTATCTCTTGTATTCTATTGTTGATACTTGCGTCTATGGCCCCTGATTTCTTCCCCAGGTTTTCTATCTCCAATGTTGTCTCCCTCTGTGATTTCTTAGTTGTTTCTACTTCTGTTTTTAGTATGTGGATGGATGTGCTCAGATCTTTCGCTTGCTTGATTGTGTTTTCATGTATTTCTTTAATAGATTTTTGTGCTTCCTCTTTCATAGCTTCTACTTGTTGGCCCACGTTCTTCTGTAGTTCTTTAAGTGACTTTTGTCTTTCTTCCTTATTGTCTTCTTCTCTTTGATCCATCTTCTCCTGCATTTCTTGAAGTGATTTTTGTATTTGCCTCGTAAAGGCTTCTAACTTTTGATCCATTTTCTCCTCTATTTCTTTACGAGATTTTTCTATGTGTTCAGCTACCAGCATCCTGACCAGTGATTTTATATCCAAGTCTTGTTTTTCTGGTGTTTTAGGGTATCCAGGGATTCCTGTTGTTGGAGAACTGGGTTCAGATGCTGTCATGTTGCCTTGATTTTTGTTAGTAACGTTCCTTCGTTTTCCTTTTGCCATCTGGTTATTTCTGGTTTTAGATGGCCTTGTTGTCAGTGGCTGGTGTTTGAATCTCCTGTGAGGCTGGGCTCACCTGTTGTTTCTCTATTGGTGAATATGTGTGACTGCTGCTTTAAGGGATCATAAGCTGGCTGCCACCCATGCGATTGTAGCCCCTGTTGGAGACTGTCTACCTGGGCTTCTCCAGCTGTGTCCTGGTTGCAAGGAACTCGGACTGCTTGGCTCCGAGAGCCTAGCAGATCCCCTGTGAGGGTAGCCCTGGAAGGGGTGTCTACCTGGGTCTTTCCAGCTGTGTCCTGGTTGCAATATGGAGGCCCGCCGCTATCGCTGGTCCAGGGGCTGGCGAGCTGGTTGCAGAACACAGCCTCGGTGCTCAGCCAGAGGGCGCGGGGATGTCCCACAGAGCCTAGGCGGAACTCGGCCTGCTTGGCTCTGAGACCCTAGCAGATCCCCCCCGTGAGGGTAGCCCTGGAAGGGGTGTCTACCTGGGCCTTTCCAGCTGTGTCCTGGTTGCAATATGGAGGCCTGCCGCTATTGCTGGTCCAGGGGCCGGCGAGCTGGTTGCAGAACACAGCCTCGGTGCTCGGCCAGAGGACGCGGGGATGTCCCACAGAGCCTGGGCCTTTCCAGCTGTGTCCTGGTTGCAATATGGAGGCCTGCCGCTACCGCTGGTCCAGGGGCCGGCGAGCTGGTTGCAGAACACAGCCTCAGTGTTCGGCCAGAAGGCGCGGGGATGTCCCACAGAGCCTGGGCCTTTCCAGCTGTGTCCTGGTTGCAATATGGAGGCCCGCTGCTACTGCTGGTCCAGGGGCCGGCGAGCTGGTTCCCAACTCGTTTTATGAAGCCACAATTTCGCTGATACCAAACCGCACAAAGATCCAACAAAAAAGATAACCTTAGATCAATTTCCCTTATGAATATGCAAAAACACTCAAAATTCTTGCCAACTGGCAGCGATCCATGCACAGGAGCTAGGCAGAGCAGCAGTTACTGTGTCCCAGCCAGGCGTGGGTTCTGTGCCCTGCAGGGTATCCTGCACTCCCCACCACTGCTGCCATCTTTGCTGCTGCTTGGACTGGACAAGCAGACCCAGGTACCCGAGATATCCCGAGTTTAAGATCTCTGGGGACTCAGGCCACCAGGCAGCTATCTGTGCACAGGAGCTAGGCAGAGCAGCGGTTCCTGTGGTCCAGTCAGGTGTGGGTTCTGGGCCCTGCGGGATATCCTGCACTCCCCGCCACCGCCTTCTTTGCTGCTGTTTGGACTTGACAAATGGATCAGGTACCCGAGATATCCAGAGTTTAAGATCTCTGGGGACACAGGCCTCCAGGCAGCAATCTGCGCACAGGAGCTAGGCAGAGCAGCAGTTCCTGTGTCCCAGCCAGGCATGGGTTCTGTGCCCTGTGGGCTATCCTGTACTCCCCACCACCACTGCCATCTTTGTGCTGCTTGGACTGGACAAACGGACCCAGGTACCCAAGTTATCCCGAGTATAAGATCTCTGGGGACTCAGGCCACCAGGCTGTGACCTGCGCACAGGATCTGGGCAGAGAGGTGGTGCATCTGTGTGCCAGCCAGGCCTGGGTCTTGTGCCCTGCAGGGTGGTCAGCACTTGGAGGGGCTCCTAGCCACCATCTTTGCTCCTTGATAGAACAGACAAGCAGCATCAGGCCCACAGGGACAACTGAGTATAACATTGTTTGGAGCAAGATACACCAGGGGTCCAACAGCACCCAAGAGGAGAGCAGCACACCAGCAATCTGTGCCAGGGGAAACCCAGTCATCCAGTGGTGGGGAAATAGTCTTACAGGCCCACAGGGGATTCAAGCACCGGCCAGTGACTACAGTACCAACTAACGTGAGAGATAACCAGATGGCAAAAGGCAAGAGTAGGAACGTTACTAACAGAAATCAAGGCAATGTGGCAGCATCCGAACCCAATTCTCTGACAGCAGTAAGTCCTGGATACCCCAACACACCAGAAAAACAAGATTTAGTTCTAAAATCACTGGTCATGATCCTGCTAGAGGAACACAAGAAGGACTTAAATAAATCTCTTAAAGAAATACAGGAGAAAATGGATCAAAAGTTAGAAGCCCTTACAAGGCAAACACAAAAATCAGTTAAAGAACTTCAGGAGAATATGGATCAAAAGATAGAAGCCAATAAGGAGGAAATGCAATAATCACTTAAAAATACAGGAGAAAGTGGATCAACAGGCAGAAGTTATGAAAGAGGAAATACAAAAATCTCTTAAAGAATTCCATGAAAACACAAACAAGGAAGCGAAAGATCAGAGCAAAATCATCCAGGATCTAAAAACAGAAGTAGAAACAACTAAGAAATCTCAAAGGGAGACAACTTTGGAGATAGAAAACCTTGGGAAGAAATCAGAGGCCAAAGATGCAAATATCAACCATAGAAACCAGTCAAAGAAAATGCAAAATGCAAAAAGGTTGTAACCCAAAACATCCAGGAAATCAAGGACACAATGAGAAGACCAAACCTAAGGATTATAGGTATAGATGAGAGTGAAGATTTACAACTTAAAGGGCCAGCAAATATCTTCAACAAAATTATGGAAGAAAACTTCCCCAACCTAAAGAGAGAGATGCCCATGAATATACAGGAAGAACTCCAAACAGACTGGACCAGAACAGAAATACTTCTTGTCACATAATAATCAAAACCCCAAATATACTAAACGAAGAAAGTACATTAAAGGCTGTAAGAGAAAAAGGCCAGTACGACCTATCAGAATTACACCAGACTTCTCACCAGAGACCATGAAAGCTAGAAGATCCTGGACAGATCTCATGTAGACTATAAGAGAACAAAAATTTCAGCCAAAACTACTATACCCAGCAAAATTTTCAATCACCCTAGAAGGAGAAACGAAGAAATTCCATGAGAAAACCAAATTTGCACGATATCTTTCCAAAAACCAGCCCTACAAAGGATAATAGGGGGAAAACTCCAATACAAGGAGAGAAACTACACCCCGGAAGAAGCAAGATAGAAACTTCCTCTCATCAAATTCCAAAGAAGATAAAAACTCAAATATAAAAAATAACTTCAAAAATGATAGGAAGTAATAATTACTATTCCTCAATATCTCTTAACATCAATGGACTCAATTCCCCAATAAAAAGACATAGACTAACAGACTGGATATGGAAACAGGGCCCTACATTTTGCTGCATACAGGAAACACATCTCAGTGTCAAAGACAAACACTACCTTAGAGTAAAAGGCTGGAAGATGCCCTGCAGCCAGCGCCATCTTCCCAGCTGTTTCCCATCCAGCCGGCGGCGGAGCCAGCTTCAGCCAGCTTCCCAGGTGCTCAGACCCAGCCTGCGGAACCAGGTACCCAAGATATCCCGAGTTTAAGACCTTCGGGAACTCAGGCCTGGAGTGGGAGCTACGCACCGAGTAGTGGTTTGGGGGACACCAGCCAAACCTGGGCTCTGTGCCCGCAGGGTGGACCCCAAAATCCCCACAGCCAGCGCCATCTTCCCAGCTGTTTCCCATCCAGCCGGTGGTGGAGCCAGCATCAGCCAGCCCCCCAGGTGCTCAGACCCAGCCTGCAGAACCAGGTACCTGAGATATTCCGAGTTTAAGACCTTCGGGGACTCAGGCCTGGAGCTGGAGCTGCACACAGAGTAGCGGTTTGGAGAACACCAGCCAAGACTGGGCTCTGTGCCCGCAGGGCGGACCCCGAACTCCCTGCAGCCAGCGCCATCTTCCCAGCTGTTTCCCATCCAGCCGGCGGCGGAGCCAGCCTCAGCCAGCTTCCCAGCAGCTTTGGACCAGCAGGCAGAACGAGGTAACTGAGATATCCCGAGTTTAAGACCTCTGGGGAATCAGGACACCAGACAGCAAACCCTGAGCAGGAGCAGTGCAAAGCAGCTGCCCAACAGGCGGAACCAAGTACCTGGGATATCCCGAGTTTAAGACCTCGGGGGACTCAGGCCACCTGTCAACAATCTGTGAGCAGGAGCCCTGCAGGGCAGTGGTTCAGGTGTCCCAGTCGTGGGGAAATAGCCTTACGAGCCCACAGGAGGGTCAAGCACCAGCTAGTAATTACAGGACCAACTAACACCAGAGTTAACCAGATGGCAAAAGGCAAATGTAAGATCGTTACTAACAGCAATCAAGGCAATATGGCAACATCCGAACCCAGTTCTCTGACAGCAATAAGTCTCGGATACCTCAACACACAAGAAAAACAAGACTCAGATCTAAAATCACTGGTCAGGATGCTGATAGAGGAACACTTAGATAAATCTCTTAAAGTAATACATGAGAAAATAGATCAAAAGCTAGAAGCCCTTACAAGGCAAACACAATTAAATCTCGGATATCCCAACACACCAGAAAAACAGGACTCAGATCTAAAATCACTGGTAAGGATGCTGATAGAGGATCACTTAGATGAATTTCTTAAAGTAATAGAGGAGAAAATAGATCAAAAGCTAGAATCCCATACAAGGCAAACACAAAAATCACTTAAAGAAATCCAGGAGAATATAGAGCAAAAAATCCCAATAAGGGGGAGAAACAAAAATCACTTAAAGAAATACAAGAAAACATGGGTCAACAAGTAGAAGTCATAAAAGAGGAAACACAAAAATCCCTTAAAGAATTACAGGAAAACACAAACAAGCAATTGAAAGATCTGAGTAAAACCATACAGAATCTAAAAACAGAAGTAGAAACAACTAAGAAATCGCAAAGGGAGACAATGTTGGAGATAGGAAACCTTGGGAAGAAATCAGGAGTCATAGATGCAAATATCAACAACAGAATACAAGAAATAGAAGACAGAATCTCAGATGCTGAAGATACCATAGGAACCATGGATTCAACAATTAAAGAAAATGCAAAATGCAAAAAGCTGGTAACCCAAAACATTCAGGAAATCTAGGACACAATGAGAAGACCAAACCTAAGGATTATAGGGATAGATGAGAATGAAGATCTACAACTTAAAGGGCCAGCAAATATCTTCTACAAAATTATGGAAGAAAACTTCCCCAACCTAAAGAGAGAGATGCTCATGAATATACTAGAAGCCTATAGAACCCCAAATAGACTGGACCAGAACAGAAATACTTCCCGTCACATAATAATCAAAACCCCAAATGTACTAAACAAAGAAAGAATATTAAAGGCAGTAAGAGAAAAAGGACAAGTAACATACAATGGAAGACCTATCAGAATTACACCAGACTTCTCACCTGAGACCATGAAAGCTAGAAGATCCTGGGCAGACCTCATGCAGACCCTAATAGAACACAAACTTCAGCCAAAACTACTATACCCAGCAAAACTCTCAATTGCCATAGATGGGGAAACCAAGGTATTCCACGACAAAACCAAATTTGCACGATACTTATCTACAAACCCAGCCCTACAAAGGATAATAGGGGAAAAATACCAACACAAGGGGGGAAACTGCACCCCAGAAGAAACAACATAGAAATCCCCTCTCATCCAACCCAAAAGAAGAGAACCACTCAAATACAAAAAAAAAAAAAAAAAAAAAAAAAAAACCGCCCAAAATGTCAGGAAGTAATAATTACTATTCCTTAATATCTCTTAATATCAATGGACTCAATTCCCCAATAAAAAGACACAGACTAACAGACTGGATATGGAAACAGGACCCTACATTTTGCTGCATACAGGAAACACATCTCAGTGTCAAAGACAAACACTACCTTAGAGTAAACGGCTGGAAGACAATTTTACAAGCAAATGGTCTCAGGAAACAAGCCGGAGTAGCCATTCTATCAGATAAAATTGACTTTCAACCTAAAGTCATCAAAAGAGACTCAGAAGGTCACTTCTTGCTTGCCAAAGGGAAAATCCACCAAGAAGAATTCTCAATACTGAACATCTATGCCCCAAATGTAAGGGCACCCTCATTTGTAAAAGAAACTTTACTAAAGCTTAAAGCACACATTGCACCTAACACAATAATTGTAGGTGACTTCAACACGCCACTCTCCTCAATGGACCAATCAGGAAAGCAGAAACTAAACAGGGACACAGTGAAACTAATTGAAGCTTTGGACCAATTGGCTTTAACAGATATATATATATATATATAGAACATTCCATCCTAAAGCAAAAGAGTATACCTTTTTCTCAGCACCGCACGGTACCTTCTCAAAAATTGATCATATAATTGGTCACAAGACAGACCTCAACAAATACAAGAAGACCGAACTACTCCCATGTCTCCTATCGGATCACTATGGAGTAAAAGTGGTCTTCAATAGCAAGAAGAACAACAGAAAGCCCACATACACATGGAAACTGAACAATACTCTACTCAATGACAGCTTGGTCAAGGAAGAAATAAAGAAAGAAATCAAAGACTTTTTAGACTTCAATGAAAATGAAGGTATGGCCTACCAAAATCTTTGGGACACAATGAAAGCAGTGCTAAGAGGAAAACTCATAGCCCTGAGTGCCTCCAAAAAGAAACCTGAGAGAGCATACACTAGTAACTTAACAGCACACCTGAAGGCCCTGGAACAAAAAGAAGCTAATTCACCCAGGAGGAGTAGAAGACAGGAAATCATCAAACTAAGGGCTGAAATCAATCAAGTAGAAACAAAGAGAACCATACAAAGAATCAACAAAACCAAGAGCTGGTTCTTTGAGAAAATCAACAAGATAGATAAACCCTTAGCTAGACTAACCAAAGGGCACAGAGACAGTATCCAAATTAACAAAATTAGAAATGAAAAGGGGGATATAACAACAGAAACTGAGGAAATTCAAAAGATCATCAGACCCTACTACAAAGGCCTATCCTCAAAACAACTGGAGAATCTGGAGGAAATGGACAATTTCTTAGACAAATACAAAATACCAAAATTAAATCAGCATCAAGTAGATCAGCTAAACAGTCCCATAACCCCCAAAGAAATAGAAGGGGTCATAGAAAGCCTCCCAACCAAAAAAAGTACGGGACCAGATGGTTTTAGTGCAGAATTCTACCAGACCTTCAAAGAAGACTTAACACCAATACTTTTCAAACTATTCCACAAAATAGAGACAGAAGGGACACTGCCCAATTCATTCTTCGAAACCACAATTACACTGATACCTAAACCACAAAAAGATCCAACAAAGAAAGAGAACTAAAGGCCAATTTCTCTTATGAATATTGATGCAAAAATACTAAATAAAATTCTTGCCAACCAAATCCAAGAGCACATCAAAACGATCATTCACCATGATCAAGTAGGCTTCATCCCAGGGATGCAGGGATGGTTCAATATATGGAAATCCATCAATGTAATCCACTACAGAAACAAACTAAAAGAAATAAACCACATGGTCATCTCATTAGATGCTGAAAATGCATTTGACAAAATTCAGCATCCTTTCACGCTAAAAGTCTTGGAAAGAGCAGGAATTCAAGGCCCATACCTAAACATAGTAAAAGCAATCTACAGCAAACCAGTAGCCAACATCAAAATAAATGGAGAGAAACTTGAAGCAATCCCACTAAAATCAGGGACTAGACAAGGCTGCCCTCTCTCTCCATATCTTTTCAATATAGTACTTGAAGTTCTAGCGAGAGCAATTAGACAACATAAGGAAGTCAAAGGGATACAAATTGGAAAGGAAGAAGTTAAAGTATCATTATTTGCAGACGATATGATAGTTTACTTAAGCGACCCAAAAACTCCACCAGAGAACTTCTACAGCTGATAAACAACTTCATCAAAGTGGCTGGTTATAAAATTAACTCAAGCAAATCAGTAGCCTTCTTGTACTCAAAGGACAAGGAGGCTGAGAAAGAAGTTAGGGAAATAACACCCTTCACAATAGCCACAAACAACATAAAGTACTGTGGCGTAACTCTAACCAAGCAAGCGAAAGATCTGTATGACAGGAACTTCAAGTCTTTGAAGAAAGAAACAGAAGAAGACCTCAGAAGATGGAAAAAAATTTCTTGCTCCTGGATTGGCAGGATCAATATAGTAAAAATGGCCATCTTGCCAAAAGCAATCTTCAGATTCAATGCGATCCCCATCAAAATCCCAACTCAATTCTTCATAGATCTAGAAAGAGCAATTCTCAAATTCATCTGGAATAACAAAAAACCCAGGATAGCTAAAACTATTCTCAGCAATAAAAGGACTTCTGGGGGAATCAATATCCCTGACCTCAAGCAGTACTACAGAGCAATTGTGTTAAAAACTGCATGGTATTGGTACAGCCACAGGCAAGTAGATCAATGGAATAGGATTGAAGACCCAGAAATGAACGCACAGACTTATGGTCACTTGATCTTTGATAAAGGAGCCACACCCATCCAGTGGAAAAAAGATAGCCTTTTCAACAAATGGTGCTGGTTCAACTGGAGGTCAACATGCAGAAGAATGCGAATTGACCCACTCTTATCTCCTTGTACTAAGATCAACTCCAAGTGGATCAAGGACCTCCACATAAAACCAGACACACTGAAACTATTAGAAAAGAAACTTGGGAAGACCCTGGAGGACATGGGCACAGGGGTAAAGTTCCTGAACAGAACACCAATAGCTTATGCTCTAAGATCAAGAATTGACAAATGGGACCTCATAAAATTACAAAGTTTCTGTAAGTCAAAGGACACTGTCAGAAGGACAAAACAGCAACCAACAAAGTTGGAAATGATCTTCAGCAACCCCACATTTGACAGAGGGCTAATATCCAATATATACAAAGAACTCAAGAAGTTAGACCCCAAAGAACCAAATAACCCTATCAAAAAATGGGGTACAGAGCTAAACAAAGAATTTTCACCAGTCGAAATTCGGATGGCTGAGAAACACCTTAAGAGATGTTCAACATCATTAGTCATCAGGGAAATGCAAACCAAAACAACCCTGAGATTCCACCTCACACCAGTCAGAATTGCTAAGATTAAAAACTCAAGAGACAACAAGTGCTGGCCAGGATGTGGAAATGAGGAACACTCCTCCACTGTTGGTGGGATTGCAAAATGGTAAAACCTCTCTGGAAATCAGTTTGGCAGTTCCTCAGAAAATTGGGCATGTCACTTCCAGAGGACCCTGGCATACCACTCCTGGGCATATACCCAGAGGATTAAAGACACATGCTCCACTATTTTTATAGCAGCCTTGTTTATAATAGCCAGAAATTGGAAGGAGCCCAGATATCCCTCAAAAGAGGAATGAATACATAAAATGTGGTATATTTATACAATGGAGTACTACTCAGCAATTAAAAATAATGAACTCATGCAATTTGTAGGTAAATGGTTAGATCTGGAAAATGTCATCGTAAGTGAGTTAACCTACTCACAAAAGAATACACATGAAATGCAATCACTGATAAGTGGATATTAATGAGCCCAGAAGCCCTAAATACTCAAGGCACAATTAGCAAGTCAAATGACTCCCAAGAAGAAGAAAGGAGAGGACCCTGGGCCTGTAAAGATTGGATTCAGTTTAGTAGACCCAGAACAGAGAAATCGTGTGTGTGGGGAAATGATTGGGGAATAGTTGTGGGGGGGAAAGGAATTATGGGACATATGGTGGGGGGATCTGGGAAAGGGGAAAGCCTTTGGAATGTAAACATAGAATTAGAAAATAAAACTTAAATTCAAAAAAAAAAAAGGCTGGAAGACAATTTTACAAGCAAATGGTTTCAGGAAACAAGCCAGAGTAGCCATTCTAATATCAGATAAAATTGACCTTCAACCTAAAATCATCAAAAGAGACACGGAAGGACACTTTTTGCTGGTCAAAGGGAAAATCCATCAAGAAGAACTCTCAATTCTGAACATCTATACTCCAAATGCAAGGGCACCCTCAGTCGTAAAAGAAACTTTACTAAAGCTCAAAACACACATTGCACCTAACACAATAATTGTGGGTGACTTCAACTTTCCACTCTCCGCAATGGACCGATCAGGAAAACAGACACTAAACAGGGACATAGTGGAACTAATTGAAGCTTTCGACCAATTATATATATTATATAGTATATATATGTATGTACATATATGTATATATATTATATTTTATATATATGTATGTACATATATATATATATACATATATATATATATATATATATACATTTCTTCCTAAAGCAAAAGAATATATCTTTTTTTTCAGCACCCCATGATACATCCTCCAAAATCGATCATATAATTGGTCACAAGACAGACCTTAACAAATATAAGATTGAACTAATCCCATGCCTCCTGTCAGATCACTATGGAGTAAAAGTGGTCTTCACTAGCAACAAAAACAACAGAAAGCCCACATACACATGGAAACTGAACAATACTCTACTCAATGATACCTTGGTCAAGGAAGAAAGAAAGAAAGAAATCAAAGACTTTTTAGAATTCAATGAAAATGAAGGCACAACTTACCCAAATCTATGGAACACAATGAAAGCAGTGCTATGAGGAAAACTCATAGCCCCGAGTGCCTCTAAAAAGAAAACTGGAGAGAGCATATACTAGCAGTTTAATAGCACACCTGAAAGCCCTGGAACAAAAAGAAGCTAATTCACCCAGGAGGAGTAGAAGACAGGAAATCATCAAACTAAGGGCTTAAATCAATCAGGTAGAAACAAAGAGAACCATACAAAGAATCAACAAAACCAGGAGCTGGTTTTTTTTTGGTGAAAATCAACAAGATAGATAAACCCTTAGCCAGAATAACCAAAGGGCACAGAGACAGTAACCAAATTAACAAATTTCGAAATGAAAAGGGAGATATCATAACAGAAATGGTGGAAATCCAAAAAAATTATCACATCCTACTACAAAAGTCTATACTCTACACAACTGGAAAATCTGGAGGAAATGGACAATTTCTTAGATACCAATTTCCAAAGTTAAATCAGGATCAAATAGATCAACTAAACAGTCCCATAACCCCCAAAGAAATAGAAGGGGTCATAGAAAGTATTCCATCCAAAAAAGCACAGGACCAGATGGATTCAGTGCAGAATTCTATCAGACTTTCAAAGAAGATCTAACACCAATACTTTTCAAACTATTCCACAAAATAGAAACAGAAGGAACTCTACCCAACTCTGTTCTATGAAGCGACAATTACTCTGATACCAAAACCACACAAAGATCCAACAAAGAAAGAGAACTTCAGGCCAATTACCCTTAGAAATATTGATGCAAAAATACTCAATAAAATTCTTGCCAAGCGAATCCAAGAACACATCAAAGCAGTTTTCCACCATGATCAAGTAGGCTTCATCCAAGGGATGCAGGCATGGTTCAATATATGGAAATGCATCAATTCAATCCACTACATAAACAAACTCAAAAAAAAAAAAAACCAACCAAAACAAAATCACGTGATCATTTCATTAGATGCTAAAAAAGCATTTGACAAAATTCAGCATCCTTTCATGATAAAAGTATTTGAAAGAACAGGAATTCAAGGCCCATACCTAAACATAGTAAAAGCAATTTACAGCAAACTAGTAGCCAACATCAAAATAAGTGGAGAGAAACTTGAAGCAATTCCAGTAAAATCATGGACTAGACAAGGCTGTTCTCTCTCTCCATATCTTTTCAATATAGTACTTGAAGTTCTAGCCAGAGCAATTAGACAAAATAAGGAGGTCAAAGTGATACAAATTGGAAAGGAAGAAGTCAAACTATCACTATTTGCAGATGATATGATAGTATACTTAAGTGATCCAAAAATCTCCACCAGAGAACTCCTACAGCTGACATACAACTTCAACAAAGTGGATGGTTATAAAATAAACTCAGGCAAATCAGTAGCCTTCCTATACTCAAAGGATAAGCAGGCAGAGAAAGAAGTTAGGGAAATAACACCCTTCACAATAGTCACAAGCAATATAAAGTATCTTGGTGTGAATCTAATTAACCAAGTGAAAGATCTGCATGACAGGATCTTCAAATCTTTGAAGAAAGTAATCGAAGAAGACCTCAGAAGTTGGAAAAATCTTCCATGCTCTTGGATTGTCAGGATCAATATAGTAAAAATGGCCATCTTGCCAAAAGCAATCTACAGATTCAATGCAATCCCCATCAAAATCCCAAATCAATTCTTCATAGATTTAGAAAGAACAATTCTCACATTCATCTGGAATAACAAAAAACCCAGGATAGCTAAAACTATTCTCAACAATAAAAGAACTTCTGGGGCAATCAATATACCAGACCTCAAGCAGTACTACAGAGCAATAGTGTTAAAAACTGCATGGTATTGGTACAGTGACAGGTAAGTAGATCAATAGAATAGAATTGAAGATCTGGAAATGAACCCACAGAAGTATGGTCAATTGATCTTTGATAAAGGAGCTACAGCCATCCAGTGGAAAAAAGATAGCCTCTTCAACAAATGGTGCTGGTTCAACTGGAGGTCAACATGCAGAAGAATGTGAATTGATCCACTCATCTCCTCATACTAAGCTCATCTCCAAGTGGGTCAAGGACCTCCACATAAAACCAAATACACTGAAACTAATAGAAAAGATACTGGGGAAGACCCTTGGGGACATGTGTACAGGGGGAAGTTCCTGAACAGAACACCAATAGCTTATGCTCTAAGATCAAGAATTGACAAATGGGACCTCATAAAATTACAAAGTTTCTGTAAGGCAAAGGACACTGTCAGAAGGACAATACGGCAACCCCACATCCGACAGAGGGCTAATATCCAATATATTAAAAAAACTCAATAAGTTAAACCCCAGAGAACCAAATAACCCTATTAAAATGGGGTACAACTTTTGAGGAACCGCCAGACTGATTTCCAGAACAGTTGTACCATCTTGCAATCCCAACAGCAGTGGAGGAGTGTTCCTTTTTCTCCACATCCTCGCCAGCACCTGTTGTCTCTTGAGTTTTTAATCTTTGCCATTCTGACTGGTGTGAGGTGGAATCTCAGGGTTGTTTTGATTTGCATTTCCCTGATGACTAATGATGTTGAACATCTCTTAAGGTGCTTCTCAGCCATTCAAATTTCTTCAGGTTAAAATTCTTTGTTTAGCTTTGTTTAGGCCTCTATCGGATGTGGGGTTGGTAAAGATCTTTTCCCAATTTGTTGGCTGCCGTTTTGTCCTCCTGACAGCGTCCATTACCTTACAGAAACTTTGTAATTTTATGAGGTCCCATTTGTCTATTCTTGATCTTAGAGCATAAGCTATTGGTGTTTTGTTCAGGAACTTTCCCCCTGTGCCCATGTCCTCCAGGGTTTTCCCCAGTTTCTTTTCTATTAGTTTCAGTGTGTTTGGTTTTATGTGGAGGTCCTTGATCCACTTGGAGTTGATTTTATTACAAGGTGATAAGAGTGTGTCAATTTGCATTCTTCTGCATGTTGACCTCCAGTTGAACCAGCACCATTTGCTGAAATGGCTATCTTTTTTTTCCACTGGATGGTTGTAGCTCCACTCCTGGGCATATACCCAGAGGATTCCCCTCCATACAATAAAGACACATGCTCCACTATGTTTATAGCAGCCTTAATTATAATAGCCAGAAGTTGGAAGGAGCCCAGATGTCCCTCAAAGGAGGAATGGATACAGAAAATGTGGTATATCTACACAATGGAATACTACTCAGCAATTAAAAATAATGAATTCATGCAATTTGTAGGCAAATAGTTGGATCTGGAAAACATCATCCTAAGCGAATTAACCCAATCACAAAAGAATACATATGAAATGCAATCACTGATAAGTGGATATTAAAGAGCCTAGAAGCTCTGAATACTCAAGGCACAATTAGCAAATCAAAAGATTCCCAAGAAAAAGGAAGGAGAGGACACTGGTCCAGAAAAGACTGGTTCCAGTTTTGCAGGAGAGTACCAGAACAGAGATAGGGTTGGGGGGTGATTGGAGAATGGGTGGGGGGGGCAGGGAAGAGGATTTATGGGACATATGGTAAGGGGGGAACTGGGTAAGGGGAAAGCTCTTGGTATGTAAACAAAGAATATAGAAAATAAAAAAGCAACAAAATTCGATAAGGTGAATGATACAATTAAGTTACTACCAAATGATAAGAATGCCTATAAGTTATTTTCAAGTTACTTGTGGTTAAAATTGAATTTTGCTTTTGAGATCCACATTTGTGCAACTGTGTATACATATAAACAATACAGATGAAACCTAATCATGATAAATTTACAGCTCATATTTTTCATTCTTCTCCTTTTGGAAATAAAGGCATCAAAGATATAATAATAAAAAATGGGGTACAGAGCTAAACAAAGAATTTTCTCCTGAGTAAATTCGGATGGCTGATAATCACCTTACAAAATGTTCAATATCATTAGTCATTAGGGAAATGCAAATCAAAACAATCCTGAGATTCCACCTCACACCAGTCAGAATGGCTAAGATTAAACACTCAGGAGACAGTAGGTATTGGTGAGGATGTGGAGAAAGAGGAACACTTCTCTGTTGCTGGGGGGAATACAAGATGATACAACCACTATGGAAACCAGTCTGGCAGTTCTTCAGAAAATTGGGCATGACACTTCCAGAGGATCCTGCCATACCACTCCTGAGAATATACCCAGAGAATTCCCCTGCAGGCAACAAGGACACATGCTCTACTATGTTCATAGCAGCCTTGTTTATAATAACCAGAAGCTGGAAAGAACCCAGATGCTCCTCAATGATGGAATGGATAAAGAAAATGTGGTATATTTATGCAATGGAATACTACTCAGCAATTAAAAACAATGAATTCATGAAATTTGTAGGCAAATGGTTGGAACTGGAAAATATCATCTTAAGAGAGCTATCCCAATCACAAAAGAATACACATGAAATGCAATTACTGATAAGTGGATATTAATTAGCCCAGAAGCTCTGAATACTCAAGACACAATTAGCTAATCATATGATTCCCAAGGAGAAGGGAGGAAAGGGCCCTGGTCCTGAAAAGACTTGATCCAGTATCATAGAGGAATACCAGAACAGAGAAATGTGAGTTGGGTGATTGGGGAATGGGAGGAGGGAGGAGGACTTATGGGACATATGGTGAAGGGGGAACTGGGAAAGGGGAAAGCATTCGGAATGTAAACAAAGAATATAGAAAAAAAATTCTTGGCAACTGAATCTAAGAACACATCAAAATGATCATTCACCATGATCAAGTAGGCATCATCCCAGGGATGCAGAGATGGTTCAATGTATGGAAATCTGTCAATGTAATCCACTACATAAACAAATTCAAAGAAAAAAATCACATGGTCATTTCAATAGATGATGACAAAACATTTGACAAAATTCAGCATACTTTCATGTTAAAGGTCTTGGAATAAACAGGAATTCAAGGCCCATACCTAAACATTATAAAAGCAAGGTACAGCAAACCAGTAGTCAACATTAAACTAAATGGAGAGAAACTTGAAGCAATCCCACGAAACTCAGGGACTAGACAAGGCTGCCCTCTGTCTCCATATTTATTCAATATAGTACTTGAAGTTCTAGCTAGAGCAATTAAACAACAAAAGGAGGTCAAAGGGATACAAATTGAAAGGAAGAAGTCAAACTATCACTATTTGCAGATAATATGTTAGAATACTTAAGTGACCCAAAGAACTCCACCAGAGAACTCCTACAGCTGATAAACAACTTCAGCAAAGTGGCTGGTTATATAATTAGCTCAAGCAAATTAGTAGCCTTCCTATACTCAAAGGATAAACAGTCTGAGAGAGAAATTAGGGAAATGACTCCATTCACAATAACCACAAACAATATAAAGTATCTTGGAATGACTCTAACCAAACAAGTGAAAGATCTGCATGACAGGAACTTCAAGTCTTGAAGAAAGAAATCCAAGATCTCAGAAGATGGAAAAATCTTCCATGCTTGTGAATTGGCTGGATTAATATAGTAAAAATGGCCATCTTGCCAAAAGCAATCTACAGATGCAATGCAATCCCCATCAAAATCCCAAGTCAATGCTTCATAGAAGTAGAAAGAGCAATTCTCAAATTCATCTGGAATAACAATAAACCTAGGATAGCTAAAACTATCCTCAAGAGTAAAAGAACTTCTGGGAGAATCAGTATCCCCAACCTCAAGCTATACTACATAGCAATTATGTTAAAAACTGCATGT
The DNA here is from genome assembly GCA_964023405.1 of Apodemus agrarius. Lineage (NCBI taxonomy): Eukaryota > Metazoa > Chordata > Mammalia > Rodentia > Muridae > Apodemus > Apodemus agrarius. The sequence continues at coordinate 20,472,776 of OZ030012.1, read as the reverse complement.
TATTGGTACACTGGCAGGCAGGTAGATTAATGGAATAGAATTGAAGACCCAGAAATGAACCCACACACCTATGTTCACTTGATCTTTGACAAAGGAGCTACAACCATCCAGTGGAAAAAAGCTAGCTTTTCAACAAATGGTGCTGGTTCAACTGGAGGTCAGCATGCAGAATAATCCAAATTGATCCATTCTTATCTCCTTCTACTAAGCTCAACTCCAAGTGGATCAAGAACCTCCACATAAAACCAGACACAGTGAAACTAATAGAAAAGAAACTGGGGAAGACCCTGGAGGACATGGGCACAGGGGGAAAGTTCCTGAACAGAACACCAATAGCTTATGCTCTAAGATCAAGAATTGACAAAATGGGCCCTCATAAAATTACTGAGTTTTTGTAAGGCGAAGTACATCAGCAAAAGAACAAAATGGCAACCAACAAATTTGGAAAAGATCTTTACCAACCCTCCATCTGACAGAGGGGTTATATCCATGATATACAAAGAACTCAAGAAGGTATACTCCAGAGAGCCAAATAACCCCATTAAAAATGGGGTATAGAGCTAAACAAAGAATTTTTACCTGAGGAATAGCAAATGGCGGAGAAGCACCCAAAGAAATGTTCAACATCCTTAGTCATCAGGGAAATGCAAATTAAAACAACCCTGAGATTTCACCTCATACCAGTAAGAATGACTAAGATCAAAAACTCAGGAGACAGCAGGTGTTGGCAAGGATGTGGAGAAAGAGAAACTCTTCTCCACTGATGGTTGGATTGTAAGCTGGTACAACCACTCTGGAAATCAGTCTGGTGGTTCCTCAGAAAATTGGGCATGATACTACTGGAGGATCCCACTATACCACTTCCGGGCATATACCCGGATGATTCCCCAGCATGTAATAAGGATACATGCTCCAATATGTTCATCATAGCCCTATTTATAATAGCCAGAAGCTGGAAAGAACCCAGTTGTCCCTCAACAGAGGAATGGATACAGAAAATGGGACACACACACACACACACACACACACACACACACACACACAAAATGGAAAGCCAATTCACATAAAACTGTCATACCATGATTCCTTGGGATGAAGGACAGGATTTGGTGTGCAAATTGGTATCAAATCTTTTCTTCTATTTCATTGATAGGACTATGAACATTCAGAATGCAAAGGCTACTGGTACATGCCATGTTCCCAGCTGTGTGAAGGGCTTCCTCCTGAGGAACATCCTTCATGGCAATATGACCTCTTATGACATATACTTCATGTTTTCATTTTGTGTCACCAGGGAATAAGAGGAATATGTGTACATTAGGTTCATTTCTGGATGATGTAGCTCCTTAATGCCACTCATCTTGTGGGCATAGTGGATAACTCTGGTGTATACACCCGAATAAAGACTTTATGGTTCTAATCACCTTTCATCAAGTGATTCTTCTGATGGTGTACAGGCTGATTTTAGGACACCCTGACACAAACATGTCGTGAGGTAAGCTGTGCACAGACAGCCTTGTCCCCGGTTGAGCACCGACCTTGAACTCCAGCCACCTGGTAGGTGACTTCAGCCTGTGTGTGACAGAAGTTCGTTCACACCCCCTGGGCCCCTGGCTTCTGTCACAATTACAGTTCCCACAGCCTCTCTGCCCCTGCAGGAGAGGTGTGTAGCAATCAGTCATGTAGGAACAGTACCAAGCCTTCTCACATGCAAATAAGGTTTCCCTAAGCTCTCAGTCCAAGCCAATGAGAGGCAACTACTGTCACACCCTGAACCATCCCCAAAACTGTATATAAATCCTATCCAGGGAATTAAAAGTGTGTGAGAACGACTCCATCATCTGAGAGCTTCTGTCATAAGAGCTGTAACACTAGGGAGGGGGTCTGCTCTCCTGAAGCATCACCCATGGCTCCACTTCACTCTTCCCTGGCTAGTCACCCCTTCTTCGGCCCAGCCCAACCTGACTCAGTGCAGACCAATGTGGGTAACCAAGCCGGTGGCACTGTGAAGACCGAGGTGGAACCAGCGGTGGTGGTGGAAGCGACACCACCGCCCCTCCTACCCTCTTCTCTTCCCTCTGCCAGAACTCTCGCACCCAGCTGGGCCAGAGACCTCTGTGGAAAGCCTCCAGTACACAGGCCCACAACTGGCACTACTAACATGGGGCAAAAGGTAATGCATACCCTCAGCTGAAGCCCACACACAGAGACTCACATCAGAACTCCAGATTGCCCAAGACAGTAATGTGACCTAGTTCAAAAGACTAGGCCTTCTTCTGATCTCTCTCTCTCTCTCTCTCTCTCTCTCTCTCTCTCTCTCTCTCTCTCCTCCAGCTTCTTTCCCTCTCCCTCAGTTGCTAGCTTTCCCTCCCACTGTGGCAGCCAGTTCTGCTGATTCATAGACTCCTCTTCCCTTCCCCCTTCCATGCTCTCCATGCACCTATGCCTTTCAGACAGCAGCGCCTGCCCTGAACTCTCTGCTTCCTCGGTCTGTCAGCCAACATGCTGTTCCCTGAGGTCCTTGCAGGCCAAAAAGCCAAATTTGCCCTCTCACGCTGGCCAGCAAGCGAGCTGCCGCCATTTTGGCTAGAAAGCCTCTCATTCCCTCTGTCTCTGACCGTGCTATCTATGCTTATTCCTTTGGGCTTCTCTTCAAGGTTGGCCTTTCATCTCTTTCTGCTTTCCAAAACAAAACAAAACAAAACAAAACAAAACAAAACAAAACAAAACCCCAAAACAACAACAACAACAACAACAACAACAACAACAATAACAAACAACAGAAAAAACTGGAATCTGTCTGCTAGAGCACACAGCCACCTCACCACAGAGAAGCCCTATCCTATCCTGGTAAGCCCACCAAAGAAAAACCATACCTGATGCCCTTAAGCCAAAGGTTTCTAGGCTTAGTTTCATGACTTTCAACCCAAAATTTCTTTGCTTCTTTATTTAAATGCTTATTTTTCTCCCCAATATTCATGATGTATGTCCAAAATTTTCAACTTGCTTAACATTTCTTTTAAGGTTCACCATTATTCAATCCTTCATTAACAACCAGTTTCCCTTTACAGACCAACTGCTAATGCCAATCCCAGATGCAAAATTCACATTATATTTTGTTCCCCAGCAGACTTAAAGGATGCCTTCCAGGACTAAATCCCTCAAACACCCTTGCTTTTCTAGGATCATAACAATGATATGCTCCCAAACAAACCACTACAGGCTTTACAACCCTGTGCAAACATTCCCCTGCTGGGGTCCTGCTCATCTGTTGTGATTACTCTACAGGTTTACAGTGCCTATTACACAGATCCAGCTGAGACCACGCTATCTCCTAAAACCTTCCTGGACAGCAATACTGCCTTCCTCCAGACACCTCATCTGACTGAAGACTCCTGAGACACAAGCTGAGATCCAGAGACATGCACTGAACCCCACAGAGGACAGACCTGGGACCTTCCAGCTACAGATGGACTCTTGCCAAAGTCAAACCACTGCTGAAATTGGGGAAAACTAAATAATAGTAAGAAAAACATGGTGTCTATCTAGATTAATCAATTGCTGTTTAAAACTGATGCTATTACCCTCAAACTCTACTACCCATAGAACAATTAATTGATTCAATAATTCCTTGCCTTTCCAACTCCTACCCTTAACCATCCTTAACTACTCTGGCTTAGTTGTGTTACTCCAGCCTATGAAAAAATTTTCACTACAAATGACACAGTCACTCCAATGACCCCTCTCTTTAAAAAAAAGTAAAGGGAGATGTGGGACTGTAAAAGGCCGTCTGTGTTCTGGTTGAACGAGGCTTAACCTCTGCAGACCCATTAAATATTCTACAAGGGATGGACCCATTGGCCATGCTCCCTGACACTAGGCTTTTGACATGAGGCCCTCAGCTCTCCAACATTCTGTGGCCATCAGTCATGTAGGGCAATGCCCGAAGCCCCTGGTATTCTGGACTCCACCCCCACAGTCACCTGGTAACAGCCAGGTGTGCTCCTCCCATAGTTACCTGGCAATAGCCAGGTAGGCCTGGTCCACTATAAAAGGAGGTGTTTGCTCCTTCCTCTTTTCTCTTTTTTTCTATTTTTATTTTTGTTAGATATATTCTTTATTTACACTTCAAATGTCCCCTTTCCTGGTTCCCCACCCACCCTGAAAAGCCCATAAGCCATCTTCCCTCCACCTGTTCCCCTATCAACCCTCTCCCACTTCCCTGTCCTGGTATTCCTCTACACTGCAGCATCGAGCCTTTCCAGGCCAAGGGCCTCTCCTTCCTTTGGTGTTTAACAAGGCCATCCTCTATTGCCTATGTGTCTGGAGCCTTGGATAACTTCTTCTGTATGCTTTGGTTAATGGTTTTGTCCCTGGGAGCTCTGGGGGTAGTGGGTAGCTCATATTGTTCTTCCTCCTATGGCCCTGCAAACCCCTTCAGAACTTTGGGTCCTTTCTTTAGCTTCTCCATTGGGGACCCTGTGCTCAGTTCAATGGCTGGTTGAGAGTATCCCCCTCTGTATTTGTCATGCACTAGCAGAGTCTCCTAGGTGACAGCTATATCTGGATCCAGTAAGCAAGCACTTCTGGGCATTCACAATAGTGTCTGGGTTTTGTAACAGTACATGGGATGGATCCCTATGTGGGGTAGTCTCTGGATGGTCTTTCCCTCAGTCTTTGCTCCACACTTTGTATCTGTATCTCCTTCTGTGGGTATTTTGTTCCCACGTCTAAGACAGACCAGAGTGTCCATACTTTGTTCTTCCTCCTTCTTGGGCATCATTTAATATGTGAAATGTGTTTTGGGAATTCCAAACTTTTGGGATAATATCCACTTATCAGTGAGTATGTACCATGAGTGTTCTTTTGTGATTGGGTTACCTCACTCAGGATGATATTTTCCAGTTACATCCATTTGCCTAAGACTTTAATGAATTCATGCTTTTTAATAGTGGAGTAGTATTTCATTGGGTAAATATACCACATTTTCTGTATTCATTCCTCTGTTGAGGGACATCTGGGTTCTTTCTAGCATCTGGCTATTATAAATGGAGCTCCTATGAACACAGTGGAGCATGTGTACTTATTACATGCTGGAGAATCCTCTGGGTATATGGCCAGGAGTAGTATAACAGGGTACTCTGGTAGTATTTTGACCAGTTTTCTGAGGAACTGCCAGACTGATTTCCAGAGTGGTTGTACCAACTTGCATTCCCATCAGCGGTGGAGGAGTCTTTCTCCACATCCTCGCCAACACCTTCTGTTTCCTGAGTTTTTGATCTTAGTCCTTCTGACTGTTATGAGGTGAAATCTCAGGGTTGTTTTGATTTGCATTTCCCTGATTACTAAGGATGTTAAACATTTCTTTAGGTGTTTCTTAGCCATTTGATATTCCTCAGTTGAAAATTCTCCATTTAACTCTGTACTCCATTTTTAATAGGGTTATTTGGTTCTCTCGAGTCTGTCTTCTTGAGTTCTTTGAATATTAGCCCTCTGTTGGATGTAAGGTTGGTAAAAATCTTGTACTAATTTGTTGTTTGTTGTTTTGTCCTATTGACAGTGTCCTTTGCCTTACAGAAGCTTTGTAATTTTATGAGGTCCCATTTGTCAACTCTTGATCTTAATAAGCTATTGGCATTCTGTTCATGAAATTTTCCCTGTGCCCATGAGTTCAAGGCTCTTCCCTAGTTTCTTTTCTATTAGTTTCAGTGTGTCCACTTTTATGTGGAGGTCCTTGATCCACTTGGACTTGAGCTTTGTACAAGGAGATAAGAATGGTTCAATTTACATTCTTTTGCATACTAGCCACCAGTTGAACCTGCGCCATTTGTTGAAAAGGCTATCTTTTTCCACTGGATGGTTTTAGTTCTTTTGTCAAAGATCAAGTAACCATAGGTGTGTGGGTTCATTTCTGGGTCTTCAATTTTATTCCATTGATCTACCTGCTGTCACTGTACCAATACCATGCTGTTTTTAACACTATTGCTCTGTAGTACTGCTTGAGTCCTGGAATACTGATTCCCCCAGAAGTTCTTTTACTGTTGAGAATAGTTTTAGCTATCCTGGGTTTTTTTGTTATTCTAGATGAATTTGAGAATTCTTTTTTCATACCCTATGAAGAACTGATTGGGATTTTGATGGGGTTTGCATTGAATCTGTAGATTGCTTTTGGCAGGATGGCCATTTTTTAATCCTGCCAATCCACAAGCATGGGTGTTCTTTCCATCTTCTGAGGTCTTCAGTTTCTTTCTTCAGAGACTTGAAGTTCTTATCATACAGATCTTTCACTTTTTTGGTTAGAATCACACCAAGATACTTTATAATATTTGGGACTATTGTGAAGGGTGTCGTTTCCCTAATTTCTTTCTCAGCCTGTTCATCCTTTGAGTATAGGATGAACATATCAGCCCTGATATGTTTGAGTTGATTTTGTATCCGGCCACTTTGCTGAAGTTGTTTATCAGCTGTAGGAGTTCTCTAGTGGAGTCTTTTTTTTTTGGGTCACTGAAGTACACTATCATATCATTTACAAATAGTGATAACTTGACTTCTTCCTTTCCTATTTGTATCCCTTTGATCTCCTTTTGTTGTCTAATTGTTCTAGCTAGAACTTCAAGTACTATATTGAATAAATATGGAGAGAGAGGGCAGCCTTGTCTAGTCCCTGATTATAGTGGGATTGCTTCAAGTTTCTCTCCATTTAGTTTGATGTTGGCTACTAGTTTACTGTATATTGCTTTTACTATGTTTAGATATGGGCCTTGAATTCCTGATCTTTCCAAGACTTTTAGCATGTAAGGCTGCTGAATTTTGTCAAATGCTTTTTCAGCATCGAATGAAATGACTGTGTGGTTTGTGTGAATGACTTTGAGTTTGTTTATGTAGTGGATTACATTGATGGATTTCCATATATTGAACCATCCCTGCATCCCTGGGATGAAGCCTTCTTTATCATGGTGACTGATGGTTTTGTTGTGTTCTTGGATTTGGTTGGCAAGAATTTTATTGAGTATTTTTGCATCAATATTCATAAGGAAAATTGGTCTGAAGTCCTCTTTCTTAGTTGGATCTTTGTGTGGTTTTGGTATCAGTGTAAATGTTGCTTCATAGAACGAGTTGGGTAGTGTTCTTTCTGGTTCTATTTTGTGGAATAGTTTGAAGAGTGTCCTGACCCGAGAGACAGTAACAGTGTTCCCTGGACCACCTAGGAGAGAATGGGAGACAGGAGACACAAGAGATGGACAGCAAGACAGGATTGTGATCAAGCTGTCAAATTTTATTTTCACACACTGCAATATAAAGGAAAGCGAGCAAGGTGTAGGGAGGGGGTAAAAGGGGGCAAGACATTATCTCCAGGGAACAGTCTCTCAGGGGGCAAGCACTGTCTCTAAGGAGTAGTTTCTCAGAATTTTCTCTCAGAATCTCATGGGAAAGTTGGCTACAATTGCAGGAAGTTGGCTAAAATGGTCAAGAGGAGGTGAAGTGGAAAGACGATGCTATGATAACCTAACTGCAGGTGAGCTCTGTTTGTTCTAACCAACTCAGGTGAGCTCTGTATGTACTGACTAACTTGCTATTTGGCAAACCTGAGAGCTAGTATTTTTCCTTTTAAAAGCAGGCTTGAACATGTTAGATGACTGAAAGGAGGAGGTTTTGAGATCTATGTGAGAATGGCTCCTGATATAAGAGTATTGGTGTTAGGCCTTCTTTGAATGTCTAATAGAATGACAGCTTCTATTTCTTTAGGGGTTATGGGAATGTTTAGATGGTCTAACTGATCCTGCTTTAACTTTGATATTTGGTATGGGTCTAGGAAATTGTACATTTCATCCAGATTTCCCAGTCATGTTGAATATAGGCTTTTGTAGTAGGATCTGATGATTTTTTTGAATTTTCTCAGTTTCTGTTGTTATATCTCCCTTTTCATTTCTGATTTTGTTAATTTGTTTTTTTTTTTTTTTAATTTTATTTTCTATATTCTATGTTTACATTCCAAAGGCTTTCCCCTTTCCCAGTTCCCACCCACCATAGTTCCCATAGTTCCTCTCCCCCCCATCTGTTCCCCAATAATTCCCCCTCCCCCCTCGGTTTCTTTACTAAACTGGAAGCAATCTTTACAGGCCCAGGGTCCTCTCCTTTCTTCTTCTTGGGAATCATTTGACTTGCTATTTGTGTCTTGAGTATTTAGGGCTTCTGGGCTCATTAATATCCACTTATCAGTGATTGCATTTCAGGTGCATTCTTTTGTGATTGGGTTAATTCACTCAGGATGATATTTTCCAGGTCTAACCATTTACCTACAAATTGCATGAATTCATTATTTTTAATTGCTGTGTAGTATTCCATTGTATAAATATACCACATTTTCTGTATCCATTCCTCCTTTGAGGGATATTTGGGCTGCTTCCAATTTCTGGCTATTATAAACAAGGCTGCTATAAACATAGTGGAGCATGTGTCCTTATTGCATGCAGGGGAATCCTCTGGGTATATGCCCAGGAGTGGTATGCCAGGGTCCTCTGGAAGTAACATGCCCAATTTTCTGAGGAACCGCCAAACTGATTTCCAGAGCGGTTTTACCATTTTGCAATCCCACCAACAGTGGAGGAGTGTTCCTCTTTCTCCACATCCTCGCCAGCACTTGTTGTCTCTTGAGTTTTTAATCTTAGCCATTCTGACTGGTGTGAGGTGGAATCTCAGGGTTGTTTTGATTTGCATTTCCCTGATGACTAATGATGTTGAACATCTTTTAAGGTGTTTCTCGGCCATCCGAATTTCTTCTGGTGAGAATTCTTTGTTTAGCTCTGTGCCCCATTTTTTGATAGGGTTATTTGGTTCTTTGCGGTCTAACTTCTTGAGTTCTTTGTATATATTGGATATTAGCCCTCTGTCGGATGTGGGGTTGGTGAAGATCTTTTCCCACTTTGTTGGTTGCCGTTTTGTCCTTCTGACAGTGTCCTTTGCTTTGCAGAAACTTTGTAATTTTATGAGGTCCCATTTGTCGATTCTTGATCTTAGAGCATAAGCTATTGGTGTTCTGTTCAGGAACTTTTCCCCTGTGCCCAAGTCCTCCAGGGTCTTCCCAAGTTTCTTTTCTAATAGTTTCAGTGTGTCTGGTTTTATGTGGAGGTCCTTGATCCACTTGGAGTTGATCTTAGTACAAGGAGATAAGAGTGGGTCAATTCGCATTCTTCTGCATGTTGACCTCCAGTTGAACCAGCACCATTTGTTGAAAAGGCTATCTTTTTTCCACCGGATGGTTGTGGCTCCTTTATCAAAGATCAAGTGACCATAAGTCTGTGGGTTAATTTCTGGGTCTTCAATCCTATTCCATTGATCTACCTGCCTGTTGCTGTACCAATACCATGCAGTTTTTAACACAATTGCTCTGTAGTACTGCTTGAGGTCAGGGATATTGATTCCCCCAGAAGTCCTTTTATTGTTGAGAATAGTTTTAGCTATCCTGGGTTTTTTGTTGCTCCAGATGAATTTGAGAATTGCTCTTTCTAGATCTATGAAGAATTGATTTGGGATTTTGATGGGGATTGCATTGAATCTGTAGATTGCTTTTGGCAAGATGGCCATTTTTACTATATTGATCCTGCCAATCCAGGAGCAAGAAATATTTTTCCATCTCCTGAGGTCTTCTTCGATTTCTTTCTTCAGGGACTTGAAGTTCCTGTCATACAGATCTTTCACTTGTTTGGTTAGAGTTACGCCAAGGTACTTTATGTTGTTTGTGGCTATTGTGAAGGGTGTTATTTCCCTAACTTCTTTCTCAGCCTGCTTGTCCTTTGAGTACAAGAAGGCTACTGATTTGCTTGAGTTAATTTTATAACCAGCCACGTTGCTGAAGTTGTTTATCAGCTGTAGAAGTTCTCTGGTGGAGTTTTTTGGATCGCTTAAGTAGACTATCATATCATCTGCAAATAATGATACTTTGACTTCTTCCTTTCCAATTTGTATCCCTTTGACTTCCTTATGTTGTCTGATTGCTCTCGCTAGAACTTCAAGTACTATATTGAAAAGATATGGAGAGAGAGGACAGCCTTGTCTAGTCCCTGATTTTAGTGGAATTGCTTCAAGTTTCTCTCCATTTATTTTGATGTTGGCTACTGGTTTGCTGTAGATTGCTTTTACTATGTTTAGGTATGGGCCTTGAATTCCTGCTCTTTCCAAGACTTTTAGCATGAAAGGATGCTGAATTTTGTCAAATGCTTTTTCAGCATCTAATGAGATGACCATGTGGTTTTTTTCTTTTAGTTTGTTTATGTAGTGGATTACATTGATGGATTTCCGTATATTGAACCATCCCTGCATTCCTGGAATGAAGCCTACTTGATCATGGTGAATGATCGTTTTGATATGCTCTTGGATTCGGTTGGCAAGGATTTTATTTAGTATTTTTGCATCTATATTCATAAGAGAAATTGGCCTGTAGTTCTCTTTCTTTGTTGGATCTTTTTGTGGTTTAGGTATCAGCGTAATTGTGGTTTCGAAGAATGAGTTGGGCAGTGTCCCTTCTGTCTCTATTTTGTGGAATAGTTTGAAGAGTATTGGTGTTAAGTCTTCTTTGAAGGTCTGGTAGAATTCTGCACTAAAACCATCTGGTCCCGTACTTTTTTTGGTTGGGAGGCTTTCTATAACCCCTTCTATTTCTTTAAGGGTTATGGGACTGTTTAGCTGGTCTACTTGATGCTGATTTAATTTTGGTATTTGGTATCTGTCTAGGAAATTGTCCATTTCCTCCAGATTCTCCAGTTGTTTTGAGTATAGGCCTTTGTAGTAGGATCTGATGATCTTTTGAATTTCCTCTGTTTCTGTTGTTATATCCCCCTTTTCATTTTTAATTTTGTTAATTTGGATACTATCTCTGTGTCCTTTGGTTAGTCTAGCTAAGGGCTTATCTATCTTGTTGATTTTCTCGAAGAACCAGCTCTTGGTTTTGTTGATTCTTTGTATGGTTCTCTTTGTTTCTGCTTGATTGATTTCAGCCCTTAGTTTGATGATTTCCTCTCTTCTACTCCTTCTGGGTGAGTTAGCTTCTTTTTGTTCCAGCGCCTTCAGGTGTGCTGTTAAGTTGCTAGTGTATGCTCTTTCCAGTTTCTTTTTGGAGGCACTCAGGGCTATGAGTTTTCCTCTTAGCACTGCTTTCATTGTATCCCAGAGATTTGGGTAGGTCGTACCTTCATTTTCATTGAAGTCTAAAAAGTCTTTGATTTCTTTCTTTATTTCTTCCTTGACCAGGGTGTCATTGAGTAGAGTATTGTTCAGTTTCCATGTGTATGTGGGCTTTCTGTAGTTCTTCTTGCTATTGAAGACCACTTTTACTCCATAGTGATCCGATAGGAGTCATGGGATTAGTTCGGTCTTCTTGTATTTGTTGAGGTCTGTCTTGTGACCAATTATATGATCAATTTTTGAGAAGGTACCGTGCGGTGCTGAGAAAAAGGTATACTCTTTTGTTTTAGGATGGAATGTTCTATATATATCTGTTAAATCCAATTGGTCCAAAGCTTCAATTAGTTTCACTGTGTCCCTGTTTAGTTTCTGCTTTCCTGATCGGTCCATTGAGGAGAGTGGAGTGTTGAAGTCACCTACAATCATTGTGTTAGGTGCGATGTGTGCTTTAAGCTTTAGTAAAGTTTCTTTTACGAATGAGGGTGCCCTTGCATTTGGTGCATAGATGTTCAGTATTGAGAATTCTTCTTGGTGGATTTTCCCTTTGACAAGCAGGAAGTGACCTTCTGTGTCTCTTTTGATGACTTTAGGTTGAAAGTCGATTTTATCTGATATTAGAATGGCTACTCCAGCTTGTTTCCTGGGACCATTTGCTTGTAGAACTGTCTTCCAGCCTTTTACTCTAAGGAGGTGTTTGTCTTTGACACTGAGATGTGTTTCCTGTATGCAGCAAAATGTAGGGTCCTGTTTCCGTATCCAGTCTGTTAGTCTGTGTCTTTTGATCGGGGAATTGAGTCCATTGATATTAAGAGATATTAAGGAATAGTAATTATTACTTCCTGACATTTTGGGAATTGTTATTATTATTTGTATTTGAGTGGTTCTCTTCTTTTGGGTTGGATGAGATGGGGTTTCTATCTTGTTTCTTCTGGGGTGTTGTTTCCCCCCTTGTGTTGGTATTTTTCCCCTATTATCCTTTGTAGGGCTGGGTTTGTAGATAAGTATCTTGCAAATTTGGTTTTGTCGTGGAATATCTTGGTTTCCCCATCTATGGCAATTGAGAGTTTCGCTGGGTATAGTAGTCTTGGCTGAAGTTTGTGTTCTCTTAGGGTCTGCATAAGGTCTGCCCAGGATCTTCTAGCTTTCATGGTCTCAGGTGAGAAGTCTGGTGTAATTCTGATAGGTCTTCCTTTATATGTTACTTGTCCTTTTTCTCTTACTGCCTTTAATATTCTTTCTTTGTTTAGTACATTTGGGGTTTTGACTATTATGTGACGGGAAGTATTTCTGTTCTGGTCCAGTCTATTTGGGGTTCTAAAGGCTTCTTGTATATTCATGGGCATCTCTCTCTTTAGGTTGGGGAAATTTTCTTCCATAATTTTGTAGAAGATATTTGCTGGCCCTTTAAGTTGTAGATCTTCATTCTCATCTATCCCTATAATCCTTAGGTTTGGTCTTCTCATTGTGTCCTGGATTTCCTGAATGTTTTGGGTTACCAGCTTTTTGCATTTTGCATTTTCTTTAATTGTTGAATCCATGGTTCCTATGGTATCTTCAGCATCTGAGATTCTGTCTTCTATCTCTTGTATTCTATTGTTGATATTTGCATCTATGACTCCTGATTTCTTCCCAAGGTTTTCTATTTCCAACATTGTCTCCCTTTGCGATTGCTTAGTTGTTTCTACTTCTGTTTTTAGATTTTGTATGGTTTTGCTCAGATCTTTCAGTTGCTTGTTTGTGTTTTCCTGTAATTCTTTAAGGGATTTTTGTGTTTCCTCTTTTATGACTTCTACTCGTTGACCCATGTTCTCTTGTATTTCTTTGGGTGATTTTTGTTTCTCCCCCTTATTGGGATTCACTTTTTGCTCTATATTCTCCTGGATTTCTTTAAGTGATTTTTGTGTCTGCCTTGTATGGGCTTCTAGTTTTTGATCTATTTTCTCCTCTATTACTTTAAGAAATTTATCTAAGTGATCCTCAATCTGCATCTTTACCAGTGATTTTAGATCTGAGTCTTGTTTTTCTGGTGTGTTGAGATATCTGGGATTTAATTGTGTTTGTCTTGCAATGGCTTCTAGCTTTTGATCTATTTTCTCATGTATTACTTTAAGAGATTTATCTAAGTGTTCCTCTATCAGCATCCTGACCAGTGATTTTAGATCTGAGTCTTGTTTTTCTGGTGTTTCGGGGTATCCAATATTTATTGCTGTTGGGGAACTGGGTTCGGATGCCGCCATATTGCCTTGATTTTTGTTAGTAGCGATCTTACGTTTGCCTTTTGCCATCTGGTTAACTCTGGTGTTAGTTGGTCCTGTAGATACTAGCTGGTGCTTGACCCTCCTGTGGGGTTGTAAGGCTATTTCCCAGTGACTGGGATACCTGAATCACTGTCCTGCGGGGCTCTTGCTCACAGATTGCTGACAGGTGGCCTGAGTCCCCCGAGGTCTTAACCTCAGGATATCCCAGGTATTTGGTTCCGCCTGTTGGGCGGCTGCTCTGCACTGCTCCTGCTCAGGGTTCGCTGTCTGATATCCTGTTTCCCCAGGGGTCTTAAAGTTGGGATATCTCAGTTATCTGGTTCCGCCTGCTGGTCCCAAGCTGCTGGGAAGCTGGCTGTGTCCGGTTTCCAGCTTCCCTGCCACTGGCTGGATGGGAGGCTGGTTCGGCCTCCGGCTGGGTCTGGGTACCTGGCACACTGGCTGACTCTGGCTTCCTCACCACCAGCTGGACGGGAAGCTGCAGGCAATATGGCAGCTGCCTGCAGGGAGCTCGGGGTCTGCCCTGCGCGCGAGTGCAGAGTGCACCCGCTATTCTGTGCCCAATTCCCACTCCAGGCCTGAGTCCCCGAAGGTCTTAAGCTCGGGCTGTGTCGGGTACCTGGTTCTGCCGCCGCCGCCGGATGGTTCTGAGCACCTGGGACGCTGGGTGACCCTCCGGCTTCCCCACCGCCAGCTGGGCGGGAAGCTGCAGGCAATATGGCAGCTGCCTGCAGGGAGCTCGGGGTCCGCCCCGCGCGCGAGTGCAGAGTGCACCCGCTATTCTGTGCCCAATTCCCACTCCAGGCCTGAGTCCCCGAAGGTCTTAAGCTCGGGCTGTGTCGGGTACCTGGTTCTGCCGCCGCCGCCGGATGGTTCTGAGCACCTGGCACGCTGGGTGACCCTCCGGCTTCCCCACCACCAGCTGGGCGGGAAGCTGCAGGCAATATGGCAGCTGCCTGCAGGGAGATTTTGTTAATTTGTATACTGACCTCTGGTTTGTCTGGCTAAGGGTTTATTTACCTTGTTGATGTTCTCAAAGAACCAGTTCCTGGTTTTGTTGATTCTTTGTATAGTTCTTTTTGTTTCTACTTGGTTTATTTCAGCCCTGGATTTGATGATTTCCTGCCTTTTCTCCTCTTGGGTGTATTAGCTTCTTTCTGTTGTAGAACTTTTCAGATGTGTTGTTAAGTTGCTGGTGCATGCTCTCTCCAGCTTCTTTTTGTATGCCTTCAGAGCTATCAGTTTTCCTCTTAGCACTGCTTTCATTGTGCCCCATAAGTTTTGGTATGTTGTGCCTACATTTTCACTAAATTCTAAAAAGTCTTTGATTTCTTTCCTTATTTTTTCCTTGACCAAGGTACCCAAGGTACCATAAGTTCCCTGGGATGATGTGTTATGAACTGTAGCCCTAAGACAGATGGGCTTAAAATTTTATAGTGATGTCCCAATATCATTTTCTGTTTCTTTTTTTGCATAACCAGATGGCCAGAGAATTGGTCCACACTCTTGCATTGATAAAAGTTCAAACAAGTGGACAAATAGTACAGGTTATCTCTTTGAAGTTACTGTTTTTATCTTCTTTAATCAAACTGGAAGCCTTCTATTCATTCATGGTGGGTTTGCCATCCAACAGCAAAGCAGTTTTTGTAGGTGAGCTGAGAAACACTCATGGAACATTATGCAAGTTGAAAGATGGAATAAAACATCAGAGTACATCTCCTAAATAGCTATTTTCACATTTCCAGTGGTATCTTGTATGAATCATTTTCGTTACATTGTAGAGATTTTCAAAGTACTGCCCTCCCCATTAGAGTGCATCTCTGACATTGCCTTGTGACAGAATAGACATTTTAAGTTTCAAGATTAATTTATATCATTTAGTTATGTTCAGAACATTATAACAAATTGCTTAGATTAAGCACCTGATATACAATAAAACTTGTTTTTCACACATATGGAGATTGGGAAATTTAAAATTAAAAAACAACAGATTTGGTTTCTACTGAGAGCTAATTTCCTGGTTCATACTATGATCTCGTTTGTAGTGAGGCAAGAAAGCTCCCTAGAGATTTTTGTTTCTCTATCATTTTTTAAAATATTTATTCATTTATTTATATATATATTTTTTAAAATTTTATTTTCTATATTCTTTGTTTACATTCTAAAGGCTTTCCCCTTTCCCAGTTCCCCCCTCACCATGTGTCCCATAAGTCCTCCCCCTCCATGCATTCCCCAATCACCCCCCAACCCTTTCTCTGTTCTGGTACTCTCCTGCAAAACTGGAACCAGTCTTTTCTGGACTAGTGTCCTCTCATTCCTTCTTCTTGGGAATCTTTTGATTTGCTAATTGTGCTTTGAGTATTCGGAGCTTCTGGGCTCATTAATATCCACTTATCAGTGATTGCATTTCATGTGTATTCTTTTGTGATTGGGTTAACTCACTTAGGATGATATTTTCTAGATCCAACCATTTGCCTACAAATTGCATGAATTCATTATTTTTAATTGCTGAGTAGTATTCCATTGTATAAATATACCACATTTTCTGTATCCATTCCCCCTTTGAGGGACATCTGGGCTCCTTCCAGCTTCTGGCTATTATAAATAAGGCTGCTATGAACATAGTGGATCATGTGTCTTTATTGCATGCAGGGGAATCCTCTGGGTATTATGGCCAGGAGTGGTATGACAGGGTCCTCTGGAAGTGTCATACCCAATTTTCTGAGGACCCGCCAGACTGATTTCCAGAGTGGTTGTACCATCTTGCAATCCCACCAACAGTGGAGAAATGTTCCTCTTTCTCCACATCCTCGCCAGCACCTGTTGTCCCTTGAGTTTTTAATCTTAGCCATCCTGACTGATGTGAGCTGTAATTTCAGGGTTGTTTTGATTTGCATTTCCCTGATGACTAATGATGTTGAACATCTCTTAAGGTGCTTCTCAGCCATCTGAATTTCTTCTGGTGAAAATTCCTTGTTTAGCTCTGTATCCCATTTTTTAATAGGGTTATATGGTTCTTTGGGGTCTAATTTCTTTTATTTATTATTATATCTACATACACTGTAGCTGTCTTCAGACACACTAGAAGAGGGTGTCAGATCTCAATAGAGATGGTTGTGAGCCACCATGTAGTTGTTGGGATTTGAATTCAAGGCCTTCAGAAGAGCTGTCAGTGTTCTAACCTGCTGAGCCATCTCTCCAGCCGGGTTTCTGTTTCTATAAGAAGCTTTATTCCTGAGGGCAATTCTTCCCTTTTTATTAAAATCACATTGTTTACAACATAGAAGTCAGGAGAAGGAAAGTATTCACATGACAGGAAACCATTTCAGTCACTGTGTAGTAACAAGGTAAAATTTTCTCTCCAGTAGAAAATTTCATGTCTAAAATCTCAGTGGTGATTTCTGAGTGGTGAGTAGAGACTTTTATGGTAAGGTCCAGCCTGTACAGAAAGCAATGTCTAATAGCCACATATATTCTAGCATGTGTAAAATTAATGTAGCATTTATAGACACAGGTGTCATAAACCTACACATGAACTTAAGTTATATAAATAAACAATTTATGAATAAATAGTTATTTCATAAATTTTATTACATAATTCAGGAGTTGATTTTTGAATGGTTGTATTAACTTACAGAAATGTAAACATCAAACTGAAGTTAAAAAACTATGTTATTTAAAAGAGAGGAGGATAGAATTAAGGATAACATGAGGTATATGAGTTTCAGATAAAAGTATTCACAGTATAATCTGATTGAAGACAGAAGAACAAACTGGATAAAAACTGTACATGATTAAGGGACAGAATTTCTTTAGCCCACTGCTTTACTTTTGTCATTTCACAATGCTAAAACCAGTGAAATTATCACTTTAATAAAAGTATTGTCCCAAGAATTTTTAGGGCATTCTTAATGTCTTTGTTTCTCAAGCTGTAGATGAAAGGGTTCAGCATGGGAGTCACCACTGTGTACATTACTGAAGCTACCATGTCCTTCCAAGAAGAAGAAGTATCATCAGAACTAAGGTACACACCAAGGCCTGTCCCATAGAATAAAGAAACCACTGATAGATGAGACCCACAGGTAGAAAATGCTTTATATTTTCCATCTGTTGATGGGATTTTGAGAATAGAGGAAACGATTTTGGAATAGGAATAAAGGATCCCTGAGAAAGGAACAAAGCCAAGGACACATGTTTCTATATAAAAAAGAATATGATTGATTTGTGTATCTGAGCAGGCTATAGTGAGGGCTCTAGCATATTCACAGTAAAAGTGTTTGATTATCTGATTGGTGCAGAAGGACAGCTGCAGCATTAATAGACTCTGGATCAGAGAATATGAGAAGCTAATGAACCAGGACACGAGAATGAGCAAACCACTTAGTTGTGCATTCATAATGACTGGGTAGTGAAGGGGGTGGCAGATGGCCACAAATCGGTCATAGGCCATCACAGTGAGGAGAAATGTGTCCATGCCTCCAAAGACCAGGAAAAAATACATCTGGGTGATACATTCTGCATAGGTGATGGACTTGCTTTGTGTTTGGATGTTCACCAACATCTTAGGGACAGTCGTAGAGATGAAACAAATGTCAGAAAAGGACAGATTAGATAGGAAGAAGTACATGGGAGTATGCAGGTGAGAGTCAATGCTGACGGCCAGAATGATGAGCAGATTCCCAAGCACAGCGACCACAAACATGATCAGAAACAGTGCAAATAGCATGGGTTGATGCTCTGGATCTTGGGAAAATCCAAGAAGTAAAAATTCTAAAATACTTGTTTGGTTTTGTGGTTTCATGTTGTTGACAAATAAGGTAGACATCTATGGGAGAGAAAGATTGGGAAACATACACCACAGTCTCTAAGGTCTCTGTCCTTTTATGTATTGGGATAATTGCACATAAATGTTTTATTACTTTAAAAATTAGGAATCATGCATTTTATCATTCATTATAAAGACCACCTCTTAATATTAACCTTCCCTTTGAGAGACTTTTTTTCTCTTAGCTCTACTTAGAACTACTAACTCTACAAATTTTACACCACATTATGACCAGATAGCCTCTGGAAGTATTTAGATCACAGCAGTCAGTTTCTAAAAGTACTGTAAATCCTTTCTCTATGATGGATCCACTTTGGTTCCCAATCTCACTTCTCAACATTTTTCAGTGGTCACACTAAATTCTGATCATTCAGAAAGGTTTCTGTTTGTGAACATGATCATACCTTCTCTGTATCCCTTCCTTTTGAAATCTCATTCTTCTCTTAGACACTTTTATCTTCTTAATGCTTGCCTGTTTTGTGTATTTGATACATTTTTTGGCTGTCTGGTTGACTCCCATTCCCATCTGGTCACAATACCATGTGAATATTTGACATAGAGGACGATTTTCACACCATTCTGACAGCTGAATTAATGAATCAATGAACATATGAACAAATAACTTTCTACTTTTATAGCACTTCCACTACAATCTGGGCATCTGCACAATATCCTCAACAATTGTAGCTCTAAAGAAAACTACTATAGAGAGACAAGGTAAGTAAGATAGGAGGAAGGTATAGAAGAAATTGTCTCCACTTATTACTCTGGCCCTTCAATTCTAATTCATTCATTTCCCAGCACAGATACCTATATGCTCTAACAGGTTATCCTATTTTCATATATATATATATCATATAAATATTTTATGGAATCTTACCATGTACCTTCCCTACAGAAGCATCAACTACAATGTTTTCCTGATTCGTCAACTCATGGCTCGTGGTTATTTCCTAAAATCTTGGAATGAAACCTTGATAGATGCCCCAGAGTAGGGGAATTGAGGGTGGGGAGGTGAAAATGGGGTGGACAAAGGAACACCCTCATAGAAGCAGGAGGTGGGAAGATGGGATAGGAGGTTTCTTGGAGCCTCCAAAAAGAAGCTGGAGAGAGCATACACCAACAGCGTAACAGCACACCTGAAAGTGCTAGAACAGAAAGAAACTAATATACCCAAGAGGAGTAGACATCAGGAAATCATCAAACTCACGGCTGAAATCAACCAAGTAGAAACAAAAAGAACTATACAAAGAATCAACAAAACCAGGATCTGGTTCTTTGAGAAAATCAACAAGATAGATAAATCCTTAGCCAGACTAACCAGAGGGCACAGAGACAGTATTCAAATTAACAAAATCAGAAATGAAAAAGGAGATATAACAACTGAAATGGAGGAAATTAAAAAAAAATCATCAGATCCTCTTACAAAGCCTATACTCAACACAAAGACTGGATAAAACGGACAATTTTCTAGGCAGATACCAAATACCAAAGTTAAAACAGGATCAGATAGAACATCTAAACAGTCCCATAACCCCTAAAGAAATAGAAGCAGTCATTGAAAGTCTCTCAAATAAAACCAGCACTGGACCAGATGATTTTAGTGCAGAAATCTATCTGACCTTCAAAGAAGACCTAACACCAATAGTCTTCAAACTATTCCACAAAACAGAAACAGAAGGAACACTACCCACCTTGTTCTATGAAGCCACAATTATGCAGAGCCACACAAAGATCCAACACTACACAAAGCCAACACCACACAATACCAAAACCACACAAAGATCCAACAAAGAAAGAGAAATTCAGACCAATTTCCCATATGAATATTGATGCAAAAATACTCAATAAAATTCTTGCCAAACAAATCCAAGAGCACAGCAAAATGATCACTCACCATGATCAAGTAGGCTTAATCCCAGGGATGCAGGGATGGTTAAATATATGGAAATCCATCAGTGTAATCCACTACATAATCAAACTCAAAAAATAAAAACCACATGGTTATTTCATTAGATGCTGAGAAAGCATTTGACAAAATTCAGCATCCTTTCATGCTAAAAGTCTTGGAAAGAACAGGAATTCAAGGCCCATACCTAAACATAGTAAAAGTAATATATAGCAAACCAGTAGCCAACATCAGACTAAATGGAGAGAAACTTCAAGCAATTCCAGTAAAATCAGGGACTAGACAAGGCTGCCCTTTGTCTTCATATCTATTCCATATAGTACTTGAAGTTCTAGCTAGAGCAATTAGACAGCAAAAGGAGGTAAAAGGGATATAAATTGGAAAGCAAGAAGTCAAACTATCACTATTTGAAGGTGATATGATCATATACTTAAGAGACTCAAAAAGAAAAAAAACCTTCACCATATAACTCCTACAGCTGATAAACAACTTCAGCAAAGTGGCTGGATATAAAATTAAATCAAGCAAATCAGTAGCCTTCCTATACTCAGAGGATAAACAGTCTGAGAAAGAAATTAGGGAAATGATACCCTTAACAATAGCCACAAACAATATAAAGTATCTTTTTTTAATTCGGTATATTCTTTATTTACATTTCTAATGATTTCCCCTTTCCTGGATCCCTGCTCTCTGAGAAAGTCCCATAAGCCCTTTTCCCTCCCCCTGTCCCCCCACCCACCCCTTCTCACTTTCCTGTTCTGGTATTCCCCTACACTGACACACTGAGCCTTTCCAGAGCCAGGGGCCACTCCTTCCTTATTCTTGGACATCATTTGATTTGTGGATTGTGTCTTGGGTATTCCAAGATTCTAGGCTAACATCCACTCATCAGTGAGTGCATACCATGAGTGTTCTTTTGAGACTGGGTTACCTCACTTAGGATGATGTTCTACAGCTCCATCCATTTGTCTAATAATTTCATGAATTCATTGTTTCCAATGGTTGAATAGTACTCCATTGTGTATATATACCACATTTTTTGTATCCATTCCTCTATTGAGGGACATCTGGGACCTTTCTAGGTTCTGAATATTATAAATAGGACTGCTACAAACATAGTGGAGCATGTATCCTTATTACATGCTGAGGAATTCTCTGGGTATATACCCAGGAGTGATATAGCAGGGTCCCCTGGAAGTGTCATGCCCAGTTTTCTGAGGAACCCCTTGGTGTGTCTCTAACCAAACAAGTGAAAGATCTGTATGACAAGAACTTCAAGTCTTTGAAGAAAGAAATAGAAGACCTCAGAAGATGGAAAAATCTTCCATGCTCATGGATTGGCTGGATTAATATAGTAAAAATGACCATCTTGCCAAAAGCAATCTACAGATTCAATGCAATCCCCATCAATATCCCAACTCAATGCTTCATAGAGTTAGAAAGAGCAATTCTCAAATTCATCTGGAATAACAAAAAACCCAGATAGCTAAAACTATCCTCAACAGTAATAGAACTTCTGGAGGAATTAGTATCCCAGACCTCAAGCAGTACTACAGAGCAATAGTGTTTAAAACTCCACGGTACAGTGACAGGCAAGTAGATCAATGGAATAGAATTGAAGATCCAGAAATGAACCCACAGAATTATGGTCATTTGATTTTTGATAAAGGAGCTACAACCATCCAGTGGAAAAAAGCTAGCCTTTTCAACAAATGGTGCTGGTTCAACTGGAGGTCAGCATGCAAAAGAATGCAAATTGATCCATTTGTATCTCCTTCTACTAAGCTCAAGTCCAAGTTGATCAAGAACCTCCACATAAAACCAGACACACTGAAACTAATAGAAAAGAAACTGGGGAAGACCCTTGAGGACATGGGCACAGGCAAAAATTTCCTGAACAGAACAGCAATAGCTTATGGTCTAAGATCAAGAATTGACAAATGGGACCTCATAAAACTACAAAGTTTCTGTAAGGCAAAGGACATTGTCAAAAGGACAAAATGGCATCCAACAAATTGGGAAAAGATCTTTACCAACACTACATCTGACAGAGGGCTTATATCCGAGATATACAAAGAACTCAAGAAGGTAGACTCCAGAGAGCCAAATATCCCCCTTAAAAATGGGATACAGAGCTAAACAAAGAATTTTCACCCGAGGAATATCAAATGGCTGAGGAGCACCTAAAGAAATGTTTAACATCTTTAGTCATCAGGGAAATGCAAATAAAAACAATCTTGAGATTTCACCTCATACCAGTCAGAATGGCTAAGATCAAAAACTCAGGAGATAACAGGTACCTGTGAGGATGTTAGGAAAGAGGAACACTCCTCCACTGTTGGTGGGATTGCAAGCTGGTACAACCACTGTGGAAATCAATTTTGTGGTTCCTCAGAAAATTGGGCATAATACCATAGGAGGAACCTGCTATACCACTGCTGGGTATATACCCAGAGTATTCTCCAGAATATAATAAGGACACATGCTCCACTATGTTCATAGCAGCCCTATTTATAATAGCTGGAAGCTTGAGAGAACCCAGATGTCCTTCAACAGAAGAATGCATACAGAAATTGTGGTATATTTACACAATGGAATACTGCTCACCTATTGAAAACAATGAATTCATTAAATTCTTAGGCAAATGGGCGGAACTGGAAAATATCATCCTGAGTGAGGTAATCCAATCACAAAAAATACACGCTATGTGCTCACTGATAAGTGGATATTAGCCCAGAAGCTTGGAATACCCAAGACACAATTCACAAATCAAATGAATCTTAAGAATAAGGAAGAAGAAAGTATGGACACTCTGGTCCTTCTTAGAAAGGGGAGCAAAATACCCACAGAAGGAGATACAGAGACAAAGTGTGGAGGAAAGTCTGAGGGAAAGGCCACCCAGAGATTGTCCCACCTAGCGATCCATCACATATTCTGTTACAAAAGGCACTCTATTGTGAATAGAGTGCTTCCTGACCAGGGCCTGATATAGCTGTCGCCTGGAAGGCTCTGCTAGTGCATAACAAATACAGAGGTGTACACTCTCAGCCAGTCATTGAACTGAGCACAGGGTCCCCAATGGAGGACCTAGAGAAAGGACCCAAGGTGCTGAAGGGGTTTGAAGGGCCACAGGAGGAACAACAATATGA
This sequence comes from Apodemus agrarius, assembly GCA_964023405.1. NCBI lineage: Eukaryota > Metazoa > Chordata > Mammalia > Rodentia > Muridae > Apodemus > Apodemus agrarius. The sequence goes on along the minus strand of OZ030012.1, from coordinate 20,449,454 downwards.
GTCACCTAGTAGCCCCACAGCTCCTGTGACTAAACCAACCAAAGAGTACACATGGAGTTACCCATGGCTTCAGATGCTTAGGCAGCAGAAGACAGCAGATGGTCTTGTTGGACATCAAAAGGAGGAGAGGCCCTTTGTCCTAGGAAGGCTCGATGCTGCAGTATAGAGTAATACCAGGACAGGGAAGCAGGAGTGGGTTGATTGGGGAACAAGGGGAAGGGAAATGTGCTAGTGGATTTTTAGGGGTCAGGAACCAGGAAAGGGGATAACATTTGAAATGCAAATAAAGTATATATCTATTAAAAATTAAAAAAAATGTTAGTTTTTCCAGATCTGAAGCAGTTCTCAAATTACTTTTAAACTGTTTTCAAAAGGTACTGTTATGGCCTGGGCATATGTATCAGAATAGAGTGTATACCTAGTCTACACAAGAAAAACACATAGAAAAAGCCAAAGCCTTAGTTCCCAGTATCAAAAATAAACCAACACAAATGACACTTTTGCAGTTTGGCAAAAATTAAACATTTTAGTGTTGTTTTGCTAAATGGACATGTTACCAAGCTGTCTTCTAAACATTTATGCTTATCCACGTAGGGTAGTTCTGCTCTCAGTCTTAGCCAGACTCTTTGTGCAGTGGACAGCAGTTAAAGCAGTGACTCATAAGCGGTCAAAGCATTGACAGTAGGTTAATGTTCAGGCTTCAGCCTTAAACAGGATATCTACAACAGCACCCTACTCACCCAACAGAGGCTCAGAAAACATCACAGAAGGGGTACAAAAATATATAAGATCCAGAGGGTGTTCTGAAATGTCATCTGAGGCAGCCATCATATTCAAACACTCACTGCACAAGGTCAAGCCAGCTTGGCCAGTCAGCATTAGAGCAGGCTGAACTAATGAATCCTTGGAATTACAAAAAGAGAAGATGAAGAGAAGACAAAATAGGAAGGTGAAAGGAGGAGATGCTGGGGATTACCTGAGAGAGCAGAAAGGGGAATTGAAGATGGTATTATCTAAATAAATCAAAGAATAAACAAAAGATATGAAAGAAAAACCATCTCTTTCAGGAATTCAGCCCATCTCCTTTTCCATTACTGTCAAGAATATTGCAAAAATGTTATAGTAGATGTTGCTGCCTTGTGCTTATTACAAAGAATTTAAAAACTGAGAAAGGGTTCAGAAAGTCAGCCCATTTCATTTGTCCAACATATATGTTTTTCTTCCCTAGTATTCTAGGTTCTAAATAAATATTTAAAAATAAAAAATTAAAATGTTTATATTCATTTTGCTCAATAGAGTAATGAAATGCAAGTAGACAGAGACATAAATTCATCTGCATCTATGTAGAGGATTTTTAATAAATAGAAAGGAAATAGTTGGTGTTAGAACAAAATGTCCATTCACCTGCTCCTCAGCATAGTTCTCATTATTGCCACATGTCTGATTCTTCTCTCTTTTGACATGTATGCAAAGACCCTCTACAGATATTTAGTGCACACCATAGGGGATAATACTTGAAGGTATTTTGTGAATTCTGCTTATTTTAGGAGTGATTAATAAAAGTTTGCCCACCATCCTTCCCTTACAGGAAAGACACTACGATAAAAAATGTGAATAACCATTGCACTACAGATGTTCTGACCCCTGAGATTTCCCCAAATGTGGAAAACTGAATTTAATAATGGCTTAATTTTTGGTAGTTGGGTACTGCATGCATCTATTTCCAGTTAAGTTAAAAAAAACCCATCTTTTTCTTTAAATCTGTTCTCAGCTTCACACTTTACACCAGAGACAGGAATATGCTGTTTATAGATAAATTCATGTTTTAGAAACTAATTTCTTTGATAAAAGTAAGTAGACTCTTTCTTCTTGAAGATAAATTCTAGTAAACACAACATACAAAAGGAAACTAGATATAGAAAGGGAGGTTGGTCTATCAGGAGAAACTTGAGATAGTTTTGAACAAGTGAGTGTTAAAGAAAAGCCACAAATGCTTTTTCTAGGCTGAGAGAGAATGGTAGCTCTGTCTTTCTTGGTTTGGATAATATGATAAAAGAAGTAGAAGAGAACAACTTCACCATAAATAATGTCACCAGACTACCATGTACAATTCATAGTGATGTCTAAGTTTCTCAAGTGTTTTATCCAGGAGAATCTTTGGGTATCAGAGTGTCATGTTGTAACCTGAAGATAAACCCAATTTTAGCTCCTCTGAAATCTACACTCAATAATAAATATCCAAAGTAAATGGTCACCATGAAAATGTGACTTGAAGCAAATATCCTAGTGACTCCATTTTCAGATATTATTCATAAAAGCAATGTCTACATGAAATAATAGGGGTTTCCCTTTCTATGTTGAAGAGTTAATACTATTCCTATAAACCACTTCATTCTCCATTTTTTCAACATCTGTTGGACTATGTAGGCTTGGCAATATATACTCACCATGGGCCAACTCCTTTGAATTTTACTTACTCAAGAAAGATTGGTTATAAGAGACAGAAGGTCTGTCCACAAGAAAAAGGTGAAAGAACCAAACATGGAGAAAAGAACCTGGATAATTTCTTCTGGGAAAGACATGAGGTATGTTCAGTCTTGGTAACTATAAGTTATAGGTGTACTCTGGGAGTTGTGTCCCTCTGAAACTTATTATACAAATTGATCAACGGTATGTTCATTCCCTGTTCCTCAAGGGCAGAAACTACACAGGAAAGAGGCTCTAACATCTCGATTTCTTATCCCTGGGAGAAAATTAGTGGATATACTATGATTACTCTCATGTCTTTCTTCTCTGGGAGTTGTACTTTCCTAGTGAGGATGAGTAGCATGAAGTCTCAGAATTCAGAAGGTTTCAAATTCTCAGAAATTAGGTTCATGTTGATTTCTTTCTTCATATGTGAAATAGTAGTATAGCTGGGTCATACAGAAGATTTAATTTATATATTTTGTAGATTATTTTTTTAGAATTCTTCTCACTGGTTTTTAGAGTGGCTGCACCAATTTGCATTCTCATCGGCAAAGAATAAGGAGTCTCCTTTTCTTTGAACTTCACCATCATTTGTTGTCAGTTGTTTTGTCAATCTTAGCCATTCTGACTGGGGTGAGAATTTTTTTATTTGCCTTTCCATAACTGCTAAAGATGTCCAATTTTGGTGGTATTTCTTAGCCATTTTGATTTCTTCTGTGAGAACTCTCTGTTTAGAGTACTAGCCCATTTTTAGTCAGGTCTGGTCATTTGTTTCCTGGACTTTGTTTTGTAGTTATTTGTATATTCTGAATATTAATTCACTGTCAGTCATATATCTGGCAAAGACTTGGTCCTATTCTGAGAGATTCTTTACTATATTGATAAGGGTCAGGCCCAATGATGGCCAGGTCCCACAGTGGAGGTAAGGAGTCAGTGAAGAAGTGAGTCAGATAAGGTGATGGAGGAACTCTTGCAGGCTGGCTGACTGTCAGAGTGCTTCCTTATACAGAACTCAGTAAGCAGGGATAAACTTATGTTGTTCTAAAACATAGATCTTATAATTTTGTCCCTGGACATGTGTTTTAACTTCTTCTTGATCATAAGTGATAAACTGTGCCCAAACAGCATTATCTCTCACAGTTATTTCCCCTCAACAACCCCAAAATTCAACTTTTAAGAATCTTGTGATTTCAAGGGTACCAGACAGAAACAAAATCTCTAGGCTAGCCTGGGAAGATTGCAATGTTCCCAGCAGTGTATTATTAACTTTGAGTGGTTAGAGAGCCAATTGCCATTAAACCCAAGAAAAATCTTCAGGTCAAAGTGGCTCCACTTAATATTAAATTTCTGGCATAATACAGTATTTATGTTTTATGTCTTTATGGATATGGTACTCCATTGTTCCTTAGTTATAGTACATTACAGTGGCATTCACAAACTAACTTTACTAAGAAGGTAAAGTCCTTTTTGTTTTTAAAATTTCAATACTTTGGTAACCCTTTTAATCTTTGGTTTAACATATTTTTTATTTTTTAAATTATTTTATTTATTTTCAGTCCAGTCATTGCTCCTCCCTTCCTTGTTCCCACTACTACAGTTTCTTACCCCATTCCTCCTTATCATTACCTCACAGAGGGTGCCCCCCAAGTTCTCCCCCTCCCTGAGTCCTCAAGTCTCTTGAGTATTAAGCACATCTTCTCCCACTGAGGCCAGACCAGGCAGACCTCTGTTACATATGTACCAGGGGCTTCAGACCCTGATTTCTCCCTGGTAGCTCCCTAGGGTCTGGGTTAGTTGAGACTGTTGGCCTTCCTATGGGGATGCTCTTCCTTTAAGCTTAAATGAACCATAGGGGTCTGTGACTTTGGTCCAATGCTTGGGTTTATCTGCTTCTGTGTCAGTCCATTGCTGGTAGGGCTTCTCAGAAGACAGCCATGCCAGGCTCCCATATATAAGCATATCATAGCATAGTAGTGTCAGGCCTTGGTATCTTTCTATGAGATGGATCCCAAGTTGAGTTAGTCATTAGAGTGCCATTCCTTTACTCACTGCTCCATTTTTGTCTCTGCAATTCTTTCAGATAGGAACAATTTTGGGTCAGAAAATTTGACTGTGTGTTTGTAACCCTGTCCCTCCACTTGAGGCCCTGTCAATCTACTGGAGGTTGACTTTTTGAGTTCTGTTTTCCTAAATGTTGGGCATTTTGGCTAAGGTATCCCCTGATGAGTTCTGAGAGTGTCTCACCTCCCTGTTCTCTTGTACTTTCTAGAGGATTCTCCCATTTCCCACTCCCTGAGACTGCTTATTTCCATTCATTGTCTTGACTTCTAGGCTTCTCTCCTGTTCTATACCTATACCTAATCCTGTTCTTTTCCTCGCTATCTCCCTCTCCTACCGAGGTTCCTGTCCTTTCCCCGCCTCACTTGTTTATTTTCTTCCCCTTTCCAAGTGGGATTGAAGCATCCTCACTTGGGCATTTCTACCTGTGATACTGCTTGTGGTCTGTAGGTTGTATTCTAGGTACCCTGTACTTTTTGACTAATATTCACTTATTAGTAAGAGTTATACCAAAATATTTTATATTTGTGGGTATTGGGAAAGGTGTTGTTTCCCTAATTTCTTTCTTAGCTTGTTTATCATTTGTATAAAAGAACTCTACAGATTTGTTTGAGTTAATCTTATATCGTAACACTTTTCTAAAGTTGTTTATCAGCTGTAGGAGTTCTTTCTTAGCTCGTTTGTCATTTGTATAAAAGAACTCTACAGATTTGTTTGAGTTAATCTTATATCTTAACACTTTTCTGAAGTTGTTTATCAGCTGTAGGAGTTCATGGGTAGAATTTGGGGGGGTCATTTATGTATACTATCATATCATCTGCAAATAGTGATACTTTGACTTCTTTCTTTCCATTTTGTATCCTCTTGATCTCCTTTTGTTGTCTAATTGCTCTATCTAGAACTTGAATACTATATTAAATAGATAGGGGGAGAGTGGGCAACCTTGTCTAGTCGCAGATTTTAGTGGAATTGCTTCAAGTATTGCTTCATTTAATTTGATGTTGGCTGTTGGATTGCTATATATTGCTTTTTATTATGTTTTATTATGCTTAGGTATGGGGCACAAGTGCCTGAACTCTTCAAGACTTTTAACATCAAGTCTAAAAAGTATTTGTCAATCTGCCCTCAGGATCTGGGGCTATTTCACAGCCCTCTGTGCAAGGGTCCTGCAAGGAGAGAGCTGGTCTTCAGGGAGTGCGCTGACTCCCGGGCATGGAGATGATATCACCATTTTCACACCAGTGACTGTACAAGGGGTGTCCTGCCAGGAGCACACAGTGCACAGGAATGGTAGAGTAGCTGGGACAGGATCCTTCTAGTCACCATCTGCACCCAGAAGCTAGGGCTTCCTCACTGCCCTCTGTACACAGGCCCTTCCAGGAGAGAACTGGTCTCCTAGAAGTGCTGACACAGCCTTATAGGCTCACAGGAGGGACAAGCTCTAGCCATAGATAGCAAGACTAACTAACTCCAGAGATGACCAGATTGCAGAAGACAAGTACAAGAACCTTACCAACAGAAACCAAGGTTACATGGCATCATCAGAATCCAGTTCTCCCACCAGAGCAAGTCCTGGATATCCCAACACACCAGAAAAGCAAGATTTGGATTTAAAATAGCATATCATGATGCTGATAGAGAACTTTAAGGACATAAATAACCCCTTAAAGTAATACAGGAGACACAAACAGGTAGAAGCCCTTAAAGAGGAAACAAAAATCGCTTAAAGAATTACAGGAAAACACAACCAAACAGGTGAAGGAACTAAACAAAATCATCCAGGATCTAAAATGGAAGTAGAAACAATAAAGAAATCACAAAGGGAGACAACCCTGGGGACAGAAAACCTAGGAAAGACACCATAGAGAACTAACAGACAATGCCAGGTACGCAGACATAGTCCTAGGCTAACATCACTTGGGTCTAAACCTGTCAGGCTTTTGCCTGCAGCCAGGGCCTGGGCAGCTCAGTGGGCCGTCTGTATGCCAACTCGGGCATGCACCAACCTGGTCAGGGGTCGTTTGCCCTGCGGACTGCCTAGCACTTGCAGGGGTGCTTGCCATCTTGCCTCTGGGACACCATAGAGATCTAACAAACAGCACCTGGTACAAAGACATAGCCTGAGGCTAACATTGCCTGAGTCTAAGCCTGCCAGGCTTTTGCCTGCATCTAGGGTCTGGGCAACTTGGTGGGCCGTCTGTATGCTGCCCGGTCATGCACCAACCCAGTTGGGGGGTCATCTGCCCTGAAGAGTGATCAGTACTTGGATAAGGTCCCTGTAGCATCCACCATCTGCGCTCCCTAAAGGAGCAGACAGGCAGCACCAGGTTCACAGAGACAATGCCAGTGTAGCATTGCTTGGGGCAGGAAGCATTAGGGATCCAAGGGCACCCAAGAGGAAGGTAGCACATCAGCAATCTGAGTCAGGGGAGATAACCAGATGGCAAAAGGCAAATGAAGGAACATTACTAACAGAAATCAAGGCAATATGGCAGCATCTGAACCCAATTCTCCGACAACAGGAAGTCCTGGATACCCAACACACCAGAAAAACAAGATTTGGATTTAAAAATCACTGGTCAGGATGCTGTTAGAGGAACACAAGAAGGACATAAATAAATCTCTTAAAGAAATACAGGAGAAAATGGATCAAAAGTTAGAAGCCCTTATAAGGGAAACACAAAAAAAAATCATTTAAAGAAATTCAGGAGAATATGGGTCAAAAGGTAGAAGCCAATAGGAGGGAAATGCAAACATCACTTAAAAAATACAGGAGAACTTGGTTCAACAGGCAGAAGTCATGAAAGAGGAAACACAAAAATCTCTTAAAGAATTACATGAAAACACAAATAAGCAAGTGAAGGATATGAGCAAGACCATCTAGGACCTAAAAACAGAAGAACAAACAACTAAGAAATCACAAAGGGAGACAATGTTGGTGATAGAAAACCTTGGGAAGAAATCAGGGGCCATAGGTGCAAATATCAACAGCGGAATACAAGAGATAGAAGAAAGAATCTCAGATGCTGAAGATACCATAGAAACCATTAACTCAACAGTCAAAGAAAATGCAAAATGCAAAAAGCTTGTAAGCTAAAACATCCAGGAAATCCAGGACACAATGAGAAGACCAAACCAAAGGATTGTAGGTATAGAAGAGTGAAGATTTACAACCTAAAGGACCAGCAAATATCTTCTACAAAATTATGGAAGAAAACTTCCCTAACCTAAAGAGAGAGATTCCCATGAATATACAAGAAGCCTACAGAACTCCAGACTGGACCAGAACAGAAATACCTCCCATCACATAATAATCAAAACACAAAATGTACTAAACAAAGAAATAATACTAAAGGCAGTAAGAGAAAAAGGCCAAGTAACATATAAAGGAAGACCTATAAGAATTACAGTAGACTTCTCACCTGAGACCATGAAAGCCAGAAGATCCTGGGCAGATCTCATGCAGACTCTAAGAGAACACAAATGCCCGCCAAAACTACTATATCCAGCAAAACTCTCAATCACCATAGAGGGAGAACTCAAGATATTTCATGATAAAACCAAATTTTCACAAACCTAGCCCTACAAAGGATAATAGGGGAAAAACACAAATACAAGGAGGGAAACTACACCCTGGAAAAAGCAAGATAGTAATCTTCTTTCATCAAACCCAAAAGAAGAAACCCTATCAAATATAAAAAAATAACATAAAAAATGACAGGAAGCAATAATCACTATTCTTTAATATCTATTAATATCAATGGACTCAATTCCCCAATAAAAAGACATAGACTAACAGACTGGATACGGAAACAGTACTCTACATTTTGCTACATACAGGAAACACACCTTAGTGTCAAAGACAAACACTACCTTAGAGTAAAAGGCTGGAAGACAATTTTACAAGCAAATGGTCACAGGAAACAAGCCGAAGTAGCCACTCTAATATCAGATAAAATTGACTTTCAACCTAAAGTAATCAAAAGAGACACAGAAGGATACTTCTTGCTGGTCAAAGGAAAAATTCACCAAGAAGAACTATCCATTCTGAACATCTATACTCCAAATGCAAGGGCATCCCCATTTGTAAAAGAAACTTTACTAAAGCTCAAAGCACACATTGCACCTAACACAATAATTGTGGGTGACTTCAACATTCCAGTCTTCTAAATGGACCAGTCAGGAAAACAGAAACTGAACAGCGACACAGTGAAACTAATTGAAGCCTTGGACCAATTGGATTTAATATATATTAATATGTGATATATTAATATATATTAATATATAATAATATATACATATATATGTGTATATATACATATATATAAAACATTACATCCTAAAGCAAAAGAATATACCTTTTTCTCAGCACCTCATGGTATCGTCTCCAAAATCGACCATAAAATTGGTCACATGACAGACCTCAACAAATATAAGAAGATCGAACTAATCCCATGCCTCCTATCAGATTACTATGGAGTAAAAGTGGTCTTCAATAGTAACAAAAACAACAAAAAGCCCACATACACATGGAAACTGAACAATACTCTCCTCAATGACACCTTGGTCAAGGGAGAAATAAAGAAAGAAATCAGACTTTTTAGAATTCAATGAAAATGAAGGTACAACTTACTCAAATCTATGGGACACAATGAAAGCAGTGCTAAGAGGAAAACTCATAGCACTGAGTGCCTCCAAAAAGAAACTGGAGAGAGCATACACTAGCAGCTTAACAGCACACCTGAAAGCCCTGGAACAAAAAGAAGCTAATTCACCCAGGAGGAGTTGAAGACAGAAAATCATCAAACTCAGGGCTGAAATCAATTAAGTAGAAACAAAGAGAACCATACAAAGAATCGACAAAACCAGGAGCTGGTTCTTTGAGAAAATCAACAAGATAGATAAACCCTTAGCCAGACTAACCAAAGGGCACAGAGACAGTATCCAAATTAACAAAATTAGAAATGAAAAGGTAGATATAACAAAAGAAGTTGAGGAAACTAAAAAAATAATCAGATCCTTTTACTCAGCACAACTGTAGAATCTGGAGGAAATGGACAATTTCCTAGACAGATACCAAATACCAAAATTAAATCAGGATCAATTAGATCAGCTAACCAGTCCCATAACCCCTAAAGAAATAGAAGGGGTCATAGAAAGTCTTCCAACCAAATAAAGTATGGGACCAGATGGTTTTAGTGTACAATTCTTTCAGACCTTCAAAGAAGACCTAACACCAATACTCTTCAAACTATTCCACAAAATAGAAACAGAAGGAACACTACCCAACTCGTTCTATGAAGCCACAATTACGATGATACCAATACCACACAAAGCTCCTACAAAGAAAGAAAGCTTCAGGTCAATTTCCCTTATGAATATTGATGCAAAAATACTAAATAAAATTCTTGCCAACCAAATCCAAGAACACATCAAAATGCTCATCCACCATGATCAAGTAGGTTTCATCCCAGGGATGCAGGAATGGCTCAATATACGGAAATCCATCAATGCAATCCACTACATAGACAAACTCAAAGAAAAAAATCCACATTATCATTTCATTAGATGCTGAAAAAGCATTTGACAAAATTCAGCATCCTTTCATGCTAAAAGTCTTGGAAAGTACAGGAATTCAAGGCTCGTACCTAAACATAGTAAAATCAATATACAGCAAACCAGTAGCCAACAGCAAAGTAAATGGAGAGAAACTTGAAGCAATCCCACTAAAATTAGGGACTAGACAAGGCTGTCCTTTCTTTCTCCATATCTTTTCAATATAGTACTTGAATTTCTACCGAGAGCAATTCAACAACATAAGGAAGTCAAAAGGATACAAATTGGAAAGGAATAAGTCAAACTATCACTATTTGCAGATGATATGATTGTATACTTAAGTGTCCCAAAAAATTCCACAATATAAAGTATCTTGGCGTGACTCTAACCAAACAAGTGAAAGATCTGTATGACAGGAACTTCGTCTTTGAAGAAAGAAATCGAAGAAGACCTCAGAAGATGGAAAAATATTTCATGCTCTTGGAATGGCAGGATTAATATTGTAAAAATGGCCATCCTGCCAATAGCAAGATTCAATGTACATATTCAATGTAATCCCCATCAAAATCCCAAATCAATTCTTCATAGATTTAGAAACAGCAATTCTTAAATTCATCTGGAATAATTAAAAACCCAGGATAGCTAAAACTATTCTCAACAATAAAAGAACTTTTGGGGAATCAATGTCCCCAACATCAAGCAGTACTACAGAGCAATTGTGTTAAAAACTGCATGGTATTGGTACAGCGACAGGCAAGTAGATCAATGGAATAGAACTGAAGATCTGGAAATGAAGCCACAAAATTATTGTCACTTGATCTTTGATAAAGGAGCTACAACCATCCAGTGAAAAAACTAGCCTCTTCAACAAATGGTGCTGGTTCAACTGGAGGTCAGCAAGCTGAAGAATGCCAATTGATCCACTCTTATCTCCTTGTACTAAGCTCAACTCCAAGTAGATCAAGGACCTCCACAGAAAACTGGACACACTGAAACTAATAGTAAAGAAACTGGGGAAAACCCTGGAGGACATGGGCACAAGGGGAAAGTTCCTGAGCAGAACACCAATAGCTTATGCTCCAAAATCAAGAATCGACAAATGTGACCTCATTAAATTACAAAGTTTCTGTAAGGCAAAGGACACCGTCAGAAGGACAAAACAGCAACCAACTAATTGGGAAAAGAACTTTACCAACCGCACTTCCAAACAGAGGGCTAATATCCAATATATACAAAGAACTCAAGAAATAAGACCCCAGAGAACCAAATATCCCTATTAAAAATGGTGTACAGAGCTAAATAAGGAATTTTCACCTAAGAAATTCAGATGGCTGAGAAGCACCTTAAGAGATGTTCAACATCATTAGTCATCAGGGAAATGTAAATCAAAACAACTCTGAGATTCCACCTCACACCAGTCAGGATGGCTAAGATTAAAAACTCAAGAGACAGCAGGTGTTGGAGAGGATGTGGAGAAAGAGGAACATTCCTCCACTGTTGGTGGGATTGCAAGATGGTACAACCACTCTGGAAAGCAGTCTGGCGGGTCCTTAGAAAATTGGGCATGACACTTCCAGAGGACCCTGTCATACCACTCCTGGGCATATATCCAGAGGTTTCCCCTGCATGCAACAAAGACACATTTCCACTATGTTCATGGCAGCAGAATTTATAATAGCCAGAAGCTGGAAAGAACCCAGATGTCCCTCAATGGAGGAATGGATATAGAGAATGTGGTATATTTATACAATGGAATACTACTCAGCAATTAAAAACAATGAATTCATGAAATTTGTAGGCAAATGGTTTGAACCAGAAAATATCATCCTAAGTGAGCTAACCCAATCACAAAAGAATACACATGAAATGCAATCACTGATAAGTGGATATTAATGAGCCCAGAAGCTCTGAATACTCAAGGCACAATTAGCAAATCAAATGATTCCCAAGAAGGAAGGAGAGGTCCCTGGTCCCGAAAAGTCTTGATCCAGTTTTGAAGGAGAGTACTAGAACAGAGAAATGGTGGGGGTGATTGGGGAATGTGTGGAGGGAAGAAGACTTATAGGACATATGGTGAGGTGGGAACTGGGAAAGGGGAAAGCATTTGGAATGTAAACAAAGAATATAGAAAAGTAAAAAAAAAAGAATAAAAAAGAAAACCTAGGGAAGAAATCAGGAGTCATAGATGCAGATATCACTAACAGAATACATGAGAAGGAGATAACATAGAAAACATTGACCCAACAGTCAAAGAAAATGCCAAATGCAAAAAGCACCTTATCTAAAACATCCAGGAAATCCAGAACACAATGAGAAGACCAAACCAAATGATAATAGGTATAGAAGAGTGTGAAGATTTCCAGCTTAAAGGGCCAGTAAATATCTCCAACAAAAATGTAGAAGAAAATTTCCCTAACCTAAAGGAAGAGATGCCCATGAACATACAAGAAGCTTACAGAACTCCAAAGATTGGACCAGGAAAGAAATTCCTCCTGTCACATAATAACCCAAACACCAAAAGCACAAAATGAAGAAAGAATATTAAAATCAGTTAGGTAAAATGTCAAGTAACATATAAAGTCAGACCTACTAGATTTACACCAGACTTCTCACTGGAGACTATAAAAGCCAGAAGATCCTGGGAAGATGTCATACAGACTCTATGAGAACACAAATGCCAACCTATGCTACATTCCTAGCAAAACTCTCAATTACCATAGATGGAAAACCAAGGTATTCCAAGGCAAAAGCAAAATTACACAATGTCTTTCTACAAATCCAGCACTTCAAAGATAATAAATGGAAAACTCCTACAAAAGGAGGGAAACTACACCCTCATAAAAGCAAGAAAATAATCTTTTAACAGACCAAAAAGAAAATAGTTACATAATCATAATAGCACCTCTAACAACAAAACTAACAGGAAGCAACAATCACTTTTCATTAATATCTCTCAATATCAATGGACTCAATTCTCCAATATAAAGACATTGACTAAAACACTGCATTTAGCTGCATGCTAAAGAAAGACAGACAGTACCTCAGAGTAAAAGGTTGAGAAACAAATTTCCAAGCAAACAATCCCAAGAAACAAGTTGGAGTAGCCATTCTAATGTCGAGTAGAATCCACTTTCATCCTAAAGTTACCAAAAAGATAAGGAGAGACACTTAATACTCATCAAAGGAAAAATATACCAAGAAGAACTCTTATTTCTGAACATCCATGCTCCAAATGCAAGGGTACCCACATTCATCAAAGAAACTCTACTAAAGCTCAAAACACACATTATGCCTCACACAATAATAGTGGGAGTCTTCAACACCTGACTCTCAGCAATACATAAGTCATGGAACCACAAAGTAAACAGAGACACAGTGAAACTATCAGAAGTTATGAACCAAATGGATTATATATATGTATATATATATATATGTATACATATATACATACACACACACACACACACACACACACACACATATATATATATATATATATATATATATATATATATATATAAAACATTTTATCCTAAATCAAAAGAATATACCTTCTTCTCAGCACCACATGGTACCGTCTCTAAAACTGACCATATAATTGGTCATAAAACAAGTCTCAACAGATATAAGAAGATTAAAATAATCCCATGCATCCTATCAGATCACAGTGGATTAAGGCTGATCTTCACTAGCAACAAAAATAATAGAAAGCCCACATACATATAGAAGCTAAACAACTTTCTACTAAATGATAACTTGGACAAGGAAGAAATAAATTAAAGACTTTTTAGAATTTAATGAAAATGAGGCCACAATATACCTAAACTTATGGGACACAATGAAAGCAGTGCTGAGAGGAAAACTCATAGCTCTGAATTCCTCCAAAGGAAAATGGAGAGAGCATACACTAGCTGTTTGACAGCACATCTGAAGGCTCTGAAAGAAAAGGAAGCAAATACACCCAATATGAGTAGACAGCAGAAAATAATCAAACATAGGGCTGAAGTCTAGCAAGTAGAAAAAAACTATACAAGGAATCAACCAAACCAGGATCTGGTTCTTTGAGAAAACCAACCAGATAGATAAACCCTTAGGCAAACTAACCAGAGGGCACAGAGGCAATATCCAAATTAACAAAATCAGAAATGAAAAGGGAGACATAACAACAGAAATGGAGGAAATCTAAAAAATCATTTGATCCTACTAAAAAAGTCTATACTCAACAAAACTGGAAAATCTAGATGAAACGGACAGTTTTCTAGACAGATACTAGATACCAGAGTTAAATCATGATCGGATCAATGATCTAAACAGTCCAACAACCCCTAAAGATATAGAAGCAGTCATTAATAGTCTCCCAACCAAAAAAATAGTCTCCCAGGCCCAGGTGGGCTTAGTGCAGAGTGGATTCTTTTGTCCTTCTTAGAAGGGGATCAAAATACCCATGGGAAGAGATACAGTGATGAAATGTTAAGCAGAGATGGAAGGAAAGGCCATTTAGAGACTGCCCCACTTGGGGATTTCTCCCATATACAATTACCAAAACCAGATGCTATTGTGGATGCCAATAAGTGCTTGCTGACAGAAGCCTGATAAAGTTCTCTCCTTAGAGGCTCTGACAAATTGCCTGACAAATACAGAAGTTGATGCTCACAGCCAACCAATGGCCTGAGCACAGGGTCCCCAGTGAAGGAGCTAGAGAGAGCACCCAGGGAGGTGAAGGGGTTTGCAACCCCATAGGAGGAACAACAATATGAACTGACCAGTACCCACAGAATTCCCAGTGTCTAAACCACCAACCAGAGAGTACATATGTTGGGACCCATGGCTCCAGACACATATGTAGCAGAGCATGTTCCTTTTGGACCTCAATGAGAGGAGAGGCCCTTGGTCCTTTGTAGGCTCAGTGTCTGAGTGTATGGGAATGCTGAGACAGGGAAGCAGAAGTGAATGTGTTGGTGAGCAGGGGTGGGGGGATGGGTTAGGGAGCTCCGGAGGGGACACAAGGAAAGGGGATAACATTTGAAATGTTAATTAAGAAATTATCTAATAAAAATGGATGGCATATAGGTTGTTCTGCCTGCAAAATATGCTAGGGCAATGGTGAAGCAAAGGTTGTAGGACTAACCAATCAATAATTGATTTGAATTAAGGCCTACTCCAAAGAGATAGAACCCACACTTGCCTTGCCTGAGTGACTAAGAATCAGAGAATAGATAACTGGATTTAGGATTAAATCAAATCATAGTGGTTTTTAAAAAGTCATAGTGATACAATGACTCCTAATGATATCCTGCTTTACAAGTAGATCAGTGCCTTACTCAGCCATCATCCAAGAAGTATCAAGCATCAGATGGAAACAAATATAGAAAACCATAGCCAAACATTACACAGAAACAGAGGAGTCATTTGAACAGTTCAGTTTAAATGGATGTGTTCATCAAACCCTTCCCCTGAGAGCTCAGGGAACCCTGTGGAAGAGGAATAAAAAAGAATATAAGGGGCAGAGATGATGATGGAAACCAGGAAAACAAGGCCCTCTAATCAACTAAGCAAAGCTCATTTGAACTCAGAGACTGGAGAAGCCAGCACAGGGCCTACATTGTGTCTGAACCAGGTCCTCTGTGTACATATTATGGCTTTTAGTTTAGTGTTTTAATGAGATTCCTGAATGTGGGAGCAACTGGTTCTCTGATTTTTATGCTTTCTCTTAGATTCATTTCCTTCTGTTGGTTTGCCTTGTCCAACTTCAATGTGATAGTATTTATTTAATGTTATTACATTTTATATTGTCATGCTTTGTTGCTATTTCTTAGAAACCTGTTTTTTTTTCTGAGAAGTAAAGGGTTCATTTCTTTTTTTTTTGTTTTTTTTTTGTGTTTTTTTTTTTGAGACAGGCTTTCCTGTATAGCCCTGGCTGTCCTGGAACTTACTCTGTAGACCAGGCTGGCCTCGAACTCAGAAATCCGCCTGCCTCTGCCTCCCAAGTGCTGGGATTAAAGGTGTGTACCACCACTGCCTGGCTTTTGTTTTGTTTTGTTTTTTTGGTTCGTTTCTTATTATGATTCCAAATCACAGTTTATCACTAAGGGAAGTCAGGCAGAAATTCGAACAGGAAACTGGAAGTCGTAAGTGAAGTAGAGACCAGGAGGAACAATAAGTTACATACTTTCCAGTTCCAAGAGAGAAGCACCAGAGTACAATTATTATCCAATCAAATCACCTAAGCAGTGTCAACATTCAGCAGCATAAATCAAGCCCCACAGCTTAGTGTCCATCATTTGGAATTCGCTCATGATCTTTTGCCTCCAAAAGTCTTAGACAACTCCATGTTTCTGGATCTGCTATCAGAAGCACACATAACTTGTGTCCTAGGCTAGGCTAGCAACATTTAACACCCGCCACTGCCCTTGATGACGATGCTGTGGTTCTGGAGTCTACAACTTACTGGGGTCTTGTCTGCAATGGTAGCTGCACCTCCTCCAATGACCTTTCCTAGCCTCTTTCAGGGACTCTAGTCCTGCCACATAATTCTAAACTCAGCCTCTTTCTATGATCTCTTCCATGCTGGGATTTCCACTGCAGCTGAGCATGCACCAGTGGCATCCTCTTGCTTTCCATGGGACTGTGACTCAGATTCTCTCCATGACACCTTCAGGTCTTCAGCTCCTGTTCTTCCAAAATCATTGACATTAGTAAACTCTTGTTCTTTATCAAGTTTGGTTGCCAGCTTTAACATGTAGCCTTACTTCGCCAAGACTACAGATTCTGTGTTCTGACCTGGAGAAAATGCTTCCCAAGTGATTTTGCCTCAATGATATTGGTTTCTTATTAATAATAGCTGATTTTTCAACACCAGCAAGCCATTACCAATTGTTCCAGTAAAGCAAAGGTTTTACTTCAGTAGTGCTGGTCTCTTATTAACCACATCTTCACCTCAGATTACCAGAAACCTCATGGATATCCTTCATAGAGTCTTCCCTGCTGGGAGGTGGTAGTGATGCCTCTAATCCCAGCACTTTGGAGGCAGAGGCAGGTGGATTTCTGAGTTTGAGGCCAGCCTGGTCTACAAAGTGAGTTCCAGGATATCCAGGGCTACACAGAGAAACCCTGTCTCAAAAAAAAAAAACCAAAAAAAAAAAAAAGAATCATTCCTTCCTTCCAAAACTTTACAATCTGGGGTCTTCATATTCTGCATTCCTCAATAATCTGCCAAGAGCCCATGAAACAGCCCACTAAGCTTTGAATACTCAATGGATTTTCCAGGGGTTGTACTCAGGTTATCAGGCTCAGTAGCAAGTATCTCTGTTCACAGAGTCATCTCACTGTCTTTATTTATTTTATTCTTTGAGAAAGAGGCTCATTTATGTAGCCCATACTGGCTTTGTCCTCTTACTCCTCCTTCCCTTCCTCCTAAATTGCTGAGATTACAGGCAGGTAGTATCATTCCAAGCAACTCTTATAGCTGAGTATATTGTATTGGGCTTTTATCAACAAAAAACTGGCTAACGCAATACTTAAAATGGTACTAATCTTGAGAATGGTCGAGGAACCAACTGGAGTTATGCAGATTACATTGGTCTACTCTTATCATAAAGATGACTAAGATTTATACTCATTGAAATCTTGGGTAGATGGGGTTCTGTGTGGATTTGTTTTGCACATGTAAATTCTTCTGCTGATACCACGGTCTATATACTGCCGACATGTTTAACAATAGTGATGACATTCATGTAATATTGTTTTTCATCAGATACTTTTGAATGACATGTGGCAAGACCAAATGATGGCATGAACATGTTTCCATTGTAAGTTTCAATTTTACATATGAATATTGAAAATCAGAATAGAGGAGTACAGATAAATTTCTTCCTGAGAAGTAGAAATCTCAAGACCCTACAATGGGAACTGACTTTTTCCAGGCCCCCTTTCAATTAGTATTAACAAGTCCTCAGAGATTGGGTTAACATGGACCAATTTGGCTAATTATAAGCTCTGTGTGTTGAACTCTCAAGTCTATGGAACTGTAAATAAGAAGCCAGTGTCCTTCCAGCTATTTAGTTTCTTGATCCCAGTCTACTTGGGTCTGTTTTTAACTCTCATAGCCATCTTTCCATCATGAGTCCATGCCTGAGTCTATTTTATTGCTGGCTCTGGTGATAGAATCTGACTATCCATCACTTACAAGGCAGAGAAGAAAAGATGGATCGTTACTCCTTCATCATGCACCAGCATAGAGATGACACAGTCTGGTGAGGACCTTGGGAGAAACTGGAAGCAGAAGAAATTGGCGGGGGGGGCATTACTGCTTCATCATTAAAGCAAAAGGTTGGCAAGTTGATGGTACATGCCTGTAGTCCAAACACTTGGGAGGCTTGGACAGGAGGATTGACAATTTGAGGACATCCTGGGCTATATAGAAATAACCTATTTCAAAAAAATCAAAACAGGGACTGTGGAGTGGCTCTATGTGTCAGAACTTGCCATCAAGTCTGATGATCTGAGTTTGATTTCAAGAACCTATACATAACTAAAAGTGGAGAAGTGACTTACACGTTGTTGTCCTCTGTGTTTGTCTCTTAGTAATAATAATAATAATCACCAAAATAAACCAAGCCAAACCAAAACAAACCTAAACTAAACAAATTACATGAAATTAGAATAACCAGGTGAAAACCTGCCCCAAATGCAAACTTTTAAGTCAAAGGACAATGAATAATTTTAAACATGAAATTATACTTACTTATGTGTTCAGTGTGATAGTTTGATACATATATTGTGTTAAGAGAAGATCAACATTTATTAGCTTATCAATAATGTCCTAAATATTCACCCTTTTTTGTATTGGGAAACTTCAACCATCTTTCTTCTACTTCATTATAAAGTTTATAATAATTTGTTGTAGATGTGGTTGCTGTAATTGCATATAGAACATTAGAACTTATTGCTTGCATCTAACTGTATTTTGATGTCCATTATTCTGACTCTTACTTCCCCTTTCTACCTACTCACTTCTTGTGACTGGAGACTGTAGCATTGTATGTTGTTGTTAAAATGAGAATGTGAGACTTATAATGACAAGGCCCACCTTGCACCCATAATGGCCCTCATTCCTGTAATTATTTCTTTGACCAGAGTGGGAGATGAGCCCTGAAAAGTTTTTCTTCATTACTTAAATGAGGAGGATGGTAGTGACATATGTAAATAACTATGATATTGTAAGCTTTATAAAAATTTCGCAAGTGCTATATACTCAAGGTACTTAATTTTGTCTGCACTATCACTGTCAGGAGTATGAGTGGACATACTTTTTCCACAAGGAAAAAATATCAGTACCTTTGTTTTGGTAATATGCACCTTATCCTAGGGTGGAAGGGCTTGAAGTAATATTTTGACTGAACAGTATGACTCTATGCAAAGGACACCTGTCCAGGGTTTTCCCATCCCAACCCATCTAGTCATTTCTTTTCTCTCTAATGGTTGGAAACCATCCTTTACACACTGTACTCATCTGTTTGCGTGCATTCACTCTAAGATTCTGTTCTTACTATTGGAAGCATGGCTGAAAGCACAGATGTGGAACTGAAGAAAGCTTATAATTGACATAATTATCTTTCTTTTATTCTTGAATTTTGTTTATCTCATTTATCTCCACTAAATCGACAACCTTTCTCCATATCAAAAATAAAGAGATGAAAAATGCACCAGTATATCTATTTGAAAATTTTTTTATTATTTTAAATTATGTGGCATATGTGATTAGAGAGATGTCTAATCATTTAAATCTTTTGCTGCTTCTACAGAGGAATTTTCAGTCCCAGAAACCACATGACACCTTAAAATTGTCCATAACTTTAGTTCCAGGGGACCCAATATGCTCTGCAGACACAGGCAAGAAAAGACACTTAAAATGAATAAATCTTGAAAATGTGTGTGTGTGTGTGTGTGTGTGTGTGTGTGTGTGTGTGTTTGTCTGTGTGTAAATGTTGGTTCATGCATGTTAGTGCATTTACCTGCAGAATCCAGAGGTATTGTATCCCTCTGGAGTTAGAATTATAGGTGTGACATGTATGGGTGCTGGGAACCAAACTCAGGTCCTCCACATGCTCAGCCAGTGCTCTGAAGCACTTGATCTGAACTATCTCTCCTGAACCATATCTTAAACCACATTTTCACCCAGGAGCTGGAGCTTATTAAAAGGTGTATAACAGATATGGCATTGGTAAAAACCTGTGGATCTTTGCTTTAGAATATTTGAATTTTGACAAATAGAGTGAAATTACTCTGAGACCCTAAAGTGTAATTTATTCATACAGTGCTTGTGACTGAACCAAGGTGTTTGTAGCAAACACTCTATCACTGACCCAATTCCTAAGCCCTCAAATTATGATTTTGAAATCTTTGCTCTATTTGCCACCTTTGTGATAATAAGCAAGTTATTTCTGAGCCTCAGAATTGTCATAAGAATTGAATCCTTGGTGATAGAACTTCACTGAGTTAGTGTTAACGAAGCAATACTGCCTTTGCGACTCAGTATGAGATAGATGCATATAGAAAAGGGAGACATTTACATATATTATTATTATTATTGTTGTTGTTGTTGTTATTGGTAATGACAACAATTAAGTTTCTAACCTTTAGATAAAATCTCCTGTGGCATAAAAAAAATCTTTGTTTTCAAAAAAAAGTTTAGTTTCTACACAAGTAGAAATAGTAACTAGGAGAAAATATCTGGGTTGCCTTAATTTCTAGTTTCTCAGAGTAATTCTGATACATAGTTGTTTACAAAAACAAGTACAAAAAGTTCCTGTTAATATTGGACAGACTTTTTTTTGCTTTGATTGGAAATGAGTGTGGACAATATGATAGGCTCACACAGGAACATTTCGATGTGAGCGTTCATCTATTTTAAGCATGTCCCATAGGAACAAGAGAATAGAAAAATAGCATTTCTTTGAGTCTACTTCATGGTATTGCTTAAAATTACTTTTGTTCAGTGTTTCATTTGTGTATATGTGTATATGTGTGTGTGTATGTGTGTTTGTGTACATGTGTATAGATATGGCATTCACACATGTGTCAAAGACAGAGAACAACTTACAAGAAGTTCTTTCCTATGATGTGAGTCCCAGGGACAAATTTGATTTGTCAGTCTTGGAAGCAGTCAGTTCACCCATCAAGCTGTATCATTTTTTTTCATGGAATTTCCATTGACTTGTTATTTTATTTCATAATATCATTAAAAATACAATGAAGCATTGCAGAGGTTTTCACATGTATGCAAACCAGAGGCAGAAAGAGAAGAAGTAAGATAACTGTGTTTTCTGGGTTGAGAAACATTTTAGTCATCAATTTGTTTTATGATCCAATGTCCCCAAAGAAGAAAGATATCTCTGTTGTATGGTCAAATAAAAAGCATTACAATTATTATAGGGTTGTATTTCATTAATACTCTTCATATGAATTACAGTAATTGTAGTTCTTATGCAGTGCAATAAATACTTATGCATTTCCACCTCTATTAGGTACCTTTGCTCTTTAGAGACCAGTCTCACTCTTTCATTTTGTGTTAATGAAATTCACAGTGAGGCAGAGCAGTTTAACTACCTAGTGTTTGAATAAAGGCCCTAGGATTTGAAAATGTAAATAAAGAAAATATACAATAAAAGAAAAAGATTTTGTCCTTGGAAGCGGGGGTGGGTTGATTGGGGAAGAGAGATGGATTATGGGATTTTGGGGGGAGGGGGGAACAAGGAAGGGGGACAGCGTTTGAAGTGTAAATAAAAAATATACCTAATTAAAAAATAAAATAAAAAGAAAAAAAAAAGAAAAAAAAAGAGATTTGATTTGTGTATGCCAGTGAGTGCTAGTAATTTAGAAGGCAGAAATAGGATTGTGAATTCAAGTCTACCCTGTTCTGTATAACAATACCATGCCTCAAAACACAAAAGAAAACAAAACAGTCTTTAAGATGAAAACCTACAGACTCTACCTTGTCCAGGGCATTGTCTTCTCCAGAAATGCTTAAAAATGTGTTTTCTTGTCAAACATGACTGAGCACAGATAAACAATTGTTTATTTCCTTTAGTATTCATCTAGTTCACCTGTGAAACAGGAGGATAAGACATGGCTTTACATGGAATTTACAATAAGAAGATTGTGAGGGTTTTAAAACATAAATAATAGTAAATTTTATAGATACATAGAAATTGAGATGGAAATATGATTGCTTTTTTTTTAGGATTGAAATATAATCACACCATTTTCCCCCTTTCCTTTCCCCATTTCCAAACTTTCTGTATATGCCTTCTTGCTATCCTTCAAATTTATGGTCTCTGTTTTCATTAGTTGTTGTTGCAAACATTTATATGTATGTCTCTATATATTTATAAATACATGAGTACAATCTGCTCAGCTCAGTCTAAATAATGTTGACTGTATGTGTGTTTTCAGGACTGACCATAACTAATTGGATAGGCATTCCTTAGTTATATGTAGTTCTTCATGTAGGGTTGAGACTTTCCCCCACCTATAATAGTATGTCTATTGGTATTGTCCTTGTTTAGTCAGGCAGGACTCCCAGTGGAGGGATAAGCTTGTTGTTGTGGTCCACAGAAGTCACAGATGGGCAGGACAGTTGGTTGCCTCTCTCCTTTGTAAGCTTGCATATCTTCTGGTATCATGAAAACTAGTTCTTTGGGAGGAGGCTTTCAGGTTAAGTTCCAGCTCAGAGGCCTCTTAAGCCTTTGGAATGTAAACAAAGAATATAGAAAATAAATAAAAAATTAAAAAAAGTTTATAATGTCTTCAACAATAGTGTCTTTGTTGTCCCTAGAAACAACTAAGAGCAATAGTGATAGCCTGTAATGTTTTTGGAATCTCTCAGACATCCCAACCAACAATCGAAAGAGTGTCTCACATTTGATGTTTGCTTTCATGGTTTGACGATGTGGTTCGGTTCTTGGAGGGATCATTACTAGTTCAAATGTGAAATTTTCATTTAAATTATATATGCATATTTATATACTGGGTTATTCATATTATAAGTAGATAGTTAATATGATTTCTTATAACTTTTTAGACATTCTGTTAATTTAGTCTCCTCCCTCCTTTATATCTCTTTCCACTTCCTGATTAGTGCCCTCTCCTTTCCCCTTCCCTTCTGTACATCATTTGTACTCTCCTACTCCTTTCTCTCTGCTGTCCTCTGCCTCCTACATGCAAACAATGCTTCCTTTTTACTTTCTTTGTTCCTGTGGTTACTCCTGATTATGTAGGATAAAGCATCGTTTGGGGGACATACTTAAGAACAATATAGCTGGATCTTGAGGTTGATGACATTTCCCCACAGTGTCTGCATAACACCATCTTGATTATGAAAGCTAGACATTAGGGAGGAATCTTCTTGGCCAGTACCAACTTGATTTCTTTGACCCGAGACCAAATTGTATGTTGTCTTTAGTAACATGATGGCCAACACTTTTCGTGAATATTGTTCTTTTTTTTTTTTTTTTTTTTTTTTGCTGATAAAAGAGCAGAGTCAAGACACAAAACATGATGGAAATCTGTGCAGATAACTGGCATATAAAATGTTTTCTGATTATTAATATTTGACTTTAGAATTTACAGGATATAGTTTCAGCAATTATACTGTTTAGTATATATTGGACAAAATTTGTTTAAAAAATTCCTGTTTGCTTTTAGATCTGGTGTTGAAGTAGATCATATATGTAGAAACAGTTTCAAAAATTAAAAAAATCCACATTATCACTGTATTGATAGTTATCAGCTTTGCTTTCATATTTATATTGATATCAGACTCATTACTATAATGACTTGAGAGAATAAACTTACTTCATAATGTTTGGATTGCTGCAAATTTGAACGTAGGTAGATTTGTAGATTTGCTATGTGGAAAAAACCTCTGACATCCAGCTTTCTGTGTGGCATTCAGGCTTGTTCTTATTATATTTCACTCTTGGTCTATAAATGAATAATATGTAAAGGTTCCTATATACAGAATGGGTCTATCTATCATCTATCTATCTATCTATCTATCTATCTATCATCTATCTATCTATCTATCTATCTATCTATCTATCTATCTCTATACACCTATCTATATCTCCATATCTTGATGGATTTGACATTATATTGATAATGACTAACTGAAGTTTTATTTTTGCCTTAAAATTAGTTCTTTGAAATTTTAAAGCTCTTTGACTGTCATTCATTTGTTCAATGTATTTTTGTTATCCAACCCTTACCATTTCTTCCACTATTCTCTTCCATTTCCCATTAATTCCCTTTTTCTCAGGTTCCACATGAGAAATTCTTGAACACATGTACATAAAACAGGGCTGCTTCATAATTATTATTTTTTGTTGATGTTTTGAGACAGGGCCTTATTATTGCCTTGAGTGTCCTAAAACTCACTATGTAGACCAAGATTTCCTCAAACTCATAAAGATCTGCCTGATTCTGCCTCCCAAGTGATGGAATTAAAGTCATGTACTCCAAACTCAACTTTAATTATTATCAATATAAATAATATTACTGTCAATGGGAAAGAATATTCCTTATTGTAGATTTTATCTTTTTTTTTGAGACAGGGTTTCTCTGTGACTGTCCTGGAACTCACTCTGTAGACCAGGCTGGCCTCAAACTTAGAGATCCAGCTGCCTCTGCCTCCCAAGTGCTGGGACTAAAGGTATGTGCCACCACTGCCTGGCTAGATTTTATCTTAAAAGAATATTTTCCTGTGGCCACATTTTTGTAGCTAATGATTTTGCTTTCAAACATACTTCATTTGGGTTTCATATATATGCATATATAATATAGAACAATAGAATATAAATAATAGAATACAAATATACAGGATATATATTTGAATGAGGCAAAGAACAGAAAATGATCAATGATAAAATTATTCTAGGATTGAATATGTGAAAACAGAAATACAGATATCTTGGAATGACTCTTAGAATTAATGTATGGATTTTAGTGGTAAGTTGCTTTCACTGTAAGTTTATTGATACTATTGGGTACTGGTTTAGTTATTTACTTTTTCAATCATTTCATTTGTTTTTGAAAGGTGTCCAAGCAATATGGAAGAGCAAAATATAACACGTATCTCAGAATTCCACCTCATGGGACTCTCAGATGATCCACAGCTTCAGCCCATACTCTTTGGACTGTTCCTGTTCATGTACCTGGTCACAGTGCTTGGGAACCTGCTCATCATCCTGACAGTCAGCTCTGATACCCACCTCCACAGCCCAATGTACTTTTTCCTCTCTAACTTATCCTTGGCTGATGTCAGCTTCACTTCCACTACACTACCAAAGATGATAGTGGACATTCAGACTCACAACAGAGCCATCTCCTATTCGGAATGCCTGACTCAGATGTCCTTTTTCATGCTTTTCGGGTGTTTGGATAGTCTGCTTCTAACTGCAATGGCTTATGATAGGTTTGTGGCCATCTGCCATCCTTTGCACTACCAGGTCATTATGAACCCTCGTCTCTGTGGCTTGTTGGTTTTTCTATCTGTCCTGGTTAGCCTTTTGGTCTCTCAGCTGCACAATTCAGTAGTATTACAACTTACCTACTTCAAGAGTTTGGATATTTCCCATTTCTTCTGTGATCCATCTCAACTTCTCAACCTTGCCTGTTCTGATACCTTTACCAATAACATAGTTATGTATTTTGTTGGTGCCATTTCTGGTTTTCTCCCTATCTCTGGGATTTTTTTCTCTTACTATAAAATTGTTTCCTCCATTCTTAGAATGCCATCACCTGGTGGGAAATATAAAGCCTTCTCTACCTGTGGCTCTCACCTGTCAGTTGTTTGCTTATTTTATGGGACAGGTCTAGGCGTATACCTCAGTTCAGCTGTCTCCTTGTCTCCAAGGAAGGGTGCAGTAGCATCAATAGTGTACACTGTGGTCACCCCTATGCTCAACCCCTTTATCTACAGCTTAAGAAACCGGGACATAAAGAGGGCCATGTGGTTGCTCCTCAGAAAAACTGTCTAATTTCAGTACCTGTGCTATTTATTCTGTATCCTTTGTATATTTTACTCACAAAATTCTTTTTTTAGCTCTTTATTTTATTTTATTTTATTTTATTTTATTTTATTTTATTTTATTTTATTTTATTTTTTATTTTCTATATTCTTTGTTTACATTCCAAAGGCTTTCCCCTTTCCCAGTTCCCCCCTCACCATATGTCCCATAAGTCCTCTTCCCTCCACCCATTCCCCAACCACCCCCCCCCCCCCAATTTCTCTGTTCTGATACTCTCCTACAAAACTGGATCCAGTCTTTTCAGGATCAGGGTCCTTTCCTTCCTTCTTCTTGGGAATCTTTTGATTTGCTAATTGTGCTTTGAGTATTCAAAGCTTTTGGGCTCATTAATATCCACTTATCAGTGATTGCATTTCATGTGTATTCTTTTGTGACTGGGTTAACTCACTTAGGATGATATTTTCCAGATCCAACCATTTGCCTACAAATTGCATGAATTCATTATTTTTAATTGCTGAGTAGTAGTCCGTTGTATAAATATACCACATTTTCTGTATCCATTCCTCCTTTGAGGGTCATCTGGACTCCTTCCAACTTCTGGCTATTATAAATAAGGCTGCTATGAACATAGTGGAGCATGTGTCTTTATTGTATGCAGGGGATTCCGCTGGGTATATGCCAGGGTCCTCTGGAAGTGTCATGCTCCAATTCTTATAATACCTGTGGAATCTTCATCTGTTTAATATTGCATTAATAACCACACAACTGAAAGCACTGAGCAACTTTCTTTCTTATATATTCAGAAGGGAAGAAATAAGTAAGTTTCACCTCATGGGACTCTCAGATGGTCCACAGCTGCATCCCGTACTAGTTGGATTGTTCCTGTTCATGTACCTGGTCATAATGCTTGGAAACCTGCTCATCATTCTGGACTTCCTTTCCTCTTCCTTCTCCCCTTCCATATTATAAGAAAATTCTATAACAAGCCTCTTGACACACTTAGTAGGTATAGGTCTACACTGAACACTAGGGAATATGTACTTCGTAAAAGGGAACAGAATTTTGGGTGAAATATATGTGATATATAAATGTCTCTCAATGAAACAAAATGACACTTCTTTACCTTTCTTTTTTCTTTTTTTCTCATGGGGAGGTTTAATAAAAGTAGGAGGAATGAGAGGAGCAGAGGCTGCCTCTGGGTGGAGGAAGGGAAGAAGGAGTAGGGAGAGGAAAAGCTCGGCTTTTGATTGGGGCCATGGCACATGTGCAGGAGGACATACAATAAGGGTGACAATGGGAATGTGTTGCCTCTGGGCTGCTATGATGACTTGTCTTGTTGCTAGGCTCCTTTGGGCTGACCATGAATGTGCCTGATTGCTAACATTGACCTGGGGTCCTTTTGGGCTGACTGTGGAGTACCTGATTGCTAATAGCTCTGATTCCAGAACTGAGCAAACAAAATTGAGAAAGGCAGCAGGGATCCTCCTGAAGGCTGCAACTGTGGACAACTGGAGGCAGATTCAGAGCTTCACGGCCGAGTCAAATGACCTCCTCATTTGTTCTTGCCCTAAATTGGGTAACTCAGATTAACAGTCCCAGCTTCACTCTCTGAGCCATTTAAACTCCTCCCCTACAGCAGAGCTCCCTGCAAAAGAAACCTGACCCTTTCTGTTCCACAGTGGCCTCCATCTCAAATGCCTGTATCTCTAGTTTTTTATCTTTTTATCTTTTTCGTTTTTCTTTTTTTAATTCGACATATTCTTTATTTACATTTCAAATGATTTCCCCTTTCCTGGCTCCCCACTCCCCAAAAGTCCCATATGCCCCTTTCCCTCCCCCTGTTCCCCCTTCCACCCTTTCCCACTTCCCTGTTCTGGTATTCCCCTACACTGACACACTGAGTCTTTCCAGAACCAGAGGCCACTCCCTCCTTCCTTTTACCTTTCTTTATGTGTCTCTTCAGACATGCTCTACAAGTGTTCCCTTTATGTTCTTTGGTGTTTTGTCCCTGGAAGGATGACCATGTTATAGTGGATGACTCCAGTTCCAGGGACATATAGACAGTACTACTGGTCTCAGTTAAGAAAGAATACAAGAAATAGAGAGGGAGTGGGGGGTGATCTGGGAGGAGTTTAATGGGGCATTCGGGGTGAACATGACCAAAATACATTGTATGCAGTTATGAAATTCTCCAAGAACAAAATAAAAGCATTATATATTATGAATTAGATTTTATTCAGTCTGTCTATGAGGATGTAGGTTATTGGTAGTGAAACCTGTATTTCTTTTATTAGATATTTTTATCTATATTTCAAATGCTATCCAATTTCCTGGTTTCCCCTCCAAAATCCCACTATCCCCTCCCCTCTTCCCCTGCTCACTCACTCCCACTTCCCTGCCCTGGTGTTCCCCTACACTGGGGCATCGAGCCATCACAGGACCAAGAGCCTCTCCTCCCATTGATGTCCAACAAGGCCACCCTCTGCTACATATGTGGCTGGAACCATGGGTCCTTCCATGTGTTCTCTATAGTTGGTGGTTTAGTCCTTGGGAGATCTGGGTGTTCTGCTTGGTTCATATTGAAATTCACCAAACCTCCTATGGTGTTTCAAACCCCTTCAGATCCTTCAATCCTTTCTCTAGCTTCTCCACTGGGGACCCTGGGCTCAGTCCAATGGTTCGCTTCAAGCATCCACCTCTGGGCAGGCAGTGGCAGAGCCTTTCAGGAGACAGCTATGTCAGACTCCTGTCAGCAGCAAGCACTTGTTGACATTCACAATAGTGTCTGGGTTTGGTGACTGTATATGGGATAGATCTCCAGGTGGGGCAGTCTCTGGATGAATTTCCTTCAGTCTCTGCTCCACATTTTGTCTCTGTATCTCCTTCCATGGGTATTTTGTTCCCCATTCTAAGAAGGACCACATTATGCACACCTTGGTTTTCTTCATGAGCTTCATGTGGTCTGTGAGTTGTAACTTGGGTATTCTGAGCTTCTGGGCTAATATTCACTTATCAGTGAATGCATACTATGTATGTTCTTTTGTGATTGGGTTACCTCAGTCAGGATGATATTTTCTAGTTCCATTCATTTGCCTAAGAATTTCATGAATTCATTGTTTTTAACAGCTAAGCAGTACTCCATTGTGTAAATGCACCACATTTTCTGTATCCATTCCTCTGTTGAGGGACATCTGGGTTGTTTCCAGCTTCTGGCTATTATAAATAAGGCTGCTATGAACATAGTGAAGCATGTGTCCTTATTACATGTTGAAGCATCTTCTGGGTATATGCCCAGGAGTGGTATAGCTAGGTCCTCAGGTAGTACTATGTCCAATTTTCTGAGCAAACACCAGACAGATTTCCAGAGGGGTTGCAGTCCCACCAGCAGTGAGGGACTTTTCCTCTTTCTCCACATCTGCTGTCACCTGAGTTTTTGCCATTCTGACTGGTGTGAGGTGGAATCTCAGGGTTGGTTTGATTTGCATTTCCCTGATGACTAGGAGTCATGAATATTTCTTTAGGTGCTTCTCAGTTTCTTCAATTGAGATTTCTTTGTTTAGCTCTGTTCCCCATTTTAATTGGGTTATTTATTTCTCTGGAGTCTAACTTCTAGAGTTCTTTCTATATATTGGATATTAGCCCTCTATCAGATGTAGGATTGGTAAACATCTTTTCCCAATCTGTTGGCTGCCGTTTTGTCCTATTGACAATGTCCTTTGCCTTACAGAAGCTTGCAATTTTATGAGGTCCCATTTGTCAATTTGTGATCTTAGAGCATAAGCTATTGGTGTTCTGTTCAGGAAATTCTCTTCTGTGCCCATGTGCTTGAGGCTCTTCCCTATTTTCTTTTCTATTAGTTTTCATGTATCTGTTTTTTTGTGGCGGTCCATTCACTTGGACTTGAGCTTTGCACTAGGAGATAAGAATGAATCGATTTGCATTTTTCTACATGCTGTCAGTTGAAATAGCACCACTTGCTGAAAATGTTGTCTTTTTTCCACCAGATGGTTTTAGCTTCTTTGTCAAAGATCAACTGACCATAGGTGTGTGGGTTAATTTATCTGTCTTCAATTCTGTTCCATTGATCTACCTGCCTGTCGCTTTACCAATACTATGCAGTTTTTTAATCACTACTGCTCTGTTATATAGCTTGAGGTCAGGGATGGTAATTCCCCAAGAAGTTCTTTTTTTGAGGTAATTTGAAATTATTTTTTATTGGATATATTCTTTATTTACATTTCATTTCCCTTTTCCTGGTTCCCTGCCCCCAAAAGGTCCCATATGCCCTTTTTGCTCCCCCTGTTCCCCCATCCTCCCCTTCCCACTTCCCTGTTCTGGTATTCCCCTACACTGATGCACTGGCTTTCCAGATCCAGGGTATACTCCTTCCTTCTTGTTAGACATCATGTGGTATATGGATTGTGTCTTTGGTGTTCCAAGATTCTAGGCTAATATCCACTTATCAGTGAGTACATACCATGGGTATTCTTTTGAGACTGGGTTACCTCACTTAGTATGATGTTCTCCAGCTCCATCCATTTCTCTAAGAATTTCATGAATTCATTGCTTCTAATGGCTGAATAGTACTCCATTGTGTATATATACAACATTTTTTGTATACATTCCTCCTTTGAGGGACATCTGGGTTATTTCCAGCTTCTGACTATTATAAATAAGGCTGCTCTGAACATAGTGGAGCATGTATCCTTATTACATGCTGGGAAATCTTCTGGGTATATGCCCAGGAGTGGTATGGCTGGGTCCTCTGGAAGTATCATGTCCAGTTTTCTGAGGAACCGCCAGACTGATTTTCAGAGTGGTTGTACCAGCTTGCAATTCCACCAGCAGTGTAGGAGTGCTCCTCTTTCTCCACATCCGCGCCAACAGCTGATGTATCCTGAGTTTTTAATCTTAGCCATTCTGACTGGTGTGAGGGGAAATCTCAGGGTTATTTTGATTTGCATTTCTCTAATGACTAATGATGTTGAACATTTTTTCTGATGTGTTCATGAATATGAACTTCTTTTTTTTATTTATTGGATATATTCTATATTTACATTTCATTTCCCTTTTTCTGGTTCCCCATCCCCCAAAGGTTTCACATGCCCCTTTCCCTCCCCCTGTTCCCCCATCCACCCCTTCCCACTTCCCTGTTCTGGTATTCCCCTACACTGATGTTTTGATCCTTACCAGCACCAGTGTCCACTCCTTCCTTATTGTCGGATATCATTTGATATGTGGATTGTGTCTTTGGTGTCCCAAGAGTCTAGGCTAATATCCACTTATCAGTGAGTGCATACCATGGGCGTTCTTTTGAGACTGGGTTACCTCACTTAGTATGATGTTCTCCAGCTCCATCCATTTCTTTCAGAATTTCATGAATTCATTGTTTCTAATGGCTGAATAGTACTCCATTGTGTATATATACCACATTTTTTGTATCCATTCCTTTGTTGAGGGACATCTGGGTTCTTTCCAGCTTCTGGCTATTATAAATAAGGCTGCTATGAACATAGTGGAGCATGTATCCTTATTGCATGCTGGGAATCTTCTGGGTATATGCCCAGGAGTGGTATGGCTGGGTCCTCCAGAAGTATCATGTCCATTTTTTTGAGGAACCACCAGACTGATTTCCAGAGTGGTTGCACTAACTTGCAGTCCCACCAGAAGTGTAGGAGTGTTCCTCTTTCTCCACATCCTCGCCAACACCTGATATCTCCTGAGTTTTTAATCTTAGCCATTCTGACTGGTGTGAGGTGAAATCTCAGGGTTGTTTTGATTTGCATTTCTCGAATGACTAATGATGTTGAACATTTTTAAAGGTGTTTCTCAGCCATCTGAATTTCTTCAGGTGAAAAGTCTTTGTTTAGCTCTGTACCCCATTTTTGGATAGGGTTACTTGGTTTTCTGGGGTCTAACTTCTTGAGTTCTTTGTATACATTGGATATTAGCCCTCTGTCAGATGTGGGGTTGGTGAAGATTTTATCCTAATTTGTTGGTTGCCGATTTGTCCTTTTGACAGTGTCTTTTACCTTACAGAAACTTTGTAATTTTTGAGATCCCATTTGTCTATTCTTGCTCTTAGAGCATAAGCAATTGGTGTTCTGTTCAGGAATTTTTCCTCTGAGCCAATGTCCTCAAGGGTCTTCCCCAGTTTCTTTTCTATTAGTTTTAGTGTGTCTGGTTTTATGTGGAGGTCCTTGATCCACTTGGAGTTGAGCTTAGTGCAAGGAGATAAGAGTGGATCAATTCTCATTCTTCTGCATGTTGACCTCCAGTTGAGCCAGAACCATTTGTTGAAAATGCTATCCTTTTTCCACTGGATGTTTTCAGCTCCTTTGTCGAATATCAATTGGCCATAGATGTGTGGGTTCAATTCTGGGTCTTCGATCCTATTCCATTGATCTGCCTCCCTGCCATGGTACCAATACCATGCAGTTTTTAACACTACTGCTCTGTAGTATTGCTTGAGGTCCGGGATATTGATTCCCCAGAAGTTTTTTTTACTGTTGATGATAGTTTCAGCTATCCTGGGTTTTTTGTTATTCCAGATGAATTTGCAAATTGTTCTTTCTAACTCTATGAAGAACTGAATTGGGATTTTGATAGGGATTGTGTTGAATCTGTATATTGCTTTTGGCAAGATTGCCATTTTAACTATATTAATCCTGCCAACCCATGAGCATGGAAGATTTTTCCATTTTCTGAGGTCTTCTTCCATTTCCTTCTTCAGAGACCTGAAGTTTTTGTCATATAAATCTCTCACTTGTTTGGTTAGAGTCACACCAAGATGCTTTATATTGTTTGTGGCTATTGTGAAGGGTGTCATTTCCCTAATTTCTTTCTCAGCCTGCTTATCCTTTGAGTATAGGAAGGCTACTGATTTGCTTGAGTTGATTTTATAACTAGCCACTTTGCTGAAGTTGTTTATCAGCTGTAGGAGTTCTTTCGTGGAGTTTTTTTGTGTCACTTAAGTATACTATCATATCATCTGTGAATAGTGATAGTTTGACTTCTTCCTTTCCAATTTGTATCCCTTTGATTTCCTTATGTTGTCGAATTGCTCTAGCTAGTACCTCAAGTACTATATTTAAAAGATATGGTGAGAGGGGGCAGCCTTGTCTAGTTCCTGATTTTAGTGGGATTGCTTCAAGTTTCTCTCCATTTACTTTGATGTTCGCTACGGAACTGCTGTAAATTGCTTTTACTATGTTTAGGTATGGGCCTTGAATTCCTGTTCTTTCCAAGACTTTTAGCATGAAAGGATACTGAATTTTGTCAAATGCTTTTTCAGCATCCAATGAGATGACCTTGTGGTTTTTTTTCTTTGAGTTTATGTAGTGGAATACATTGATAGATTTCCATATATTGAACCATCCCTGCATCCCTAGGATGAAACCTACTTGATCATGGTGAATGATCATGTTCATGTGTTCTTGGATTCGGTTGGCAAGAATTTTTTTAATATATTTTTTATTTTCTATATTTTTATTTACATTCCAAAGGTTTCCCCTTTCCCAGTTCCCCCCTAACCATATGTCCCATAAGTCCTCTTCCCTTCGCCCATTCCCCTATCACCCCCCCTCATTTCTCTATTCTGATACTCTCCTACAAAACTGGATCCAGTCATTTCAGGACCAGGGTCCTTTCATTGCTTCTTCTTGGGAATCTTTTGATTTGCTAATTGTGCCTTGAGTATTCAGAGCTTCTGGGCTCATCAATATCCACTTATCAGTGATTGCATTTCATGTGTATTCTTTTGTGTTTGGGTTAACTCACTTAGGATGATATTTTCCAGATGGTTGGCAAAAATTTTATTGAGTATTTTTGCATCGTTGTTCATAAGGGAATTTGATCTGAAGTTGACTTTCTTAGTTGGATCTTTGTGTGGTTTTGGTATCAGCGTGATTGTGGCTTTGTAGAATGAGTTGGGTAGTGTTCCTTCTGTTTCTATTTTGTGGAATAGTTTGAAGAGTATTGGTATTATGTCTTCTTTGAAGGTCTGATAGAATTCTGCACTAAAACCGTCTAGTCCTGTGGATTTTTGGTTGGAAGACTTTCTATGACCCCTTCTATTTATTTGGGGGTTATGGGACTGTTTAGATGATCTATTTGATCCTGATTTAATTTTGGTATTTGGTATCTGTCTAGGAAATTGTCCATTTCCTCCAGAATCTCCAGTTGTGTTGAGTATAGGCTTTTGTAGTAGGATCTCATGATTTTTTGAATTTCCTCAGTTTCTGTTGTTATATCTCCCTTTTCATTTCTAATTTTGTTAATTTGGATACTGTCTCTGTGCCCTTTGGTTAGTCTGGCTAATGGTTTATCTATCTTGTTGATTTTCTCAAAGAACCAGCTCCTGGTTTTGTTGATTCTTTGTATGGTTCTCTTTGTTTCAACTTAATTGATTTCAGCCCTCTCTTTGATGATTTCCTGTCTTCTACTCCTCCTTGGTGAATTAGCTTCTTTTTGTTCCAGAGCTTTCAGGTGTGCCATTAAGTTGCTCGTATATGCTCAATCCCGTTTCTTTTTGGAGGCACTCAGGGCTATGAGTTTTCCTCTTAGCTCTGCTTTCATTGTGTCCCATAGATTTGGGTATGTCATGCCTTTATTTTCATTAAATTCTATACAGTCTTTGATTTCTTTCTTTATTTCTTTTTTGATTCAGGTATCATTGAGTATAATATTGTTCATCCTCCATGTGTATGTGGACTTTCTGTTGTTTTTGTTGCTATTGAAGACCACTTTTACTCCATAGTAATCTAATAGGAGGCATGGGATTAGTTCGATCTTCTTATATTTGTTGAGGTCTGTTTTGTGACCAGTTACATGGTCAATTTTGGAGAAGGTACCATGAGGTGCTGAGAAAAAGGTATAGTCTTTTGCTTTAGGGTGAAATGTTCTATATTTATCTGTTAAATCCATTTGGTCCAAAGCTTCAATAAGTTTCCCTATGTCCCTGTTTAGTTTCTGTTTTCCTGATCAGTCCATTGAGGATAGTGGAGTGTTGAGGTCCCCTACAATTATTGTGTTAGGTGCAATGTGTGCTTTGAGCTTTAGTAAAGTTCCTATTCCGAATGAAGGTGCCCTTACATTTGGAGCATAGATGTTCAGAATTGAGAGTTCTTCTTGGTGGACTTTTCCCTTGACCAGCAAGAAGTGACCTTCGGTGTCTCTTTTGATGACTTTAGGTTGAAAGTCAGTTTTTTTTATTTTTTTTATTTCTTTTTTTTATTGGATATATTCTATATTTACAATTCATTTCCCTTTTTCTGGTTCCCCAATCTCCAAAAGTCCCACATGCCCTTTTCCCTCCCCCTGCTCCCTCTTTCACCCCTTCCCTCTTCCCTGTTCTTGTATTCCCCTACACTGATGCTTTGATCCTTTCCAGCACCAGTGTCCACTCCTTTCTTCTTGTCAGACATCATTTGTTATGTGAATTGTGTCTTTGGTGTTCTAAGATTCTAGGCTAATATTCACTTATCAGTGACTGCATACCATGGGTATTCTTTTGAGACTGGGTTACCTCACTTATTATGACATTCTCCAGCTCCATCCATTTCTCTAAGAATTTCATGAATTCATTGTTTCTAATGGCTGAATAGTACTCCATTGTGTATATATACCACATTTTTTTTGTATCCATTCCTCCGTTGAGGGACATCTGTGTTCTTTCCATCTTCTGGCTATTATAAATAAGGCTGCTATCACTGATAAGTGGATATTAATGAGCCCAGAAGCCCTAAATACTCAAGGCACAATTAGCAAGTCAAATGATTCCCAATAAGAAGAAAGGAGAGGACCCTGGGCCTGAAAAGATTGGATACAGTTTTGTAGACCCAGAACAGAGAAATCGTGTGTGTGTGTATGATTGGGGAATAGTTGTGGGGGGGAGGAATTATGGGACGTATGGTGGTGGGGAACTGGGAAAGGGGAAAGCCTTTGGAATGTAAACAAAGAATATAGAAAATAATAATAAAAAACAAAAAAAATGGAGAGGGGGGGAGAGGGAAAGAGAGGAGAATATTTCTCAGCAGTTTTAAGAAAATGAAATATCATAAACTTTTTACATTTTTTGTAATAAAAATATTGAATTTATTCTCTCTAAAAAATAAATTAGGCTGCTATGAACATAGTGGAGCATGTATCCTTATTGCATGCTGGGGAATCTTCTGGGTATATTCCCAGGAGTGGTATGGCTGGGTCCTCCGGAAGTATCATGTCCATTTTTTTTTGAGGAACCGCCAGACTGATTTCCAGAGTGGTTGTACCAGCTTGCACTCACGCCAGCAGTGTAGGAGTGTTCCTCTTTCTCCACATCCTCTCCAACACCTGATGTCTTCTGAGTTTTTGATCTTAGCCATTGAAAGTCAGTTTTATCTGATATTAGAACGGCTACTCAGGCTCGTTTCCTGAGACCATTTGCTTGTAAAATTGTCTTCCATCCTTTTACTTTGAGGTAGTGTTTGTCTTTGACCCTGAGGTCTGTTTCCTGCATGCAGCAAAATGTAGGGTCCTGTTTCCGTTTCCAGTCTGTATGTCTTTTTATTGGAGAATTGAGTCCATTGATGTTAAGAGATATTAAGGAATAGTGATTATTACTTCCTGTCATTTTTGATGTTATTTTTGTATTTGAGTGGTTATCTTCTTTTGGGTTTGATGAAAGAAGGTTACTATCTTGCTTTTTCCAGTTTATAGTTTCCCTCCTTGTATTTGAGTTTTCCTCCTATTATCCTTTGTAGGGCTGGGTTTGTGAAAAGATATTGTGTAAATTTGATTTTGTCATGGAATATTTTGGTTTCTCCATCTATGGTGATTGAGTTTTGCTGGGTATAGTAGTCTTGGCTGACATTTGTGTTTTCTTAGAGTCTGCATGAGATCTGTCCAGGATCTTCTAGCTTTCATGGTCTCTGGTGAGAAGTCTGGTGTGATTCTGATAGGTCTTCCTTTATATGCTACTTGGCCTTTTTCTCTTACTGCCTTTAATATTCTTTGTTTAGTATGTTTGAAGTTTTGATTATTATATGATGGGAGGTATTTATGTTCTGGTCCAGTCTGTTTGGAGTTTTGTAGGCTTCTTATATATTCATGGGCATCTCTCTCTTTAGGTTAGGGAAGTTTCCTTCCATCATTTTGTTGATATTTGCTGGCCCTTTAATTTGTAGCTCTTCCCTCTCATCTATACTTATAATTCTTAGGTTTGGTCTTCTCATTGTGTCCTGGATTTCCTGGATGTTTGGGTTACAAGCTTTTTGCATTTTGCATTTTCTTTGACTGTTATGTAAATGGTTTCTATGGTATCTTCAGCATTTGAGATTCTTTCTTCTATCTGTTGTATTCTGTTATTGATATTTGTATCTACGACCCCTGATTTCTTCCTAAGGTTTTCTATCTGCAAAGTTCTCTCCCTTTGTAATTTCTTAATTGTTTCTACCTCTGTGTTTAGATCCTGGATGATTTTGCTCAGTTCCTTCACTTGTTTGTTTGTGTTTTTCTGCAATTATTTAAGAGATGTTTTGTGTTTCCTCTTACATAACTTCTGCCTGTTTACTAAGTTTCTCCTGCATTTCTTTAAGTGATTTTTTTTGTTTCCTCTTTATTGGCTTCTGTCTGTTGACCCATATTCTTCTGGAATTCTTTACGTGATTTTTGTGTTTCCATTGTAAGGGCTTCTAACCTATTCATGTTCCCCTGCATTTCTTTAAGAGATTTGTTTATGTCTTTTTCTGTGTTCCTCTAACAGCATCATGACCAGTGCTTTTAAATCCAAATCTTGTTTTTCTGGTTTGTTGGGGTATCCAGGACTTGCTGTCGTTGGAGAATTGGGTTCAGATGCTGCCATATTGCCTTGATTTCTGTTAGTAACGTTCCTATGTTTGCCTTTTGCCATCTGTTTATCTCTGCAGTTAGTTGGTCTTGTTACTGGTTGGTGTTTGAAGCTCCTGTGAGCCTGGCATTTGGCGCTGCTGTCACAGAGGGCGTTTGTGCTCCCGAGTCCAAAACTGGAAGGTTTCTGCTACTGGGCTCCAAATTACCTCCTCAGCTCTGCTGGGGTGGACCCAAGTCTCCTCCCGGCTTGCTGCTGGGCACTCAACTGGCCTCCCGCCATCTCCTCCTGGCCTGCCTAGATGCCCAGTCTTAAGAATCAGTTCTTTATTTCCACTGATCTGGGGTCGTCTGTTGGTTCTCTATGGTGACCTGGGCTCCTCTGTTGGCTCTCTATTGTGACCTGGTCAGACCACCAGTTCCAAGATGGTGATGGGTCTCGGGGCTCTGTCTAACCGCGGGATTCCCTGCAGGACCGGAGCTTCCCTGGCTGGTCTGCTGGAGCCTAGATGGTTGCACTCTCAGACCACAGGGCTCCATCTGGTTAGCTGTTTTTGGTGCCCTGATGCAAGATGATGGCCTCCGCTGCAAGCTGGGCACAGACCTCCCCTGAAAGATCTGGTGTCTGAGCATGTCGGCGACAGCCTGCCGAGCTGATCAGGCTCTAGGTGCAGGCAAGAGCCTGAAGGGGTAGATGATGTTAGACTCGAACTTTGTCCTTGCACCTGGCCCCAGCTGCCCGAGGCAAGATGGCGGCCTCTGCTGCAAGCCAGGCACAGACCCCCCTAGTGAGCTGGTGCCTGAGCGGGTTGGCTACAGCCTGCCAAGCTGGGTGCAGGCTCTGGGTGCAGGCAAAAGCCTGACAGGGTAGTTGATGTTAGACTCGGACTCTGTCAGAGTACCTGGCCCCAGCTGCTAGCTGTCTGTAGTGCCCCGAGGCAAGATGGTGGCCTCTGCTGTAATCCAGGCACAGACCCCTGAGCAAGTTGGTGCCTGAGCAGGTCCATGCACAGACAGCAAACCGAGCTGATCAGGCTCTGGGTGCAGGCAAGAACCTGACGGGGTAGTCGATGTTAGACTCGGACTCTGTCCGTGCACCTGGCCCAAGCTGCCAGCTGTCTGCAGTGACCTGAGGCAAGATCGGCCTTTTTAAGACTTTTATCATGAAGGGTTGTTGGATTTTGCCAAATGCAGTTTCAGCATCTATTGACATGATAATATGTTTTATGTTCTTTGAGTTTTTTTTTTATGTAGTGGATTATGTTTATGGATTTCCATATATTGAACCCTGTATTCCTGGTATGAAACCTATTTGTCCGTGGTGAATGATCATTTTGATCCTTTCCTGGATTTGATTTGTGAAAATTTTATTGAGCATTTTTGCATCCATATTCATAACGTCTGAAGTTCTCTTTTTTTGTTGGGTCTTTGTGTGGTTTTGGTAGCTGTGTAACCTTTGCTTCTTTGAACGGACTGGGTTGTGTTCCTTTTGTTTCTATTTTGTGGAATAGTTTGAAGAGAATTAGAATTAGGTCTTCTTTGAAGGTCTGATAGAACTCTGCACTAAACTTGTCTAGTCCTGGTTTTTTTTAGTTGGGAGACTTTTAATGACTGCTTCTATTTCTTCAAGGGTTATAGGGCTGTTTAGATAGTTTATCTGATCCTGATTTAACTTTGGTACCTGGAATCTGTCTAGATAACTTTCTGTTTCATCCAGGTTTTCTAGTTTTCCTGAGTATAGCCTTTTGTAGTAGGATCTGATGATCTTTTGAATTTCTTCAGTTTCTGTTGCTATATCTCCCTCTTAATTTCTGATTTTGTTAATTTCAATACTATCTTGGTGCCTCTTTGTTAGTCTGGGTAGTGGTTTATCTGTCCTGTTGATTTCACTCAAAGAACCAGCTCATGGTTTGGTTGATTCCTTGTGTATTTCTTTTTGTTTTCATTTGGTTGATTTCAGCCCTGAGAGTTTGATAATTTCCTGCCATCTACTCCTCTTTGGTATATTTGCTTCTTTTTGTTCTAGAGCTTTTAGGTGTGCTATTAAGGTGCTAGTGTATGCTCTATTCACTTTCTTTTTTGGAGGCCTTATGGCTATGAGTTTTCCTCTTAGCACTGCATTGTGTGCCACAAGTTTGGGTATGCTGTACATTAATTTTTATTAAATTCTAAAAAGTCTTTGATTTCTTTCTTTCTTCCTTGACCAAGTTATCATTGAGTAGAACATTGTTAAGCTTACATATTTATGTGGACTTTCTATTGTTTTTGTTGTATTGAAGACCAGCCTTAGTCTGTGGTGATCTGATAGGATGCATGGGATTATTTCAGTCTTGTGTGTCTGTTGAGTCCTGCTCTGTGATCAATTATATGGTCAGTTTTGTAGAAGGTACTTTGAGGTGCTGAGAAGTTATATTCTTTTGTATTAGGATGAAATGTTCTATAGATATCTATTAAATCCATTTGGTCCTTAAGTTCTGTTAGTTTCACTGTGTCTCTTTTAGTTTCTGTTTCCATGATCTGTCTTTTGTTGATAATGGGGTGCTGAAGTCTCCCACTATTACTGTGTGAGGTGCAATGTATGCTTTGAGCTTTAGTAATGTTTATTTATAAATGTGGGTGCCCTTGCATTTGGAGCATAGATGTTCAGAATTGAGAGTTCATCTTGTTAGATTTTTCCTTTGAGAGTATGAAGTGTCTTTCCTTACCTTTTTTGATAACCTTAGGTTGAAAGTCGGTTTTACTTGATATTAGAATGCTTACTCCAGCTTGTTTCTTGGGACCATTTGTTTGGGAAATTGTTTTCCAGCCCTTTACCCTTCACTGAGGTGTTTTTCCTGTATGCAGAAAATTGGGGGTCCTGTTTACTTATCCAGTCTGTTATTCTATGCCTTTTTATTGGTTAATGAATCCATTGATGTTAAGAGATATTAAGGAATAGTGATTGTTCCTGTCATTTTTGTTGTTAGAGGTGGAATTATGGTTGTGTGGCTATCTCCTTTTGGGTTTGTTGAAAGAAGATTAGTTTATTGCTTTTTCTATGGTGTAGTTTCCCTCCTTGTGTAGGAGTTTTCTATTATCCTTTGTAGGGTAGGATGTGTGGAAAAATATTGTGTAAATTTGTTTTTTGTCATGGAATATATTGGTTTCTCCATCTATGGTAATTGAGAGTTTTGCTGGGTATAGTAGTCTGGGCTGGCATTGTTCTCTTTGTGTATGTATGAAATATGCCCAGGATCTTCTAGCTTTCATAGTCTATGTTGAGAAGCCTTCTGTAATTCTGATAGGTCTGCCTTTATATATTAATTGGCCTTTCCCCTTACTACTTTTAATATTCTTTCTTTGTTTTCTGTATTTGGTGCTTTGACTATTATGTGACTGGAGGAATTCCTTTTCTGGTTAGGTTTCTTTAGGTTAGGGAAGTTTTCTTCTATAATTTTGTTGCAGATACATACTGGCCCTTTGAATTGGGAATCTTCACTCTCATCTATATGTATTATCCTTATGTTTTGTCTTTCATTGTGTCCTGGATTTCCTGGATATTTTAGGTCAGGAGCTTTTTGCATTTTGCATTTTCTTTTTGGGTTGTGTCAATGTTTTCTACAGTATTTTCTGCACCTGAGATTCTCTCTTCCCTCTCTTGCATTCTGCTGGTGATTCTTGTGTCTATGACTCCTAATATCTTTCCTAGGTTTTCTGTCTCCAGGATTTCCTCCCTTTGTGATTTCTTTATTGTTTCTATTTCCATGTTTAGATCCTCAATGGTTTTGTTCAATTCCTTCATGTCTTTTTTTGTAATTTAAAAGGAATTTTTGTGTTTCTTCTTTAAGCTCTTCTACCTGTTTACTTGTGTTCTCCTGTATTTCTTTAAGGGAGTTATTTGTGTCCTTCTTAAGGTTCTCCTCCATCATCATCATCATCATCATCATCATCATCATCATCATCATCATCATCAGATGTGATTTTAAATCCGAATCTTGCTTTTCTGTTGTGCTGGGCAATCCAGTGAATTGCAGTGATGTGAGAACTTGGTTCTGATGATGCCAATTAGTCTTGTTTTTTTGTTGCTTATGTTCTTGCCCTTCCCTCTTGCCATGTGGTTATCTCTGGTGTTAGTTGGGTCTTGATGTCTCTGACTGTAGCTTGTCCCTCCTGTAAGCCTCTGTATCAGCAGTCCTGGGAGACCAGTTCTCTCTGGAAGGAATTTGGATATGCAGAGTTATGGCACAGGGTCAGTCAGCTCCAGGCACAGATGAAAACTGAAAGGATCCTGTCCCAGGCTTTTCTTCAGTTCCTGTGTCCTGATGGCTCTGGATGGGTCCCTCTTGGGTCATGTATTTGAGTAGAAGTGGTGGTTTTACTTGTGCTTTCAGGTGTGTCAACACTCTTGAGAGATCAGCTCTCTCCAAGAGGGATTTGCGTATGGAGAGCTATGGTGTAGGGTCAGTTCCAGGCACAGATCTATGTGATATTTTTGATTAAGGATGTTTTCCCCTAATGCCTTTTGGGCATCGGTGGGAAGAGAGGTCCTTGATCCTGTGAAGCTCCATAGATGTCCTGGTATGGGAAAATCAAGGCGGGTAGGTGGGAGTGGGTTGGGCGGAGAGGCATCTTCTTGGAGGCAGGGTGTGGGAGGATGGATTGGGGGTTTTCTGGGAGGGGGGATCGGGAAAGGGTATAATATTTGAAATGTAAATAAAGACTATATTCAATAAAGAAATAAAAAGGATGTTTTCCTCTATTCTCATGAGCCCATTATCTTTTCTTTCTCCTGCTGTCTGTTCCTGGTACTGTTTCTCTCTCTCTGATGCTGTATAAAATGCCTTAGATTTTTTTGTCTGTGAGCCTGTCACTGTCATTTCAAGTGTATAGTTATTAGTTACAATGATTCAAGTCATGCAACACACAAAACAGTTCTGTAGGAGTAAAACAAAAAAGAAATAAAGATAAATATCTAGAAGAGAATTTTGCCCTAATTATTCAGTCCATGGTTGAATTTAAGAGTTAGAATTTTCTGCCAATTTTACCATCTGGCTTTTGGGAGTAGGAGTTTCTATGGTCGACATAGACAACAAATTTTCTTATTCATTGTGATGCTGCTCTTGCGTTTTCACTTCTTTGAAATGCTGACCTCTCTTAACTAGTCCATGGAGTTCACACAAGGAAGTTTGTTTTGTGTTTGTTGTCAGTGTCTTTGTGAAGGATTGAAGTCTAGAGTTTTGTCATTTTGCTTCTGTTGCTATTGCAAAAGTCTATTTCATCAAACATAGTTTATTAACTGAAAACATATTCATGAAGTCTAAAGAAACATATTGTGGGGGAATTGAACTTGAGAAAAGTAACACAATGGGAATATGGTAGACTTTGGACATAGAATATTTTTTAGCATATTGTGACATCTTGCTGGTGCGAAAGAAATCAAGATCTTTTTAAAATTTCTGAGAAAATGAGCGGGATCTGTACAAAGAGATCTGCTGAAATATAGTGCTATATCTGCACACATTCTGGTTTTTGGGGTAAGCTCTGTTGAGAACATTGTGGTTTGATGGATTGTGTAATGTGTTAAGCAGAAAAAGGCTATATTGATAATCTATGACACTTAAAAAACATGATAGGTACTCATAATAATGCAAAGTTCTTTGGGTGATACAAAACTAAACATCCCATGTCTTAAGTCTTACAGAAGGTTTATTTTTTCCTTCTAGAGGTATCTAATCCGAAAGTACATATCTAACATTGTTGCTGAGCCCAGAACCTCAGCTCTCCCTGTTCATTGAATATGAAGAGGCAATCCTTTATTATGCCCTATTATCAAGGGAGCCTCATTCAGAAATGTGGAGCTCATTGTGGGTTGCCTGTATCATGCAAGCATTGTATCACAACCAACAGGTGTATTGGGCTAGTCATGCTAAATTTCCTAAAGTGTAAAATTTCACCAAGTGAACTGATGAAGTTTATTAAATTGGTTCATGGAGGTGCTTAAAGATTTTCAGCAAAGAATCTGAATTCTGCTTTTATTTTTTATTTTTAATTTAAAAATGGTTTACAAGATAATAATCACAACATTTATCCCTTCTCTTTCATTCCTCCAAACACTACCACATATCCATCCTTGATTGTCTTCAAATTTATAGCCTCTTTTTTACTTATTGTTTTTGTATGGATACATGTATTTGTATATTTTAAGATATATATTACATAATGTTCAAATTTGGTTGACTATGTCCATTTCCTTAAACTAATCACTTAAAAGCTATTCTTCTAGCTTTTAAATAAACACACATATTATACACACACACTTAAATCAACATATTTGCTTGTATGTGGCCACAAGGGCCAGAAAACATAAGGTACCCTGGAACTGGAATTATAGTGTGAGCCACCATGTGGGTACTAGGAAATGAAATC
This sequence comes from Apodemus agrarius, assembly GCA_964023405.1. Lineage (NCBI taxonomy): Eukaryota > Metazoa > Chordata > Mammalia > Rodentia > Muridae > Apodemus > Apodemus agrarius. The sequence continues at coordinate 20,405,112 of OZ030012.1, read as the reverse complement.
AGATCATCTGGAAGAGCAACAATGCTCTTAACTGTTGCACTATATCTCTAGTCTTCAAATACTATCTGCATGTACAGCTATCCAGTATGTTTTCTCTCAACTAGCTTTGTATCAAGCAAGACAGTGAAAGTTTTATGTTCCTCAAGACAGACTATATCCATCTGTAATATTTTGTTGAATATTATAACATATTATGATTTATATACATTATAACTTATCTATAAGAAATTTCTAGTAAACATCAAGCACAACTTATTAAAAAGCTCAGGAGCTCAAAATGCGAAGAAACCTAAATAAAATATGTTCTAGAGGAAAGTGATTCTTACTCATAATGAGAGATCAAAATAACAGGAGACATTGAAAAGTAATTTGGTTATGGAATTGCTGTGGTTTTATTATAGTATCAGTGTAAAATCTTCCAGTAGTAGAGAAACTAGGACATCTTCACAATTGTGAGCCAGGAGCAATGTTCTGAATGTTGGGTGTCTGTAGAAATAACCAGCACAATCAAAATTGTATCTACTTTCCAGGTTGTGTTTAGGAACTTTTATTACTATGGTACTAAACTGAGAAGTTTGATGGAAAGACACATTTTGAAACGTGGTTTTCAGTGTGTTTGGATCCCAAACTTCTCATCGAAGATTATGTAGACAGCAGTGTAGATTTTGCAAATACACCTACCTCATGGTTCTCATGATCAGGTTTATTCCTCTCTTACTGAGTGTGAGTAGAACCTAGTGAGTTACTTCTAACCAAGAGGTGGTTGAATTAGTAATGGGAAGCTATTTCTTGAAACAGAATAAACATAACCATAATTCTTGAAAATAATATTCAATATTCTAAAAATTTCTGAAAATAAAACTCTTAATTGAGCCATAGTCCTATTACTAGATATATATTGAAAGGAAATGAAACATGTTTGTAGAAGAGACATCTGCATATTTATTTAGTGTATATATGTACACATGTGGGAATGTGTGTTTTGTGCCTACTTGAGCCATGCTGTGTGTGTGTGTATGTGTGTGTATGTGTGTGTATGTGTGTGTATGTGTGTGTGTGTGTGTGTGTGTGTGTGTGTGTGTAGATCAGTGGATAGGTTTTACAAGTCAGTTATCTGCTTCCATGTCATGAATTCTGGGCTCAGGTTTTCAGTCTTTGCAACAGGTTCCTTTATTCATCGAGTCTCCTTAATGACTCCATGCTTTCATTACATTGTAAGACTATTTAGAAGAGTTAGGAAATAGAAACAACTTATGTGTCTGTTAATGAATGGAAAAGGGAATCTGGGACATACACAGGATGGGATGCTTACCACCATTCTGCTATTTGAGAGAACATGTATGCAGCTAGATGTAAAAGAAACCCAAACAGAAGACATTTGTATTATGATATCAATAATTCATGGGAGGTTAAAAATGATCTCATAGAAGTTATAAATAGTTAAATGGCCTTGGAAAGTGGTCGGTGGGGGAGATGTCAGAAATGTTGATTTAAGTGTGTGCATATAATATGTGTTCTTTCTTGTCTGCAACTCCTCCTGGGGCAGATCAGGCACTTCAGCCCCCTCCCACTCCCAGAGAAAGCCTATTTCCCAGGTGGTCTGTCATAACCAGGCTCAAAGGTGAGAGGCTCCACCCAAATACTTGCCCTAGCTGGGACCCTGCATGGAGCCAAGCAGATGAGGAACCTATCCAACCTGCTTGAGATACATCTTCCTTCTGGTCTGCAGCTCCTCCTGGGGCAAGGTACTCTAGCCACCCTCCCCCAAACTAGAGATAGCCTGTCTACCAGGAGGTCAGTCATAGCCAGGGTCATAGGAAGCCTGTCATAACTAGGTACACAGGAGTTCCAGCACTGTTTGTCTCACAAATAGCCTGCTCTAACCTAGCTAAAAGATTAGCTCCACTTGCCTGCAAGGCTCCATTCAGACAACAAGGCCAGTTAATAGCAGAGATAACCAGATGTTGAGAGGTAAGTACAACAATATACATAACAGAAACCAATGTCACTTGGCACTATCAGAACCAGTTCTCCCACCGTGGATACCCTAACACACCTGAAAAGCAAGATTCTTACCTAAAATACTATCACACAGGTAAACAGGTAGGAGGCCTTAAAGAGGAAACACAAATCCATTAAAGAAATACAGGAAAACACAACCAGGCAGGTGAAGGAATTGAACTAGACAGATCAACACCTAAAAATGGAAGCAGAAACAATAAAGAATCACAAATGGGGGCAATCCTGGAGATGGACAACCTAGGAATGAGATGAGGAGTTACAGATGCAAAGCAAGGTGCTCTACCACTGAGCCAGATGCCGAGCCCTGAGGAGTTACAGATGCAAGCATCACCAACAGAATAAAAGAGATAGAGAGAATCTCAGACATAGAAGATACTGTAGAATATATTGACACAACAGTCAAAGAAAACACAAAGTGCAAAAAGCTCCTAACCCAAACCATCCAGGAAATTCAGGACACAATAGCAAGGCCAAACCAAAGAATAATAGGATTAGAAGAGAGTGAAGATTTCCAATTCAAAGGGCCAGAAAACATTTTCAACAAAATCATAGAAGGGAACTTCCCTAACGTAAAGAAATATGGTCATAAATGCACAAGAAGCCCACAGAACACCAAATAGATTGGACCAGAAAAGAAAATTGTCCCATAGAGTCCAACAGATGTGGGACTGACCCCTACCCCAAACCACACAAACTCTACCTCCCTTTAGTCCCATTTCTCAACCTGGTCCAAACCAGTGGCTTGATACTTGCCCAGACACTATAGCCTGAGAGCCTCCCAGGAGGTCCACAGTAACCAAGGACACAGGAGTTCAGCAGTAATCCAGTGCACAGGAGATCTGCAGTAACCAGGGACAGAGGAGTCATGCTTTAACCAGAGACACAAGAGGCCCACTCTAATCAGAGACAACATTGCCTGCCTCCAAGGAAACCATTTCTAACTCAGGTCACAGAGCTCTACCTGCTTCCAAGGAGGCCAGTTACATTCAGAAATACCCAGGTCAGTTAACATCAGAGAGAACCAGATGGCCAGCGGGAAGCATAAGATCATAAGCAATAGAACCCAATGCAATTTGGCATCATCAGAACCCAGTTTTCCCATCATAACAAGCCCTAGATAACCCTAACATGTTTGAAAAGCAAGATAATGACCTAAAATCTCATATCACGGAGATGATAGAGGCCCTAGGAGAATATAAATGAGCCCAGAAGCACTAAATACTCAAGACACAAATAGCAAGTCAAATGATTCCCAAGAAGAAGAAAGGAGAGGACCCTGGGCATGTAAAGATTGCATCCAGTTTAGTAAAGAAACCGAGGGGGGAGGGGGAATGATTGGGGAATAGTTGGGGGGGAGAAGAACTATGGAAACTATGGTGGGTGGGAACTGGGAAAGGGGAAAGCCTTTGAAATGTAAACATAGAATATAGAAAATAAAAATAACTAAAAAAAAAGAAATAGAAAAAAAAAAAGAAATACAGCAAAACACTGGCAAATCGGTAGAAGCCCTTAAAGAAGAAAAAAATAAATCCTTTAAAGAAATACAGGAAAATACAATCACGCAGGTGAAAGAATTGAACATAAAAGCCCAAGAACCAAAAATGGAAGTAGAAACAATAAAGCAAACACAAAGGGAGACAACCCTGGAGATGGACAGCTTTGGAAGGAGATCAGAACCTAAGCATCACCAACAGAATACAAAAGATAGAAAATTCCAGGCATAGAAGTCTCCAGAGAATATCAACACATTTGTCAAAGAAAATACAGTGTAAAAAGCTCCTAACCCAAAATACCCAGGGAATTAAGGAGCAATCAAAAGATCACACATAAGAATGATAGGAATAAAAGAGGGTGAAGAATCCCAGTTCAAAGGGCCAAAAAAACATCTCAAGAAAATTGTAGAAGAAAATTTCCTGAACCTAAAGAAAGAGATGGCCATAAATGTATCAGAAGCCTACAGAACACCAAACAGATTGGACAAGAAAAGGAAATCCTCCCATCACATAATAATTAAAATACTAAATGCACAGAAAAAAGAAAGAATATTGAAAGTGGTAAGGGGAAAAGGCCAAGTAACATATAAAGGCAGACATATCAGAATTACATCCGAATCCTCAACAGAGACTCTAAAAGGTAGAAGATCTTGGACAGATGTCATTGAGACCCTAAGAGGATATGAAGTATCCTTTGCCATCTCATTTGATAACATTTAGTTGAAAGTCTATTTTATTGGATATTAGAATGGCTACTCCAGGGTGTTTCTTTGGACCACATACCCAACAAAACTCTCAATCGTCATAGATGAAGAAACCAAGATATTTCATGATGAAACCAAATTTAAACAATATACTTGTATTAGTCTGGGTTCTCTAGAGTCACAGATCGTATGGGCAGTCTCTATGTAGTTAGGGAATTTGTCGATGACTTACAGTCTGTAGTCCAACTCTCCAACAGTAGTCAGCAGCAGCTGTGGATGGAAGTCCAAGGATCTTGCAGTTGCTCAGTCCCACGAAGCAAGCCGGCAAGGAAGAATCAGTCTTCCTTCTTTCAATGTCCTTATATATGTCTCCAGTAGAAGGTGTAGCCCAGATTAAAGGTGTACACCTTTAATCCCAGATGAACTTGAAGTCTGGGATTAAAGGTGTATGTCTCCACACCTTTAATCCCAGATGACCTTGAACTAGAATCCATGCTTCAAGATCTCCATGCTAAGTCCAGGTCAGAAAGGTCTCTGAGCCTCCAAATTAGGATCATAGGTGAGCCTTCCAATTCTAGATTGTAGTTCATTCCACATATAGTCAAGTTGACAACCAGGAATAGCCACTACAATCCACCCCTTGTCAACTTGACACAGATAATATCTCATGTCCACATGAAACAATAACAAGGTCGTGAATACGCCTAACATGATATAACTATTCCTCGTACAATCGCAAACACATTTGTAAATTTACAATGGGGCAATGTCCCTTGGGAACATTCTTTTAGTGTCTCAATACCAATTGATGTTAAAGGAATTGGAAGACAAATGTATCCTTAACAAAATAAGATAGAAGCATTCATATTACTTATAATCCTCGTTTCTGCAACTGGTTACGTGGCCTTAGCTGGTATTTATAACTACCATCCTCTGCTACCCATTCTGTATTTCCTTCACCTTCAGCAAGCACCTCAGCAGGTCTTGGCTCTTTTCCTGGAGGATTGACCCATACCTTCATTCCTGATGGGTCATCCTTCCTCATCCTGCTTGGATTATGCTGTTGTAGTTTCCCATTGACTTTAATCACAGGACAGGGTAGTACTAAGAGACGCCCTAGGGGATCTCCTGCTCTCCAGACATAATCCTGCTTACCTCCATTGTGGAGAGGCAATCCAATTTCCCCACTGTAATCTGGATCTATCACCCCTCCTAACACAGTTATTCCTTTCTTAGCCTGATGGTTTAAGGGCATTAGAAGCCCAAAATGGCCAGGGGGAAATCTGAGCTTCCAGTTCAATGGAATGTTTGTTGTGGCTCCAGGTAGGAGCACTCCCCCCTCTGGAACCAAAACGTCTAGGCCAGCAGAACCTAAAGTTGTGGGGACAGGAAGCAAAAATTTTCCTAGCGGGTCACTAGGAGTGATAGTGAGTGGAACTATTCCCTTTTCCATCCCTTGATTCCTGGACCCATGAATCCTGGCTATGGGAGAAACTGTACCATATATTGAACGCTGATTCAAAGCATATACTGCCTTCTGAAGAACTCTGCCCCAGCCCTCCATGCTGTTGCCACCTAATTGGCGCTGTAACTGTGTCTTCAAAAGGCCATTCCATCTTTCTATCAGACCAGCTGCTTCAGGATGATGGGGAACATGGTAAGACCAGTAAATTCCATAATCGTGGGCCCACTGCCGCACTTCTCTGGCTGTGAAATGAGTTCCTTGGTCAGAAGCAATACTGTGTGGAATACCATGACGATAGATAAGGCATTCTGTGAGTCCACGGATGGTGGTTTTGGCAGAAGCATTACGTGCAGGAAAGGCAAATCCATAACCAGAATAAGTATCTACTCCAGTAAGAACAAAACATTGTCCTTTCCATGGGGGAAGTGGTCCAATGTAGTCAACCTGCCACCAGGTTGCAGGCTGGTCACCTCGAGGAATGGTGCCATATCTGGGGCTCAGTGTTGGTTTCTGCTGTTGGCAGATCTGGCATTCAGCAGCAGCTGTAGCCAGGTCAGCCTTGGTGAGTGGAAGTCCATGTTGCTGAGCCCAAGCATAACCTCTGTCTCAGCCACCATGGCCACTTTGTTCATGTGCCCACTGGGCAATAACTGGGGTGGCTGGGGAAAGAGGCTGACTGTCCACAGAACGTGTCATCTTATCCACTTGATTGTTGAACTCCTCCTCAGCTGAAGTCACCTTTTGGTACCACTTCTGGTACCACTTCTGTATTAGTCTGGGTTCTCTAGAGTCACAGATCGTATGGGCAGTCTCTATGTAGTTAGGGAATTTGTCGATGACTTACAGTCTGTAGTCCAACTCCCCAACAGTAGTCAGCAGCAGCTGTGGATGGAAGTCCAAGGATCTTGCAGTTGCTCAGTCCCACGAAGCAAGCCGGCAAGGAAGAATCAGTCTTCCTTCTTTCAATGTCCTTATATATGTCTCCAGTAGAAGGTGTAGCCCAGATTAAAGGTGTACACCTTTAATCCCAGATGAACTTGAAGTCTGGGATTAAAGGTGTATGTCTCCACACCTTTAATCCCAGATGACCTTGAACTAGAATCCATGCTTCAAGATCTCCATGCTAAGTCCAGGTCAGAAAGGTCTCTGAGCCTCCAAATTAGGATCATAGGTGAGCCTTCCAATTCTAGATTGTAGTTCATTCCACATATAGTCAAGTTGACAACCAGGAATAGCCACTACAATACTTCTTCTAATCCAGCCATAAGAGGATACTGGAAAGAAATCTCCAAAACAAGGATGGTAAGTACATTGAAGTAAACACAAGATACTAAACAGTTCACAACAAACTCTAAAGAAGAGAATCATACACATATACCACCTCCACCAACAAATATAACAGGAACTGACAATCATCTGTCTTTAATATATCTCAAAATCAATGAACTCAATTTCCCAATAAAAAGATACAGGCTAATAGACTGGATATGTAAACAGGATCTAGGATTTTACTGCATACAAGAAACACACCTTAGTGATAAAGGCAGATACTACCTCAGAGTAAAAGGCTGGAGAAAAGTTTTCCAAGAAAATGTTCCCAAGAAACAAACTGGAATATCCATTCTAATATTAAATAAAATAGACTTTCAACCAAAAGTTATCGAAAGAGATGGGGATAGGACACTTCATATTCATCAAAGAAAAATCCACCAAGAGAAAGTCTCAGTCTTGAACATCTATGCCCTAAATACGAGGGTACCTACATTCATAAATGGAACTTTAATAAAGTTCAGAGCACACATTGAACCACACACAATAACAGTGGGAAACTTCACCACCCCACTCTCAACAATGGACAGTGCATTGAAACAAAAACAGAGACACAGTGAAACTAACAGAAGTTATGAAGCAAATGGATTTAACAGATATCTAAAGAACATCTCACTCCCCAAAGAGGCTATACCTTTATCCTAGCACCTCATGGAACCTTTTCCAAGATTGACCATATAATCAGATATAAAACAAACCTCAACAGATCAAGAAGATTGGAATAATTCCATGCATTCTATCAGATCACCACAGACTAAGGGCAGACTTCAATAACAACAAAAACAACAGAAAGCGCACATACTCATATAAACTGAATAACTCTCCACTCAATAATAACTTGATCAGGGAAGGAATAAAGAATGACATCAAAGATCTTATGGAATACAATGAAAACGAAGACACAGCATACACAAACTTATGGGGCACAATGAAATCAATGCTAAGAGGAAAATTCATAGCACCAAGTGCCTTCATAAAGAAACTTGAGAGATAACTAATAAAGTTAGACCACAGAAAACCAAATAACCCTGTTAAAAATGGGGTCCAGAGCTAAATAAAGAATTTTCACCTGAAGATCTTCGGATGGCTGAGAAGCACCTTAAGAAATGTTCAACATCATTAGTCATTAGAGAAATCTAAATCAAAACAACCCTGAAATTTCACCTCACACCAGTCAGAATGGCTAAGATTAAAAACTCAGGAGACAGCAGGTATTGGTGAGGATGTGGAGAAAGAGGAACACTCCTCCACTGCTGGTGGGGTTGTAAGCTGGTACAACCACTCTGGAAATCAGCCTGGTGGTTCCTCAGAAAACTGGGCACGACACTTCTGGAGGACCCTGCTATACCACTCCTGGGCATATATCCAGAGGATTCTGGAGCATGTAATAAGGATACATGCTCCACCATGTTCATAGCAGCCATATTTATAATAGCCAGAAGCTAGAAAGAACCTAGATGTCCCTCAAAGGAGGAATGAATACAAAAAATGTGGTACATATACACAGTGGAGTACTATTCAGCCATTAGAAACAATGAATTCATGAAATTCCTAGACAAATGGATGGAGCTGGAGAACATCATCCTGAGGTAACCCAGTCTCAAAAGAACACTTTTGGTATGTACTCACTGATAAGTGGATATTAGCCTAGAAGCTTGGAATACCCAAGACATAATCAACATATCAAGTGATGTACAAGAAGAAGGAAGGAGTGGCCTCTGGTTCTGGAAAGGCTCAGTGCAGCAGTGTAGGGGAATACCAGAACAGGGAATTGGGAAGGGGTGGATGGGGCAACAGGGGGAGGGAAGAGGGCTTATGGGACTTTTGGGGCGGGGGGGATCCAGGAAAGGGGAACTCATTTGAAATGTAAATAAAGAATATATCGAATAAAAAAAGAAACTGGAGAGATCCTACACTATCAAATTAACAGCATAACTGAAAGGTCTACATCAAAAAGATGCAAACACACCCAAGAGGAGTAGATGTCAAGAAATAGTCAAACTCAGGACTGAAATCAACCAATTAGAAACAAAACAATACAAAGAGTCAATAAAACCAAGAATTGGTTCTTTGAATCAACATGACATATAAACCTTTAGGCAAAGTAAGTAAAGAGTCAAGAGACAGTATCCAAATTAACAAAATCAGAAATGAAAAGGGAGATACAACCACTGAACCTGAGGAAATTTAAAAAAAAAACTCAGAACCTACTACAAAAGTCTGTACTCTATAAAACTAGAAACTTTTGATCAAGTGAATGATTTTCTGGACAGATACCACCTACTAAAGTTACATCAAGGTCAGGTAAACTACTTAAACAGTCCTGTAACCCCCCCCCAAGGAAATAGAATTAGTCAACAAAAACCTAACAACAACAACAACAACAACAACAACAGCAAGAAGCTCAGGGCTAGATGGTTTTAGTGCAGAAGTTTTTTGGACCTTCAAAGAAGAATTAATACCAAGACTCCTCACATTATTCCATGAAATAGAAACAGAGGAACACTACCTAATTCATTCACACTTACTCTGATACCTAAACCACATAAAGACCCAACAGAGAAAGAGTTGTGTTGCTTATGAATATCAATGCATTTTTTGTATCAGAGAGCCAGGTGGCTCCACAGCCTTCTGTACACAGCCTGCCAGAAGAATGTGATCTCCCAGCAGACCCTCCACTTCTGAGCATAGAGGTGAGAGCTCTAGTTTCTTTCCAACATCTCTCTGGAGGGAAACAGCTAGGAACACACAGGACATTTGATCAGTGGAGCAGCAGGCACAGGAGCCTTCAGGTCTTCATTTGTACCAGGGAGCCAGGTGACTCCATAGCCTTCTGTGTATAAACAATTTCAGCAAAGTGGCCAGATAAAGCTTAACTCAAACAAGTCAGTAGCCTTCCTCTACTCAAAGGATAAACAGGCTGAGAAAAAAATTAGGGAAATATCATCATTCACAGTAACCACAGAGTATAAAATATCTTAGTGTAAGTCTTACTAAGCAAGTAAAAGATATGTATGACAAGAACTTCAAATCCCCGAAAAAAGAACCTGAAGAAGACCTCAGAAGATGAAAATATCTCCCATGCTCAAGGATTGGTAGGATTAACATAGTGAAAATGGCTACCTTACCAAAAGCTATATACAGATTCAATGGAATCCACATCAAAATTGCCACCCAGTTCTTCACAGACATCAAAAGAACAAATCTCATCTTCATATGGATAAACAAAACACCCAGAATAGCCAATACAATTCTCAAAAATAAAAGAACTTCCACCGAATAACTAATCTCAAGCTGTATTACAGAGCACTAGTGATAAAACCACATGGTATTGTACAAAAACAGACAGGTCAATCAATGGAATAGAATTGAAGACTCAGGTACACACACACACACACACACACACACACACATCCTTGATCTTTGACAAAGAAGCAAAAACATGTAGGGAAAAAAGAAAGCATCTTCAATACATGGTGATGGTTTAACTGGTGATCTGTATGTAAGAGAATGCAAACAAATCCGCATTCATTATCTGGCACAAAGGTCAAGTTCAAGTGCATCATGGACCTCAACCTAAAACCAGATACACTGAATCTAGCAGAAGAGAAAGTGGAACGAACCTTGAACTCAGTGGTACAGGGGGAATTTCCTGAACCAATGGCTCAGTCTTCAAGATCAAAAATCAATAAATTGGACTTCATGAAACTGAAAACCTCCTGTAAGGTGAAAGACAGCATCAATAGGACAAATTGGTAACCTACAGATTGGGAAAAATCTTCACTAACTCTACATCTGACAGAGGGCCAATATCCAAAATATATAAGTAATTCAAGAAGTTAACCTCTCAAAACTCAAATAACCCAATTAAAAATGGGGTACAGAGCTAAACAGAGAAGTCACAGCAGGAGAATCTGGAAAGACAGAGATGCACTTAAAGAAATATTTCAAGTCCTTTGTCATCAGAGAAATGTAAATCATAACAACCCTGAGATTTCACTTCACACCAATCAGAATAACTAAGATCAACAACTCAAGTGACAGTACATGCTGGGCAATGAGAAGAAGGGAGAACACTCCTCCATTTGTGGTGGTGGTTGGATTTCAAGCTGGTACAAACACTGTGGAAATCAATCTGGTGGTTCCTCAGAAAACTGGAAATAGTTTAACCTGAAAACTCAGTTATACAACTTTTGGGCATATACCCATAAGTTGCCCTATCATACCACAAGGACACATCTTCCACACTGTTCATAGTAACCTTATTTGTAACATCCAGAAACTGGAAACAACCAAGATGTTTCTCAACTGAAGAATGGATACAGAAAATGTGGTTCATTTATACAATGGAATATTATTCAACTATTAAAAATGATGACATCATGAATTTTGCAGGCAAATTGATGGTGATTTTGTAGGCAAATTGATGGAGTGAAGTAACCCAGACCCAAAAGGACATGCATGGTATGTACTCACTAATAAGTGGATATTAACCAAAAAGTACAGGGTACCTAGGATACAACCTACAGATCGTAAGAATATATAATAAGTATAATAAGTAGAAATATCCAAGTGAGGATGCTTCACTCTCCCTTAGAGGTGAAGGAAATAATCACGGGAGACAGAGGGAGGGATCCGTGTAGGAGAGCGAAGGGAGTGAGGAAGGAGAGGGGAAGAGGGTGACAAGATCAGATATGGGGAGGAGTTGACAGGAGAGAAGCCTAGAGGGCCAAGAGATATAAGCAACCTAGGTGAGTGGGAGGTGGGGGAGCCCTCTAGAAAGTACCAGAGACCTGGAAGGTGAAACACTCTCAGTACTCATTGGGGTTGACCTTAGCCAAAATGCCCAACATTGAGGAAAAGAAACTTGAAGAGTTGACCTTCAGTATATAGACAGGGCCTCAAGTGGAGGGACAGGGTTACTAACTCACAGTCACAATTCCTGACCCAGAATTGTTCCTGTCTAAAACAATGGTAGGGACAAAAATGGAGATGAGACTGAAGGATAGTTGGACCAGTGACTGGCCCAACTCTGGATCCATCTCATGGGTGGGCACAAAACCCTGTCACTACTATGCAATGATGTGTTTACAGATGGGAGGCTGACATGGCTGTCCTCTGAGAGGCTCTACCAGCAGCTGATCAAGGTGGAAGCAGATACTAAACCGAATCATTGGACTGACGTCAGAGACCCTTATGATTGATTTAGGTGAAGGAATGAAGATGCTGAAAGGGAGAGTGACTACATAGAAAGACCAACAGCCTCAATTAACCCAGACCCTAAGGAGTTCCCAGAGACTGACTCACCAACCAGGAACATACAGAGGCTGGTCAGAGGCCCCTGGCACATATGTAGCAGAGTTCTGGCCTTGATGGGAGATGTTCTTAATACTCAAGAGACTTGAGGCCCCAGGGAAGGGGTGGCCTGGTGGGAATATAGAGCACCCTTTTAGAGTCAAGTGGAGGAGGAATGGGATGAGGAAATTTGGGAGGAAGGACTGAAGTTGAAAGCAATGACCTGAATGTAAAAAAATAATTTAAAAAACAAAACAAAACCTCTTAGTAATAAGTGCAGACAATTGAATTTTATTTGATGTGTAAACATAACTATAAAAAATTAGAAAAAGTAGAAAGGTCTATTGATAAGACTTTCCTGAAATTTCTAAGCACATTTTTTCTTTTCTTTTTACTGTTAATAGTAACAAGTCCCCAAAGAAAGGGATAATGTGGATCAGTTGGCTAATTCAGAGCTGTGTGAATTGAACCCCCAAGGTCACACAATTGAAGTAATTAGCCAGTGTCTTCAGATCTGTACTTTGCCAGCTTCAATGTCTCTTGCAACCTTTAGGCACCTTCATTAGCTTAAGCCTGACTTGTTTTCAAGTTCTGAATATATAACCCATAGCTTTGGTGAATATCAGGCAGAAAAGGAGCAGTTGGTAATGCCCCTGCAGAGACACATTCTAGGCCAGTAAGTGCAAATGGAGATGTTGGAATTGTAGAGGGACTGTCAAGGGCACTGTTTCTTTGGGATGGAGAGAAGGATACATGCAAAGATTCTGTTCTGAGGCTGAGCTGATGTTTGGAACCGGGGTGAATTCTAGGAACTCCCAGAGTCTGCTTTCCTCCCACACTGGTTATCATCCCTATAGGAACCTTCCCCACATCATTAAGCAAGGGGTCTTGTTTTAGCAGGGAGGATGGGTATGAAGTACTTTCAACTAGATTAAAAACCTTCTGAGGGAATCCAAGTGCTATATTCCTCATTTGTGTGTGTAAGAATTTATGATCCTAAAAAGGATGAGATATCATATTAAAAGTAGCAAAGGTAATCTCAGACACAGGATATTTTCATAGGATTATATGGGGCTAATAAAACATTCTATAAAGTAAAATGTTTCAGAAATAGTTCTTAAACGTTCATTGTCATTTAATTATTTCAGTTGTATTGCTCACCAGTGCCTTATGTGGTCAAGGCACTTTAAGGTTAAGTGCACATCAATTAAAATGGAAGTCCACCAGAGTTAGTGTGTAAGAAGCTGTGAATTCAAGTAAGCCTCTATCAAGAATTAGAATAGAAAATCAAAGAATTAAAACAACTCTGTGAGTGATACTGGAAAAATTCTCTGTGATTATGAACTTTCTATGTTCTTTTTAATCTTTTCAATGTGATCTTTAGTCTTATGGAAGTTTTGTGAATAGCCCACATCAAAACAATTCATACACTATCTTAGAATAATAGTGTATTTTGTCAGTGTCTTAATTTCCTTTAGTTATAATTATGTTTTCTCAGCATGGGAAGGATCTTTTTCTGTTTTTTAAATTATATTTTTGATTGTATTTTATTGTGATCCAAGGATGGATTATATCTCATTTTTGGTCTTGTACACTCTTCCTAATGTGAGTGTAGAAAGAGGTGGGTAACACATGCCAGTGGGAAAGTGAGCTTGAATCTATCCCTCTAGACTAGTGTTTCTTATGTCTTTGGTCAGATAAGCTTCTTTTTTCAGAGTCACACTGGCTTAAGTGAAGAGAACAAGAATGAGTACCTGTTGAATATTCAGCTCTAAGCTGGACATGTATGTCACACTATCCGTGACCTAGGGAAGCATCAAATAAGAACAGGTGGAAGGAATAAAAAACCCTAGAGGATGGGGAGCAATACTGTGAAATGCTGTCTTCTGGGTATGGCATGGCTATTACATGCACGCTCATATAGCAACTGTGACCACTGACCACCTATACACAAAAGTATGAAAGTAAAAGGGAACTAGATGGTATCAGAAGGATGTCATCATAAGCAAGAGGGGGATTGATGAGGGTAATGGAAGAATATAATCATAATATATTGTATAAATGTATGGAATTGTCAAAAATTAAGGTAAAAAGAATACTGAGATTGCAGAAGAACAGAAATATTGCCAAAAGCATATAGTCATTTGCTCATTTCACAAGACAGTTGCTTTAATCCAAAATATAGGTTGTTGAGTGATAGTAAACTTCTATATTTTTTATTAACCCTATTTTCATTTTCAAAAGCTGTTCAAATAATATAGAACTACAAAACCTTACACTTGTCTCAGAATTCCATCTCATGAGAGTCTCTGATGATCCAGGGCTGCAGCCCATCCTCTTCGGGTTACTTCTGTCTATGTACCTGGTTACAGTGCTTGGTAATCTGGTCATCATCCTGGCCGTCAACTCTGACTCTAACCTCCATACTCCCATGTACTTCTTCCTCTGCAATCTGTCCTTGGCTGACATCTGTTTCATCTCTACCACAGTCCCAAAGATGATTGTGAACATCCAAACTCAGAGCAAAGAGATCACCTATGTGGGCTGCCTTACACAGATGTCATTTTTGGTTCTCTTTGCATGTATGGATGGGATGCTTTTGACTGTGATGGCCTATGACAGATTTGTGGCTGTCTGTCACCCACTGCATTCCTCGCTCATCATGAATCCTCGCTTCTGTGGCTCTTTAGTTTTTCTGTCTCTTTTGGTTAGTCTCATGGATTCTCAGGCACACAATCTAATCGCCTTACAAATCATCTATTTCAAGGATGTAGAAATTTCCAATTTCTTCTGCGACCCTCCACAACTCCTTAATCTTGCCTGTTTTAACACATTCATTAACAACATAGTCATGTATTTTGTTGTTGCTATATCTGGTTTACTTCCTATATCTGGAATTTTCTTCTCTTATTATAAAATAGTTTTCTCCATTCTGAAAATACCATCATCAGGTGGGAGGTATAAAGCCTTCTCTACGTGTGGGTCTCACCTGTCAGTTGTTTGTTTATTTTATGGAACAGGCATTGGAGTATATCTTGGTTCAGCTGTATCACATTCTCCCAGAAGTACTGCAGTGGTCTCACTGATGTACACTGTGGTCACTCCTATGTTAAATCCTTTCATCTATAGCCTGAGGAATAAGGACATTAAAAGAGCAGTGAAGAGACTCCACAGAATAACATTGTAGGGCCTGTGGCACCCCGTTAGAGTGTGGGTGGGAGTGGAAAGCAGGGGGTTTAAGAATGTATACAAATTTTCAATTAGTGAAGACAAAAACATACTGGATCATGCTCATGGTTACATAACAATATAAATGTAACTATTACCAATGAAGTAGATATAGAACAATATGCTTAATTTTCTGACTTATTAATGTTTTGTCATTACCAACTGTTATGGTAACTCTTGGTTGTCAGCTTGACTATATCTGGAATGAAATATAATCCGGATGGGGAGGGCACACCTTCCTTCTATATATTGAGGCAGGAAGGCAACATGACTTTGATCCAGATCTTGAAGCTAGAAGACACAATCTTTTGATCTGGATCTTGAGGTGGCATGATATATGCCTTTAATCGAGATTTTGTTGGACACCTTTAATCCAAGCCATACTTTCTGCTGAAAACTTAATACAGACAATGGAAGAAAGCAGGATTAATTTGTTCTTCACCCGCTTGCCCTCACTTTACCAGTGCACCCATTGGAGCCTACTTCTTCAGGATTCCAGCTTATATCAAACATCAGCTGAGTCACCCAGCCTTATGGGGAGTAACCACTAGATTCTTGTAGTTTCTGTTCACAGCTGGACATTCTTGGATTAACTGGACTGCAGTCTGTAAGTCATTTCAATAAACTATATATATGTATATATTATATAACATATATTTATATATTACCTAGTACATATATCTCTCTATTTACAATCTATGTTTTATTTTGTTGGTTCTATATCTGGTTTACTCCCTATATCTGGAATTTTCTTCTCTTACTATAAAATTGTTTTCTCCATTCTGAGAATACCATCATCAAGTGGGAGGTATAAAGACTTTTCCACCTGTGCGTGTCACCTGTCAGTTGTTCACTCCTTTTGTGGAACAGCCATTGGAGTATATCTTGGTTCAGTTCACACACACACACACACACACACACACACACACACACACACCAAAATATCTACATCTCTAATCTTTATATTCTCTCTCTCTCTCTCTCTCTCTCTAATCTATGTATCTATATATCTATGTACCTATCTACGTTTCTGTCTACTATCTTTCTATGTTTGTATGTATGTATCTTTCTATGTATGTATGTATGTTCTATATACATATGTATCTTTCTATGTATGTATGTATGTATGTATGTATGTTGTATGTATGTACCTATCTACCTACCTACCTATCTATATCTATAAACTGGGTAATTACAAGATTAATCTTCTAAGGTCACATAACTGTCAATGATAAGTCTTTCCCTCCAATTCTTCAGTTTATCAGTTCGGACCCACAGGGCATCATATTTCTCCTCCTCCATGGTTGTCTGAATTGTAGCACTTCTGTGACATTGTGTCACTACCATTCCTGAAGATGGAGCCTTAGCTCCCGAAAAGCAAGTCACACCTGCCATCTTTGGTTATGATTCAGCACAGAAGCAGTTCAATTCATGAGTGTTGAGGGGAATGGTACATAGAGGATGGCCTTCCAGGAAAACATGATTGATTATCAATAGAACTGATGCAACCATTTGTGTACTTAAATGGCAGGATATTGATTTGCAAAATTTTATCTTAGGAAGACCATAATTATATTCTTTGTTATGGAGGGAATCCTGAAACATTCATTCAATCTTCACACACTAATTCCACTTATCACAGAAGCTCTCCCCATGCTAGCAGAAATTTTTGCTTCTATAAAGTGTTTCTTAGGAACTTCAAAGGACTATGAAAGTGATGATAAATATTTAAAGAGGGTGCTTGTGACTGCAACATCATGAAGAATTTATGTTTTCATTTAAACTCTGGAGACTGAACCTAGGCAAGCACTCTGCCACGAAGCTAAATCCCAACCCCAAAAGCTTTCAAGATAAAAACTCTTCCCATAATCTGAACAATATTTTCTATCTGTTACTCATAATTTTGCAGGCACAGTCTTCTCAATGTTATAATACCACGGATTTTGTTATTTTACAGGAAACAAAGAGACACTGAAGTTTAATATAACCTACTTTAGGAGTTTAGGTGGAAATGAATGAAGTCATGTAATATAGCTAGATGTGGCTGTGTAGAGTGTTTCCCCCAATATTTGGAGGCTGAAGCAGGTGAATCTATGTACTAGGCCAGCAATGGCTATATAGTAAGACTGATTCAAAAAGCAACCAAACCAAATTAAAAGCAAAACAACAACAGCAGCAGCAATAAAACCAGATATGTCAGAATACAGGATACCCCACAAAGTGGATTTTGGCAGATTGCCTATTTATTTATTTGTTGTGTATAGGTGAGTGACACACATGCCACAGCACATATGTCAAGGGCAGCTTAAAGGAGATGATATTCTTCTTTAGTCATGTGGGTTCCAGGAATTGGATTCAGGTTGTCCTACTTGGTGGCAATCTTTATCAGCTGAGCCATCCTGTTTCTTGCCCCTACCAGATTATCTTTTTGAAAGACCAGAAAGCCACTTCACATATCTGTCACATGGTATTGTTATCTAAGCTGATTTCCAACTGATACAAGTACAGTGAGCAAGGGCTAAATGATGAATGGTCTGTTTGTGATTAGTATATGATTAATGTATAAAATAGAAAGAAAATAAAATTTTGATATCAAATTTGAAAGCTAGATGTAAAGTATCATTATTTTCAGATGATACATACATACATACATATATAGGATATATATATATGTGTACACACACTATATATATACACACGTATATATATACACACATATATATGTGTGTACACACACACACACACACACACACATATCCTAAAACATCCATGAGGGATTCATACAGCTGAGTAACACTTTCCGAAGAGTATCTGGGTACAAAGTTAACTCACAAAAATCAGTAGTCCTCCTATATGACAACAGACTGTGAAAGAAGTCAGATGAACAAAACGTTTCACATAACCCTCAAATAATATAAAACATCTTCAGAGTATATCTATCCAAACAAGCAAAAAAAAATTATAGATTAAAAGAACGAAGTTGAAAAGGATATCAGAAGATGAAGAGATCTCCCATATTCATGGATAGGTAGGATTAACATAGTAAAAAGGCCAATCTATGGAAAGCAATTTATAAATTTAGTCAGTTCCCGTCAAAATTCCAACAATTTTATTACAGGTCTTGAAAGCATATTTCCATTCACAACAGCCAGCTCCAAGGTATTCTGGTACTACAATCACAGAGCACCCTCTTAGAGGCAAAGGGGAAGATTTGCAGAGGGGAGACTGGGATGGGAAACAACATTTGAAATGTAAATAGAATAATTAATAATAATAAAATCAACAACAATAATAACAGCAACATTTTCATTAGAAATAAGAGGCAAATGGAAAATTAAGGCAAGACCACCCCTGTGGAAGATGGATCTACTGTAAGCTGTGCTAAAGAACTAGGAGAATGAAATAATATAATTTAATGAAATAATATAAGTTTTCCTTCCAGTATTCTTGCCTCCTAGTGCACTTGGCACAGGTCCAGCAAGAGGTCCTAGCAGGTCTATAAAACTTTCTGAGTCCTGATTTAGAAAGAAAGAACTCTCCCTATTTCTCCTTCTCTGTCTTTTTCTTCGGATGCTAGCCAAACCTAAGCATGCTTTTTTTCCTGGTGCTTTGGGTTTCCTTATTCTTTCTCTGAATGCCCCTGCTCATTTTTGGCCATGTGGCAGCTTGTCTATCATGTGACTGACCTCCATGTCTCACTCAATGAGCATGGCTGTCTCTCTTCTATTTCTGTATCTTCCTTCTCCGTAGCTGGTAAGATTTGTAGTTTGCCTGCCCCAGGATTTTTCTTTTAAACTTTAATAAAATTGTCCCAAACTTTCAAAAAAAAAAGAAAGCATATTTTTAAACTTTGTATGAAAACAAAACAAAACACACAGTTTAGCTAAAACATTCTGAACCATGAAAACTGTTTGAGATTCCACTATTCCCTATTTCAAGTTGTACTACAGAGATATCTATAAATATAAAAACCTCATGGTATTGGCCTAACCATACACAGATTGATTAATGGAATGAATCTGAAGTCTAAAACCTAAGTCCACAGACATATGGACATCTGAATTTTTAAATAAATCATCCAGAAATATACATTGGACAAAGAAAGCATCTTCAACAAATGGTGCTGATCAATCTGGATGCTTGTGTGTAGAAAAATGCAAATAGATTCATAATTATTATTCTGCACATAACTCAAGTTAAAGTAGATCAAAAGCCTCGACATAAAACAAGATACACTGAATATGATAGAAGAGAAAGTCGGGAGTAGTCTTGAACATAGATGCATAGGAGACAACTTTCTGAACAGAATACAGATACCACAGACACTAAGAGCAACAATTAATAAATGAGACCTCATGAAACCAAAAAGCTTCTGTAAGACAAAGATCACCATCAATCAGAAATAACAGCCATTTATAGATTAGGAAAAGATGATTACCAACTCCACACTCGGTAGAAGACTAATATCAACCATATATAAAGAACTCAAGAAACTACATTAAAAATGAAGTAATACAATTAAAAATGGTATATAGATCTAAACAGAGAATTTTTTATAGAGGAAACTAAAATGGCTGAGGAACATTTAAAAAATATTCAACATCCAAATGACTTTGAGATTCCATTTTTTACCTGTCAGAATGGCTAAGATCAACATAAGTGACAGTTCATGTTGTTGAGGATATTTTGCAGTAGAAACACTTCTCCATTGCTAGTTGGGATGAAAATCTGTACAGCCACTATGGAAATCAATACAGCTCTTCCCAGAACTTTAGGAATCAATTTATCTCAATCCCATATATACCACTCTTTGTATATATTCAAATGATGCCATCTCTAAGTGATGTTATAACAATAGCAAATGCTTTCATCTTGGTGGTATGGTTTCTTGTAATTAATTAATGCTAAATGAAAAATTAACTTCATTCATGAGGAAAAGAATCAGATACAAAAACAAAGTTCTTGGAGTTAAATTTCATTAAAAAAGGTAGAATGTAATAATTCCATATTACACATTAAAGAAGAAAGATTGTAAGAGAAGGAAGGGATGGAGGAGACCATCAATACAAGGCCATTTAAATGCAGCAGCACTGACACATATATGACCCCTTAGAGATTGTGGCAGCATGCCCAAGGCCAGCAGGGGTCTGCATGGTTTGCACCAGAAGGGGTTTCAATTTTGAGAGAAGTGGAGATATGCCTAAATTCCTCACCCAGAAACAAGGTTCAACTGACAGTATCTCATAAATAAAAAAATCAATTCTCTCCAACAGAGTCTCACTGGGGATTCAAACCACTCATTAAGACCAGGACCTACACCCAGCAGTAGATGTCCAACACACACACAAACAAACAAACAAAAAAACAAGTTCAATGACATCTTTGGAGGCTCTTAAGGTTTTGACAGTAATTTTTTTCTCACATGTTTTTTCATATATGTTATTGCTTTGGGATTTACATTTCTTGAGAATTCCTGTGCATACAGACATGTGTGTCTCTGTGTCTTCATACATACCTCATGTTATTTCTTTGGCTTTTTTCTTCTGTTTGTTTGTTTCATCCTATTCTAGCTTGTTTATTTTATTATTATTCTTTAGATGTATGTTTGTTTTACAATAAAAGATAGAAAGTTTGTGGATTCGGATAGGAGGGAAGGTGATGGGACTCTCAAAGGAATTAGGGAGGGGAAACCATAATGTGAATATATTATATGAAAATCATCTATAAAAACTAAAACTTCTTGAGTTGGAGAGATGGTTTAGCAGTTAAGAGCACTGACTGCTCTTCCAAAGGTCCTGAGTTCAAGTCCCAGCAACCACATGGTGACTCATAACCATGTGTAATGGGATCCAATACCCTCTTGTGGTATGTCTGAAGACAGCTACAGTGTACTTATATACATTAAACAAACAAACAAACAAACAAACAAATAAATAAATAAATAAATCTTTAGTCTCGTCACTCCTCCTAAACAATGAAACAAATCCTAACACTTCTCATGTGTGATTATTATCAGTAAATATGATAAAATGGAAGGGATTTTTAAAATTAATTTATATCCAAAATGCTGATGCACCTCTTGGTCCCTCCCTCACAGTATTGCCCCCTACTTCCTCTCCTCTTGTCCTCTGAGAGGGTGGGCCCCCTTGCATATCTCCCCATCCTGGTACATCAATTTGCTACCATATTATGTGCATTCTCTCCTGCTGAGGCCAGGCAGGGCATCCATGAAGAATGAACTGCCTGTTTGCTACATATGTGCTGAGGGCAGGGCTGGTGGGGATTGTTGCAGTCTGTGTATGTTCTTAGGTTGGTTGCTCAGATTGCATGAATCTCAGAAGAGACTTTGACCTTTGAACTTTTAAAGAAGTTTGAAACTATTATAGACTATGGGGACTTTTGAAGTAAGACTGAGTGCATTTTTGCATTGTATTATGGCTACAAGTCTATGGGGGCCAGGGAGCATAATGTGGTTCTTCTGATTGGCCTGCCTTTACTTGTCATCTCGTCATCTTCTCTTGAGCTTTCAATACCCTTTTAAATCTTGTGGGTATTTTTGAATATTTACTCAAACATCAAATAAGGATTTTCTTTTCTGGTGTTCTGTAAGAGTCTTGCATTTGGAATGGCATCTCTTTATATCTGGAAAATTCTCTTCTAAGATTTTACTGAAAATATTTTCTATGCCTTCTACATGGATTTCTTTTTTTGTGTGTCCATAGTTCATAGAATTCATATTTTAATGATATTCAAATCTCTCTCATGCATTGTTCATATATTTCTTTATCATTGATGTTGACTGAAAAAAATCTAGTTCTTTTACTTTGTCTTCAAACTCTGATATTCTCTCTCAATATATTTATTTTTTAATATTCTTTTAATTCTTTTTAATTGTTTTTAAATTAATTTTTTATTTGTTTACATTCCAGACGTTATCCTCCTCCAGTTTTCCCTCCTACAGTTCTTCATCCCATTGTCCCTCTTCTTTGCTTCTGAGAGGGTAATTGTCTACATCCCCCTGCCCCAGACATCCAACTTCCATGGGGCCTCAAGTTTCAACAGGAGTAGGCATATCCTCTCCCAACGAGGACAGACAAGGCAGTTCTCTGCTACATATGTGCCGGAAGCCTCTGATGAGCCTGTGCATGATCTTTGACTGGTGGCTGAGTCTCTGGGAGCTCCCAGGGTTCCTTGTAAGTTGAGACTGTTGATCTTCCTATGGTGTTGCCATCCTCTTCAGCACTGTCACTCCATCCCCTAATTCTTCAATAGGGACCTCCAAATTCATTCTAATAGTTGGCTGTAAGTATCTGCATCTGTTTCAGCCAGGTCCTCTCAGAGGACAGCCATGCTCCTGTCTGTAAGCACAATATAGCAGTAGTAATAGTATTAGGGTTTGGTGCCTCCCGCCCCCATGAGATGGATTCCAAGTTGGGTCAGTCATTGTACAGTCTTTCCTTCAGTCTCTTCTCCATTTTTGTACCTGAATTTCCTTTAGACAGGAACAATTCTGAGTCAGAAATTTTGACTGTGGGTTGGTAACGTCATCATTCCTCTTGGTGCCAGGTCTATCTATTGGAAGTGGTCTCTTAAGATTCTCTCTACCCATTGTTGGGCATTTTGTCTATGGTCACCCCATTGAGTCATGATAGTCTCTCACATCCCATGTCTCTGGGACTTTCTAGAGTGTTCACTTCACTTCCACCCCCAGAAGATGGATGTTTCCATTCATTCTCCTGGCCTTCTGGTTTCTCTCCTGTCTCTTCCCATACCTGATCCTGTCCCACCTTCCACCCAGAATGCTCCCTTCCTCTTCCTTCCATGATTATTTTGTTCCTCATTCTAAGTGATATTGAAGCATCCTCACTTAGGCCCTTCTTCTTGTTAAACTTTTTACAGTCTGGGTTGTATTCTGAGTGTTCTGTATTGGCTAATATCCACTTATCAGTGAGTACATACCATGCATGTCCTTTGGGATCTGGGTTACCACATTCAGTTGAATATTTTCTACCTTCTTCCATTTGCCTGAAAAATTCATAATGTCCTGATTTTTAATTGCTGAATAGTATTCTATTGCATAAATGAACCACATTTTCTGTATCTATTGTACCATTGAGAGACATCTGGGCTGCTATCAGTTTCTGGCTATTATGAATAAGGCTAGTATTGAAGAAACATGAGATAACCTGCCCCTGTCTCTGTGTTAATCTTTGGCACTGAGTCTCCTACTCTCAAGTCCCTGTGCATTGAGCTAAACAGTCATCATTCTTCCATCCCCCAGTGCAGATGTCTCCTGCCTTTGAAGAAGGCAGAGGACAAAAGGCAACCTGTCCTTGTCTCTTCAGTGTTAACCCCTGGCACCAAGCCTCACACTCCTTTCTTTGTTAAAGTCAAACAACCAGCACCTCCCCGTGGGGCAGATGTCTCCTGTCTCTGAAAGAGGTAGGAAATTTGTGCCCTTAAAGTGATAAACCCCCCCTCCCCCGCTCTTGAGCTATGGGAAAGAGGCAACTAACTGTTCTCAGACAGCTGTGGCTGGCTTGTAGAAATACAATAGTCTCTGATAACGGAATAAGTTATTTCTTCCCAGGCAAAAAAGATCCTTTTCCAGCTGCAGGGTCCAACCTTGCTATCTGAACTAATGTTATTGGACAACATTCTGTTACCCTCTACCCAATCATGTAACACTAAGGCTTGCAAACCCCAGCTTATGCATCTCCTATGTATACCCTGAATCCCTAGATGAAAGCATCACATTTCTAACCTATGGAGCAGGGAAGGTTGTGATCTGGATCTAGACTCTTTGCATTTGCATCAGTGTTGCTATTTCTGGCAGTTTCCTGGGGTTCCCATGAATGGGGCATAACACTATGAACATAGTAGAGCATGTAAGCTTGTATGGTGGAGAATCTTTTGGGTATATGCCCAAGAGTAGTACAGCTGGGTTTTCAGGTGGAACTATATACAAATTTCTGAGGAACTGGCCAGATTGTTTTTCAGAGTTGTTGTACGAACCCGCAATCCCACTAGCAATGGAGGAATGTTCCTCTTTCTCCACATGTGTTGTCACTTGAATTTTTGATGTTAGGCATTCTGTTTGGTTGAAGGTGGAATCTCAGGGTCATTTTGATGTGCATTTTCCTTATGACTAAGAATGCTGAACATCTTTAAGTACTTCTTGGCCATTCAGATT
Source organism: Apodemus agrarius (assembly GCA_964023405.1). NCBI lineage: Eukaryota > Metazoa > Chordata > Mammalia > Rodentia > Muridae > Apodemus > Apodemus agrarius. Next base: position 20,380,383 of record OZ030012.1, on the reverse strand, counting down.
CCTCTGTTAAGAAGTCTTTGTTTCGCTATGTACCCCAGTTTTAAAATTTGGTTATTTGGTTTTCTGGAAGTTAACTTCTTTAGTTCTTTATATATTTGATTATTAGTCCTCTATAAGATGTAGGATTAATGAAGATCTTTTCACACTCTGTAGATTGCTGTTCTGTCCTATTGACAGTGTCCTTTGCCTTATAGATTGTTAGTTTCATGAAGTTCCATTTATCAGTTGTTGATCTTGAGCCACTGTTGTTCTTTTCAGGAAAATGTTCCCTGTGCCAATGCATTAGAGGTTCTTTCCTACTTTCTCTTCTATTAGATACAGTATATCTAGTTCTGTGTTGAGATCTTTGATCCACTTGTATTTGAGCTTTGTTCAGGTTGATAAATATGAATCCATTTTTATTCTTCTACATGCATACCACCAATTAAACCAGCACCATTTATTGAAGATGCTTTCTTTCTTCCACTGTTTGGTTTTTGGATTCTTTGTCAAAGATCAATTGTCAACAGGTGGGCAGGCTTATTTCTGGCTCTTTGATTCTATTCCATTGATCCACCTCTATGTGTCTGTACTAGTACCATGCAGTCTTTATCACCATTGCTTTGTAGTACAGCTTGAGGGCAGGGCTGTCCATTTCTCTAAAAGTTATTTTATTGTTGAGACTTGTTTTGCCTATTCTGGGTTTTCTTGTTTTTCCATATGAAATTGAGAATTTCTCTTTCCATGTCTTAGAAAAATTGTGTTGGAATTTTGATGGGGATTGCATTGGACCTGTAGATTGCTTAAGATGACCATTTTCACTATTTTAATTCTACCTATCAGTGCACATGGAAGATCTCTTTATTTCTTTTTATTTCTTTTTTTTTTTTTGGGAAACTAGTTAGGATATATTTTTCCAGTTTTATTTTCTATATTCTTTGTTCACAGTCCAAAGGCTTTCCCCTTTTCCAGTTCATCCCTCCCCATATGTCCCATAAGTCCTCTTCCCCCTTCCCATTCCCCAATCACCACCACCCCCCCACCATTTCTCTGTTCTGGTACTCTCCTACAAAACTGGATCCATTCTTTTTGGGACCAGGGTTCCCTCCAACCTTCTTCTTGGGAATCTTTTGATTTGCTAATTGTGCCTTGAGTATTCAGAGCTTCTGGGCTCATTAATATCCACTTATCAGTGATTGCATTTCATGTGTATTCTTTTGTGATTGGGTTAATGTAGGTCGTGTGTCTATCTCACCAGCAAGAATGACACGAGACAGTCAGGATCCTTCCACAGACGTTTATTGCGGGGTTGATTGTAGAGGCGAAAGACCAAGAAGGGAAGAGCGGTGCATCTTAAATAAACCTAGGCAGGATGTGTTCCTACCTGATTGGTGCACGCCACGATGCCTCATTAGCATGCTCCGGGACTGAGCTGCGACCCGCCAAACCTCTACCTGCGCATGCACAGTAGGGTGCGGAGTGGAGTAAACAACAGCACATTGCTGATTCATCATAGGAAATGGGCGCCATCTTGTAATGGCGAATGTGGCTTCCTACAACTCCCCCTTTTTTGTTTTATAAGAAACCAGGCCTAGGGCTGCCGATCAACCATCAGGTTCTTGTTGGACCATCAGGGTTCGAGGCAATCCATGAATGAACTCATGACCAACACCCTCTCACGTGCAATGAGATAGTCTCTGTGAGGTGCAAGGGCTGTGGCAAACAGCATGTCACCCATCCCGGTGCAATGTCCTTTCAAGGACTCGGGGTACAAGGGCTGACTTCTGCCTGAGTAAAACTAATTCTTAAGCATGGACAGCCATGCTTCAGGGGAAGCACCATTTTTCAATGCAGCGAGTGCCTGTGTAAACACCACCTTGTCGCATTTTTGTTGGACACGTAGCTTGCACAACAACCATAGCAGAAACACTCCTCCACAGCATATTAGGGAACCAAAAAGACAAACTCCCACCCACTCCTTAAGGAGATTCATAGCATTGGCAATCCAGGTTCCCAATCCAGCAGTGAAGGACACATCTACTCGGGTGGAATTTGCATGGACGATGGCAATCCTCAATTCTTGTAGCAGATGATCAATCTCCGGACCAGTTTTCTGCAAGATGACTTAGACAAGCTCTTTGACAAATTAGCAGCATGGGTAAAATTCTGATAGGGCACCGAGGTAATACATAGCCTCCTGTATCGTCATTCATACCCTAACTGAGCAACCTGCCAAAGGGTATCATCTTGTTCCTGCACCAAATCAATTCTTTGATTAAGGATCATTATGCCACCTTTTAGGTGGGCATTAACATTGGCCTGAAACTTCCTAGGTGGGCATTGCAAGACAAAAGCAGTGCCTCACAAGTCTCCACTGAGGCAGCTCTGAGCCTTTTACTTACTCAACTGTAAATTATTCTCTAATCTGAGCCTATTGGCCAAGGCCAGGCCCAATACTCACCTGTCCTGTAGGGCAGTAGCCTACACCTGGACCCCATTGCATAAGGGTTGATTAACAAAAGGAACCTGAAATTTGAAGGTTCCCAGAAAAATTCTACTAGCTGTTTTTAGTAGTCATATCTATAGATTTTTCAAACAGTTCAAAAAGAACCTGTTTGATATCAAATAAATTCCCACTGAGATCTCCTTTTCAATCTTGGGTGGTTAATTTTTGCTTCTACCACTGTATCCAATAATGCTTGTGAAAAAGTGGCAACAGGCCTATACTGGCCACAGGTGTTTTTAACTTACTCTTGAAATCATCTTAATTGCAAAATATGAGTTAAGAATCGTAAGCCTTAGATCAGACTCCAAACTTCAGTCTATGGTACACTGGCAGTTGTTAACCATAATTCTTTCTCTTGAAATATTAGAGTATAACTACAACTTTGGAAAGTAAAACCCAATTTTAAACAATTTATTCTCTTTAAAAATCAATGGCAAATGCATTACTTTCACATTACAAAGTTCAATATAGAAGTATCTTTAAAGGCCTGTTTTTCCTGGGTTGGGTCATGCCACGTGTTATCATTTAAGATAACTCCAACCCTGAGTTACCAGTTTTAAATTCTTTTTTTGTTACCAATGTAATAATTTTTAATCATACCCAATAACTTTTAAGCCAATACTCTATAGTCAAAACATGTAAAACATATTTATACCTTTAAGACCAATCTGAACCAAAAATGAAACTACATGAATCTTATAAACTTGAACCAAACAATTGTTTTCTAGCTGTAATTCAAGAGAAAAAGCACTTTGTACCCAAAAGGAGAAATAACCATCAGCCTACTTGGCCTAGAACTTAAGCAGCTGCTGGCCCTTTTCAAAAGCAGCTTTTCTCCAGCTGTGCTTGACTTCTAGCTAATTGCAGAGCAGCTTAAATCAGCCTCTGCTGTGTAAACTGACACTGGATCAAGAGATGGACTTCCAGCAAATAAAGTTTTTACTTTTTTTTTTCTTACATAAAACAGAGCAACAGTCACTCGAACCACAAAACAAAGACAGACACACGTGGACAAATTGGTGCACCAACAGTCAAACAATACACAGAGAGAGAAGAACACTTGTACCAGTACTAAGAATATCTCCATTGGGGTCCATAGAGGAACCAGGACGTCTCCATGTTTCCCCTTGTCCCCAGGAGTTTTGAAATCCATTTTCCTTTTCTAATTTTTCCACGGTTCCTTTCTTCTTAACAAATCTTTTCAACTGCTTTATACTCCTTTTCAACTCTAATTTCTTCCCCTTTAACAGCTCCCTTAGAGCCACAACAATTGGCTACAAAGTAGAGTTACCCATACTTTCGCTTTTCCTTTTTAGCCTCTTTACTGAGGACTTTATCGCTCCTTCCCAGAGACTTGAATTGGTTCCACCTTACCTGGGACTTACTAGCCGGCTTACTACTTGACTTACTACCCTGACTGCAAAGAGTTCTGAACTGCGTTAGACAAATGCAAGTCCTTCTCAGAGCAGTTTATTTAGGATTCTTTTCTTTGTCACTTACCCCCGTCATGTGGTTCTGGATCCACCTCAGAAGAAACTTCTGAGGGGTCTTCGCAGGCCGTTGATGTAAAGGTTCCCGGGTTTCGGCACCAGTTGTAGGTCGCGTGTCTATCTCACCAGCAAGAATGACACGAGACAGTCAGGATCCTTCCACAGACGTTTATTGCGGGGTTGATTGTAGAGGCGAAAGACCAAGAAGGGAAGAGCGGTGCATCTTAAATAAGCCTAGGCAGGATATGTTCCTACCTGATTGGTGCACGCCACGATGCCTCATTAGCATGCTCCGGGACTGAGCTGCGACCCGCCAAACCTCTACCTGCGCATGCACAGTAGGGTGCGGAGTGGAGTAAACAACAGCACATTGCTGATTCATCATAGGAAATGGGCGCCATCTTGTAATGGCGAATGTGGCTTCCTACAGGTTAACTCACTTAGTATGATATTTTCCAGATCCAAGCATTTGCCTACAAATTGCATGAATTCATTATTTTTAATTGCTGAGTAGTATTCCACTGTATAAATATATGGCATTTTCTTTTCTTTTTTTTTCTGGGTTACCAGTTTTCTTTTTTTTTAATTTTTATTTTCTATATTCAATGTTTACATTCCAAAGGCTTTCCCCTTTCCCAGTTACCCCCACCATATGTTCCATAATTCCTCTCCCCCCCTGCTATTCCCCAGTCATTCCCCCCTCACGATTTCTCTGTTCTGGGTCTACAATACTGGATCCAATCTTTATAGGCCCAGGGTCCTCTCCTTTCTTCTTCTTGGGAGTCATTTGACTTGCTAATTGTGGCTTGAGTATTTAGGGCTTCTGGGCTCATTAATATCCACTTATCAGTGATTGCATTTCATGTGTATTCTTTTGTGATTGGGTTAGCTCCCTTAGGATGATAGTTTCCAGATCTAACCATTTACCTACAAATTGCATGAATTCATTATTTTTAATTGCTGAGTAGTATTCCATTGTATAAATATATGGCATTTTCTGTATCCATTCCTCCTTTGAGGGACATCTGGGCTCCTTCCAACTTCTGGCTATTATAAATAAGGCTGCTATGAACATTATGGAGCATGTGTCTTTATTGTATGCAGGGGAATCCTCTGGGTATATGCCCAGGAGTGGTATGATAGGGTCCTCTGGAAGTGACATGCCCAATTTTCTGAGGAAGCGTCAGACTGATTTCCAGAGTGGTTGTACCATCTTGCAATCCCACCAACAGTGGAGGATGTTCCTCTTTCTCCACATCCTCACCAGCACCTGTTGTTTCTTGAGTTTTGAATCTTAGCCATTCTGACTGGTGTGAGGTGAAATCTCAGGGTTGTTTTGATTTGCATTTCCCTGATGACTAATGATGTTGAACATCTCTTAAGGTGCTTCTCAGCCATCCGAATATCTTCAGGTGGAAATTTTTTGTTTAGCCCTGTACCCCATTTTAATAGGGTTATTTGGTTCTTTCAGGTCTAACTTCTTGAGTTCTTTGTATATATTAGATATTAGCTCTCTGTCAGATGTGGGGTTGGTGAAGATCTTTTCCCAATTTGTTGGTTGCAGGTTTTTCCTTCTGACAGTGTCCTTTGCCTTACAGAAACTTTGTAATTTTATGAGGTTCCATTTGCCAATTCTTGATCTTAGAGCAAAAGCTATTGGTGTTCTGTTCAGAAGCTTTCCCCCTGTGCTCATGTCCTCCACGGGCTTCCCCAGTTTCCTTTCTATTTGTTTTCAGTGTGTCTGGCTTTATGTAGAGGTTCTTGATCCGCTTGGAGTTGATCTTAGTACAAGGTGATAAGAGTGGATCAATTTGCGTTCTTCTGCATGTTGACCTCCAGATGAACCAGCACCATTTGTTGAAAAGGCTATCTTTTTTCCACTGAATGGTTGTAGCTTTTTTTTTTTAATCCAAGATCAAGGGACCATAACTCTGTGGGTTCATTTCTGGGTCTTCAATTCTATTCCATTGATCTACTTGCCTGTCACTTTACCAATACCATGCAGTTTTTAACACAATTGCTCTGTAGTACTGCTTGAGGTCAGGGATATTGATACCCCCAGAAGTCTTTTTATTGTTGAGGATAGTTTTAGCTATCCTGCTTTTTTTGTTATTCCAGATGAATTTGAGAATTGTTCTTTCTAGATCTATGAAGAATTAAATTGGGATTTTGATGGGGGATTGCATTGAATCTGTGCATTGCTTTTGGCAAGATGGCCATTTTTACTATATTGATCCTGCCAATCCAAGAGCATGAAATATTTTCCATATTCTGAAGTCTTCTTTAATTTCTTTCTTCAAATACTTGAAGATCTTGTCATACAGATCTTTCACTTGTTTGGTTAGAGTTATGCGAAGATACTTTATACTGTTTGTGGTTATTGTGAAGGGTGTTATTTCCCTAATTTCTTTCTCAGCCTGCTTGTCCTTTGAGTATAGGAAGGCTACTGATTTGCTTGAGTTGATTTTATAACCAGCCACTTTGCTGAAGTTGTTTATCAGCGGTAGGAATTCTCTGGTGGAGTTTTTTGGGTCGCTTAAGTATACTATCATATCATCTGCAAATAACGATAGTTTGACTTCTTCATTTCCAATTTGTATCCCTTTGACTTCCCTATGTTGTCTAATTGCTCTCGTTAGAACTTCAAGTACTATATTGAAAAGATATGGAGAGGGAGGGCAGCTTTATCTAGTCCCTGATTTTAGTGGGATTGCTTCAAGTTTCTCTCCATTTATTTTGATGTTGGCTATTTGTTTGCTCTATATCTCTTTTATTATGTTTAGGTATGGGCCTTGAATTCCTGTTCTTTCCAGGTCTTTTAGCATGAAAGGATGCTGAATTTTGTCAAATGCTTTTTCAGCATCTAATGAAATGATCATGTGGGTTTTTAATTTGAGTTTTTTTATGTAGTGGATTGCATTGATGGATTTCCGTATATTGAACCATTCCTGCATCCCTGGGATGAAGCCTACTTGATCATGATGATGATCATTTTGATGTGTGGATTCTTCCTTTGACTATCAAAAAGTGACCTTCTGTGTCTCTTTTGTTGACTTTTGGTTGAAAGTCAATTTTATCTGATATTAGAATGGCTATTCCAGCTCGCTTCCTGCGTCCATTTGCTTGCAAGATTGTCCTCCAGCCTTTTACTCTAAGGTAGTGTTTGTCTTTAGCCTCCAGCCTTTTACTCTAAGGTAGTGTTTGTCTCAGGTGTGTTTCCTGTATGCAGCAAAATGTAGGGTACTGTTTCCATATCCAGTCTGTTAGTCTATGTCTTTTTATTGGGGAATTGAGTCCATTGATGTTAAGAGATATTAAGGAATAGTGATTATTTCTTCCTGTCATTTTTGATGTTATTTTTGTTTTTGAGTAGTTATCTTCCTTTGAGCTTGATGGAAGAAGGTTACTGTCTTGCTTTTTCTTGGGTGCAGTTTCCTTCCTTGTCTTTGAGATTTCCTCCTATTATCCTTTGTAGAGCTGGGTTAGTGGAAAGATATTGTGTAAATTTGGTCCTGTCATGGAATATTTTGATTTCTCCATCTATGTTGATTGAGAGTTTTGCTGGGTATAGTAGTCTTGGCTGGCATTTGTGTTGTCTTAGGGTCTGCATGAGGTTTGCCCAGTATCTTCTACATTTCACGGTTTCTGGAGCGAAGTCTGGTGTGATTCTGATAGGTCATTTTTTATATGTTGGCCTTTTTCTCTTACTGCCTTTAATATTCTTTCTTTGTTTAGTACATTTGGGGTTTTAATTATTATATGACGGCAGGTATTTCTGTTCTGGTCCAGTCTGTTTGGAGTTCTATAGGCTTAGATCTGTTTTTTTAATCCATTGAGGATTTTTTGTGTCCAATTATATGGTCAATTTTGGATAAGTTTCTCTGAGGTGCTGAGAAGAAAGTATATTCTTTTGTTTTCAGGTGAAATGTTCTGTAGATATCTGTTAAATCCATTTGGTTTATAACTTCTGTTAGTTTCACCTTCCAGTTTCTGTTTGCATCCCAGAGCAGATCCTGTGCCATAGCTCTCCATACCCATATCCTGCCTGGAAAGAGTTGGTCTCCCAAGAGTGTGGACACCCTGAGAGCACTGGTGAGACCACCTCTTCTGCTGAAATTTCTGAAATAAGAGGGACACACCCAGATCCATAAGGATTTTGGATCCAAGGAAGAACCTGGGATAGGATTCTTCTGGTTTTTGTCTGTACCCCAAAGCTGACCCTGGGGCACATTTCTTCATAACCAAACCTCTCCTGGAGAGGACTGCTTTACCAGGCGTACTGACACACAGACTTGCAAGATGGACAAGCCACAGTCAGAGATAGCAAGACCAGCTAACACCAGAGATAAGCAGATGGCAAGAGGCAAAGGCAAGAACATCAGCAACAGAAACCAAGACTACTACTGGGCATCATCAGACCCCAATTCTCCCCCCACATTGAGCTCTGGATACCTCAACACATGGGAAAAGCAAGACTCTGATTTAAAATCATGTCTCATGATGATAATAGAGGACTTTAAGAAGGACATAAATAACTCCCTTAAAGAAATACAGGAGAACACCAGTAAACAGGTAGAAGCCCTTAAAGAATAATCACAAACATCCCTTAAAGAATTACAGGAAAACACAACCAAACAGGTAGAAGAATTGAACAAAACAATCCAGGATCTAAAAATGCAAATAGAAACAATAAAGAAATCACAAAGGGAGACAACCCTGGAGATAGAAAACCTAGGAAAGCAATCAGCAGTCATAGATGCAAGCATCACCAATAGAATAGAAGAGATAGAAGAGAGAATCTCAGCTGCAGAAGATACCATAGAAAACATTGACACAACAGTCAAAATGCAAAATGCAAAAAAGCTTCTAATCCAAAATATCCACTGTTGCTTTATTGTTTTTATTTTATAAGGGATCATAGTTTGCCATGAATCTCAGAAAATACTTTTAACTTTTAAACAGTGTGGAGATAGTAATAGACCATGCATATCCATTTTGAAGTTGGACTGAATGCTATTTTGCATGATGATAGGGCTAAGAGCCTATGAAGACCAGAGAATGCAATGTGGTGGTTTGAATAAAAATGGTCCCTATAGACTCATAGATAGTGGAACTATTAGGAGGTGTAGCCTTGTTGAACTATGTGTAGCCTTGTTGGAAATAGTGTGTTAGCAGTGGCAGACTTTGAAGTTTCAAATGCATAAGCCAAGCCCAGTCTCTCTCTCTCTCTCTCTCTCTCTCTCTCTCTCTCTCTCTCTCTCTCTCTGTCTCTCTCTCTCTCCCTCTCTCTGCTGCCTGTCAATCCAGATGAAGAACTCTGTTACTTTCCAGCACCATGTCTTCCTCCATGCAACATGCTTCTCACCATGAAGACAATGAATTTAAACTCTGACATGTAAGCCAGCCCCAATGAAATGTTTTCCTTTATGAGTTGCTGTAGTAATGGTATCTCTTTACAGCAATACTACCCCAAACTAAAACACTAACTGCATTTTGCTTGAATTTGAGGCCTTCTCCAAAGGAGGGAATTATTAATTGTACTATAAAAATTTTCACAAACCTATGACAAGGACAATCATGTACACTAGGTACAATTTATCATTGTTATTTGTTTAAATGGGCATGGTGTCAAACTGCTTTCTAACAGTGATGTTTATTTCCTTAGATTGGTACTGTTTTTGTCCTTTATCAGAGAAGCTTCTTGTAGTGCCCTGTGGTTAATGCAGAAATGCCAAAACCTTTCACAGTTCCCATAATAGTGAATTTTGAGTGCTTAAACCTAAACAGGTCTTCAATTTTACCCACTCCAAAGTTCAGGTAATATTTTGAAAGAGAAAAATGTCTTAGTTACTTTTTGATTGATGTGAAAACAGTATGATTAAGGCAACTTATAGAAGAGTTTATTTAACACTTTAGAATTCTAAATATTTTAGAGAATTACAATCCATAATGGCAAAACAAAGCCATGGTGTTAAGAACAGCTGAAAGCTTACATGTTGGTCAGTAAGTAGGAGACTGAGAGGCAGACGGAAACCTGCCTACCACAGAGATACAGAGAGACAGAGAGATAGAGACAGAGAGATAAGAGAGAGACAGAGAGAGATACATACAGAGAAACAGAGGAGGGCTTGGATAGTTCACCTTTGATGACACATCTTCTCCAAACAAGTTTATGTCTTCTAATCCTCCAAAAACAGTTCTACCAACTAGGACCAAATATCCAAACTTAGATCTTATGGAGGGCCATTGTCATTCAAACCACCATATTCTACTTCCTGGCCTCTATAGGCTCATGACCATACTATAATACAAAATCTATCAGTCCAACTTCAAAAATCCTCATAATCATTCAGTATTAACATTGTCTTCTGAGCTCCAAGGCAATGCATTAACTATAGAATCTCTTGCAAATTTAAGATCAAATCACATGCTCCTAACACACAATGCCATAGAATGCACATTACAATTCCAACAGAGAGGATTGGGAGTATAGTGAGGAAATACTAGACTAAATCAAGACCAAAATCCAAATCCTGTAGATCCATGTATGCTGCCTTCCACATACCACTCTCTCTTATGCTGGTTTCCCTTCCATGTTTGTTGCTTCAATGGCAGCTCTCTCATGGCTTTTCCATTGTCAACATCTTGGGGATGCCAACATAATTAAGACTTCATTTTCACAGCTTTCCAAAATGGCCTCTGGGCATCCCCATGCATGCAGTGGCTCTTGAATGATCTTAGTGAATTCTTTTAGCCATGGAGGAAGATTCTCCAGCCCATTTACTCATGTATTCTTCATGGCTCTAAAGGTAGAACCATGTAGATAATTCTGCCCAGTTTGAATGACTGCTTAGGGTAAATTCTGAGTAGATAAATCCCATTTGGAGAAGAATTCCTTTTTTTGTTGATTTTTAAGATAACAAAATTCCTCAGGCCTTTTCTTATAAGTTGGAAGCTTAGCTATATGGAATCTTGGCTTATGGATGCCTCTCCCATTTTCCCATTTCCCATTGTTTCTCTTTATCTCTTTTAGTATTATCTTTATCTCCAATATAAAATTCCCTGATTCTAGTTTTCTCCTTATACTGCACATTTTGTATTTCCTTTTGATTTGTTGATCATTTCACTGTAGTTAGGCATATGTATGTTTAACCATAGCACAAAGTTAACATTACGCTGTATTTGAATCTCCTTCACCAAAGAAATTAATCTATTATGGTTCAATTTAGCATTATGAGATTCTCAGGACAAAGTTAGAGAGCAGCCACATTTTTTTTGGCCAAAACCCCCATAAGAATGGTCTTTAGCCTATGTGATAATATTGTTCCCCTCTGAATGCTTTTGCTTTCAGTACTATTGTCTTTCAGGCTCCTACTTGAATGTCCTACTAAGTCCTGTTATTGCATTCAATCACTTTCCTATTCCACAGTCATTTTCCTCCATTACTCCAAACAAAACAAAACAAAACAAAACAAAACAAAACAAAACAAAACAAAACAAAACACCCCAGCAAAGTGAAGCCTCTCATGGCAATAGCTTATTCCCTAATAATAATTACAAGATTTATCCCTTCTCTTTCATTCTTCCAAACACTACCATATATCCCTCCCTGATTGTCTTCAAATTTATAGCTTCTTTTTCACTTATTGTTTTTGTATGCATATATGTATTTCTATATTTAAAGATATATATTACATAATGTTTAAATTTGGGTGATTATGTCCATTTCCTTAAACTGATCACTTAAAATCCATTCTTCTAGCTTTTAAATAAGCACATATATTATATACACACACTTAAATCAACATGTTTGCTTGTATGTGGCCACAAGGGCCAGAGAGCATCAGGTACCCTGGAACTGGAATTATAGATAGTGTGAGCCACCATGTGGGTACTAGGAACTGAAATCAGATCATCTGGAAAGGCAACACAGCTCTTAACTATTGCACTATACCTCTAGTCTTCAAATACTATCTGCATGTACATCTATCCAGTATGTTTTCTCTGAACTAACTTTGTATCAAGCAAAGACAGTGAAAATTTTATGTTCCTTCAGACAGACTATATCCATATGTAATATTTTGTTGAATATTATATTATGATTTATATGCATTACAACTTATCTTTAAGAAATTGCTAGTAAACTGCAAGCACAACTTATTAAAAAGCTCAGGAGCTCAAAATGCGAAGAAACCTAAATAAAATATATTCTAGAGGAAAGTGATTCTTACTCATAATGAGAGATCAAAATAACAGGAGACATTGAAAAGTAATTTGGTTATGGAATTGCTGTGGTTTTATTATAGTATCAGTGTAAAATCTTCCAGTAGTAGAGAAACTAAGACATCTTCACAATTGTGAGCCAGGAGCAATGCTCTGAATTTTGGGTGTCTGTAGAAATAACCAGCACAATCAAAATTGTATCTACTTTCCAGGTTGTGTTTAGGAACTTTTATTACTATGGTACTAAACTGAGAAGTTTGATGGAAAGACATGTTTTGAAACGTGGTTTTCAGTGTGTTTGGATCCCAAACTTCTCATCAAAGATTATGTAGACAGCAGTGTAGATTTTGCAAATACACCTACCTCATGGTTCTCATGATCAGGTTTATTCCTCTCTTACTGAGTGTGAGTAGAACCTAGTGAGTTACTTCTAACCAAGAGGTGGTTGAATTAGTAATGGGAAGCTATTTCTTGAAACAGAATAAACATAACCATAATTCTCAAAAATAATATTCAATATTCTAAAAATTTCTGAAAATAAAACTATTAATTGAGCCATAGTCCTATTACTAGATATATATTGAAAGGAAATGAAACATGTTTGTAGAAGAGACATCTGCATATTTATTTAGTGTATATATGTACACATGTGGGAATGTGTGTTTTGTGCCTACTTGAGCCATGCTGTGTGTGTGTGTATGTGTGTGTATGTGTGTGTGTGTGTGTGTGTGTGTGTGTGTAGATCAGTGGATAGGTTTTACAAGTCAGTTATCTGCTTCCATGTCATGAATTCTGGGCTCAGGTTTTCAGTCTTTGCAACAGGTTCCTTTATTCATCGAGTCTCCTTAATGACCCCATGCTTTCATTATATTGTAAGACTATTTAGAAGAGTTAGGAAATAGAAACAACTTATGTGTCTGTTAATGAATGGAAAAGGGAATCTGGGACATACACAGGATGGGATGTGTAGGAAGCCACATTCGCCATTACAAGATGGCGCCCATTTCCTGTGATGAATCAGCAATGTGCTGTTGTTTACTCCACTCCGCGTACTACTGCGCATGCGCGGGTAGAGGTTTGGCAGGTCGCAGCTCAGACCCGGAGCATACTAATGAGGCATCGTGGTGTGCACCAATCAGGTAGAACACATCCTGCCTAGGTTATTTAAGAGGCACCTCTCTACTCTTCTTGGTCTTTCGCCTCTGCAACCAACCCCGCAATAAACGTCTGTGGAAGGATCCTGACTGTCTCATGTCATTCTTGCTGGCGAGATAGACACGCGACCTACAACTGGTGCTGAAACCCCGGAACCTTTACATCAACAGCCTGCGAAGACCCCTCAGAAGTTTCTTCTGAGGTGGATCCAGAACCACATGACAAGGGTAAGTGACAAAGAAAAGAATCCTAAATAAACTGCTCTGAGAAGGACTTGCATTTGTCTAACGCAGTTCAGAACTCTTTGCAGTCAGGGTAGTAAGTCAGGTAGACACGCGGCCTACAGGGATGCTTACCACCATTCTGCTATTTGAGAGAACATGTATGCAGCTAGATGTAAAAGAAACCCAAACAGAAGACATTTGTATTATGATATCAATAATTCATGGGAGGTTAAAAATGATCTCATAGAAGTTATAAATAGTTAAATGGCCTTGGAAAGTGGTCGGGGGGGGGGAGATGTCAGAAATGTTGATTTAAGTGTGTGCATATAATATGTGTTCCTTCTTGTCTGCAACTCCTCCTGGGGCAGATCAGGCACTTCAGCCCCCTCCCACTCCCAGAGAAAGCCTATTTCCCAGGTGGTCTGTCATAACCAGGCTCAAAGGTGAGAGGCTCCACCCAAATACTTGCCCTAGCTGGGACCCTGCAAGGAGCCAAGCAGATGAGGAACCTATCCAACCTGCTTGAGATACATCTTCCTTCTGGTCTGCAGCTCCTCCTGGGGCAGGGTACTCTAGCCACCCTCCCCCAAACTAGAGATAGCCTGTCTACCAGGAGGTCAGTCATAGCCAGGGTCATAGGAAGCCTGTCATAACTAGGTACACAGGAGTTCCAGCACTGTTTGTCTCACAAATAGCCTGCTCTAACCTAGCTAAAAGATTAGCTCCACTTGCCTGCAAGGCTCCATTCAGACAACAAGGCCAGTTAATAGCAGAGATAACCAGATGTTGAGAGGTAAGTACAACAATATACATAACAGAAACCAATGTCACTTGGCACTATCAGAACCAGTTCTCCCACCGTGGATACCCTAACACACCTGAAAAGCAAGATTCTTACCTAAAATACCATCACACAGGTAAACAGGTAAGAGACCTTAAAGAGGAAACACAAATCCATTAAATAAATACAGGAAAACACAACCAGACAGGTGAAGGAATTGAACTAGACAGATCAACACCTAAAAATGGAAGCAGAAACAATAAAGAATCACAAATGGGGGCAATCCTGGAGATGGAAGACCTAGGAATGAGATGAGGAGTTACAGATGCAAAGCAAGGCGCTCTACCACTGAGCTAGATGCCAAGCCCTGAGGAGTTACAGATGCAAGCATCACCAACAGAATAAAAGAGATAGAGAGAATCTCAGACATAGAAGATACTGTAGAATATATTGACACAACAGTCAAAGAAAACACAAAATGCAAAAAGCTCCTAATCCAAACCATTCAGGAAATTCAGGACACAATAGCAAGGCCAAACCAAAGAATAATAGGATTAGAAGAGAGTGAAGATTTCCAATTCAAAGGGCCAGAAAACATTTTCAACAAAATCATAGAAGGGAACTTCCCTAACGTAAAGAAATATGGTCATAAATGCACAAGAAGCCCACAGAACACCAAATAGATTGGACCAGAAAAGAAAATTGTTCCATAGAGTCCAGCAGATGTGGGACTGACCCCTACCCCAAACCACACGAACTCTACCTCCCTTTAGTCCCATTTCTCAACCTGGTCCAAACCAGTGGCTTGATACTTGCCCAGACACTATAGCCTGAGAGTCTCCCAGGAGGTCCACAGTAACCAAGGGCACAGGAGTTCAGCAGTAATCCAGTGCACAGGAGATCTGCAGTAACCAGGGACAGAGGAGGCATGCTTTAACCAGAGACAAAAGAAGCCCACTCTAATCAGAGACAACATTGCCTGCCTCCAAGGAAACCATTTCTAACTCAGGTCACAGAGCTCTACCTGCTTCCAAGGAGGCCAGTTCGATTCAGAAATACCCAGGTCAGTTAACATCAGAGAGACCAGATGGCCAGCGGGAAACACAAGATCATAAGCAATAGAACCCAATGCAATTTGGCAACATCAGAACCCAGTTTTCCCATCATAACAAGCCCTGGATAACCCTAACATGTTTGAAAAGCAAGATAATGACCTAAAATCTCATATCATGGAGATGATAGAGGCCCTAGGAGAATATAAAAGAGAATATAAAGAACTCCCTTAAAGAAATACAGCAAAACACTGGCAAATAGGTAGAAGCCCTTAAAGAAGAAAAAAAATCCTTTAAAGAAATACAGGAAAATACAATCACGCAGGTGAAGGAATTGAACATAAAAGCCCAAGAACCAAAAATGGAAGTAGAAACAATAAAGCAAACACAAAGGAAGACAACCCTGGAGATGGACAGCTTTGGAAGGAGATCAGAACCTAAGCATCACCAACAGAATACAAAAGATAGAAAATTCCAGGCATAGAAGTCTCCAGAGAATATCAACACATTTGTCAAAGAAAATACAGTGTAAAAAGCTCCTAACCCAAAATACCCAGGGAATTCAGGAGCAATCAAAAGATCACACATAAGAATGATAGGAATAAAAGAGGGTGAAGAATCCCAGTTCAAAGGGCCAAAAAACATCTCAAGAAAATTGTAGAAGAAAATTTCCAGAACCTAAAGAAAGAGATGGCCATAAATGTATCAGAAGCCTACAGAACACCAAACAGATTGGACAAGAAAAGAAAATCCTCCCATCACATAATAATTAAAATACTAAATGCACAGAAAAAAGAAAGAATATTGAAAGTGGTGAGGGAAAAAGGCCAAGTAACATATAAAGGCAGACATATCAGAATTACATCCGAATCCTCAACAGAGACTCTAAAAGGTAGAAGATCCTGGACAGATGTCATTGAGACCCTAAGAGGATATGAAGTATCCTTTGCCATCTCATTTGATAACATTTAGTTGAAAGTCTATTTTATTGGATATTAGAATGGCTACTCCAGGGTGTTTCTTTGGACCACATACCCAACAAAACTCTCAATCGTCATAGATGAAGAAACCAAGATATTTCATGATGAAACCAAATTTAAACAATATACTTCTTCTAATCCAGCCATAATAGGATACTGGAAAGAAATCTCCAAAATAAGGATGGTAACTACATTGAAGAAAACACAAGATACTAAACAGTTCACAACAAACTCTAAAGAAGAGAATCATACGCATATACCACCTCCACCAACAAATATAACAGGAACTGACAATCATCTGTCTTTAATATATCTCAAAATCAATGAACTCAATTTCCCAATAAAAAGATACAGGCTAATAGACTGGATATGTAAACAGGATCTAGGATTTTACTGCATACAAGAAACACACCTTAGTGATAAAGGCAGATACTACCTCAGAGTAAAAGGCTGGAGAAAAGTTTTCCAAGAAAATGTTCCCAAGAAACAAACTAGAATATCCATTCTAATATTGAATAAAATAGACTTTCAACCAAAAGTTATCGAAAGAGATGGGGAAGGACACTTCATATTCATCAAAGAAAAATCCACCAAGAGAAAGTCTCAGTCTTGAACATCTATGCCCTAAATACGAGGGTACCTACATTCATAAATGGAACTTTAATAAAGTTCAGAGCACACTTTGAACCACACACAATAACAGTGGGAAACTTCACCACCCCACTCTCAACAATGGACAGTGCATTGAAACAAAAACAGAGACACAGTGAAACTAACAGAAGTTATGAAGCAAATGGATTTAACAGATATCTAAAGAACATCTCACTCCCCAAAGAGGCTATACCTTTATCCTAGCACCTCATGGAACCTTTTCCAAGATTGACCATATAATCAGATATAAAACAAACCTCAACAGATCAAGAAGATTGGAATAATTCCATGCATTCTATCAGATCACCACAGACTATGGGCAGACTTCAATAACAACAAAAACAACAGAAAGCGCACATACTCATATAATCTGAATAACTCTCCACTCAATAATAACTTGATCAGGGAAGGAATAAAGAATGACATCAAAGATCTTATGGAATACAATGAAAACGAAGACACAGCATACACAAACTTATGGGGCACAATGAAATCAATGCTAAGAGGAAAATTCATAGCACCAAGTGCCTTCATAAAGAAACTTGAGAGATAACTAATAAAGTTAGACCCCAGAAAACCAAATAACCCTGTTAAAAATGGGGTACAGAGCTAAATAAAGAATTTTCACCTGAAGATCTTCGGATGGCTGAGAAGCACCTTAAGAAATGTTCAACATCATTAGTCATTAGAGAAATCTAAATCAAAACAACCCTGAAATTTCACCAGTCAGAATGGCTAAGATTAAAAACTCAGGAGACAGCAGGTATTGGTGAGGATGTGGAGAAAGAAGAACACTCCTCCATTGCTGGTGGGGTTGTAAGCTGGTACAACCACTCTGGAAATCAGCCTGGTGGTTCCTCAGAAAACTTGGCACGACACTTCTGGAGGACCCTGCTATACCACTCCTGGGCATATATCCAGAGGATTCTGGAGCATGTAATAAGAATACATGCTCCACTATGTTCATAGCAGCCCTATTTATAATAGCCAGAAGCTAGAAAGAACCTAGATGTCCCTCAAAGGAGGAATGAATGCAAAAAATGTGGTGCATATACACAGTGAAGTACTATTCAGCCATTAGAAACAATGAATTCATGAAATTCCTAGACAAATGGATGGAGCTGGAGAACATCATCCTAAGTGAGGTAACCCAGTCTCAAAAGAACACTTGTGGTATGTACTCACTGATAAGTGGATATTAGCCTAGAAGCTTGGAATACCCAAGACACAATCAACATATCAAATGATGTACAAGAAGGAAGGAGTGGCCCCTGGTTCTGGAAAGGCTCAGTGCAGCAGTGTAGGGGAATACCAGAACAGGGAATGGGGAAGGGGTGGATGGGGCAACAGGGGGAGGGAAGTGGGCTTATGGGACTTTTGGGGTGGGGGGGATCCAGGAAAGGGGAACTCATTTGAAATGTAAATAAAGAATATATCGAATAAAAAAAAAGAAACTGGAGAGATCCTACATAATCAAATTAACAGCATAACTGAAAGGTCTACATCAAAAAGATGCAAACACACCCAAGAGGAGTAGATGACAAGAAATAGTCAAACTCAGGACTGAAATCAACCAATTAGAAACAAAACAATAGATCTTGCCTGCAGCTTCCCATCCAGCCGGTAGCAGGGAAGCCAGACCTAGCCAGCTTGCCAGGTGCTCAGACCCTGCCGGCGGAACCAGGTACCCGAGACAGCCCGAGTTTAAGACCTCCGGGGACTCAGGTCTGGAGCAGGAACTGCGCACAGAGTAGCGGTTTGGAGTACAGCGGCCCTGCCTGCACTCTGCGCTCGCAGGCCAGACCCCGAACCCCCTGCAGGCAGCGCCATCTTGCCTGCAGCTTCCCATCCAGCTGGTAGCAGGGAAGCCAGACCTAGCCAGCTTGCCAGGTGCTCAGACCCTGCCGGCGGAACCAGGATAAGCAACAATTCTTGTTTATTAAGAAGAGTGAGGACCAGCGATAGCAGCAGGCCTCCATATTGCAACCAGGACACAGCTGGAAAGGTGCAGGTAGAGACTCCGTCTGGGGCTAGAGCAGGGAGAGCTGCTAAGCTCTCGACCACAGGCGGGCCCAGGCGCCTAGGCTCTGCAGCATGTCCCTGCGAGCTTAGGCCGTGCACCAAGGCAGCCGGAACCACCCAGCTCCCCAGGACCCCGGACCAGCGATAGTGGCAGGCCTCCATATTGCAACCAGAACACAGCTGGAAAGGCACAGGTAGACAGATTCCATCAGGGGCTACCACGTGGGGGGATCTGCTAGGCTCTTGCTACTAGGCAGGCCCATCAGCACCTGCCGAGGCTCTGCTGCACTCCCCTACACTTCCCGGAGACCTCAGGCCGTGCACAAAGTCAGCGGGTGGCAGCCAGCTCGTGATCCCGTTGAGCAGCAATCATGCATAACCACCAGTAGCGAAACAACAGGTAATCCCAGCCTCACAGGAGATTCAAACACCAGCCAGTGACAACAAGGTCAACTAACACCAGAAATAAACAGATGGCAAAAGGTAAACGAAGGAATGTCACTAACAGAAATCAAGGCAACATGACAGCATCTGAACCCAGTTCGCCAACAACAGGAAGCCCTGGATACCCCAAAACACCAGAAAAACAAGACTTGGATATAAAATCACTGGTCAGGATGCTGGTAGCTGAACACATAGAAAAATCTCGTAAAGAAATAGAAGAGAAAATGGATCAAAGTTAGAAGCCTTTACAAGGCAAATACAAAAATCACTTCAAGAAATGCAGGAGAAGATGGATCAAAAAGAAGAAGACAATAAGGAGGAAAGACAAAAATCACTTAAAGAAATACAGAAGAACGTGGGCCAACAAGTAGAAGCTATGAAAGAGGAAACACAAAAATCTGTTAAAGAAATACATGAAAACACAATCAAGCAAGCGAAAGATCTGAGCACATCCATCCAGGTACTAAAAACAGAAGTAGAAACAACTAAGAAATCGCAGAGGGAGACAACATTGGAGATAGAAAACCTTGGGAAGAAATCAGGAGCCATAGATGCAAATATCAACAATAGAATACAAGAGATAGAAGACAGAATCTCAGAAGCCGAAGATACCATAGGAACCATTGATTCAACAGTCAAAGAAAATACTAAATGCAAAAAGGCTGTAACCCAAAACATCCAGGAAATCCAGGACACAATGAGAAGACCAAACCTAAGGATTATAGGTATAGACGAGAATGAAGATGTACAAGTTAAAGGGCCAGCAAACATCTTCTACAAAATTATAGAAGAAAACTTCCCCAACCTAAAGAGAGAGATGCCCATGAATATACAAGAAGCCTACAGAACTCCAAACAGACTGGACCAGAACAGAAATACATCCCGTCACATAATAATCAAAACTCCAAATGTACTAAACAAAGAAAGAATATTAAAGGCAGCAAGAGAAAAAGGCCAAGTAACTTATAAAGGAAGACCTAACAGAATAACACCAGACTTCTCACCTGAGACCATGAAAGCTAGAAGATCCTGGGCAGATATAATGCAAACTCTAAGAGAACACAAACTTCAGCCAAAACTACTTTACCCAGCAAAGCTCTCAATCGCCATAGATGGAGACATCAAGGTATTCCATGACAAAACCAAATTTGCACGATATCTTTCCACAAATCCAGCCCTACAAAGGATAATAGGGGGAAAACACCAAGACAAGGACGGAAACTACACCCGGGAAGAAGCAAGATAGAAACCTCCTCTCATCAAACCCAAAAGAAGGTAACCTCTCGAATATAAAAAAAATAAATAAAATAAATAAATATAATTTCAAAAATGTCTGGAGGAAATAATTACTATTCCTTAATATCTCTTAACATCAATGGACTCAATTCCCCAATAAAAAGACATAGATTAACAGACTGGATACGGAAACAGGACCCTACATTTTGCTGCATACAGGAAACACATCTCAGTGTCAAAGACAAACACTGCCTTAGAGTAAAAGGCTGGAAGACAATTTTACAAGCAAATGGTCTCAGGAAACAAGCTGGAGTAGCCATTCTAATATCAGATAAAATTGACTTCCAACCTAAAATCATCAAAAGAGACTCAGAAGGTCACTTCTTGCTGGCCAAAGGGAAAATCCACCAATAAGAGCTCTCAAAACTGAACATCTATGCTCCAAATGCAAGGGCACCCTCATTCGTAAAAGAAACCTTACTAAAGCTTAAAGCACACATTACACCTAACACAATAATTGTGGGTGACTTCAACACTCCACTCTCCTCAATGGACCGATCAGGAAAGCAGAAACTAAACAGGGACACAGTGACACTAATTGAAACTCTGGACCAATTGGATTTAACAGATATATATATAGAACATTTCATCCTAAAGCTAAAGAATATACCTTTTTCTCAGCTCCACATGGTACCTTCTCCAAAATAGACCATATAATTGGTCACAAGACAGATGTCAACAAATACAAGAAGATCGAGCTAATCCCATGCCTCCAATAGCAACAAAAACAACAGAAAGCCCACATACACATGGAAACTGAACAATGCTCTACTCAATGACACCTTGGTCAAGGAAGAAATAAAAAAAGAAATCAAAGACTTTTTAGAATTCAATGAAAATGAAGGTACAACCTACCCAAATCTATGGGACACAATGAAAGCAGTGCTAAGAGGAAAACTCATAGCTCTAAGTGCATCCAAAAAGAAACTGGAGAGAGCATACACTAGCAGCTTAATGGCACACCTTAAAGCCCTGGAAGAAAAACAAGTTAATTCACCCAGGAGGAGTAGAAGACAAGAAATCATCAAACTCAGGGCTGAAATCAATCAAATAGAAACAAAGAGAACCATACAAAGAATCAACAAGACCAGGAGCTGGTTCTTTGAGAAAATCAACAAGATAGATAAACCCTTAGCCAGACTAACCAAAGGACACAGAGACAGTATACAAATTAACAAAATTAGAAATGAAAAGGGAGACATAACAACAGAAACTGAGGAAATTCAAAAGATCATCAGATCCTACTACAAAGGTCTATACTCAAAACAACTGGAGAATCTGGAGGAAATGGACGATTTCCTAGACAGATATCAAATACCAAAATTAAATCAGCATCAAGTAGACCAGCTAAATAGTCCCATAACCCCTAAAGAAATAGAAGGGGTTATAGAAAGCCTCCCAACCAAAAAAAGTACGGGACCAGATGGTTTTAGTGCAGAATTCTACCAGACCTTCAAAGAAGACTTAACACCAATACTCTCCAAACTATTCCACAAAATAGAGACAGAAGGGACACTGCCCAACTCATTCTTCGAAGCCACAATTACGCTAATACCTAAACCACAAAAAGATCCAACAAAGAAAGAGAACTTCAGGCCAATTTCTCTGATGAATATAGATGCAAAAATACTAAATAAAATTCTTGCTAACCGAATCCAAGAGCACATCAAAACGATCATCCACCATGATCAAGTAGGCTTCATCCCAGGGATGCAGGGATGGTTCAATATACGGAAATCCATCAATGTAATCCACTACATAAACAAACTGAAAGAAAAAAACCACATGGTCATCTCATTAGATGCTGAAAAAGCATTCGACAAAATTCAGCATCCTTTCATGCTAAAAGTCTTGGAAAGAGCAGGAATTCAAGGCCCATACCTAAACATAGTAAAAGCAATCTACAGCAAACCAGTAGCCAACATCAAAATAAATGGAGAGAAACTTGAAGCATTCCCACTAAAATCAGGGACTAGACAAGGCTGCCCTCTCTCTCCATATCTTTTCAATATAGTACTTGAAGTTCTAGCAAGAGCAATTAGACAACATAAGGAAGTCAAAGGGATACAAATTGGAAAGGAAGAAGTGAAACTATCATTATTTGCAGACGATATGATAGTTTACCTAAGCGACCCAAAAAACTCCACCAGAGAACTTCTAAGCTGATAAACAACTTCAGCAATGTGGCAGGTTATAAAATTAACTCAAGCAAGTCAGTGGCCTTCTTGTACTCAAAGGACAAGCAGGCAGAGAAAGAAATTAGGGAAATAACACCCTTCACAATAGCCACAAACAACATAAAGTATCTTGGCGTAACTCTAACCAAACAAGCGAAAGATCTGTACAACAGGAACTTCAAGTCCTTGAAGAAAGAAATCGAAGAAGACCTCAGAAGATGGAAAAATATTTCTTGCTCCTGGATTGGCAGGATCAATATAGTAAAAATGGCCATCTTGCCAAAAGCAATATACAGATTCAATGCAATCCCCATCAAAATCCCAACTCAATTCTTCATAGATCTAGAAAGAGCAATTCTCAAATTCATCTGGAGCAACAAAAAACCCAGGATAGCTAAAACCATTCTCAACAATAAAAGGACTTCTGGGGGAATCAATATCCCTGACTTCAAGCAGTACTACAGAGCAATTGTGTTAAAAACTGCATGGTATTGTTATAGCAACAGGCAAACAGATCAATGGAACAGGATTGAAGACCCAGAAATTAACCCACAGACTTATGGTCACTTGATCTTTGATAAAGGAGCCACAACCATCCGATGGAATAAAGATAGCCTTTTCAACAGATGGTGCTGGTTCAACTGGAGGTCAACATGCAGAAGAATGCGAATTGACCCACTCTTATCTCTTTGCTCTAAGATCAACTCCAAGTGGATCAAGGACCTCCACATAAAACCAGACACACTGAAACTATTAGAAAAGAAACTTGGGAAGACCCTGGAGGACTTGGGCACGGGGGAAAAGTTCCTGAACAGAACACCAATAGCATACGCACTAAGATCAAGAATCGACAAATGGGACCTCATAAAATTACAAAGTTTCTGCAAAGCAAAGGACACTGTCCGAAGGACAAAACGGCAACCAACAAAGTGGGAAAAGATCTTTACCAACCCCACATCCGACAGAGGGCTAATATCCAATATATACAAAGAACTCAAGAAGTTAGACCGCAAAGAAACAAATAACCCTATCAAAAAATGGGGCACAGAGCTAAACAAAGAATTTTCACCAGAAGAAATTCGGATGGCCGAGAAACACCTTAAGAGATGTTCAACATCATTAGTCATCAGGGAAATGCAAATCAAAACAACCCTGAGATTCCACCTCACACCAGTCAGAATGGCTAAGATTAAAAACTCAAGAGACAACAAGTGCTGGCGAGGATGTGGAGAAAGAGGAACACTCCTC